>OZ035993.1:6877604-8110104 GCA_964035005.1 Erebia palarica | reverse complement strand
TGAGTAAGAAGCAAATATCAGAATATAATTATAATCGAATAGATATTGAGTTCTAGAAATAGAATCCTCAAGTAACGAATATAAATTCAAAGTCACGTTTCCCAAGAGAGATTCACCGTTTAATATTGGCTATTAGAACTAATTGCTTTCTATCTATTTTAATTGGGAAACTACGATTCTCTGATACAGTTTACAATAAGGTGCGATGCACACCGACAAAACGCAGTGGAGCTGAGGTACGGCGTCTTTATTGGTAACATCTTAAACCAACCTTTAGTTACTAAAACATATAGCAGTACGTAAGTCACCCATGCCGCAGCGTGCTTTGTATCTTTTTCAAATTCAAATGTTTTTCATTCAAACACACTTTTGCAAGAATTGGCAAAGTGGATTTACCACTGGCTCGGTGTGTTTTTCAAGCCAGCTGTGCCAGGAAGAACTTACCAACTGGACTGTTGCTCTTTTAAAAATCGTCAGAATCAGGGTCAGAATATTTTTTTATTGTATGATACACATATTACAGGTGTACAAAAGGTGTATAAGGTGGTACAAAATATATACCTACCATTGTGTTTCATCATACCAATTTCAATTTTCAACCTATTATTTTTACATAAAGTTGAGTTGAAGTTATTATCAAACTATCTGATGCTCGCAACTTCGTCTGCATGAATTGAGGTTTTTTCCTCCAAAATCTCAAAAAAAATTACGCGATGTGTTATTCTGTCTATAATCTCTGTGCCAAATTTCATCCAGATCCGTTCTGCTATTTTGGCGTGATTGAGTAACAAACATCCATCCAAACTTTCGCATTTATAATATTAGTATAGAAATACTTGGCGCTACTCCTTTCCGCTAGTATGCGCTGGTCCTAAGACTTCGATTGTTCAGAAACTGAATGGTTGAACTCGTATTAATTTTCGATCATTTAGCCTATACAGCCTAACCTTATTACTATATGATTGCCAGTTTAACTACGACCTCCCTGGCGCAGTGTTGAGAACTGTGACCTTATAAGTGCGAGTTCCCGGGTTTGATCCCCGGCAGAGGCAGTGCTTTTGTAATTTCTTTTTTCTGATCTAGTCTGGTGGAGGCTTCGGTCGTGGCTTCGGTAGTTATCTATTTAAAGTTTTTAGGTATCCAGAACCATTTTAAACTATCGATTGAAGTAAAATAAGTGCGTTAAATATTGATGAATCACTGGTCAGTATTTCACACAACATTCCAAAAAAAAGTTGCTAATTTGACTTTGACTAGACTAGCCGGATTATGTAAAACATGGATCGACCCTGGGCTCTAGGTAGTGAGGGTCCGAAACTTAAAAATTGAGTTTGGAACTCTACTCTACTCTACAGTACTCATACCTATGGTTGAGAGAGGTAAGAAACAGAATACAAATTTTAATTTAACAACCAAGTTTTGTATTGAAAATTCTGTTAGTTTCCTCTGTCACATATAAGACTAGGTCCTAGGCAATGGGGCGGTCCGTTGTATGGAGACCCCCGCATTAAATCCTCAGTCGATGAAACTTGGCTGGGTTTTAGTATTGGATGATCCAACTTACACAAAAATATCCAACAAAAAAACATCCGGAAGTTAGGCATTTATACCTAAAACTCAATATTTATAACTGAATATTTTCTCGATTTCGTTTTAAAATAATATTAGTTCAAAATTATATTTACACTCAAAACCGAAATATGAAATGAAATAACCATGGAAAACATTGATATTGAAACCGATTTTATTATCAAATCTAAACTGTGTTTACGCGATAATTTACCTTCCTGCTTTAACAATTGGGTATAGCATAAAAACCTTACTTCCTTTCCGATTTTTTGTTAGATATTTTTAATTTACGTGTAACTTAACAGTATGATACTTTATCATACTGTTAAGTTTCGTCGCCTGAGGAATTATTGTTGGGGTCAACTAGCTTTATTGCCTAGACTATATATATAGCTTTGCTCTGACTAAACACCTCCGTCGAGCGACTAGTAAGAAAAATAACATACAGCCTACACTGTGCTAGTCGTTTCGATGCTCGTATACGCTCAACCGTGCCTCGTGCCTCGGAGAGCACGTAAAGCCGTCAGTCCCGGTTATTATCACTAACATGATAATAGTCGTTGAAGCCCGCCAACCCGCAATTGAGTAACACGGTGGGTCTAAGCTCTAATTCCCTCCCTCTGAGAGTGGAAGCCTGTGCCCAGCAGTGGGACGTTAATGTGTTGTAATGGATACGCTCAACGTCGGTTTGATTTAAATCTTATGCTAAGCGTACTGTTAGATTGGGAGAGATCCATGAGCTGTTACTTCTTGTGAGATTAAGACCGTAGCTTTGAGAAGTCAAAATCATGGAACATCTCTTTGATGTAGCAAGACACTAGACAGTGATGAATTGTTGTGTAGGGTTGTTTGTAAAGGTTCAAATTAATTATTATGCCATGAGCTTATCACAGGTGTGGTTAAGATTTTTTTTAAGTCTTCGGCTTACTACAATCACTTAATCAGTAATATTTTAAAATTGCAGCTTTATTATATGACGTAGGTTAGGTACCTTACTGTCCCTAAAATTAAGGATTATACTTATATTATCTTAGGTGACAAGAGCGTCAGCAATATTAAAATAATACTGCTTCAGAAAGTAGCGTGACAGGTCGCGGACGTTTTATGCATGTTTGATGTAGACTGTCTTATCCACAGAAAAAGGAATCTGAGTATAGTACTACATATCCAGTCTCAGGTGTATATTAACTTTTATGGTCTTAAAGTTTGTGTCTTTATTTCGACCAGTCTCATGCAACTTTGTTATTGATTAATAAAGTTTGAACACAAAATGTGGAGAACAATTTCCAGAGCTAGTTTAAGTAGGTAGTAGGTTTTAAAGGGTAAAATTGAAAAGTCCCTTTGTTAGCTCACGAGCAAAGGGGATTACGTAACTGGGCACTTTTATACTCGTTTTCACAACTTTAGAACGAGTCTTATTTTCTCGAAATTTTCATTTAATGACAACTTTTGCGATACCATTTTTTAAGCCTTTTTAAATCAACACTCTTTCATTAGCTTCACTAAAGAAATTTTTCTGGATAAAAGCTTGGCTTCATGTAACTAAAAATCTTAGAAATCATAGATAATTTTGCAAATATATGCGTATTAATTGATACCAATGACAATTGACAATACAATGATTTGGTTCCATAGAGCTAATCTGATGATGGAACCAAAAGGATATTTATTTAATAATCCAACATGTGGTTCTATGCGAATCGTCAAGACTCTACTATATAATATATAGTAGAGTCTTGACGATTCGCATAGAACCTTAGTTCGGTTCGAATAGTAGATTCTACTGAAAAGAGCCGTCAGTCCTTCCTAACTGACTCAAATTTACCTCCACTTGATGCCCTGCGAATACTCGTCATCACTAGTCAAAACGACGACCCTTACTCGTTGTCCTAGGGCAACGAAAACGATGCGACGCAATATGACTCCGCAAAAAATGACAATTTTATCTACGCAACAATGTAGGCCACATGAGAGTTTAGTACTGTCTCGTCGCGTCGTATCTCGCGAGCGACAGAATACGACGCGATACGACGCTATAGAACATGACAAACTTGTCTATGCGACAACGTGTGTCCATTGAAATCGCTTCACGTTGTATCGAGTCGCGTTGTCACATTAGACGCTCACCTAGTACAACGGGTCACGTAGGACAATGCCTTGGACCAACGCTTAAAGCAATACTTAAGCAATATTACTCTGAATGACAGTTTAATGTAACGTACCTTGCCGTTTCTAAAATAAGCATTATATTTCAAAAACACGAAAGTCAACAATAATGAAAAGATGAGACTTAAAGCGTTGGCCCCTAAGATAAAGTTCGCTTTAAAACGTAAAACATGTAATATTTCCGTAGGGTTAACGTCTTGGCATAAAAACTACGTGAGCCATACGCGTTTTCAGTTATTTAAGGGTAGCTTTCCACTTAGGAAAATTATATTGCGACTTAGTCATGGCCCATGTTCAAAGCGTCAGATGCTATTACTGTGGTTGACTCTATATCTAAACAAGTATAAGAATTACTTTTACAATACATTATTGCTCGTAAAGTTGCTTTTACTTCACCGCTATTAAAACTAGACTTTTCCCACCCCTGGGCCATAAAAATACTAACGCTCAGTTAGGTATTGCCCACAAAGGAGTGCGGTAATATTAATTTTCGCGCTAGTGCGGTAATATAATGGCCGCCATGCAACTCACAGTTGATTCGATGCCGCCGATTTCCACGATTTGGCTTTGTTGAGGTATTTTATTTATTTTATTTATTTAATTTAATTAGTACGGACAGGCCAATTACACTAATTAATTAAAAACTACACAGACATAATATTTCTATAATATCCTGCAATTAATAGAAATAAATTGTAATAAATTAGAATCCCTAGCTTATTCTGAGTTACATAGGCTAGTAAAATTGAAAAAAAATTGATGGGGTGGCCATGGTTCCGCATTAAAGACTAAAAGTTGAAAAACATATTCTAAAATAAGATTTACTATATAATCATCATCTAGAAAATGATTAGTAGATCCCAAAAATATATAACACTACAGTTCAATATTCAGTGAATCACAAAAAAATATCATTTAATAAAAATGTGAATAAGATTCTAATTTAACTTGATTACTTTAGATTTTTAACTTTTTAGTTCGTTTTTTAGCAGGGCAGTCGGGTTTTTTATTTTTTTTATCTATGACATGTTTATACATGTATGGATATTATAATAACAGCTGATACCTGCGACTTCGTCCGCGTGGTATAAGTTTTGTTTAATTCCCACCAGAACTCCTTAATTTAGCCTATATCGCTCTCGGTCCTCAACTATACCTATGCAAAAAATCACGCTGATCCGTTTCTCTGTAGAAGCATGATTCAAGGATAAACCAATAAGCAAACACACTTTCGCATTTATAATATAAGCATGATTATAGTCAAATAAAAGCATTTACTTAACTCAATTTTCCAATAGCGGTACAATTTACTCCCCTTGTTAAACTCTGGTCTCGTTAGACGTACATACGGAAGTTGGGCAATCAAATTAACTTGTAAGTACATATTATGTACATCTGAAACTCCTGGAAATGTTACGTTTTAACTTTGTTATCAGAGGTGTTTGTATTGTCTAATAATTACTAACATGCCTAATTACAAACTGTCTCGTTCGTCCAGTGGGTATGCTACCCAGACTTAGACTGCGGATAACGAGGTCCTGGATTCGATTTCCGGGGCCATATTAAAGTATTGGGTTTTCTGAGAAGAAATTGTCGTTTATACGCAAAATGTTCAGTACGCAATATGTACCAAACACAAATTGTTTGATTTTGCCTGAAGTTAGTAACTTGATGATGTTCCACCCTCTCGCTTCAGAGAGCACGTAAAGCCGTCGGTCTTGCGCCTGATTTGTCTCCGGTCGTGTCGGATTTTCCGGCCCAATGGGCTATAACAGTAAGGGAATATAGAGTGCACCTGTGTTTGCGTACACAGTTATGTAGTAGATAAATAATATCCCCAGCGCAGAGAAAACATTCAAAATTCAAATGTTTTCAACGAAAGAAAGAAAAACAGTGGTTATTAGGCGCCATGACCGAAATTCGGTCGGCCGGAGAATATAATTATACCACTTCGTACAAAAAAATAATATCATACTTTATATTATATATGTGAAAGTGTATTTGTTTGTCACAAACTGACAAATCCTTCAATCACGCCGCTACAGAGGAACGGATCGAAGTGATCCTGAAAAATTTAGAACCTCCCGTGGGAATTATAAAACGTATTCCACGCGAACGAATTCGCGGGCATCAGCTTGTAATATATATTTTTTTATTCCATAAGTGATGACGCAGCCCGGTAGCCCGCTACCATCTTAGACAAATTATGGCCGTACGGCAGTTATATTAAAAAGGGGTAGGCCCTAGTCGGTTTCTACACGATATCGTACCGGAACGCTAAATCCCTTGGCGGCTCGTCTTTGCGTGGTAAATATCAACGGATATTTAATTTTAGATCTATTCTCAGAAATAACATGCATTTAGTAGATAGGTACACAGCGCGCCAAATTTCAATCACATCTTATTAATTAAAACTCACGATTCACAGAATAATGTAAGTAACAAAATTTCAAACCCAGCTCGAATTCACAAACCTTTCAAATTAAAATCCAAGCGAATGCGAGCGAAGTTCCGATGAGAAGTAACTTTAAAGAACCTCGAAAAGCAAACATGCTATATTGGTTTTTCATTTACGATCATGATAGAACGAAGAATTTGATTGAGGTTAATTCTAGATGGATGGAAAACTTCAAGTTTTGTGGATAACAAGATTTACGTTTTATTCAATCCAGATTGGAAAGCATTTGTAAAAGATTTTGCTTAGTTAGAATTTTTCATCTTCATTTATAATCCTTATAGTAATCTATAGTCTTTGTGAAACAAATTATTACTTGATGATGCCCGCGACTTCGTCCGCGTGGATTAAGTTGTTTAGATTCCCGAGGGAACTCCTTAATTTTCCGGGATAAAAAGTAGCCTATGAAGGACATAGAGATAGATTGTATCCCGAGGAAGCCCTCGGTATACAAAACCAATCAAATCGGTTGATCAGCTGGGCCGTGAAAGCGTAGCAAACGGACAGACAGACAGACCCACTTTCGCATTTATAATATTAGTAAGAATTAGTATGGATATGGATATTATTTAACCAGTGACATTATCTACCAGCCAACCAACCCGCATTGGAGCAGCATGGTGGGTCTAAGCTCTGATTCCGTCTCTCCTGTGAGAGTGGAGGCCTTTGCCTTGCAGTGGGACGTTAATTGACTGTAGTGGTGGTGGTGGAATACCTATCTACCATTTATTCTAAGAAACGTGTAAAAAATATAATACTTAAAGAAGGTGTGTTGTAGTTTTGCTCAAAAGCATTCCACGAAACTATTTCATTTTTCTTACTGAATTATAGGTGGATACCCCTGGGGACCGCCATAAACCACGTAGCAAGACATGAAGCTGTCAGGGAAATGAAAAATTGCAACTTTTACACCCGTTACATAGTTCACCGGACTTGGGGATCGTAAATTTTTAACTCTTCCGTGGCATAAAATGTGGAAAGCCTGGATATCTGTTTTATAACACCAAATGCACTCGCGTTTGGGTGACTACATTCGCGTGGATTAAGGTTCTTAAACTATTCCCGTTTCTTTGAATTTCCAGTATAAAAAATAGCCTAGCTCCTTCCCTAGGCAGATGGGCTGTGAATAGACTGACATGCATATTACATTCCATCCATTATATATAGTTTCAGAATCATGCGTGCATAGATTGACGGACAAAGGTACATATTATTAAGGCAAATCCGTGCGAAACCGGGGCGGGTGAACTAGTGCGAAATATTATATATAAGTAAGTTGATGTAAAATATACTTAACTAGCTGATTCCCGCGACTTCGTCTGCGTAGATTGAGGTTTTGTAGCTTGCTGCGGAAACTCTTTAATTTTCCAGGATAAATAGTATTTTTCCGGACTATAATCTATCTCTGTGCCAAATTTCATCCAGATCCGTTCAGCCGTTCTGGCGTGATTGAGCAACAAACATCCAGCCATGAATGGATGTCATTCATCCATCCATCCAAACTTTCGCATTTATAATATTAAGTAAAGAAGCCCATAGCCTAAGGGTATCTTCAGCAAATGAACTAAATAAGCTTCAAAGAATAGGGCATATTCGAGACGCCTACCGGAAATAAGCGAATCCGCCACCGCCTCCGTTCTTGGGGATCTTATTTTTTCCTTATCTTTTTGATCAATTTACTGCAAAAGATACAAACGATGATGTTTCGACGGCCTCCCTGTTTGTTTCCCGGCAGGAGCTCTTTGGGTATATTTAAAACTTGTGTCTGGCGTGGTGGGAGGCACGTTTAGGTACGTGCTTAAGTTCGCCTGCTCTTATCTTAGACTGCATCATAACTTGCCGGTTAGACCGTAGACAAGGCCTTAATAATATAAGTAAAATAAAAATAACCATTTTTTATTTGGATACTTTATATGTTCGAGTTCGTTCGATTCGTTGTGGATCCTCGGACGCGTATTTCTTTCTTTTCAGATTTTAATGCTACGTAATTTGCCCCACTCAAAAGAAAAAGTGGGGCAAAAGTTTTAACAAGTAGACTTTACCCCACGGGTGATCTGAGCTAACTGATCTTGTTGGGCAAAGTCGACGAACCCATTTTAAGCTACTAAATATCACGTATTGTTTCAACGACGAAAGCAAAAATCGTAAGAAAACGTTCATAAGATTATGTGAAGCCTGCCACTCTGTTCTAGATCATCATAGTAGTGGACTATGACCAAACCCGTCTCAATCGTTCTATTGTCACTATATTTTACAAGCAACGTTTCCAAAATTATAAAAGACCATGCGTACCTTTCTACGTACCTAAAACAAAGAATGCCGACAGTAACACGTCTAGTGGATTAACCTAATATTTGTATTTAACATTATTTTACAGGCGGTACAGTAAACGAACCGTAACATTTAAATCTCTTGAGTACATTATGTTTACGAAGGATTGGAGGAGTGTTTCCACAGACCTACCCGGCTTGATTTTAATAACCTACTCAATGCATTGTTAGGTTATTTTTCATGAGTCAAATAGCTAAGGTGCTTATTCTGAGAAATACTTAGACTATAATATGATCACTGATATTGTTTTTATTATGTATTATATTAGTTTAACTGAACTGCGTAGAAAAATCATGTACCTATGTATGCGAATAAAATAATATGTCTTAGATTAAATATTACGTGTACTACTACCTATTGACTCTTTAGTCTTATTTTTTTCTCGGCCTAAAAAAACAAAGAAGACTTCGTCTGCGTGGTTTGAGGTTTTTTGGTTCCCGCGGGAACTCTTTAATTTTCCGGGATGAAAAATAGCCTTTATGCTATTCCAGACTATAATTTATCTCTGTGCCAAATTTCAGCCAGATCCGTTCAGCTGTTGGGGCGTGATTGAGTAACAAATATCCATACATCCGGATGTATGAATGTTTGTTACATACGGTATGGATGAATGGATCCATACATCCATACATCCATCCAAACTTTCGCATTTATAATATTAGTAAGATATACTCACATGTCTGTTGATGCGTTAAAATTTTCAATTTGGTATTTATTTATTTACGCTGGTTCCCTGGGAACGGGGACGGGCGCTAATGTGGGACGCAACATGCGTAGACACATTGGCCCCGTGTCATATCAGGGAGACAGCATCAAGGCCGGGAGCCGCAGCAGAAAAGGCTGAAACCGGCAAGCGGCGGAAGTATGCCTCTCTCATAGAGAGTTACATATTTGTTCCGTTTGCCGTGGAGACCCTTGGGCCGTGGAGTCTTAGTGCCAAAAATTTTTTGCGAGATATTTCACCGCGGTTAATTGCCTCATCTGGTGACAGAAGGGCTGGCTCATTTTTTGCGCAAAGGATCAGCCTGGCTGTCCAGCGCGGAAATGCAGCCAGCATTCTTGCCACCATTCCACGTGGGCATGATTTATATAGTAATTAGGTTAGGCTAGCTACCATTAAGTTCTATTGTATTATTTTCAATAAAAAAAAAAAAAATATTTGGTATTTTATTAAAATGTCAATCAGATACAATAATGTTTTTGAGTTACAAGCGTACTTGTATTAACTGTAAAAATCGTACTTGTATAAACTGTAAACCTAGGTCAGGTTACAGTTTCCTAAGAAAAAAATCGAAAGATCGCACTTTTTTGGAATAACATCCGTAATATAAATTTTTTTGTGTGTAAAATGTAGCCTTTGCTACCAGAACCATAACCTTATTCTGTACTATGACAACGAATAGATTGACACCTCATTCATCAAAATCGACTCAATAGTTTAGGCGTTACGGTGGAACATACATATATACAAATATAATTACATACATAAACTGCTAAAATCATGACCCTTACTTTTGGCTATACCGTAGTCGGCTAAAAAGAAAACGGGGTTAAATATAGGATGTAAGCTTGCATGAAAATCCGTGAGATTTCAAGTTATATCTATGAATTTAAGAAATTTCATAGATTCAACCCCAGCGAATCAGGGACGGGTAAACTAGTCTACAATATTCCTTGAGCTCGAAAACAAATTGATTCAATATTGTAATATTAGTATATTGTATTTTCGTTCACGTTTATTACTTATTTCACCGAAAAATTTACGAAAATATTCCCATAGCTACAATTTCACATACATTACGAAATGAACTTCAGAAGATATCGCTTTATGACACATTTATTTTAATATTTTTGTTATATTATACTTTAGCACTTTAGTGTCTGTTTTAACAGACCACATATCGCACGAGATTGTGGTGAAACCGTGGTCGTTTGTGACTGTTGCAGTGACAGCCTGTACACGACTGTAAGGGTACGTTTCCACCAAAGGTGTGCTAGGTTGCTAAGCAACGGATGTGTGTCAAACCTACCTATAGGAGCTTTTGATGTAATAATGCATAAATGTGCATGCTAGCTACCTACCTACACGTCGGCGACCCGCCTGTCAGTAATAAACGATTAAGTGCGTAAGACGGTTGTTTCATTACTTACATATCATTTGGCGACGAGGATGGGATAAAAGTACCGACGCGTGCAAGAAAAAATATTAAAATGTCGTATATTGGCAAATTGGTTTGCTTCGATTATAAATCGAGTGAGTGGGCAGTATTTAAGGGCCAACTTTATCAATTTTTCATAGTTAACGATGTGGCAGATATTAAAAAAAGCGCGGTTCTATTAACTCATCTCAATGAAGAATCCTACCGCCTGCTGCGGGACCTTGCCTACCCGAAGGCGCTGGAGGACTTACCGTTTACGCAATTAATTGCATTACTCGATGCGCATTTTAAGCCGCGTAAGTGTTCTTACGCCGAGAGGGCTAAGTTTTACGGCGCGGTCAAGCAGCCTGATGAAACCTTGCCAGAATGGGCGGCACGGCTACGTGGTCTCGCGACCTACTGCGGTTTTGGGGCAGCTTTGGAGCAGAATCTCACCGATCGTTTCGTTCTGGGCTTGGGTGCAGGTTCTGTACCGGACAAGCTATTCGAGCAGGATGCGGCGAACTTAAAACTGGCAGAGGCGTTAGACGTGGCGCAAAAAGCGGAGAGCGCAAGGGAAGCTAAGAGTATGTCGACTACCACAGACGCTGTTTCCATCAAGGAGGAACCCATTTACAGGGCTTCTTATAAGAGTAAGGACGGAGGTGGTGGAGGCTCGCGAAATGGAGGCGGTATTGGTCGATCGGGCCAGGCTCCTTCTTCGGGCGATGGGCATAGTGGCTCAGGCTGTAGCGTATGTGGGTTAAAACACGGAGGAAAGTGCAAGTACGAAGGGTACAAGTGCAAAAAGTGCGGTATTACAGGTCATTTAAAAAAAGTGTGTAAGGCTGCGGTTTCGCGGGTTAATAATATCGAAACCAATAGTGAATCGGAAGTGAGGTGTTGTAAGGAATGCCAAAACTTTAATATAATGTATGTTAAGCCTATTAAACTTAATGTAATATTAGGTAGTGTACAGTTGTCAATGGAACTAGATTCTGGGTCGGGTGCATCGGTAATATCAGAAAGGTTATATAGCGAAAAGTTTTCATGGTTTAAATTGAATCCATGTGATCTTAAAATGTGTTTATATAACGGACATAAAATCTCTCCATTATGTTATTTTGAAATTAATGTGCACTACAATGGCGAAGCTAAAAAGATAAAATTTTTTGTTGTTAAAGATGGCGGCCCGCCATTACTAGGCCGAGATTTCATGTCTGCTTTTAATTTAACATTAGCAGTGAAAATAAATAATGAAAATAAATGTTGAGTGGAATGATTGTGAGGACGAGTGTGTGCGAGGGCTAGCGAGTTCCCCGCCCCCTGCACCCCCGCCGGCCGAGAGCAATGAGGCGGCTGGGACCGCGGTCTCGTCCGCGGCGGCGCCGCCCGAGCCCACAGCCGTACCGCGTATGTTGTTACGACCTAGACCTAAGGTAGACTATAAGAATTTGTTTTGATATTGTCCATATTTTATTTAATATTATTGTATTTTACTAGGTTTTAAAATTAAGATGGAGGAATGATGTAATAATGCATAAATGTGCATGCTAGCTACCTACTTACACGTCGGCGACGCGCCTGTCAGTAATAAACGATTAAGTGTGTAAGACGGTTGTTTCATTACTTACATATCAGCTTTACAATATCTGACAATCTGGGCTACGAAAATAATTTTGCCTTCAACCATACATTGCTAGATATTAGATTAAGCGCACCTGCCACTTTGCTCTAGTTTAGCATGCTTTGCTTTAGTTTTTGCTTTGATTTTGCTCAAATCTTGATAGCCTCATTCTGACAGCTTCATTGCATACTAATCTTGTTCAGAATCTATATTTCAGTTAATTTATTACATAAATACTTACAATTTTGTACCCCGTGACTTTTAATAACTGTTGCAAATCTGGCACGTCAGAAAGGACCTTAAGCAAGAGCCGCTTCAGGGGTTTACTGCTATGGCTTATAGTAGTATTATTATAAAATGTCAGTTTTATATCACGTACCCAAACTTCCATAAAATAAGGATTATAATTCTAAAACCCGAACACCAACAATATTAAAGCAATACGGCTTTAAGCGATGGTAGTTACCCGCTGAACTTGAGGTTCGTTAACTTTGCGCCAAACAAAGTGAAAAATTGAATTAGCCGTTTAAAGTGAAACGAGGTCCTCGAATATAAAGTTAAATTTTGTAGAATTTGTTGCACTATTTCTGAGCTCAAAGGACTTTATATCAACTGCTTAAATTTTGATATAGGGTTTGTTGAGGAATAGAGACAGTCATTTAAAAAAACTATCTACTAATTTTCATAGTGTAATTGAGTAATTGCTGCCCGCGGAGGCATAAATTTGGTTTCTACTTATTGGTGTACCTCATTCTGAGATTCGAGTTCAATGGTGGGCCGAGAATACTTTAAAATAATGTATTTAAAAAGTTTTGATATAATATAATCAATACAAGTGCACAATCTCTAAACTAAACGAAAACGACAGCGTTAAAAATATTGCTAACCCTTTCATAATACTTCCTGCGGAAAGGAACAGAACTAGATTTAAAGCTGTTATTTCAGTTTAGTTTAGAAATTGTGTTATGTTATACAGAATTGGCCACAATGTGTTAAGGGAGTTAGTGCCTGCCCTAGTATATACTAATATTATAAAGAGGTAAAGTTTTTGTGAGTTTGTAGGGTTGTAGGGGGTAATCTCTGGATTTACTGAACCGATTTTGTCCTCAAAATCGGTTCTGAAAATCATCATCATCACAAATAATTACATCATCACAAAATAATAAACGGAATCCTTTCCGTTACCAATAGTAAACCACATTATTTGTGAGTGTCATAGGCCCGATATAACCCGAAAATTTAGGGAGTTCCCGTAGGAATTTAAAAAACTTATTTCACTCATTTGCATCTGCTAGTAGGTACAAATTTTGCTTATTACATAGGTGCTTATTTTGAAATTATGCATGGATATTTGGTAATTACATACATACCTAATGCCCACCTATTAATAGTCGTATCGAATTCCACGCAGGTACGTAAGGGTGACAGAACTCCAAAATATTTGCGGTTAACCACAGGATACCACATCGCAGTTCTACAGCTAATTCTAACAGGAATGTGTGTGTGTACTATAAAGCCGTAGCTCAAAATAGACACAACTCAACAAGGCGGAAAAATTAACGGGACATGGAGGAAAAGAAATAAATTCGAAAGTGTGTTTGTTTGTTTGTTGATTGGTCCTTCAATCAGGACGCAACGGATCGACGTGATTTTTAGCATGGGTATAGTTGAGGACCTGGACAGTGACATAGGCTACTGTTTATCTCGGAAAATTAAGCATTTTCTGCGGAAATCAAAATAACTTAAACCAGGCGGATGAAATCGCGGGCATCAGATAGTTAAAGAGTTCTCGCGGGAGCCAAAAAACTTCAATACACACGGACGATGTCGCGGGCATCAGTCTAGTAGCTAGTGCTGCATATTGAAATTTCAAATGACGTGTTAGTATAGTCCCACAATCTTATCTGACGTGACAGCCGCGCTAGTGACTATTAAAAACAAAATAAGAACAAAAACTAAACAGGCATGAAAAATAGTTTAAATTTTGGCCATCAGGCCATGTATGTTTGTGGGACTAACATAGCACTAATTGCTCTTCTAAATAACAACTGTGACACGATCCTTCTTTACTATGATGAATAAAATAGGTCACAAACTCGACAGTGAGAAATAATACGCAAAAAGAAATTATTTCTACTAACCTAGCATCCAGTCATAACGGTGACTTCCCTTCTAACTTCGTCAATGGACTGTTGCTTGCACATAAAATTACCTACTTAGGTACTTGTAGTTTTCTATAGGTATAGTAGTTTATTTATTTACGACTAACACTGGTTAACTAATATTGATTATTATTTGTTTATCATACAAATATAATTATTATCTCTCTGCGTCGTATTCCTCATTACTGAGGGTCGTGGCCCAATTCCATTAATCGAATAATGTTAGTTTTCTTAGGCTAATGATGCGGTGGGTTCCCAGGTCCTTCCGCATACGACTAAGAGTATTTAAACTCTTATGTTTTTGTAACGATTATTATCAGATGTTAGTGATAATAAACCGGGACTGAGAGCTGAACGTACTTTTTTAACGTTACGAGGCAACGAAAAATTCGGTCACCCATCCAGTTATCGACTTGGGTCAACGTTGCTTAACAATTGCAACCGACTGATATTCCTTGTCACGACTCGACCACTCATCCCTCACAAACATTATTACAAATCTATTATTATTTTCGTAAAGACCAATATTCTTTTCACGCAATTTTTATCTTTCGGATACCACGTCGGGTTTATTACGTCTGTAACATTTAATGAGCAGTCGATACCGAACGATGAACTGAACGTATTGTGAATAAAATGTATCGTATTACCCTGTGACTCGTATAAAACTCTAGTATTACGGGGGCAATGAAGTGCATTACCATTTTTATTATAATTTTAGAAATAAGAACTCTTGCTCATACCTACCATTGAAATGAAAAATGAATTGGAATGATTTCATGTAGGACAACTTGACACTGATAAAACCTACACATATGATCCATACTAATATAATAAAAGCGAATGTGCGCCTGTCTGTCTGTTTCCTACGTTTTCACGGTCCATCTTTTCAACCGATTTTGATGAAATTCGATATAGAGTTAAGTTACATTCCTGGGAATGACGTAATTCTTACTTACTTTTTATCTCAGAAAATTAAAGAGTCCCCGTGGGAACCAAAAATCCTTAATCCACGCGGATGAAGTCGCTGGCATCATGTATTATATAATAAACGCGAAAGTTTGTCTGTCTGTCTATCTGCTACGCTTTATCGGTTTATATTATCAACCGATTTTGATAGAATCGGGTACATAGATTAGATTGAATCCTGGGAAAGGACATAGGTTACTTTTAATCTAGGAAAATTAAGGATTTCCTGCTGGAATTTTTAAACACTTAAACACGCAGCCGCAATCGCGAGCATCAGCTAGTTATTACTATGAGTATGGACTAAGTAGGTTTCATGCAAAACTTCTGAAACTCTAAAACCACTGTAGAATATACGAGTATAAACCGCTTCATCGCATAAAGTTAAGCCATTCCATTTGGCTACATCTCATAAATAAAGTTGAACCATTTGATCTCATTACCACGTCTAGACCGCATTCAGAGTAAATAATAGCAGGTAGCTGGTTATACAGTTATGATATTCATAACTAGATGATGCCCGCGATTTCGTCCGCGTGGTTTACGGTTTTTTGATTCCCGCGGGAATCTTCTCTTAAATTTTCCGGGATAAAAAGTAGCTTATGTCCTTCCCCGGGATACAAACTATCCCTATACCAAATTTTATCAAAATTGGTTGAACAGATCGCTCGTGAAAGCGTAGCAGACCGACATACATACATACGACATAGCTAAGACTTCACTTCGTCTCCGCTAGCACAGTCTATCTATACTTCTATCCTAATATTATAAATGCGAAAGTTTGGATGGATGAATGTATGGATGTTTGTTATTCAATCACGCCAGAACGGCTGAACGGATCTGCATGAAAGGTGGCACAGAGATAGATTATAGTCTGGATTAGCATATAGGCTACTTTTTTCGGGTACCAAAAAACGTCAATCCACGCGATTAAAGGAACAGAGAGTGGTGCACTATAATATCTCCCGCGTAGATAGCTCAACTCTCTCGAGATAGGCCGCCGCGTAGGAGATATACTTAGTGTCCTTTCATGATTGTATGAGCGCGTTAAGCCGTCGGTCCTGCGCCTGATCTCTCTCAGGTCGTGTCGGATTTTCCTTCCTATCGGGCTATGAGTAAAGGAACAGAGAGTGCAACAGTGTATGCTACTACGACTAACTTTTGCGGGGCAAGGGGTAAATTCCTTGTCATTTTTCTACCCAATTATTTACACTATGCATTAAAAAGTCGATCACTATCGCTATAGGGGTAAGGCGAATATGGCCGATATCACGCGTCCCGTGGTTAAGTCGTCCAAGGTCGACCCACTGTACGAATATATGCTTACGCTGTGACACTTATAGTGTATGCGAAGCACTCGTGATAGTTTTATATTTTTCCT
The DNA here is from genome assembly GCA_964035005.1 of Erebia palarica. Classification (NCBI taxonomy): domain Eukaryota; kingdom Metazoa; phylum Arthropoda; class Insecta; order Lepidoptera; family Nymphalidae; genus Erebia; species Erebia palarica. Next base: position 8,093,309 of record OZ035993.1, on the reverse strand, counting down.
TTGAACCACTCGTTAGTTTTAGGCCAACCGCAACTCATTTGCATTTCAATACTGCCTACGCCTAGGCTTGATTCAAGTCGCGAAATACGGTTTTGTGAAACCCCTTTTTTCCTATCGCCGTATTTTTTAGTTTGGTGAAAATATTCGTTTAAAAGCCGTGATAGCGCAGCGGTTCGGACATCGGCTCCCTATTCAAATATTTTTATATAATGTATTCTGTAATTATAAATTTATAATCCTTACTGATATTATAAATGGGAAAGTGTGTCAGTCTGTCTGCTACGCTTTAACGACCTATCTTTTTTACCGATTTTGATGAAATTTACTTTGTAGGCTACATTGAAGCGTTACCATGCGGACGCAGTCGCGGGCATCATCTAGTATATGATATTTATTAAATATAATAGCTGATGTCCGCGACTTTGAATACGTGGATTGAGGTTTTTCGGTTCCCGCGGAAAATCGTTAATTTTCCTGGATAAAAAGTAGCCTATGCGTTATTTCAGAATTTAATCTATATATGTGCCAAATTCCATCTAGATCCGTTCAGTTGTTCTTGCGTGATTGAGTTACAAACATCCATCCATCCAAACTTTCGAATTTATAATATCAGTATACATATTATAAGACAGTATGCTAGAAAGTACACTAGGGTAGTCGGCACTTACTTTTAAAAGTCTTATAATGTGTCAATATAATAATTTTAATAAAATGTAAAATTAATTTGTAACCTGAATTTTTTGCATAAATAATAATATTTTTAATAATCGGGGCTTGAATCCAGGGTATGCCTCCAACTTTGTCAACTCTTTTGACAACTCCAATGTATCGTGGGGAAACCTTAGTGCTTCATTTTCTCACGACATGTGTCTGCTAATAAGCCAGAAAATGAATAATAAGACCTGTCCAGCGTGGTGGACTATAGCCTAAACCCAGCCGCTCACGTTCCTGTCACGTCACTATTCTGTACGCCATAAATTAAACTTCACCGTCAAACCGCTATGCAAAATGATATTCGTGTTTATCCCATTAAATTTGATCCTCTATTATGAAAGCGCGACGCATTTAATTTTACACAAAGCACGGATTTGAGCGTAAATCCCCCACTAACATAGTCAATAACGCTGAGATTATCTCGTGATTGGTACACGATCATACCGAGATTACAAGTAAAGGAATATTTAGTTAAACTTTTTAAGTTTCAATCATAGCAAAAGATTGAGTAAAAGTCCGTCATTTTTCAAATTATATCCATCCAACTTGATATTTGGGCTTCTTGTTAAAAATTTAAAAACACATTTTTCCCAATTTTTTTTAAATTCCACCCCCAAATGGGTTTAATAAGGGGTCAAATTTTGTAAGAAGTTCTTCATTTTTAAAGTTATATCCATTAAACTTGGTAAAATAAAGAAGGACTTACTTACGTGTTTCACAGTTTTTAAAAATTTCAGTCCCAAGGGGGTTAAATATTGTGGGATAAAAGTTTGTACGCAAGTTCGTCTTATTGAATTATATTCATTTAAATTGGTATTTTATAATAATATTTTCACATCTCATGCTCTAAAAAGATGTCACTATAGCTTAGCGTAGGCGGACTAAGGTAAGCCTCTAGGGATTAAAGTATTTTTTAATTTATTATTAAGTTATCATGCATATTGTCGACTCAACATCTCCTTCAGATGCTCCCGTGTTGGAGTGAAACGTACGTTGAGTATAATTTGAAAGATTTGTGTGGAGTGATGAATATCACAAGCAAAAAGTACAAGATACACATTGTTATTGTACTACATAGATTTACCTGTTTTGGCGGATTATAGCGAATTAAGTTAGAACTTCCAATTCTTTCATTGTGACACCATTGTCAAAAAATTGTTTTACTTTCTTTTTTTTCATACTATAGTACTATAGTATGCTTGTTTGTGACACCACCCAGAATGGATGTACAGCTCAAATGGCTAGTTGTATTACTTTGATGAACAATTAGGAAACTATTAGTACACGCGGAATTTTTAAGAACCTAAGTACGAAGTCGAGGGTTAAATCCAGTTACAATATAGGTAGGCTTCGTCCCATGCTCGCTGCTTAAACCAGTATACTTTAACAAGAAATCACTTGAGTTTCCAAAGAAAACAGTGATACATCATCCAAGCTTCCGGGGTTCTTAGGGGCCATAAAAGTTATCGCTCGGCCCATAAAGGTAAACTTCTCTCCAAGTTACTTGCTTTCAAATTTTGCGGTCAGAAACAAGCTGGGATAATTCTTCATAACAGATAGTTTACAGATAGTTTAACGGCTTTATAGCTTTATAGGTGTTGTGTATATAAAGCTTATAGAGCTTAATACGGCTTTCAGTATTCTTACTGTAGTGCCACCAGAAAAAAAAATTGTTGAGTTTCTAAAGAAAACAGTGATAAATCATCCAAGCTCCCGGGGTTCTCAAGGGCCATAAAAGTTATCGCTCGGCCCATAAAGGTAAACTTCTCTCCAAGTTACTTGCTTTCAAATTTTGCGGTCAGAAACAAGCCGGGATGATTCTTAATGATTTACAGATAGTTAAACGGCTTTTTAGCTTTAAGTTTCTAGGTTATTACAACAATATCACATTTTTTCATAAACTAATATAAAAAATGCGAAAGTGTCTTTGTTTATTAGTTTGTCCTTCAATCATGCCGCAACAGAGCAACGGATCGACGTGGTTTTTTGCAGGGGTATAGTTGAGAACCTGTAGAGTGGTATAGCTGCCACTTTTTATCCCGGAAACAAGAGTTCTCTAGGGAAACAAAAGACCTTAAACCACGCGGACGATTAATTCGGGGTTTCAAAACAACGATAGGTTGAGCCTAAAATACATTATTATTTCTCTATATTAATTATTTTATTTTAGAAACATTAAATGTGCCCAATCGTCCATTGCAAAATTTAAGTACCAAATTTTTGTTTTAGTCATAACTTTACAAAAATATTAGTATTACATGTTCAAATTAATAGAAAAAATAACATAATATTATGCTGCATATTTTTTGTGGGCCTTTAATTATTATTGGGCGTTAGAATGATAGATGTTCGAGTAGGCGAGCGACAACGCGTTTCAGCTACTTGTATAAAAGTAATTAATCACATAAGTTTCCTATGAAAACATAGTGATACATCATCCAAGCGCCTGGGGTTCTAAGAGCTATAAAAGTGATCGTTGGGCCCATAAAGCTAAAGTTCTCCCCAAGTTACTTACTTTTAACTTAAGCGGGTGTGACGAAACTGTAAAGTTCTAGCGTCACTTGAGATGCACGGAACGATGCGGCACGAAGCGGCATATATTAGTTGTATGAGTGCGTTGCATCTCCGTGTCGCGTCGTTTAAGTGAGCCCAGCTCCATACGACTTCATACAAATAATATTAGAATAGAATATAGAATACCAGTAGGGCTAGCATGCGCACAACGAGTAAAAGTTGTCTACCGAAGCTAACATGGTTACATATTTGACTTGCCTCGTTTCGTCAAAAGTAGAAATAAAAGTAAATAATCGTGAGAATGAGCGTTGTATTCTATAACAGAATTTAAACTTGCCTTTACACAAGCTTAAGAAGTCCATTAAAATTATGCTTCTGAAAAACGCTTATACTGTTGAAGATTACGTAAATTACTAAGGAGCAATGGATTCATGGATGATTTTTTTCAAAAGAGCAACCGCCAAGTTTCTTGCTGGTTTTCTGATTTTGTGCATGTCAGGGTAAACGAGAAATTACCCGGCAACGACAACATCTCTCTCTCTCGTCACGAGATATCTCGTTGAACGCACGCTAAGCCTGCTGCTGCTACATGCCACGCCTCTGTAGTGGAACTAGACCTTGAGTCGGGATAAAGTTCTTAACAATTTACAGGTAGTTTCACAGTTTCATAGCCTTAAAGCAACACACATCACAGTGTAAGTATATATTCATGCAGTGGCTCGACGCCTACACCAATGGAAGACCCAGCCGGCTCCAGTTGTAGCACCAAGAGTACTACGGTGCTATCGACTATGATTGAGTGAACTTCATGCTGTAAAGACATGAGAGTAACTGAATCACAGATTGTACAGAATTTTGTTTTGTAAAATCAAATTTTCCTCCATCACGTGACACGTCTCTGTCAGGCTGTCACCCTGTTGCTCTGTCTAACGCCTGCGTCGAACGAATGGTAGCAAAGAAAGTATCACTTATGACTGTAATATTCTACAGCATTGACTCTACAACTGACGCGGAGGTTCATTCTTTCAATTACAAATTACAAAAAAGTACGTATATATTATATTTATTTTGTATATATTATAGTTTTTAATTTAGATTTTATGTACTTACCTAGTTATTTAATTAAATTTGAATAAAAACCCTCATAATATTACCTATATCCATGCTACAATATATTTGAGGATCTATTAGTTAATACTCGCTAAAAATATTTTGTTACGCCACAATTTTCTTTTATTATTATCAACAGAAAACTATTTTCTATCCTGATAAAATTCCTTTAGTGCGATCTCACCTTAGTGACTTTTCTGGTCTACTGGCCACAGCCGAAGCCTTCTACCAAATCTGGCAAACTAAGCAAACTTAGAACTTAATTGCCCATGCCGGTATTCGAACCTGGAGACTTCCCACCACCACTCAAAAGACTCACCACTGTGCCGAGGAGGTGGCCATATCAGCATTGAATACAAAAATCTGATAGTGAATGGTGATCATTTCAATCATAATCATGATTGCATGGCATTTCGCAATTAACCTCCCTCTCTCAATAAACTGGTTAAGCTTAGTCTGGATAACACGGGATTTGCTGTGCACGTCGGGACATTTTGTTCCCGAACTAATCCGTATTAATCTAACCTTTAACTTTATCGAGTTAATTGGGGTTGTAAATTTTCTTACACTCGTTTTCCCTTCGCAGACGTAAGACGTAAATTACGACTTATCTTAATAAGTTAGCTTACCTTTCTTTGTGTCGCTATCTTCATTGCTCGTGAATCGCAATCAAAACCAAACTTTTATTATAAATGCTTAAACGCATGTCTATCCGTCTGTCTGTATGTTTGTCTGCTACGCTTTCCAGGCCTATCTTTTCAACCTTGCAACCTTTGGCCGTGGCTAGTTACGACCCTACCGACAAGGACAATCCGCCAAGCAATTCACCGTTAAGATAAGATAAGATAAGATAAGATAAGATAATTATTTATTGCAAAATACACGTATAAAGCTTTTACAATATTCTTGGAAACAGTGTACTACCAAGTATGGCGTGCAATTATTATAGCATCTCTTACATCATAACATTTCCTACTTATTATTCTTATTTAAATTAAACAATACTTAAACACAGCATAGTACTCCAAATCATCATTAATTATTGTAAATAGGAAAACAAATCACATCCCTGATATGTAAACAAAAGCTGAATTACGAAATGGTTACAAAATGTCAATATTAAATTATAAGGATTACATCATATGATACCTGTGATTTATTATTATTTTACACAAAATTATTAAAATGTCAAACTATATCTAAAAGTAAACAAGATATGTCAATAATAATTATTATACATACATAAAATCATTAATCGATAAACACGCAAAAGCATAGCTTAATATAAATTGTAAAGATGTTCTAATGTGACCTTTACTCATAATTATGTTAGTTATTATAATTAATATTATCTTGCAAGAACTCATCAACTGTGTAGTAACATTTATTTAATAATAATTTAAACATGTTTGATTTAAAGCTATATGTATTGTTATTATTTTTTATTTTTTTTATTATTATTTAAAGCTATATGTTCCGGTACAATGCCGTGTAGAAACTGATTAGGAGTATGCTACAATCTTAGATTGTATCATCACTTCTTTTCCTTTTTTTTTCCTTTGTGTGCATGCTTGTCTGGTTGAGATCGCTTCAAAGCCATAAGATCGCCAATAGGGATGATGACAAATCAATCAAATCAGCAACTCTTAATCAAACTTAAAAACGCTCTTCTATTATGGAAGTTGTATGAAACTTGCAATAGTGTCGTCATCAAATTTCAACGCACTTTTTTTCTTTAATCTACATTATAAAATAGTTACCAAACTTAAAACTAACCCAGGATGTGAATTTTAGGTCTTTTTGAAGACCCTCTATATAATAATCAGTGAGAAATAATGTATGTATGTATGTATGTATGTATATTCTTTATTGTACACCACAAAATATAAAAAAAAACAGATAACAAACATGAAAACTTAAAACGTAGGTACAATAAGGCGGTCTTATCGCTAACCAGCGATCTCTTCCAGACAACCTTATCGATACGGAGACAATGAACAAGTGGATAGTGGGAGGTGGTGCATAAAAATAAACTTAAATACTAATAGATACATAAACTAAACAATATCATAAAATTATAACGTATTAATACACTAATATATATAAAAACAAATAAAATAGACATACATAACTAAATACACATATAAAGATTGGACAAATTAAACATGTCGCTATTGATGATTACAGAGAGACATGTAATGATTTTTCACGTCAATTTTAAACTTATTAAGAGTTTTAGCTCGATGTATTTGCGAGGGTAGTTCATTCCACAAGCTAATGGCCTTGAAAATAAATGAATTTTTGAAATATTTTGTACGATATGAAGGGACTGCAAGAACGAGTTTTCCGGCTGACCGAAGAACTCTTTCTGGTCTGTCATGACCAATATATAATATATTTAATATTTTTGATATAGGCATCATCCCCATTGTACCATTGCTTAGTTTTTTTAAAGGATTTATTGTTATTGTTTACTAGTATTTGCTTCTTGATTTAGTGTTAAATAAAGAATTTTTCATTAATTCAGTCATCAGGTAAGAGTGCAGTCAAGGTCTAACTCAGTGGCGTAAAAAAAGATTCGAGAGTATAGTAGAGATGGATCAATAACGAGCGCGCTCGCGCGGCAATCGCAGCGCCTCTGCACTGATTGGCAATTTAATCGTTTACGCACAGCCTACTGTGAAATCGGGCATAGAGATATTGTAAATCAAAATATTTTTTATGCAATTTCTCACGGGAAACCGCTTTTAATTATCCCACTACAAGTTAGCCCTTGATCGCCATATCTCGTGGTAATTACTGATGCTATTTAAACTGGTAGCGGGCTAACCTGCAAAGAGGTATGACTGTTTTGTTAAACTTAATAAATTCAATTTATTTATAACATGTAGGACATACTGGTGTGTCTTATGTTACATCATGTTTTGACTCTAACCGGTTCGGAAAGCAGGTTCTGCTCTTAAACAACAAGATATTGCAAAACGTAGACCGTAAATAATAATAAAATGAATTAAATACAGTAGTGTACCTAAGTTATTATACTATCCTGTGGTGCGCTGGACTCAAAGTCTGTTGCTTCCATTAAATTATACTTATTAAACCTATTATTTTATTATATAAAACTTGATTAATCGGTTTCTATACGGCACCGCACCGGAAATGTTTTGTATAAAAATAAATAAAATAATTATAAAGGGACAAAACGCCCGATCCAGCGACAAATGCCTAAAACTCTGTAAAGCCAAATTGCATGAAACCGACAGAAAGTCAAGTTCACGTTTCCGTAGCCGTTGCGCATTGTGTGTGTAACAGGCTTAAGAAAGTCGAATTAAAAATTCAACAGTAACGCCGCTGGAATACGAAATTCACGTAAAGTTCGCTTCTATTTTATTGTGCGCTCTATATAGAATATTAAAACTTGATATAATACCTGGATTAACCTGCTTCAAAGATTTCCATCGAATCTCATCTGCGAGAGTGAGGGAATAAACAAACATCTGTGTATTATTTGAACAGAATTATTATTTGGAAGACCTCCCTAGTACCTACAGTGGTGAGCGCTGTGGTCTTATATTGCGAGCTCCCGGGATCAATTTGGGAATTCATAATATCTGATTTTTCTTGTAAAACAACGGAACTATTAAAAAACAAAAAATCTAAGCCCGGTGGCCAAAATTGGAACGAATTTTTATGCCTGTTTTTTGTTTTTGTTTTTATTTTATTTTTCAATACTAGTAACGCTGTCACCGAGTCAGATAAGTTTGTCAGACTATAGATAATAGATTGTCAGGAGATCGGCGCAAAAGTAAATCCCCTAGTGCTTCAAAACTGGCAAACATTGGTGTAGATAATAGATATACATTGTAAACAGTAAATACCCGTATTTGTTTATGTATCGGTTGTATTCGTTGTGATTTCTCCTGCGGATAGATCATTCCGTTGTCCGAACTTTGACAACGATGACGTAGCGACGGATTGAAATAAAATTGTGAGAAGAAAAAGAGAGACGAATGAAATAGAAAAATATTTTTTTAAATCAGAATCTCTTCGAACCGGGGCGGTGGTAGTTTCGGTGTTAGAGTTTAATAGCAAATCAGTGGGCGCCTGAAACCCTTTTAAAAGCTTTAGTAAGGTTTAGGTAGTTTAATTTAAAGTTAAACTAGCTAACGCCCCCGACTTTGTCCACGTGGAGTGTGGTTTTTGATTCCCGCGCGAACTCGTAAATTTTCCGAGATAAATCATAGCCTATTTGTTATTCCAGACAATAATCTATATCTGTACCAAACATCCAGATCCGTTTAGCCGTTGTGGCGTGATTGAGAAACAAACATATATCCATCCATCCATCCAAATTTTCACATTTATGATATTATATTAATTTAAAAGTAGATTAATAATCACCATTTCGTCACTACTACTGGTACAAGGTATTTTTATTGTAAGTCAACAATTTATTATTCAAAAAAAGTGTGTGTGTGCAATTCACACATGGCAGAAGTTAAACTTCAGAAAAGAAGCCTACGAGAGAATGAGATAAATATAACTTGTATTCTATCTCATTATCTCACAGGCTAAATCTATTTATGAATATGTTTGTCTCTTTTTGGTGTCGCTTTTTCGTTTCATTTTTCGTTTCGTTGAATTTTCAAATCACCACGATTCTAAAGAAGTTTCACATCGAAAAGTGTACAATGTAACCATCTTTGAATATAAATTACTTTGACTGGAAGTAGAATAGGAGAAAAATTTGACCAAAATTAAGTAAAGAATTTGCATGATTTTGATTATATCTTAGAGCGAAAACGCTAATTTGTCGGATAAATAAAAAATCCGCGCGCGCACTTTAATATGGAGCTATACAGAGTAGCGCGACAGAACAAAACATGTTTCCCATACGATACGGACGTGGAGTACATTGGCCGAGAGCATTAGGCCAATGTGTACATAACTATATAGTCATGCTCAATTTAACATTAATTGCAAAACACTTTTGTAAAGTTATAATTAAACAACACAATAAATAAGCTGCGAAAAGCTACTAAAAGCGTTTTAAATACCTAAAGCGTTTGTAAATAAAAACAACAACTGAACAAAACTTTTCAGGCAAAGAGGACTTATTAACTGTAGTACTCGAGTAATTTTAAACACTTATTTAGTACATTAGCGCAATATTATTATCAGAAAACATGACGGACGAAGTCATCTTATTGAAGAAAAACAGCAGCGCTAACGTGCGGAGGTCCCGGGTTCGATCCCCGGCAGGATCAATTTGGGAATTTATAATTTCTTAATTTTCCCTGGTCTAGCCTGGAAGGCTTCAGCCGCTTTGCTAGTTACCAACCTACCGACATTGACGTGCCGCCAAGTGATTATCCGGAACGATGCCGTGTAGAAACCGAATAGGGGTAGAGTTTAATATGATAGGTTAGCCCGCTACTATCTTAGACTGCATCATCACTTACCATGAGATCGCAGTCAAGGGCTAGCTTGTAGTGGAAAAAAAGGTTCCTGCGGGAATCGAAAACCTTAATCCACGCGGACGAAGTCGCGAGAGACGAAGAGTCATCTAGTTATTTAAAAATAATGTTGTAAATATATTTTAGCAATACCCGATTAATATGTAAGATACGTGTCAATGAATGTCACTTCTCAGTACTGCTGTGTGCAAGCGGAGCTTAGAAAAAAAACATACAGTCGAATGGGGGCTACCTCGTTTAAATTCGCCGCTAGCGGCGCCAGTGTACAGTGAGGTCTCCGAAATGTCAAATAGGTAAGTATTATCACTGGGCCTTTATCGCGGGTCTAATTATTTCATTTATGTATTTAGTAATGCCGAATTAATTAATGAAGATGTAAGCTGATACGTGTCAGTGAATTTCTGTGCTCTGCGCTTTGAAAGCGGAGCTGGGAAAAAAAGTGCAAAATTAAGCGGGTTGAAATAAGAATAATTCAGAAGTTAGACATTATGTCCCTGGTTCCTGTGCGCTTACTATTTACAAACGTATTTTTGTCAAAGGTGTTCTTGTTTACAGAATTTACAGCTATACTAAGGACCTTACTCGCCAGTGGCGCCCACTGGTAAGTAAAAAAACGGTAGCCCTCATTAAACGTGCCTAGTACAAATGTGGGTCTTGACTGTCTTGCGGCGCAATCATCGTTAAATCTACCGTAGGACCGTAAAAGGTAATTTGGCCCACTGTTTTATTAATTCAAAGACTCTGTGTTCCAAACAATTTAATGGAGACATTAGCGGGTCATTAGCGGTGCTCTAATTGTTTTACAAGTAATTGGTATAACATTCCGACTTATTTCACATTATCTTCTCTGTGTAATTTTCATTCCTAAATTGCGTTTTGCGTCCTGTGGCGTAGGTACTTTAAATATTTTCCTCATTCAAATTAATGGATCATATTTGGTGTTCGTATTTTAAACAGTATATAACAGCATAGTATACTAATTATAGCTTACTAGCTGATGCCTGCGACTTCGCTCGCATGGAATAAGTTTCTTTAATTTCACGGGAACTCTTTAATTTTCCGGGATAAAGAATAGCCTGGGCCAACACTCTCCAGAGCCAAATATACAAATGCAATGCACATGCAAAAATCACATCGATTCGTTGCGGCGTGATTGAAGGACAAACCAATAAATCAACAAACAAACACAACTTCGCGTTTAATTAATAAAGTCCCACAAAAACTTATCTGACCCGGTGACAGCGTCGCTAGTAAATAAAATAAAAACAAAACCTAAACAGGCTTAAATATTGGTTCCAACTTTGGTCACCGGGTCAAATAAGTTTATGGGACTATATATAAAACGTACTATACATACACTTGACAACAATGATCACGATGACGAGTACGATAAATCGTACACACCTACCCGTGCGTTGAGTGCGACATTCCCTCACTAGAGTTGCGCTTTTATTTACGTTTACACAGCGCAGCGCTATAAAACAATACAACGAAATATTCAACCGAAAACCAAATAACATTGTAATAATTTGTCCTACAGACTATAAGCCATTTATTTCCGGCGGTTTTGTCATCTGATCTCCGCTCGTCCAGCCTGAATTGTAAGATATCTGAAGGAGGCTCATGCGATATTCAACAGCAGTTAAGACCAGATCTTGCGAAAGACTTCTGAATTACATTTAGACGGAATTTCTTATAGTAGGCCCTAACGTGTACCTAAGCTACTAGGTATAACTACAAACGCTTTTGAGCAAGATTACGTTTTTAGGGGTCCGTACCGTTCAATTTCCCAATTTAAAGTAGGTTTACTATATTTTTAATTATTTTACTACAAGCTAAAATGAGTAGCTTTCCATTATACCCTTTGGTTTGTGAATTATTATAAAACTAGCTTTAGCCCGCGACTTCGTCCGCATGGTTTAAGTTTTTTTAATTACTCCTTAATTATCGGGAATTAAAAATAGCTCTTGTCACACTCTGGTCTTCAACTATATCTATGCAAATAATCAGGTCGATCCATGGCTCTGTTGCAGCGTGATTGAAACAAATCAACAAACAAACACATTTCCGCATTTATAATATTAGTATGAAAATATGTAAAAAATACCAATTGACATCTTATGTCAGGCATAGCATGTTGTTAGTAGTAAGTTGATAAAAAAACAGTACCTATAGACAAAAGTCTTCTCTCTAATAGCTTCGTAACTATAAAAAGTTAATGTACAAACTATAATTAAATACGTACCTTCGTACTTTGTCACACAAGTGTTCTCATCATGAAGAGCGCTCTAGTACCTACCACTATTACGTACCTAGAGAAAATTACCTCGTTCCAGAGAAACACGGCTGTCTTGACCAGTCGCCCATCATTTATCTCATGTCCCTTGATTAATTACCTGCTATCAGAGGGATTGCTCAAAAATAATTATACCTATAAAGTATGCCTTTCATATCATCTTTTTTTATCCACTACAAGTTAGCCCTTGACTGCGATCTCACCTGATGGTAAGCGATGATGCAGTCTAAGATGGTAGCGTGCTAACCTGTTATAGGCATGGCAGTTATATTAAACCCATACCCCTATTCGGATTCTACACGGCATTGTACCGGAACGCTAAATCGCTAGGCGGCAAGTCTTTGCCGGTAGGGTGGTAACTAGCCACGGCCGAAGCCTCCCACCAGGCCAGGCCAGGGAAAATTCTGAAATTATAAATTCCTAAATTGACCCTGCCGGGATTCGAAACCGTGATCTCCGCACGTTAAGACAACAGCGCATCACACTGCGCCACGGTGGTCTTCAAAACACTGCGCCACGGAAGTCGTCAACAATATTTATTTTTGAAATCAGGAATTAACTTTAACAAGGGATGGTGCTGATAAACCTCGATCACCACTATTTGGGCGGTTTCAGAATAGCGTATTTTTTCCGTGTATAAGCTCGTATGATGTATCGGCTTACGCGCTTGCACGCTCACCACATTATGCGCTTCAAAAACTGAACGCGCGTACTCCAGCGTGTTCGCTCGAACCCGTGGGTCAGTAAGTTCCTACCTAGTTTAGTAGTCAGTAGTATAAGAGCTTATAAGGACCGAAATAAATGTTATTTACACTGTTTTTTTGAAACTGTTATAGAACAAAAACACTTATAACAGAAACAGAAACGATGCTGCAACCCAATCAATCTGTAACCGTTTATTTCTGTTAATAAGTGTTTTTATCTATAATCCTAATAGTTCTTCTTCTTCTTCTTCTTGTTGATGTGGCTTTGCAGGGCTCTGTAGCGAGGCCCAGTATCACTTTGACCGTTGCCGATCTATTGTGATCGCCACTATCTAAAGCTCCTGACCAATGCTGCTTGCTGCTAGAAACAGCAGCAGCTTTTTGGCCGGGATGTTCTTAGCCTCCTCAGGGTCTACAGAGTGTTTCCCTAAGAGGAGGTTACGTTTGTGCATTAGAGCCGGGCAGTAGCAGATAAGGTGCAAAGGCGTTTCCTCAGCCCCAGAGCAGAGCATCCTAATAGTTACTTGCGCTAACAAATCGCACGGTGTGACAACGCGGTCTTCTCACTTCATTGGGCTTTACACGGCCATGTTTTTCTTAAAACAATTGCAACCATCGGTGCTCTAACCTTAGGTTCAAATTTGAATACGCGTCAACAGTAAAATTGGCAACGTCGCTATTCCGGTTACACTTTAAAACAGTGTTTAACAGATTTGGGTTAACAGATTTAAAAACATTGAAAACGATTGCAGATTTGATTCTGTTATCAATTCAACCTGTAACACTTATAATTATGTAACCTTTATGAATCTGTTTTTCAGTCCCTGCGAGCTTTTATAAGCGCGTCAACCCCTGGTAAGAGTTGCGTGTGATAGCCACTGCGTACCACCAACGCTCGATTAGGCATAGTTAACCATAAGACCATAGGAATAAGAACGTAATTAAGCTAAGTAAATGTGTAAGCTAGACTTACGTCCTTTGTTTGTCGACCAATAGATATAATGTGTCCCTGTTAAGTGACAAGTACCGAATAGAGAGCGTGTGAGGATAGACGTCATCGTTTTATTTTCATCCTGAATATTAATTAACCCCTTCTATGATACTTTTTGTAACACGTGTGTGGCAAAGGGTGCGCCTATAGGGGCCTACACGCACTTCCAAAAACGAGCATTATACGCGCCAAAAATTCCCTAATCTGAAACCCTTTATAGAGTTAGTAACAAAACAAATGTGAGCCGTGATGTTTCCCATGTCCCAAGAACTGTCTAAAAAAGTGAACCGACTTCAAAAACATTTCATAATTTACTCATTACTGTCCTAGTTTTGGAAGTCATTTAAGTGGACATTTATTGAGACCACGATGGCGACAGCGAAGTTATCAACTACAAAAAAAATAACATCTTTAGTTCTTAATAAATCAGACCTTCTGTCAATGAAAGTTACATTAAAGAAAATACATCAGCTAAACTTCTACACCAATATTATAAATGCAAAAGTTTGGATGGATGGATGGATTGAAGTATGGATGGATGGATGGATGTTTGTTACTCAATCACGACCGAACGGTTGAACGAATCTGGATGTTTGGCACAGAGGTAGATTATAATCTGGAATAACACAGGCTACGTTTTATCCCGGAAAAACAAAGAGTTCCCACGGGAACCAAATATCCTCCATCCACGCGGACGAAGTCGCAGGCATCAGCTAGTAATAGGCATAAATAGGTCGTTTAATACTTATTTATTTATCAAGAACTTGGACAATATGGAATGTGATTGAAATTATTGAGTTCAATAAAATAGATTCATGCAGTCAACGACGACGTGATCCGCCGGCGGCGAAAATTTTGCGACAATTTGGGTAAAAAATACTCGAATTACATTTTCGTTTTACCATCCAGATCGCTTTTGTCCAAAATAATATTTTCATTTTCGCCAAATAATATTTTCTATTTGTTCCCTTCTTTATGAATTGCAAACGTTTTCTTTTGACCATCATATAAATTGCTCACATTTCATTCGAAGACGATTTTGTACCCCGAGTAACTCCATTTGTCATCAGTACCTAGCTTAAAAGTAATTTTTTTGGATTAAAAAAATAGCTTAGGTATATCGAGTTAGCTATTTATAATACCTATAATGTATTACTTAACTCTGCCTAGATGTAATTCTTCAAACGACGCTTTATGCTAGTGATGAAATAATGGATGCTCAAATCCTTCTAAGAGAGTTCAGAATCATGACGATAGAAATAGATAGCCATGACGCAGTTGCTATTATGACGTCATCAAATAAAAAATCCACCACTACCACTACAGCCTATCAACGTCCCACTGCTGGGCACAGGCCTCCACTCTCATAGGAGGGAGGGAATTAGAGCTTAGACCCACGGCCCACCACGCTGCTAAATGCAGGTTGGCGAGCTTTAACGACTATTATCATGTTAGTGATAATAACCGGGGCCGACGGCTTAACGTGCTCTCCGAGACACGGGGATGAAACACCGCCAACTTCCTAACTCGTCTCGTACCCACAACCTCGTCGGCCGCAGCCGAACATCCTAACCACCAGACCAACGAGGCAGTTGATTGATCAGTGGGGCATATATTGCTCGATAGATGTTGGGGTCCCAATTTGCATGATGATCCAGCGCCTGAAATCGCAGCATTGAGAGAGACCCTCACTAGGTGAACGGACGAATCAAAGTCAGTCAGTCAGTAGTAGGAAGTAGGAGCTTATGAGCGCGTTTATACTCGTAAGAGTGGCAAAGGCCGCGCTCATACAAAAACGAGCTTATGCAGTATGTGTATAAACCGCCCCTAATGTCCATATAGCTGCGACACCTTTCATCAGTATTTCCTCCTCGAAACAAGATCGCGCTATCGCATATCGCGTTATAGTATTGATAGTGTAATAGGCCCCAAGGCGAGAGGATAAAATATCGGGAATATGATAGAATGAAAAAATACTCTTCCGAAATATAATAATATTTTCGTAACCTAATTGATGGCAGGATAGAATAGCAATAACCATGCCCTAATTATTATGTAGAAGTTCTATTTCACTTCTGAGTATTTTTCGCTGATTCACACAAGACTTGTTTGTCTGATGATTAAAGCTTCGGCCGTGGTTAGTCCACCACCATACCGGCAAAAACGTTCCGCCAAGCATTCCGATACGATACCGTGTTGAAACCGATTAGGGGTTATAGGTTTACTACACTCCCACACCACTAGCAGGTCAGCTCACTACCATTTTAGACTGCATCATCACACACTACCAAGTTAGATACACAGTGATCTGTCTGTCAAGGACTAAAATATTTGATTATAGATTATAGATTGTAATTATAGATTTGAATTTCACTCTTGGATAAAGCAAAGAAGAAAATCTCAATGGTTAGCGATTATTACTATCAGACCAGTTATTATAACGGATACCGACGGGCGACGGCTTATCGTGTTCTCCGAAGCACAGGAGATCCAAAGTCATAATAGATTAGATAGATCGATAGAAATGTGAATAACTTCGCTGTTGAAAATTCGCTTTGTTCATTACTTACTCATGTTTAAAAAGCAATGAAAAAGTGTAAAAAAATCACTTTCTCAGAAAGTTCCAACGGGTAAATCAAATACTTAATTACTTTATTTCAAATATTTGTAAAAGTTTATATAAATAAGAATAATATTTTGAAATTGAATTTATCGATAATTCTGAATTTCACGGATCGTGGTAAAGATAGGGGCCATACTGCCAAGTATTATTACTAAAACTGACACGCAGAACTTTAACATGTTTTTCGATTTGTAAGCATCTATGATCACCAAAATCTCGAATTAGCCATTAGACAAATGTAACTAACTGGTTATGATTTTCTTACACAATCACTCTACAGAAGCCCGTTTCTGTAAGAAAATCATATTCAAGTCAAGCGGATTATTCGAACTATTAGGAGCTAACATAATTTGCTTTCAAATCGAGAAGAATATAAAATGAACTCCCCAAACATTACAAGCTATCCGGATGAAAAACGTATACATAAATATTGGAGAGAAGCAGGCATTACTTTGCGGAAGTCCATGATAATGAAAGAACTAGAAGTTTAATTCACTATAATCCGCCACAGTAATAAAATTCTATGTAGTCCAGTGTGTAACACTTTTAGCTCGCGAAATTCACCATATTTATCACCACACCACACAAGTTTTCCAAATTATTCTCAACGTACGTTTCACTTCGACACCGGAGCATCTTCAGGAGTTATTGACTCGACAATTCACAATCGTGCGTATTTGTCGAGTACAACACATTGTACCACATAGATTTACCTACTTTGACGGATTATAGGGATTTAAACTTCTAGTTCTTTCAGTTTACATAAATGTTTTAAACTTTTAAAATCATTACGATTTTCTCTAAGACAATCGCGCTTCAAATTAGTGATTAAAACTGAGACCGACGAGGGAGGGCTTATCCTATTCTGGAAAGGTTAATCTGAGACTAGCGGATGCTGGCGACTTCGTTCGCGTGGCATAAGGTTTCTAATTCCCATAGGTCCTCAACTATACCCATGCAAATCACGTTGATCCATTGCTCTTTTGCGGCGTGATTGAACGACAAACTCTCTATTTAACGTCCTTGGGAATAAAATTTTCAAAAACTGTGAAATAAGTTTTTCTTTATTTTACCAGAAGCCCAAACACCAAGTTCCATGGCTATAACTTGAGAAATGAAGGACTTTCATACAACCTTTAAACCCCTATTTTACCCCTTTGGGTGGGTCGGCTTTTTTTGAAAATCTGTGCACAGATACTTCTTTATTTTTTACTGAAAGCCAAAATACCAAGTTTCGTTGATATAAATTGAGAAAATCTTGAGAAATTAAGGACTTCCATACAATGATATGTAAGTCATTCAGTCAGTCAGTCAGGACTTTGAATTTTATATATTATATAGATGAGAAGATAGATAGATAGAAATGCGAATAACTTCGCTCAAAATTTGTAGGTGTTCTGGCTATTATGCATCGGTCGGTATTTACCCAAAACTTCAACTATTTCTGAGGGGCTTATCCCAGTTTGGAACACCTATCACTAGGGTTGACGCCTGTACTATTTAATAATGGACTAAAGTAGCTAACTGCCTGTCTATAAGAAATGTGTTAGGATTTCTAGTAAGATATGTGTATATTAATTACTTAAGTTGTTATTCAGTTTAAAGAATAAATAGCTGGCCTCGCGTGCGAAGTACCCATGCGTCATTATTGTATGTTGATTTGTGCTGTGTAGGGCTTTCAATACTGGGATACCGGACTTTTTTTTGCCGGTTTTCAACACTGGTATTGAAATGATTAATACCGGGTTACCGGTATTGGTGACACAATAAACGAAACAGTGACTATTGCATATATTTATTGGTACATGCCACTGTTTTTTTATTCGGCTAAGTTTAAAACTTGTATCTTAAGTACATTTACTCAAAATGTTTTTTGATTCGGCTAAGAGCACCTTTATTGCTTAAAACCAGTGAAGAAAAGTCGTTTGTGTAAACTCATATATTTTACTAATATTTATACAGAGCCAACCTTGCTTTCCTTATTTCTCGTCATGTTTATTTAAGAATTTCATTGTTGTACGATTTACACACTGTAATAAAATTGTTCAAAATAATATTAATATTGTTGTAAGGAACTAATTAATGCATTAAATTTTTTTGGCTAACCGCTAAAAGAATTTTAATGAAAGTTCGATATTTTGAAAGTCAGAGACTGCCTCGTTGGTCTATAGGTTTAACTGCGGCCGACGAGGTCCCGGGTTCGAGTCCCGGGTCGGGCCATAATTAAGTATCGGGTTTTTCGGATTCGAAATTCCCAGTACTAGGCCGGACTTAGGAAGTTGGCGGTGTGTCACCCCCGTGCCTCGGAGAGCACGTTAAGCTGTCGGTCCCGGTTATTATCACTAATATGATAATAGTCGTTAAAGCCGCCAACCCGCATTGGAGCAGCGTGGTGGGTCTAAGCTCTAATTCCCTCTCTCCTATGAGATTGGAGGCCTGTGCCCAGCAGTGGGACGTTAATGGGCTGTAGTGATACAGTTACTTTTTGGTTGAAAAGGTGTCAAAATCATTTTAATTTCATTTTAATAGTGTTACATTAGGGTCAGTATGTGCATATAAAGCTTCAATATCTATACTTCTATACTAATAATATTATAAATGCGAAAGTTTAGATAGACGGATTTATGTATGGAAGGATGGATGTTACTCAATCACGCCTGAACAGCTGAACGGATCAGGATGAAATTTGGCACAGAGCTAGGTTATAGCCTGAAATAACACATAGGCTACTTTTTGTCCTGGAAAATAAGAGTACCCGCGGGAACCAAAAAACATCAACCCACGAGGGCGAAGTTACGGGCATCATCTAGTAATTAATAATTATAAAAACCTAACACTAAACAGTGACAAAAGTAAAAGAAAATACATAGCTCCTCTTCAAAAACATCAAAAATAGACTAAAAATACACACATTAAATTATTCACGCATATATCTGATTAAAGTTTTTATTTAACTCACTTACTATTCAGTATTCACTTACCTTGGCAAACTTTGCGCCGCTACAGAGGCAACACAAACTTTATTTTAACTTTATTAGTCACAAAACTTTTGTTTATACACAAACAACACACACAAATACCGAACACACACTATGTGAATAATTTATAGAAACTTATCTTGAAAAAATAATTTATAATAAATATTTTGCTGTTTATAATAATTTATCAGTGCTGAAGTAAAATTTGTAGCGCGGAAAAATCGGACAGATAATTAATTCACACCTGAATTTAATTATACTTTTAGTTATTTTTTTATCTAAAGCAAAGAGATTCTATAGTCTGTTAATAGTTCATCTAAGTATGGAGTGTTATATCGAACTTGAACCCAGCAGCGCTCAACCGGTGGCCGCTTTGATCGGCGCCTCAGAGTCTACTGCCGTCGTAGAGCGTACGTAGCACCCCTTACTACGGACTCTACGACTCTACATTTACAAGACTTGATACACGCGAATATTCACTGAATCTAACAGTTTGTAATCATAAACATATTATATTGGGTGTTATTTAAGGTTTTTCTATAACCTGATCCCGAGTTAACCGCCGTCGTAGAACGTACGTAGCACCGTTATACGGCCTCTACATGACTTAATCTTTGTATACTTGTTTTTTCTATGCACTAGTGAGCAGATTCTAATCATAATGTTATTATATCAGGTTTGTCTGAGTGGCTCGGGCCCACAGAGTCTAAAAATCAACTGCCGGCGTAGAGCGTATGTAGCACCTCTATTAGGCACGATACGAGACTCTCTCAAGATCTCAATGTACGCGAATATGTATGTATGTATTATCATTCTTTAAACAGATCGTCAGCCTACTACTAAATATGAAGAAGAATGAAACGGGTTCGAACAAGTCAAATGTACGAACAGTACGCGCGCGAATTGAATGCAGTTGGGGCCTGAACTAAAGCAGACAAAGCCTGTTCCCATCATCCGCATACTTCTTTCCGGGGCCCGGGTTCGATTCCCGGGTCGGGCACAATTTAAGTTTAGGCTTTTGTCATAAGAAAATCTACCGCTAATATCTACCGCACGGATGACAAATCTTTGTGGTAATTCGGTCGGGAAGACAAGAAACATTATTAAATAATATTACACAAAATAATGTAAATTGTGTTGTCTTGTCAGTTAGCCACAAATCAGCCTGCGGTGGACTCGTAATTATCATTAACATAATATTCATTAATAATTCTGTCCTCAAATTGCCACTGTTAATTAGAACATTTTCCTTTATTCTACGCAATTAGGTTTAAATTAAACATTTAACTGTTCTATGGACCTTTTAAGTAGGAATACATTTAAACTATACTTTAGATTTTTATATGGTAATGATATAGCTGATGATGATATTTATTTTCTCATAAACATAGATAAATAAAATTAAAGAACGAAAAAAACTGCGTTAGTATAAAACTTAACTTTTGATTTAAAGACTAAGCTAATTTTTTGTGCAAAGGCGTACAACCAAGTGAATTAACGTTCCGGTACGATGCCGCGTGGAAACCGATTAGGGGTATGGGTTTAATATAACTGTGGTACTCCTAACAGGTTAGCCCGCTACCACCTTATACTGCATCATGAGTTACCATTGGGTGGGATAACAGTCAGTGGCTATACGTGGCGATCCTTATTCCGATGAGGTTGTAACTATCCACAGCTGAAGCCTCCCACCAGACTCTAGACCAGAGAAAATTCTAAAATCATAAACTCCTAAATTGATCAAGGATCTGAGGATCGAACGTCGGATCAGCAATCTGAACTCGTTAATAGGATTTCTGTTCTCGGTTTTGATTTATAAGCTGTACTCTAAAACTTTATCCACTCATAGTTCATTCATTCGTTCATTTAAACGTCTCCTGAAGATGCTCTGGTACCGGAGTGAAACGTACGTTGAGGATAATTTGGAAGATTTGTGTGGTGTGGTGAATATCGCAAGCTACAGCGAACTAGCCTGGAAGATATCACTCGTAGTGATAAGGCCACCTTTACACCGTAACAAGTTGTAAATTTGGTCACGATTCATGTTACCTCTGTTCTGTTATTTGTTTGTGTGTAATAAAGTGTTTTTACTTACTTTACTTACTTCTAGTTCTTTCATTTTCGATATCTGTTCTCTGTAATGATTTTTAAGATGTACCTACTCTAAAACTTTATCCACTCATAGTTTATTTATTCGTTCATTTAATAGTCCGTATAAAGCTACGTTGAACACAGAACCGCATTTTATAAGTAACTAAGTAGCTAATATTCCCACGACTTCTTCCGCGTGAAATATTTTTTTAAGTTCCCACGGGAACTCTTCAATTTTCCGAAATAATATGTAGCCACTCTCCAGGTCTCCATGCAATATAACTATACCATAAATCCATCCAAAAATTCACGTAGATTCGTTGCTCTGTTGCGACGTGATTGAAGGACAAACCAACAAACAAACACATTTTCACATTTATAATATTAGTATGATTCAACAAGTACGGGCTACAATCAAATCACTGTGAGTTACTCACTATGTCGAATGAACACAAGTTTTAATTATAATTAAGATGGAAATGGAATATTTCGACGTTGTGGAATTGAACACAATACATTTTAATTATGATAATGTGTATGACAAGTTGCTGTTTTATTTTAATTTATATAATTTATCCGGTATTATTAATTAATTAGGTGCATTTATATTATTACTAGCCGATGCCCGTGACTTCGTCCGCGTGGATTAAATTTTTTTATTCCCGCGAGAACTCTATAATGTTCCGGCATTAAAAGAAGTCTATGTCACTTAGAGTTTGACTTTGAGATTATTATTACCCATTGATGTAGAATTTTAAAACCTATACTCTATTTCAATGTTAATACCGCATGCCTGAAAAGCGTTATAGCATGTAACCTATTCTGTGGTTATACTTTAAATTATAGACTGTAGCTTCACCTTATTCAGCTAGGTCACATAGGACGTAAATAAAAGTGTTTTAGATAGTTTGGTTTTCTAAAGACAGAGAATTTAATTTTTCGAAGTGACTATTTGAACAGGTACTGGACGAATAAATTATATTTATTCGTACATTTATTCAATTTTTTTTTAAAGATTTCAAACTGTTCAATGTTCTGAGTGTCAATTTTTGAAATATTCATTTTATTTACGTTTTCTTGTCTCTTTCTTGTAGGTTAGGGTTCGACAGAAATAATCAAGTAATGCCCTTAGGTTTTATCAGGTTTGAATGCCTATCAGATTACAATCTACCGGAAAATAATGCGTTAAATTGTAATCTTTCGAATAATAAATTGTTTGTCCAGTACCCGTATTAATAATTATAAATTGTTCGTACGGTAACCGTATTAATAATTATAAATTTTTCGTACAGTACCCGTATTAATATAGTATTAACCGTATTAACCCACTCTTAATTTTTTGACAATTCTTTAAAAATATTTCCGAGAACTATTACTTGATTAGCATATTATTTTAATATACTTTGTGGCTGAATAACTGGCAGTTTTCTATAATTATTGATCAATCTGTGATCTAGTTTTGAAATAAATCTTTTACCACCAAATTGATAAATCGCCCACCACGCGCGTTTAGGTTTGAAGTATTTTATGGCGTCAACAGCTGCACAACTAAATAAATAATTTGAGTTTGAGTACATTTGAAGTTATGTTAACAAAAGTAAGTTGATTGAATTTGAAATGAATAAAGTTTCATACTAATAAGAAAACTCCCACTCCAGCTGGAAATATTTTCATACAACTTCAATTGAATTAACGAGAGAGTCCGGCCCCAGTTAATTTAATCTTCTAAAGTTTAATTCCAGTTTATTTATCCGGATTTCAAGAGCCTTCCACTCTTTAACCCCCAACAAAAACAGAGGGTTGTGTTTTTTATACCACTACAAGTTAGCCCTTAACTGCGATCTAACCAGGTGTTAAGTGATGATACAGTCTTCAATGGAAGCGGGCTATCCTGTTAAAAGTATGGCTGTTATATAAGCATATCTAAGCGACGTTGTACCGGAACGCTTGGTGGGACTTCTTTGCCAGTAAGGTGGTAAATAGCCATGCCCAAACCAGACCAGGCCAGAAAAAATGCAATAAAAAATCACAAATTGTACCTTACGGGGATTGAACCTGGGACCAAACATATTTATGACAACAGCGTTCACCATTACGCCATACTTGGTTGGTCTGTTTGTGTCTGTGTGTGTCTGTTAGGGTATTATTATTATAAACAGGATTTCTTTATTTTTCATCCAACCTGGTAATTTAAAGAAAAACTACAAGCCTATAATTGTTTATATTGTAAAATTTTTTTCAACACTCAAAATAAAATTACTCTTGCATCTGTTGCACGTCATACGAAAGTAGCGACTACATATTTTAGGCACCGGGAATACTCTAGACTGTTTTACGCCTGTTGAACAAAATGGGACAATGTGTGAGGCATGCCACAGAATTGCATATTACAGTAATTTAAAAAAGTTGCTAAACTTCAATGCTTAGGTCTAACAATAAATATACGGTTCTGTTGGTCTGTTATTAGCAATGTCAGGTTAGCGGGTGGCCCGGGCCGGTCCGGGGAGTCAAAAAATTTAGGATCACCTGAAAATCAGCAGTGTTATGGTGCATCTACACCATACCAGCATATACATACCACCATCACGCTGAGGCGATGCCCTATAAGGAGTTATTTTTGTGTCACGGTCTAGTTCCTAACTTGTGTCCTAGTAATTTTGTGTTTTGTATTATAACTGTGTCCTTGGTAAATTACAAATAAAGATTTATTTTATTTATAATTGCAAGAAGCGTCGAAAAACTGTAATACTGTAATATTTTCTACAGCATGACGAGTCTGATGCTGTTAAAGGACGCAAAAGAATGTACCATTCGCAGCATTCCACATTGTTACACCTTATTGCTCCAGTATAAAACAGCCTTTGGTCACACCGAGTAGAATTTAAACAGAAGATAAAATAGACGATGCGACATTGTCGCATGCCTTTAGTCACACATCATAGAATTTAAAAAGAAGAAGTTTCTATACATTTGGAAATTTTACTGAGAGTAAAATGAAACTGATTTTAGGATGCACGAATATTGCGCAGTGAGTAACGAAATAGCGTTAAAAATGCTAGAAAGACCTCGAATAACTTTCCTCGTGCGCCGCAAATTTAATTTGCAGCGTGATTGAAGAAAAAAACTATTAACTAACAAACAAACATACTTTCGCATATATTATACTAGATGATGCCCGCAACTTCGTCCGCGTGGAATAAGTTTTTAAAGTGAAAACTTCTTTAGCCGCGTTGAGCCCTTTTTGGTAGGGTGTAAAAATGTGGATTCGCGTGACCGACATGCTCGTGAACAGCGACATGCTCGCCTTGTTACGAAAACAAAAGGTCTTAAATATAAATATATACATTCGAAATTAAACTTAGTGCCTTAGTGTTGAGGATTATATTTAAATTTTTTTTATATAAAAAAAAAGAATTAAAAAAAATAATACAAAAACACACGTGTTCCTATGACTACCAATTTTTTTATTTCCCACGGGATCTCCTGAATAACAAATACATTAATTTGCCAAGAACTCCTTATTTTTCCGGGATAAAAAGTAGCCTATGATTCCAGACTATAATCTATCTTGTGGCAAATTTCATCCAAGTCCGTTCAGCCGTTCTTGCGTGATTCAGTAACAAACATCCATCCATCCAAACTTTCGCATTTATAATGTTAGTAAGATAGCTGTTGAGTAGTGATAGAGGTCATTGAATTCTAAATAAAATAACGAGACAGTACTTAAATGAGTACACAAAAATTTCAAACAACATTTTAAGCTAAGTGGCCATTATGAGTTGCTAATGTATATTGTACGCAAAAAAATACAAAAATAATAAAGTGTTATTTCGCACAAAGTCTCTGAAAATTGCTCTAAAAATTTCAGCGATAGACCTAAAAACAATTCAATTTTATATTGCAAATGAAGCTTTGTGTCCTTGGGAAAAAGGCTCGAAGATCTCTCTCTTATTAACACATTCGAGTCTCCTCTCGGAATGAGATGGGTTTGGCCATAGTCCACCAAGCTAGCCAAGTGCGGTTTGGCAGACACACCTTCGATAACATTATGAAGAACTCTCGGTCGTGCAGATTTCCTCACGATGTTTTCCTTCACCCGCGACTCCGTACAGGAGGTCGGGTGTCTTCACCACTAGGCTATCACGGCTCAACCGCTCGAACATCAATGAAAACTAATTTTCAACCTCGTTTGTATAGGCATTATTTTTAATCCATCAGAACGGAAACGGGTGGAGATGTTTGGTGGAATCAGACTATTGATAGATGACGTGAAAAAAGTATCACGTCATTTATTATTAATTTGATTGGTCACACATCTCCGCACATCTCCACTCAGGTGTCTGTAGTTTTTAAATCATAGCTATCCTCCTCGTTGGTTTAGTGGTTATCATTTTCGACTGCGGCCGACGAGGTCCCGGGTTCGAGTTCCGGGTCGGGCCATAATTAAGTATTGGGTTTTGCTGACTAGAAATTCTCAGTACTAGCCCGGAGTTAGGAATTTGGTGGTGTTTCACCCCCGTGCCTCGGAGAGCACGTTAAGCCGTCGGTCCCGGTTATTATCACTAACATGATAATAGTCGTTAAAGCCCGCTAACCCGCATTGGAGCAGCGTGGTGGGTCTAAGCTCTAATACCCTCTCTCCTATGAGAGTGGAGGCCTGTGCCCAGCAGTGGGACGTAAATGGGCTGTAGAGGTATCCATACTAATATTATAAATGCGAAAGTAACTCTATCTGTCTGTGTGTTTTAATCACGCCTCAACTACTGTACCGATTTAAATGAAATTTGGTACAGAGATAGTCTAGAGCCTGAGAAAGGACATTTTATAAGGCTACTTTTTATCCCGGAAAATTCAAGAGTTCCTGCGGGAATCAAAAACATTAATCCATGCGGCCGAACTCGCGGGCATCATCTAGTATTGATATAAATATAACCAAAATGCCGCTGTATAAAACAAACTGGTAGTACAGACGAACACAGATAATTGTGTATATTTTTTTATGGCACATAAATGTGTTAATTCTGGGTATAAACTATCCAACATTCTACATTTCAGTCAAATCGATTCAGTTTGCGACGTGAAGGAGTAACAAACTACTTACTTTTTTTTCAGATACCAAAAGCTATAAAATTCCTTAAGAAACGGGTTGTGGGGAGATCACTTTTAGTGATAAGACCGCCTGTCCGCTCGCGTTGTTTTCTGTTTTTTTTTATATAATTAAGTTATTTCTGTGTTAGGAGTGGTAATAAAGAATTTATCTATCTATCTATATTAGCAGCGAGTAGGTAACATGCGCTGTATTTTTTTTTAAACCCTACGAAAATTGCAATAATGGAATCAAAAGTCTCATACATACAAACTTTCACATTTATACTATATTTATAATATTAGTGAAGAAAGAAAAGATTATTTTGACGGGAAATTCTTTTGATTTCTGAAAGGCATTCCACTGTAGCCAGGTAAAAAGAAATCAAATAAAACCCTACTTTTCAAAGAGGTTTACGGAACATAAACATAAATCCTGCATCAATGGCCGATTTGCGGAAAAACCTCGATTTGCCGCACTTGGCTAAACGTTAAATAAATATATGTACCTAGTCTGAACTGTTACGGCAGTAAAATATCGTAAGTACATCCAAGTCTTGAGGAACGAGTGGCCTAGTTGTGACAAAGCATATCTGTCGATTGCGATTGTTAAGCAACGTTAACCCAATTCGGTAACTGGTGCGTGACCGAATTTGGAAGTCTGAATTTAGTCTTAATTTAGTCTCCTTTAGTCTCCGTGCCTCGGAGAGCACGTTAAGCTATCGGTTCCGGTTATTATCACCCACATCTAATAATACCTAATCTTTAGAAACCTAAGAGCTGAACTTTATACTGGTGATAGCATTATAGTATAGCTTATATAATAATCGAAGGTATAAGCCTTATACCTTCAATTAAAACAGGCTACATTTAAACCCGGAAAAAAAAACAGGCAGATAGACGGACGGATGGACAGATGGACGACCATACAGAAAGAAAAACAAAACTCAAAATAAGCAGTTAAAGTTTTTTTATAAATACTAAATATGCCTACCTACAATCTTACTAATATTATAAATGTGAAAGTTTGGATGGATGTATGGATGTATGGATGTTTCTTACTCAATAACGCCCCAACGGCTGAAACTTGGCACAGAGATAGATTATATAGTCTGGAATAGCACATAAGCTACTTTTTATCCCGGAAAATTAAATAGTTCCCGCGTGAACCAAAAAACCTCAAACCACGCAGACTAAGTCGCGGGCATTCGCTGGTATGAATAATACATCCTTAAATTATGTTTATTAAATAAATTCAAATATATTACAATATAGTATACCTATGATAACGGCGTACGGTAGTAATAACTTGAATAATACTGTGGTAACAGTACTATTCAAGTTAGGAACTTTGTATATGGCACATAATTACTTGTCATCGCCAATATCAAAGTTAGAGTGGATAATCGTAAGTTATATCGTTATTGTTTGTACAACTTATTCGATTAACGTCTTGTTTATTAGGAGCTGTATTGGGTAATACGGTAATACTACACCTGTACCTCGTCTTATTTTAATTATACACTTTTAATTTTTTAAAAAATTTCAACATTTAGTGACAGCCTTGGTATATTAATCACAAGATGATGCCCGCGACTTCGTCCGCTTGGATTATTTAAGTTTTTTTTTATTCCCGCCGGAACTCCTTAATTTACTGTGATAAAAAGTAACATATGTCCTTCCTCGCGATGTAACCTAACTCTTAAACAAATTTCATCAAAATCGGTTGAAAAGATGGGTTAAAGCGTAGCAGACAGACACACTTTAGCATTTATAATATTAGTATGGATACAGTGGGACGACTGCTCTAGATACAGAAAAAAAGGATTCTGCTCATTACTCGAGTTATTACTATACAAATGACACACACGTATAGTTCGCGCGCGAGATGAATGTAGAGTAAATATATGGTGACACATTCATTTACTCTGCATTCAACTCGCGCGCGAACTGTAGCTACCATGTCAGTTAAGCAGCACCTAGAGGTGCGTTACTCAACTGTAGGTGAGATTGAGAGAGATAGGAAACTGACATACTAATTTGACATTAGAATGACAAATTGTGTACCTACCAAAAATTCTGCCAGTTTCCTGCGTCACGTCCCTGTCATCCCGCAACGTTGCTCTATTTTGGGTCATACTGCCAATGCTTAAAGCAATACTTATAGTTTTTTTTATGATTCCACTGCAAGTCAGCCCTTGACTGGAATCTCGCCTGATGGTAAGTGATGATGAAGTCTAAGATGGAAACGGGCTAACCTGTATGGCAGTTATATTAAACCCATACCCCTAGTCGGTTTCTTCACGGCATCGTACCGGAACGCTAAATCACTTGGCGGTACTTGTCTTTGCCTTTGGCTTTGGTACGATGGTAAGCCTCAGCCGGAGCCTTCCACCAAACCAGACTATAGAAAATTCAGAAATTATAATCCTTATTTTAGGGAAGTCAAGGTACGTGATATTAAACTGTCACTTAGTAACAATACTGCTTTAAGCGATGCTAGTAGCCCCCATGATCCGGTGATGGGGCCGCTAGTATATAATAAGAAATAAAATAAAAACAGAAACCAAACAGGCATAAGAATTAGTTCCAAATTTGGGCCCCGGGCCAAATAAGTTTGATGGACTATTATAAGCAAACTTACTCAAAATGTCAGTATGATTTCACGTACCTTAAATTGACGTTCCTAAAATAAGGATTATAATTCTAAAACACGAATGTCAACAACAATGAAACAATATGGCTTAAAGCGTTGGCAACATGGTCCATGGACGCCTCCGTCGAACGTCTGTTAGGAAAGAACATACCTGCTTAGACTATGGTAATCGGTATTCTAATTATAATGTTGTGAATGTGTTTCTACAGAAAATATGACATAATTAAACCAACTGCATCAACAATAGCAGAGAACTCGGTAGCAAATAGGCGTATGCAATATCGATCTCGTTTTTTGACTTTAAGAATAAGACACACAAAGCATTGTCCTACGTGAGCTAGCGATCACGCGACGACGCGACAGTATGAAACAGTAGCTGACCTTTCACGTAGCCTAGCATGGCGTTACAAAAGTTTGTCATTTTCTGTGGACTCGCTTCACATACCGTGACGACCTCCGTGGCGCAGTGTGTAGCGCTGTTGTCTTAACGTGCGGAGGTCTCGGGTTCGATCCCCGGCAGGGCCAATTTGGGAATTTATAATTTCTGAATATTCCCTGGTCTGGCCTGGTGTTAGGCTTCGGCCGTGGCTAGTTACCACCCTACCGGCAAAGACGTGCCGCCAAGCGATTTAGCGTTCCGGTACGATGACGTGTACAAACCGAATAGGGGTATGGGCTTAATATAATTGCCATGCCCCTAATAGGTTAGCCCGCTACCATCTTAGACTGCATCATCACTTAAAAAAAACCGTTGCATCACTTTGCTCACCTAAGACGACGGGTAAGATTGATGGTGCTGCGAAATACCCAGATATTGTGTGAAGAATTACCGAGTTTCTTGCTGGTTCTTCTCGATAAGAATGGCATTCCGAACCAGAGGTAGACACACTCGAAGCACTTCAAAAGCACTTGTCAAAGTCAACTTGAATAAAAAAGATTTGAATTTGAATTTGGCATATTTTTCAAATAAAAAATAAATGCGAAAGTGTGTTTGTTTGTTGGTTTGTCCTTCAATCACGTCGCAACGCAGAAACGGATGCATGAGCATATTTGAGGACCGGGAGAGTAACATAGGCTACTTTTATCCCGGAAAATTAGGGAGTTCCCGTGCGAAATAAGAAACCTTATTCTACGCGGATGAAGTCGCGGGCATCAGCAAGTTATTTTTAAAGAAAAGAAGGATATAGGTATTTTCGAGGGTGCTAAATATAAAAATGTTTTCATGTCACTTTAGTTTTCAGCGCCTCTGAAAATATCGGAAATGATATATTATTACGTAACAACAGATTCTTTTAAATAAAACGACAGCCGTCTTGGATTTCAAAATGGAAGTTCCATTCATTGACAGCAACCTCGAGAAACCTACACACCTAAATGAATATCTTCAGTCTTACGATGCGCGTTGTGTCACCTAGCCTTTAGTATTGAACAAATTGGCAATTGAGCGGCGCCGGAGGAAATGAACATTTTAATGAAACATGGAATAACCTGCCATCATGTTAAGAACTCTATAGTGTTGTTATTTAGGTTGCATTTCGATGGAGTGATTAATTAGAGAAACAGTTGTGATTGTAAAACATGCTTGAAGGGGTTTCTGTTAAATTTTGATGGAAGACATTTAATTATGAAATAATCGAATAGCAAGGCTCAGATTTTGATTAATTATCAATATCGTTATATTCGTGTTTCCGTCAGTAATAAAATTAAGCGAAGGTAGGACCAAACTAGAGCATATTCATAAATTATAAATTCCCAAATTGACCGGGATTCAAACCCGGGACCTTTTACGACAAGACCACAATCACCACTGCGCCAGGGAGGCTTACTGCAATGTTTTGCACATTTATTAAATCCTTGCAGAAATCTTATGCATTTCTCAAACGAATGTTTCTCAGTTGGATGCTGTAGCTGTATAGCTAATTAAATTGCGCTCTCAAATGAAATAATCTACGATCCAAACGCGACGAATTCTCCGGCGTATGTACGAGTACCTCGCTGCATTCTCACTTCGTTTTAAATTGTCGTTGTGGTACAAGTTATGAAAGAAAGGAAAGGTTTGAATGACGTCTTTAAAAGGAATCTTTCATCCTGTATTGTTCCATCAGGAGACTGGGAACAGTTCGCGCTTCAGAGGCCTAAATGGCGTTAAATGATACGAGTAAATGACAGGTGCAAAACCTTTGAGGAGTTGCGTCCACAACATCTTGACGCAAAACGCCACCTACAAAAAGTTCGGCCGAAGCCATTGATGTAGAATTTTAGTTCTATTTCAATAGCCGAAGCATACGTACCCACACATATTATGTGTACAACAACAGTGGTCAACTTTGTTGTGAGTCGAGCCCGCGGACCTTTAAGACCAAGTTTGGCTATGCTAGTTACAACCGCACACACTCCAGGAAGTAACTAAAGCCAAGATGTCGCCGTTGGCAGATACGCCAAGGAGGACATTCATCATCATGAAGGAAATGATCATTTTATTACTCCTTGCTACGAAACTCTCTTTCCCACAAAATTATCTGACCCGATGACCAAAATTTGAACTAATTTTTGTGCCTGTTTAGTTTTATATAAACGCGAAAGTGTGTCTGTCTGCCACGCTTTCACGGCCCATATGTTCAACGGATTTGATGAAATTTGGTACAGGGATAGTTAGTATTCCGGGGAAGGACACAGGCCTCTTCTTATCCCGGAAAATTCAAGAGTTCCCGCGGGGATCAAAAACCTTAATCCAAGCGGACGAAGTCGCGGGCATTTATCATATATACTAGCGACGCTGACAGCGAGTCAGATAAGTTTGTTGGACTATCTATACCTCTATATTTTAATATTATAAAGAGGTAAAGTTTGTGAGTTTGTGAGGTTAATCTCTGGATCTTCTGAACTGATTTTGAAAATTCGGGTACCAATAGAAAGCCACATTATTTATGAGTATCATAGGCTATATAATATATTAACCCGAAAAATTCCCGTGGGAATTTGAAAAGCTTATTTCACGTGGATGAAGTCGCGGGCATCTGCTAGTATATTATAATTCTTGACGCTAGAATTCTATGACATACCAACTTTGATTTCGTAACACGAAGATGTAAAGAAGGTACGAATAATATGCGAAAGAGATCGTAGGAAACAAATTGAGAGCGCATTTATATAATCGTATTACGCTTACTGTTACGATTGTATAAATCTTGTACAAAGTAGGTATTTCAACCCCTCGCATTATTTGTATATCATTCTTCTGTACCGAGGGTCTTGACCCCGTAGGATATCTACTCATATCTGTGGTTATGAACTGTGAAAATGGATGTACTCGAAACCGCCGTATGCTCGTAACAACGTCATATCGTGTGACCAAGGTGCATTTAAATCTTTTGTGGGGTCAAGTGTACACTTTTATGACATGGTTCCAAAAGAGTTTCTGGATTTGTTATTGCATAAATTAAAAGACTGTGTTAAAAAGCATTTGTTAAGTCGAAGTACTTATATTGATGGTTTTCTTAATGACAAAGTTGCATGGAAACAACCGGCTTCGCATCCAGCAGCCCACAAGTCAGTGTAACACTTGTTACGTAACGTATGTGATTGTTTACATATTGTTGCCCGCGACTTCGTCTGCGTGAACTCTTTAATTTTCTGGGATAAAAAGTCCTTCTCCGGTATACAATCTACCCTTGTACCAAATTTCATCAAAATCGGTTTAGTAGATGGGCCGTGTAAGCGTAGCAGACAGACAGACTGACACACTTTCGCATTTATAATATTAAGTATGGATTACTCTTTTTATGAAAAGAGCAACTGCTGTGTTTCTAGCCGGCTTTTCTCAGTAGAAGCAGCTTCCCGAACCGGTGGTAGAGTCTTGACTTATCACAAGTGACACAAGTTGTCCTGCGTGATATAAATAAATCATTTTACCACACATTTGCATTTTTCTATAGTGAGGGTCTTGACCCCGAAGGATATCTACTCATGTTATAGGATGTGGAAATCGGTCAAATAGATCACATTTACATGATTTACTAGCTGACCCGACAGACGTTGTCCTATCCATTGCAGTAAATCAAGTCTCAATAAATCGAGTTCATACAAAAAACGCATAGAAAATAGTACCTAGTACCTACTTACAGTTTTTCCTGAATTTCCCATTTTCCCAGGATACTTTTCCATTTTTATTCCTCCTTACCTTACTCGGACTATTACGAACGTTTAAAAAAAATCACAGATTTCGCAGTCCCGCAAGAATCGGAGCATTGAAAATGAATACAAAAATTTACATTAAAAAAATATTTTATTTTGAATAACACATTACAAGTTGATAGTAAGAAATTTTTATTGAGATTTACTTCCCTGAAATTACACAACTACTAATTACTTACAAGGCGACGATCGACGATATGACGAGCAGTCAGCGTATATTTACGTTTGCGTGTTCAATAAAAGGAAGTACTTCCTCAAAACCAGCACGGGTTTGTTACGCTTATTTCCTTTCAACTCGTGCCCATTTCAACGAGTTCTCCAATCGCGCACGGGTTTGCGCCCTGATAGGCGTATTTATTTGAATACGCATATTGTTCAATAGAAGGCAGTATTTTCCTTGATGCATGGAATGAGGTGTTTGATGAATAGGCAAGAAACCCAAAAATTTTAACTTATAACGATTTATAAAAATGTAGATGTTAAATGGATGGGCTACGCCAGAAGACTCGTTTCATCGTCTCTTCATTCAGCTTCACCTACTCGACCTTCATTTCGCTACGGAGGCCGCCGGGTCGCTTCGCTCGCCACCTCCCCCCTTCGCTCTACTCATAGGCTCGCTTCATTCAGGACCTCCTTCGCGAGCTTCTGGCTTCGCGCTTTATAAAAACACTCTAGAGGTAGTTTGGCAGACAAGACTAC
Source organism: Erebia palarica (assembly GCA_964035005.1). Classification (NCBI taxonomy): domain Eukaryota; kingdom Metazoa; phylum Arthropoda; class Insecta; order Lepidoptera; family Nymphalidae; genus Erebia; species Erebia palarica. Next base: position 8,059,177 of record OZ035993.1, on the reverse strand, counting down.
GTGGAGTCGGGTTGTGCTGATTCGGTTTTGGGAGAGATCTTAATTTTTTAATAATATTATAACCCTTTTATTCACCATAAAATACCGTCGCCAACGCTCTCAAACTCCCGTGCTGCACAGTGTTATCAGATTGATCGCCTTGAATTGAACACGCGTTTGGAAGAAAATTTCGGTTGCAAGCCCTTGCGCGATTGGAGGACGAGTTCCTTATATTGAACACGAGTTTGAATAGAGAGTCAGCCCATCAACCCGTGCGGGGTTCGAGGCAATGCTGCCTTCTATTGAACACGCAAACGGAAACACGCGATCGGTCAATAATCACTGCAGCTTTTGTTGATTCTTAAAAAAATTAAAATCTCTTCTTCAAAATTTTTCAAAATTCCAACTCAAATGCACTTCTCGCCTGCATCCGCATCTTTTAACACCGTTACTATGATGATCGGTCAATAATCATAGAAGCTACTTCACTTTTCAAATACGGAAGAACCCGTTTTTCTATAATTCCAGATCTAAAGGGACCACTTACAGGTTACAATCATTAACCGATTTTCAAAATTTTTTGCCATTTTGGAGCTAAACTTATACCCTAGGACTGTTTTTTTTCATTTTTTTTAAGTCGGATTTTTCCGAAATATTTATAATTTAGTAAACAAACCCAAAAAGCCCGACTTTTTTTACATTTTTCAAAATTCCAAAAAATGTTACCAGCCGACTTTCAAAATTCAAACGCTCACACGTGTCCCGATAAATTCCTGAACTCCTGGTATTATTCCCATCTCGATCCTCAAAAAATCCTCGGAGCTATGGCCAAAAATACATTTAAGGCGATTTACATCTGATAACCATTTTCAATGCTAAAAACATTAGCCAAATCGGTCCAGCCGGTCTCAAGTGATGAGCTTACCAACGAGCAGCATTACATTTTTATTAGGATTCCGTACCCAAAGAATTTCAATAGAACCCTATTAAACCTCTACTTGCCGTCCGTCCATCCATCCGTCTATTTCTCAGCGGGCTGTAGCTCATGAACCGTAATAGGTAGACAGTTGAAATTTTCACAGAATATGAATACTATTGCCGCTATATCAACAAACACTAAAAATGAAATAAAATAAAAAATAAACGGGGGGCCCCGATACAAGGAACGTAATTTTTGAGCGCCTCTTGTTTCTTTCACGAAAATATTTAAAAGGTACATACAAAAGTACATAATAAATACATACGTAGTGTTCAGCCTTGTACGCTGGTACGGAACCCTTGTGCGAGGCCGACTCGCACTTGGCCGATTTTTATAATATATACTAGAGGTCGCCCGCGACTTCGTTCGCGTACAATTTCTGATTTCCTATGAGATTTTCCTGCTGCAAAAGGACTTCAAACACCGGACTTTCATACAAACTTAAAACTCCCATTTCACCCTTTTTGGGGTGAATTTTCGTAAAATTGCTTAATATGGGTTTTTATTATTTATAACCACTAAGTTAATTGCCAATTTTCATGTCTCTAATTTCAAAAACAAAGGACTTTCATACAAACTTCCAACCCCCATTTCAACCCCTTAGGGGTGAATTCTCTCAAAAACGTTTCTTAGCTGATGTCTATATCATAGAAGGAACCTACCTTCCTAATTTCAAGTCTGTATGCTTTATAGTTCCTGAGATATCGTGATTAGTCAGTCAATGAGTCAGTGAATGAGTGGTATTTCGTTTTTATATATTTTATATAGATAACGTTCATAGATACAGATTTTCTTTCTTTCTTTTTAATCAAGACATCTAAAAGCTTAACGAGGCAGGTTAAGTGGAAGGTTTAATAATTATTACCGTAGATCTGACTCCATGATTTAAGAATGCAAATGTAGCACGCGGTCGTGGGCTTACAGTCGGGTTAATTTGCATTCCACTTTAGAACAACGCTAGTAAGTTAGTCAGTATATTTTGACTAGTTGATGCTCACGAATTGTGCATTGGTTTTGGAATATTTTTATTATTATTTAGGAATGAAATATTTTTCGTTATTCTTATTAATAGCAGGATATTGGATAGAAGCAGGCGTTACTTAGCGGCAGTCCATGACAATGAAAGAACTGGAAGATTTGTTTGGTGTGGTGAATATCGCAAGATACACACTGTACCACATAGATTTACCTATTGTGGCGGATTATAACGATTTCAACTTCCAGTTCTTTCATTTTTAATAGCAGAATAGACTTGTACTTGGCGATAATCATATAAATATAAGATGCCTATTCACTCTTGCCTTGATGGTACATAAGTAGTACGTGGCGTGGCACATACTCCTCTCATTCCTTGTAAGTTCATATCAGAAATATTTAATTACAATTAAAAAATATTCTGTGTTAATTGTTCATAGACAGAATACCTTACATAACTATAGTGTAATAAAATTCAGGTTAAAATTCACATTGTTTTAGAATCGCGTCGCTTATTATATTTATTTCGAAGCCGAATGTCTTTTACGTTCAAAACAAACACGCGAAAGTACGGGCGACGCTGTTTGAATATAATTTTCCAATTCGTTTTGTTCTGAATTTCAAACGGAGAGGATTCCAGCAAATTTCAAGAGACAAAATTCTCATTACAAACATCGTGTCTTGTATGCAAGGTATTAGCATTTAAAACCGAGGCACGACGTTGCAAACGGTAATGTAATTTTATGAAATTACTTTTGTTACTATTTGACATACAAAGACCCCGAAAGATAGTAGGAAGATAGTAACACAAGGAAGAGCGGAAGGCCTCTAAGGTAAAGGAAGAAAGGAAATTAGGGGAGGCCTTTATGCGGAAATGGGATGGGTTATAGTGTCATATTACTATCTCTCTCTGCGGCGTATTTCTCATTACTGAGGGTCGTGACTCCTTTCCATTAATCAAATAATGGTAGAAGTTTTCTTTGGATAGTAATGCGGTGGTCGGTGGATTCCCACGTCCTTCCGCATACGACTTAACTAAGAGTATTTTAAATTCTTAGATTTTTGAACTTCCAAATTCAGTCATCCATCCAGTTACCGACTTGATTCAACGTTGCTTAACAATCGCAATCGACTGATATGCGTTATTGCGTTGTCTCAACTAGGTCACTCGTCCCTCTCGTCCCGTCCGTCGTCGTTAATAAATGATGCATAAGTAAGAAATAATTTATTTCTTACTGATTATAAAATAGAGGGTCTTCCAAAAGACATAAAACTGACATACTCAGTTAGTTTTAAGTTTAATTCAATTCATTTATTTCATAGACAACATTTGTGGTCCACTATAGTGTTAGTAACAAAATGATTTTAAACCAAAACCATTTTAAACTATCGATTAAATAAATGCGTTGAAATTTGATGACGTCACGACTATGTATTTCATACAATCTTCCATACGTAAAATAATGTCTGGAACCACTGTATTAACCCACACGAAATTGTACTGAGGGCTCAAAATATAATTCCTAAGATAAATATCACATTTCAGCTCGGAGGTTTCCAGGGATCAATATGTTAATGAAGATATATACGGGCCCATTCAGGGAGTTATGTATTTTACACTCACACGTAGGGCTTATTGCGCAATCCAATCGGTGGTCCACTTTTAAAACACACTACTAACACGACGGGACAAAACGTTAGAACGTCTGACTGTCTGCCTGTTGATCCATCTGTGGCTTACTACCAAGATTTATAACAGTATTATTTTAAAAAGTTATTTTATATCTTATTCTACTAAACTTTAATAGACGTAAGTTATAGTCTCTAAGTATCATTATAATTATGATAAACTAGCTGATGACCGCGACTTCGTCCACGTGGTTTAAGTTTTTTTTATTCCCGCGGGAACTCCTTAATTTTCCGGGATAAAAAGTACCCTATGTCAGGTCCTCAACTCTACCCATGCCAATAAATCACGTTGAACCCTTGCTCTGTTGCGGCGTGATTGAAGGACAAACCAACAGTTTGTCTGTACACTTTCGCATTTATAATATTAGTATGATATTTCTAAGATTATTTGAAAATGTCAATTACTGCGATCTTGCCTGCTGGTTATTGATGACACAGTCTAAGATGGTAGCAGGCTAAACAGTTAGGGATATGGTAGTAAGATTAAGCCTATACGTTGAGCCCTAAACGGTTTCTACACGGCACCGGATCGCTTGTCTTTGCCGGTGGGATGGTAACTAGACACGGCCGAAGCTCCTCAACAGGTCAGGCTAGAGAAAGTTCACAAATTCCCAAATTGACCTTGCTGGGGATCAAACCCGGTACCTCCCTACTCATAAGACCACAGCGCTCACTACTGTTAAAGGATGTCGTCAAAATATGTCTGCGTTACTCAGTGCTCCAGAAATATTCTCTTGGAAAAATTATCACGGCAAAATAATATTGCAAACGGCAATTTTTAATCACGGCTCGAGTTTTTATGAAATTCTCGTTTTTTAAGGGAAAAAATGAACGGTCTCTTGAGTTTGATATCTGCTCTCCACCGCAAAATAAAATTACTGAAGTTCGTGCTATTAAAAAATTGTTATTTTCGTTATAAATGGATATTAAGATACTTTTCATTAGAAACGATCTATGGAATGGATATTATGATACTTTTCATTAGAAAAGATTTTATAGATCGTTTATCGTATTTTTTTCTTACTGAGGGTGACGGCAAGTGGCTGGATGAGGAACGCTGACGACAGGTAGTGGTGTGCAGCTCATATAGACATAAAAGCGCTGCTTCCACCACCACCACCACCACCACCACCACTACAGCCTAGTGAAGCCTAGAAGAATTAGAGCTTAGACCCACCACACTACTGTAATGCGGGTTGGCGGGCTTTAACGACTATTATCATGTTAGTGTTAACACCCGGGAGCGACGGCTTAATGTGCTCTCCGAGGCACGGTGGTGAAACACCGCCAGCTTTCTAACTCCCGAGCTAGTACTGAGAATCGCTGGTTACCCTAATGGAAATAGGTCAATGCACATTTTTCAATATATCAGTCAGTAAATAGATTTTCTGACTAACTTATGCCTACTCTAGCTTCAAGCCCTGTGCACGTGATAGATTATTGGAAAATAAAAGAACTCTATTTTGTGGAAGGGACGGAAGGAAGGACTAGGAAGGGACTCTATAAAATCAGTTTCCTACCTACTTACATTTTTGTTTAAAAACGTATTAGGGTATACAAAACCAAGTACATAGTATTATAATTTCTGCATAGTAACAGATAGCTACTTGTTAAATTCAAGCTCTACCCTCAAAAAATTTAATACACGCCTCTAAGGACAGGGTGTGGTAGTGCTCATTAGGCCTATATTCTATAGTCACTGGATATCCGCAGACTGTTAAGCAGATTGTTGTTGTTGCAGATTTAAGCTCTAGTATATAATAGTAGTTAATCTATGGTCTAGCCCCAATACAGAGGCGCGGAACGGCACGTAGCGGCAAGTATTCCTTGTCTCAGCGTCAGCGTAATGCTGAGCATTTGGGATTGTCTACGGCACAGATTCTGATTACGAATCGTCGAGTGAATTACCACTGGTTCGGAATGAATTCCTACCGAAAAGAACTAGCGAGAAACTTGGTGGGTCCTCTTTTGAAAAAAATAATTTATAATTTCATCAATATAGACATACAATAAGTAACCGCTGTATAATAAGTATTGCTGGAGCGAGTCAAATCCTTGCTCTTTTATCATTTACGTAATCTTCCAACAGCTTATTTGGCTTATTTCAGAAGCATACTTTTAACATCTATTTTTTTTATATTTATCTTGTGATTTTACTTGTTTTCTGTGATATTTGAAATCCCAATTAAAGATTATTTATTTATATATTTAGAATTATGTCGCAGTGCATCTCCGTGCCGTATAGCTTAACTGGGACTAGACCTTTATAGCAGGCGTACTACAGGCAAATGTAACAAATGAATTACGCGATTAAAATAAGTGTTGTTCTCACGTCCAATTAATAATAAGCTCAGTCGGATTCCGAGTAATCAATTGTATAAAGTGCGGAGTTATTAATTGAGTATACAATCTATAATGAATAAAGTCCGGTTGTACGTGCTAATTGATGATAATAAGTTGCGTGGTAATTGGCTTTAATTCTGGTTTACACTCTTCAAGTTGTAAAAACCTTAGGTATAGCTTATAGTAGGTATTATTTGGTGAAAATTTAGTCAACAAGGTAGGTAGCTACCTTGTTGATTAGATTTTAGACAACTTAACAAACTACTACTAAAACTGCTAACAACTTTGTCCACGTGGATTTAGGTTTCGAGGAATCGTATATAATAACTAGCTTATGCCCGCTCTTCCGCGTGGTTTAAGGTTTTTTCCCCCTAGGCACTTCTTCCAAGTTTCATGGCTTTAACTTGAAAAATAAATGACTACCGAAAGCCCAAATACCAAGTTTCGTTAATATAACTTGAAAAATATTAAGAATAATAATTAATAAATATAAGAAATGCAGGACTTTTATACAAACTTTCATCCCTTAATTCACCCATTTGGGGGTTGAATTTTTAATAATGGTGAATTACGTACTTCTTCATATTTAACTGGAAGTCCAAGTGCTAAGTTTCATGGCTATAACTTGAAAAATCAAGAACTTTCATAAAAACTTTCAACCCTCTGGGGGTGGAATTTTGAAAAATTGCGACACATGATCTTTTGAATTTTTTACCGAAACTATATTTATATGCTAAGTTTCATATCTATAATTTAAGAAATGAAGAAATTTCATACAAATTTTCAACCCCTATTTCACCCCATTGGGGGTGGACTTTTGAAAAATTATGACACACGTACATATTAATTTTTTACCGATATCCAAAATACCGTTTCGTTGATATAACTCATGAGAAATGAAGGACTATCATACAAACTTTCATCACCTATTTCACCCCTTTGAGGGTCGAATTTTCAAAAATATATAAACACGTGTTTCTTCATATTTAACTGGTAGCTCATATACCAAGTTTCATGGATATAACTTGAGAAATGACGGACATTTATGCAAACTTTCACCCCCTATTTCACCCCCTTAGAGGTGGAATTTTGAAAAATCCTTCCTTAGTGAGTGCCTACGTCACAAAAAGCACCTTCTGTCAAAACTTCAAGTATCTAATCCCAGTGGTTAAGGCTTTGCGTTGATATAAAAGTCAGTCAGTCAGGACATTGAATTTTATATATATAGATAATGCTTCGATTAATGGAGGAATCCTATAGGAACTTATAAATTTTATGGGATAAAAATAGTCTATGTCGCTCTTATGATTTTTAGCTTTATGTATGCAAAGAATCCGTCACACGTCGATCCGTTGCTTCGTTGCGGCCTGATTGATAAACTTGTTCGGAATATCATTCCTACTGAGAAGAGCCAGCAAACTAGCTAGATTCTATCAGCAAAGTCGTAATTCCAAGTGATTTTAGCGATCATTTACTCGTGGTTCGACTCATTGATGGGACCACGGGTACTACGGGTGCACTAGGGATTACAATTCGATTAATACTTTAATATTTTAATTAATACTTTAGAATAACCATCCTACATAGATTGGTGAATATAGATATCCTCTCCTCTATACTGAGAATATTACACAAAGTTAATTTTCTCCACAATTTAACTAAAATGTGTATAATTTACCCAAGATGTTACACTTCCATAAATATCTCATACGTTCCCACAGTCGGCAGCTTTGTATGGCGTACAAATTAACGTGGCTGCAACGTGCAACCCCCGTCTCTTGCATTACTTACATTTAAATTTGTAAATTATACCCCAAAAGCTTGTGGACAGCTTAGCGAAGACATCCTCACAAAAAAAAGTGTGTGTCTGCAATTCACACACGGCAGAAGTGAAACTTCAGAAAAGTAGCCTACGAGAGAATGAGATAAATATAACTTGTATGCTATCTCATTCTTTCGCAAGCTAAATCGTATTATGAATATGTTTGTCACTTTTTGGCGTTGCTCTTTCGTTTCATCGAAATTTCAAATCACAATGATTCTAAAGAAGATTCACTTCAAAATTCCCGGTTATTATCACTGACATGTGATAATAATCGTTAATAATATATGAGTTGAAACAGTACTCGAGTCGTGTGCAGAAGGACCTGGGAGATCACCGCATTATTATCAAAAAAAAACATTGCCATTATGTGATATATGGAATAGGGTCACGACCCTCAGCAAAGAGGAGTGCGATGCAGAGAATGAGACAAATGTGAAAATAATATGTTTACCAAGTAACAAGAAAACTTAGTTTTGTAATCCGCTAAAACAGACAAATCTATATGGCACGCAATGCGATATTATGCAATGCAACGCAACGCATAAGTGGTTTACAAGGAGCAGCTTTATTGGAGAAACTTCTTCAAATTTCCCACCAACTCTGCGCCTATTATATTCTGAGGTAAACCGTCTTTGCGTAGATTATGGCCCCGTTTATAAATTGTCATGTCTTATCTGATTAATTGTGCCTTAGTACTGAAATTTGCATAGTTCCTTCTGATGCCTACCTTACTATTAAGTAATTAAACGGTCCCAGCTGATCGTACATGATACAATCCCTAACAAATTAAACTTCAGAAATTCTCAAATGCTTAAGTAAAACTTAGGTGTGTTTTCAGGGTTCTTTTATTCCACCATAACTTCGAAATAAGGCATTTCACACACAGATTTGGGTAAGGATAATATAATATGAGGTATCGTAACGATCCTTACATTACATCATGCCGAGTGACACTGGCTATAAATTTTTAGAAAAATCGCAAACTCATAAATTTTCCGGAATAAAAAGTAGCATATGTGTTATTCCAAGGTTATTCCAGACTATAATCTGTCAGTCGTTCTGGCGTTATTGAGTAACAAACATCCATTCATCCAAACTTTCGCATTTATAATAATATTAATATTATTGTAGATTAGTATAGAAGTATGGATATGGATATAATATTAGTATGGATGAATGTCGCTTGTTTCTGGAGTTTGAAGTTTGAGCAACATAATTCGAGTAGATACGCCAGAAGCGAAGTGTACAAATTCTGATAATTCCCGCAGCGTAGGTACTTTGATTAGTCTTATTTCCATACTCGTGTTGATCCCCCAAACCCTTGTTGTTGATGGGAGATATTTATCTAAGCAATTATCGGTACGCCCACCCTTGGGAGACAATTCCCTTGTTTATTGGCTTTAATTTAAACAAGATTTAAACGGTATACGCTGCTCGTACCTACATACGCAACCCTTATAAAATTAAATTTTCCAACTTCGCCGTGTATTAGCGATGCCGCTTTTTCGGAAACTGTAAAATGAAAAGATAAATTGATAGTAGTTATATCTGGAGAAAGCTGCGAAAGCATTTAATTCCGAGAAATTAAAAAAAAGTTTGTGTGTGTAATGTCACACACGGCAGAAGTGAAACTTCAAAAAAGTAAGAGAATATATCCTAAGAGCTATTGAGATAAATGTAACTTGTATTCTATCTAATTCTGTCGCAGGTCAAATCCTGTTATGAATGTTTGCCTCCTTTTGGGGTTTTTCGTTTCGTTTTTCGTTTTATCAACCAGAGGAAATAAAACATAAAAATCAATTAACAAATTAGACTTTCTACTGCTACATTTAAACAATCAAACAGAAAATTACAAATAGGAACGCTTTGAATATAGATTTTGATCACGACCTTCACAGATCTGCTTACCAGATTAAACCTACTTTTTATTTTTATTTAATACTAGATAAATACGCCCTGATAGACATAGGCAACTTATTTTAGGCGTATTTATCTAGTTTATCTAGTATTAAATAAAAATAAAAAGTAGGTTTAATCTGGTAAACAGATCGGTGAAGTTCATTGTATATCCGGCTCAATGACCAATAAACGTTCGTCCGGTGGCGCCACTTGTACGAGTACCGTGGCGACAAATATCCGTTTCACAGTTCAAAGTTTCACTTCAAAAATTGGTCGGGTATCTCCAAATCTTAGACGATTTCCTGCAAACGTACTTACGTGTTTTGCCTTGAGTTTTGTAATTGTAAGTAAAATCACATGGGAAGTTATCGGCTTCGCCTCGTCCTTACAATATTGCTCAGCCATGAATTGCTTTGAGCTGTAATGTAGGTACTATTTTCGTTTCATTTTATCATTTGGGCCCTATTTTACTCAACGTTTGTCGGGTTCGGTGCAGATAGATGTACGACCTTGTAGGATTGGGCCTAGGCAATCGAAGTTATGGAAGTTTATGATTTTCAATATATTTTTTTTTTTCAATAAACCCGATCGTTCTGCCGGAGACAGCTTTGATGCGAACTTCAAAGTAGACGAATAGAATCTGGTTTCGACTCCCAGTATACCCCGATGAATATGAAGGTAGAAACGCACTTTAAATATGCGACGACGATGACGCGTGATAACAAATGAGTATGCAATGTTTCACACATTAATTTGAATCGAGTCTAATTTAAAGTTTAAAAAATATAATTAATGATGAAACGAATTTACCTGTAGGTAAGTGAAGTTCGATCATAATTATACCAGGATTCGTCCGAAGGTATTAACATGATATACTTGTAGTACCGAGTACAATATATTATATCGTCTTCGTCGTCTCAGCCTATAGTCATGCACTGCTGGACGAAGGTCTCCTTCATGGATCTCCACAGAGCATGGTCTTGAGCCGCTTGTTTCCTGCGGCTTAAGACCGTGTTCCCGTGACCGTCAGACCGTGGTAAGCATATAATATTTTTAGTTTTTTCATTGTAGAATATCATTTTCATCATCATCATCATCAACCGACAGACGTCCACGGCTGAACATGGACCTCTCGCAAGGATTTCCACACGCCGCGATCTTGCGCCGCCTGGATCTAGTGGAATATATGAAAGAGTAAAGAGCCTGTCTAATAATTATATGCTCAGATACTAAATAATTGGTAACTGAATAAAGTCATAATTGTTTTATTTTATTACACACCTATCTTTGTATATGCGAGCGTACACATTCAAGTGGCGCGTTTTAAATTTGACGAGCTCTACCATGATGTTTGCGCCATACAAATAGGATACGTCTTGCTGACGGTTTGCGCATACCCTTGTCCGAAATTCGGTTCAGGTGAACATAATTCATTAGATTGGTATTAGGTACATACGTATTGCTAATTATAATAATTGGAACCTTGTTAACAGAGCCTACCAACTTGTTTACTTACTTTCCTATTATCCTGTCATGATTGGATAATAATATTATTCTTACCTAATCTGTTAAAAGCTCTACGTTAATGCCATCGGAAAAAAGCTTTCGTGGAAAAAGATGGTCCACAGAAAAAGTATTTCAATACTCATTTGCTACGATAGAAAAGAATCTTCCAAATAAACTCCATCTAACGATCGTTTTTTCCGCTTAATTGGGAACACAGAAAGACGCCGTTTTGTTCGGATTTATCACACAAACCTGATAGATAATGTGGCCGTATACAGCGAGACGATCCTCAAGAGCCGCAAGGGGGCTTCCGCCATAGCTAAGTTCCATTATCTCACTGTATATCCATATTATAATGTCCGTGATATTAAGAAATTTACCTAATATTTCAGCATCATGGCTTGGTTCGCGCCCAAGCGCTCCCTCAGCAAAAAAAGTTTGATTTTCATTAAATATCAGGCAATCAAACTCAATTTAATCTTTTAGACTAATCTTAAAACCTTTGTCAGATTTCCATACAAATATGTAATCTATTTAAAAGTTTCTTATTTCCATAATAGATCACGTACTTATCACGTAAAGTCGTCCCCGTCAGTAGGGGGTTTCATGAAGGAAAAAGAACATGTCATCGAATAAGCACGATACGGCCCTATCGCGCCCTTACAGGTCTAACAGCCGTGGCTTGGACCGTATGCGATTTACTTTATTAAAAAGACACTTATAGACACTTTCTCTAAAAGTACCGGCCTTTTCCCGTTTTCTTTTAAAAGAAACTATCAACTTCACAGGAGGCTGTCCTTTTTGTAGAGGTAATAATTAATTAAGCTATACGAGACAATTACCTACATTAAGTTTCCATTTCATACTATAGTAATATAATTTCATGGTTTTCTAGTTTTATATTCTGTGGTACGACATTCGCAATTAATATAAGGCCGTAAAGGACTTGAATCCAGGGCCGTAAAATAAATTAATTAAAAAATAATGGTATTCTGAAGGCCAATCAGTGTGCTTCCCGCCAATTGAGCGCGAAAAACCAAAAAAAACAATAACTGCTTATTCAAACTCAAACTCATATTTTTATACGACTGCCTGAAAAAGGAGTAAGTATATTGTTTTCAGGGTTCATGTATGTATGTATGTATGTATGTATATAATATGTATGTATGTATGTATGTTTGTATATATGTATGTATGTATGTATATATGTATGTATGTATGTATGTATGTATGTGAGTTTGTATATTCCACCATAACTTCTATACGCTTGAACCGATTTTGATAAATGAGGTATTGTTAGAACCCCTAGCTTATTCCGGGTGACATAGGCTAGTCAAATTAAAAAAAAATTGATGGGGTGACCATGATCCCGGATTAAAGACTAAAGTTGAAAAAAAAATTCGAATATAAGATTAACTATATAATCATCATCTAGAAAATGATGAGTAGATTCCAAAAATATATAACACTATAGTTATCAATATCCAGTGATCCACAAAAAAATATCATTTAATAAAAATGTGAATAAGATTCCAAAGGCTATTTAAGCAAAAATCGCTTAGGGAGGTAAACTCCAAAAATAATATGGCAGGGCAGTCGTATTTTTTAATTCGTTAAATTAAGTTCACTTGTTTATTCACATAAACTTATTACAAGTGCTTTTGAATCGTTGAGTGAATCTACCACTGGTTCGAAATGCCATTCCTACTGAGAAGAACCAGCGAGAAACTCGGTGGTTGCTCTTTTTAAATAATTCATTTACAATTATTATATCAATGTGTAGGTACGTAACCGCTGTCCTTAGCATTAAAAATATGTCACAAGATCATTAAATTACACTAAGAATGTCATATTATTGTATAGAATATAGAAAACGAATATTGAGATTTGATTTATCAAAAAGCTGTAAGCAATTTTGTAGAGTTTTTAAAAAACTGAGTCTGTAGGCGTCCACTTTTTCATAAGTACTTAGGTACATAATATTATCATGGGCTCAGATGAATTGTTGCGGTTGCATAAATATTTATTTAAAGTACACGACGCCATTATTATATAGCTGCTACAGCGAAAAACTCGTGATGAATATTTTAGTGCCACGCGCGAAATTACTTTTCTTCGATTTACATAACTTAATCTACACAGAGTTTTTTTTGTATTGAAATTTAGACTAACCAATAAACAAGAAATTTAATGTGAGAAGTAATTAATATCCATACTAATTATAAATGCGAAAATGTGCCTGTCTGCTACGCTTTCACGGCCCATCCGTTCAACCGATTTTGATGAAATTTGGTACAGGGATAGTTTTTATGCCGAAGAAGGACATAGGCTACTTTCTATCCCGAACAATTAAGGAGTTCCTGCTGGAATTAAAAATACTTTATCCACGCGGACGAAGTTGCGGGCATCAGCTAGTATTCAATAAATAATTTATTTCCCAACATTTCTTAAACTATTTCTGAGACATTTATTTATTAGATCTATATCACGCTCTTTTCCAAATTTCTCTTTGGGTAACTTATAAATACTAAATAACTTCATTGAATTAATAGAAATAACTCTTAACTCTTCGATTTTAGTAATTAATATTTAGAGGTACCTAAGTTATAATTATAGGCAGGTATGCAATTATTATCTTGTGATTCATACCATGGCAAACAAAATAATACATAATTGTAATTCCTAATAATTATAATAAAATATAAACTAAATTATGAAAAACTCTCGAGCGTGCGGGCTATCCTCATGATGTTTTCCTTCACCCTTCGAAGCAAGTGATATTTAATTTCTTAAAACGCACATAATTCGAAAAGTTTGAAGTACGTGCCCGGGAGTCGTACCCACAACCCCGTATAAGAAAAGTTCGGGTGTCTCAACTACTAGGCTATCACCGCTTCACATGGCATTTCAATATGCCGGAAAATCAAAAAGTTCCCATAGATTGTAATCTTGACTGAAATTGATTGATTGTGAAAAACGTACATCTTGTATTTAATGAAATGCAAGTAATCTACCTACCGACAAAAATGAAAACGTAGCTCAGAGTGAAATTTCTGTTATTATTTATATCCCGATGTTTAGTGTTACGAGCTAAGTCTGTGGGTGTGTAAAGTTGATAATTGCCCAGGTAGAGTACGTTTTACCAGGGTCCAAACTACCAACGCTTAAAGCCATACTGTTTCATTATTGTTGACTTTCGTGTTTTAGAATTATAATCCTTATTTTAGGAACGTCAAGGTACGTGACATCAAACTGTAATTTTGAGTAATACACCCATGATATACGAAATAATTATTTTAATTTATTTTATATTATATCTCGGTAGGTACATAATAATGATGAATAAATTAATTTTGGTATTATAAGAATACACTCTGCCTAGGATTTATTTACTTTGCCCATCCTGTGCACTTTGGCGGCAACATTAACGAATTATTCAGAGGAGAGCTGTGGCGGGTAATGGAATGTAAATCGAGCAAATATTAACTGAGGAATATTTATATTTTTCAGAATTGAGATCCCCGGGGAGGCGACCGTAATCCTCTATTCATTTTTAAAAGGTTCAAACTATTTTCACAGAATATAGATTACATAATTAATGTAAGAATAATATAATATTATTTCTATTCTTCTTTCAGTATTATTTTACAAACAGTAAGTACAGCGCAGTTTTAGGCTGTATGCCTAGAATGGTGGATTTAGAAACTTGAAATTTTGGATACAAGTAGATTCTCTGATTTATTTAATTTTAATTAATTAATTTTCTAAGCGGGGGGTTTCCACGGCAAAAGGGTAATGAGCGGGAGCGGAAGCTGTGTAAAATGTAGATCCATGATGTAAAAACTGCGTACAGCAAACCCACCCCGGCTTCACTCGAGTGTTTGTTTTATTTCAAAGTTTCAAGTTGGAAAGAACGTTACAAGCCCTAATATTGTCCTTGACTTGCGTCGCGTAAAACCATGTGAGTGCGGGAATAGAGACTGTACCTTTGTTTGTGCACACACTTGTGGACTATATTAATATTATGTCTCCTGCATCGGGAAGAACATTATTATTTCAATAAAAAGGTTTTATAGCGGAATATGTAAGTATCGTGCTCACTAATGATCCTTGAAAATAATAATGAGAACTCAGTACGTCTGGAAGATTTCTTCTTAAATATAAATCTCTTTCAACTAAGCTCTAGCCTTTTGCTCTTTGAGGCATTTGAGTATCGTACAAATGCAGCACTACGGGGTTTAAAAATGTAGAGACAGGGCTACCTCTTCACTGAAAATGGTTCCTGTTATAAGCCTATTCGTTTTTTTTTTGTCAACTACAAGTTAGCCCTTGACTGTGATTTCACCTGATGGCGAGTGTTGATGCAGTCTAAGATGGTAGCGGGCTAACCTTTTAGTGGCATGCCTGTTAAATTAATTCTACACGGCATCGTATCGGAATGCTAAATCGCTTGGCGACATGTCTTTGCCGGTAGGGTGGTAACTAGCCACGGCCTCCTATTATCGAAGATAATAAATACTTATTAAAAATAAAATAGAACTAGACAGTCATAAAAATTAATACATTTTCAAAATCGCTGTCAACTCTCCCGCAACCCTAGTTTCGAGTAGATGTCTTAGTAAGCGGTAGCCCTCGCTATTGACTTGAACGGAACAATCAGCTTAAAATCTTACGAGCCTTGTACGCGTTGGACCAATGCACTCGGCGAGCGATGCTTACCTACGAACGATCGTAGGTAAGCATCGTTCGTGCGTCGAACATCCAAACTTTCGCATTTATAATATTATAGATTAAAGATATATTAAGATACTTTTGGTCTGCGATCACACGCCATCAATCGGCGTCTACGCCGACGCGATGCGGCTATACTAAGTTGCTATAAAGTTTTTTTTTAACTGTTAGTTAAGATCCAACTGGATGGTAAGTAGCCACCGTTGAAATCGTGGTCAGAACAGAAAGGAATTAATTATATTCAAAACGGCCTACCAACGTGAATCAAACCTGGGTCCTCCCATTTCGAATAAAGTTAACCTGGGCTCTCCTACCATACCTAAATGACACGAGTTGTCCTAAATGTAATCAAATATTTAATTAACCTCAGGGCAACACTGTCCAGAAAGGATTAACACTAATATCATACTTAATATTATAAATGCGAAAGTATGTTTGTTTGTTAGTTTATTCTCCAATCACGTCGCAACAGATCGAGGTGACGTTTTGCATGGTCATATTTAAGGACCTGGAAAGTTACATAGGATATTTTTTATCCCAGAAAATTAAGGAGTTCCATTGGGAATTACATAAATGCAGAGGAAGTCGTGGACATCAGCTAATCTAATAATAATATTACACATGCGTCTGTCGGTTTTCATTGCCCCATTGATGATGGGCACAACGGAAAGTAAAGTCTCAAAAATGGACATCTCTCTCTTTCTCTCTCTCTGCGTCGTATTTCTCATTATCGAGGGTCGTGACCCCTTTCCATTAATCAAATAATGGTAGGAGTTTTCTTGGGATAATAATGCGGTGGGTTTCCACGTTCTTCCGGAAAACTCAGGATTTTAAAACCACGCGTAGGCACTAAGTCGCGGGTATTATTATCATGTATAGTTCACAGACCACTTATCTTGCACATAGTTGCAACTAAAATTGGCAATAGAGTCGGAGAACGGTGCCACGTGACGTTTAATCTACGGTTTACGGGCGTTGGGAATGACTGTTGTTTATTCTTTAACATTTAATTTCCTCGCAGTCCTGTTACATTTTATGGATAAGATCAGCCTCGCTGATTCAGATGGCTAGCATAATAGACTGCAGATGACGAGGTTCTGGGTTCGATTCCCCAATAGTCCAAAATTTTTTATAATGGGTTTTTAATTAGCTCGGAGCTAGGAAGTTGGCAGTGTTTCAACCCCGTTTCACGTGTTTGGAGAGCATGTTCCTGCACCTAGGATCTCTCTCCGGACGTGTAGGATTGCTGTTACATGGGACTATGAGCATAAGAGTGCACCTGTTTTTGCGTACACACTTGTGCACTATAGGTGTACTTGGTACCAACCACGCTGCTTTTTTGGTCAGCCGTTGGCTTCAGAAGACTCGCCACCAGCGCAGCGGAGTGGCTGAAATTCTCTCGCGTCTAGGTCAGTACTTATTAATATTATTAAATGCGAAAGTTGTATTATTAAATGGATGGATCGATGGATGTTTGTTACTCAATCTGATGGAAAGTGCCTAGCAGAGTCCCCGCAGTGCCTAGGCCAGATATCTTAATTGATTATTGTATACCACAGAAACTCCGTTTATCACCAGACATTTTATTTTCGGTAACATATTTAAATCATGACAACCAAAACAAAACAAGTCACTATGTGACAGATTACGAATAATAGCCAGTAATAGTCTACAAGAAGTATCAACCTCCAACACGCACCCTTAATCTGCCACATGTGTACGCACCCTTAAGACTAGCAAGTGTACCTACATCCACACTTAAATTGCACCAAGTCACAAGTACCATAACATGCACAAGTGTGTATGCACCTTTGTACACGAGTGTACACAAATACATTGTACTCGACTGTTCCCATATCTACACCTTACATAAAACCATGGAAAATAAACAAAACAGAGATTACACCATTATAAAAACCTAAACATATTTGTACAATACAAATACAACATATCAAAAACTTAAGTTATACCACTTTCACTACCCGCCCTCTTAATGGGTAATCTCGCTAAAGCTAACTTTATCTTGGGGCCTGACAGAGACTTTGTCAACATATCTGCCAGCATTTCTTGTGAAGACACATATTGTACCTCTACCGCCTCATTGGATATCGCTTCGCGAACAAAGTGAAACCTAATATCGATATGTTTCGTCCTATTATGGTTCATCTTGTTTCTCGCAATATGATGTGCAGACTGATTGTCATTATAAATGACTACAGGTTTGTCGCAACTATCATTTACTAAACTCTTTAACAAACTCCTCAAATAAATCGCTTCCTTTGAAGCTTGGCTAAGACCTATGTACTCTGCCTCTGTAGAGGACAGAGCAACTCACCTTTGCTTGCGACTCTCCCACGTTATTAAACTATCGCCTAACATAAACATTAGACCCGTAAAGGATTTCCTATCATATGACCCACCCCAATCCGCATCCACGTAGCCAATAAGTTTTAATCTACCTGACTTTCGGAAAGTAAGCGCAAAATCAGACGTCCCTTTTAAATATCTTAACACCCGTTTAGCACACTTAAAGTGAATTTCATCGTAACACGAATTAAACTGTGATAGAACGCTAACGGCATGCGCGATATCTGGCCTACTATTTTTGGCTAAATAGTTCAGACATCCTACCAGATTCTGATATGGCAACCTACAACCGGCATCAGAAGCCTTTTCCAGTCTAAGACCAGCTTCCATGGGGGTAATGACTGGTTTACAATCCGTCATTTTAAATTCCTGCAACACGTTAATAACATACTGTTCTTGATCAAGGTAAATGGTGTTTTCATCCCTCCTAAGTCTCATGCCTAAAACATGTCTAGCTCGACCTAGATCCTTGACCTTGAACTTTTTCAATAATCCGGCCTTCAACTTTTCCTTTTCATTTTTGTGTAAAGAACTACAAAAAATGAAAATATCATCAACATAAATAACTACAACTATTCTATCTTTATCCCCTAACAACTTTTGGTATAAGCAGGGCTCTATCTTAGATTGCTTGAAACCTAAGCTAAGCATCTCTCGGTCAAGTTCATTGAACCAAGCATTTGACGCTTGCTTCAGACCATATAATGACCTATTTAACTTGCAGACCTTTGTCTCCTGACCCTTGACGACAGCACCTACAGGTTGCAACATATAAATATTTTCCTTTAGTTTACCGTAAAGTTACCATTACGTCCCACTGATCTATATCCCAATCATATTCTACAGCTAATGAGAATAAAAGTCGCAAAGTCGAGCTCCTAACCACCGGAGAATAAGTTTCGTTATAGTCTACGCCACGTACCTGAGTAAATCCCTTCGCTACTAGCCTAGCTTTGTACTTTGAGACCTTACCATCGCTATCTCGCTTAATCTTAAAGACCCATTTGCATTGTATCGGCTTCTTGTCACTTGGTAAGTCGACTAGCGTCCAGGTCTGGTTCTCCTTCAGCGATTGCAGCTCATCGTTCATGGCTTTCTGCCATAGCTCACGATCAGGCCTAGCTAGCGCCTGCTCTACAGTCGTCGGATCGCCGTTAATTGCCGCGAGAGCGTTGATGCACGTACTTGAATAGTCGACCGGCTTCCGTGCACGCAGGTTGTATCTCGGCTCGATACTCGTCTCAACACTCGGCTCAGTACTCGTTCCAGCGTTTTCATTACTCACTTCTGAATTCGTAACGGATTCGGTACTTCCTATATCTGCATCCTGAAAATCATCTTCACTGTTCGAGTGAACATCAGGAGCTTCATCCAATATCGCAGATTCAGTTCGTTCCTCCTCTATGGACAAAGGAACAACTGCGTTCTTCGTCACATTCGTACCATCACCAGGAAACACGTTTTCCAAGAACTTAACATCTCTAGCAATAGTTATTTTGCCAGTCTGTAGATTTATCAGTCGGTAACCTTTCGTAAGCTCACAGTAGCCAACAAAAATCAAACCTTCAGTCTTCATGTCGAGCTTTTGCCTTTTCTGCTTCGGTTTCAATGCAAACGCCAAACATCCGAAAACTTTTAAATGACTCAAGTTTACTTTCTTACCAGACCAAAATTCTTCAGGTACTTTATTCGTGACCGCCTTTGTAGGGCTTCGATTCTTCAAATATACCGCGGTACATACTGCCTCAGCCCAAAACTTCTTGCTTAGATTCGCCTCACAAAGCAACGTCCTTGCTTTTTCAATGATTGATCTGTTCGCCCTTTCAGCTACGCCATTTTGTTCGGGTGTATACGGAACCGTCGTTTGGTGCTTTATACCAGCTGACTTGAACAATCTGTCGAAGGCATGGTTACAAAATTCAGTACCATTGTCAGATCTGAGGCATTTTATCAACTTACCAGTCTCTTTCTCTACTTCCGCCTTATACTTACAAAATGTGTCGAAAGTCTGACTCTTATTTCTTAAGAAATAAACGTGCGTCTTGCGCGTGTAATCGTCGATAAACAGCAACATGTATACAGAACCAGCAAACGATGGCTCTTCCATTGGACCGCAGATATCCGTGTGTACTAACTCAAGAATCTGTTTTGCTCGTGTGCCTTTGTTTTTGAACGGGCTTTTACATGTCTTACCTTTTATGCATGGAATACATGGCTCAATGCTTTGTTTACTGTCGAATTTCATACCAGTTACCAAATCTCTCAATATCAACATGTTATTTTGTCCTAAATGCGCCAATCTTCTGTGCCATAAGTTTGACAGAGGTTCATTTGACAATATAGCGTTGACGTAGTTTACGTTTTCATTCAACTTGAAAATTCCGTCAACTTCATTGCACGTCGCAACTATTTGTCCGGTTTTATTCCTGATAGTGCAACCTCCTTTGCCAAAATTAACCGCGAAATCATTCTTAACAAGATCGCTCACTGATATCAAGTTCAAAGATAAACGAGGAACATGTAGAACATTTTTCAATGTGAAATCTTTACTTTCGCTAACTTTTGGCATAGCATTTCCTCTACCTTCAACTGGTATTTCATCTCCATTGGCCACTTTAATTGTCAAGTTACCCTTAACTTTCTGATAGTTACATAACTTTTTCGCATCGTAAGTCATATGGGTCGAGCATCCACTATCTACATACCAATCGCTTTTGACCTTGGTATCCGTCGTACTCATGCACACATTGACGATACCGGCATTCAGCTTCATACACTCAGCTGCCTTGTGTCCTTCTTTGTGGCATTTGAAGCACTTGCGCACTGGTTTACGAGCATTGTTTTTGGGTGCCTTATTCTGTTTAGAGGCAAGGGCTTGCTCACCAGCTCCAGCTCCAGCTGTTTCAGCTTGTCTATTAGCCTCCTGCAGCAGTTTAGTTGTAATCTGCTCTAAGCTAATATCCTTTCCACTATTATCCACTGCCATTATCATCGGGTTGTAGTCTGATGTTAATCCGGCTAGCAAAATGGAAATGATCCAATCGTCTGAGACTTTCGCGTCTATTGAAGCCAATTGTTGTGCTATGGATAGTACCTTTGAGACGTATTTCTCCATACTCGGAAAGTTTTCCAACTTACATGACCATAATTGACGCTGCAGTGATATACGTCTACCCCAGCCTTTATCTTCGTATGCACCACACAGCTTGTGCCATACCTCATGCGCGGTCTTCAAATTGTAGACATTCGAAAAACATGAAGGCTCCAACAGTAGACACATGGTAGTACGCGCCTGTCGATCAGCATCTTTGAGTTCTGCAGTGACTTCCTTGGCTTCTACAGCCACCCACCAGTTTTTACATTCCAGGTAGTTTTGGACTTGGAACTTCCAAACCGCGAAGCCATCTGCACCCACAAGCTTCCTTATTCCAAAAATGGAACCTGACGAGCTCTGGTCATCCGTCATCATCGAAAGTGCGTATTTCCCAATTTTACAATTTACGATATCTGCAATTATCTGGGTCCTGGGCCCATGACCTGATGGAAAGTGCCTAGCAGAGTCCCCGCAGTGCCTAGGCCAGATATCTTAATTGATTATTGTATACCACAGAAAGTTGATACTTCTTGTAGACTATTACTGGCTATTATTCGTAATCTGTCACATAGTGACTTGTTTTGTTTTGGTTGTCATGATTTAAATATGTTACCGAAAATAAAATGTCTGGTGATAAACGGAGTTTCTGTGGTATACAATAATCAATTAAGATATCTGGCCTAGGCACTGCGGGGACTCTGCTAGGCACTTTCCATCACAATCACGCCAGAACGGCAAAACGGATATAGATGAAATTTGGCACAGAGATAGATTATAGCCTGGTATAACACATTGGCTTCTTTTTATCCCGGAAAATTAAGGAGTTCCCGCGGGAAACAAAAAAACCTCAATCCACGTGGACGAAGTCGCGGGCATTAGATATTAGCGTGGCTAAGTACTTAACATAGCTGCCTATTTAATATTATAGCCTGAGGTATGGCGTAACGCTGATAGGCAGGAACCAATAAGAAAAGTGCATTAAAATCTCCTATAGCTACAATGTTCAAGCCTACTGGGAAATCATTGTACCCGATGCCTTTAGGCAGGACTGGCCCCAAACATCTATGGACCGAGATAAATGGAAGGAGAGGGAGGCCTTTGCCCAACATTGGGACAATACACGCTGCCAATAATAATAATAATAATAGGTACTTAACTTAAATAGGTAAGTAACTAAAGTAATAATCCAAGACTCTATGTTTATACGCACATGGCAAAGTTATCCATCATACTTTTCCAATGACTTTCAAAGCTCAGAGTCAAAATATATTAGGTATAATTTAATTTACTTAAAGGCATTAAGTAAGAAGTTTGGGATTAATAAGATAATAAGTGAAGCTGAGAACTCCTGAAAATTCTATAGGTAGGTAATTACAATTCAATTTCTTGTACCAGCATTATTAATTAGATACATATTATATAATTTATGAATATGACAGAAAAAGCCCTGTAAGTATTAAACCAACTTGGTACCTCTCGGCTCTCACGAAGTTCTAACTCTTAATTTAAGTACACTATCTACTAAAAAAATGTACTTATGCAGAACCTATTTAATAGGTATATTTTCTCCTACTTGCTCGAAAATTGCTTCATTATTACGATACGTAAATCGGCTCTTTTCTGGCCGCTAATAGATACTCAAAATAGTAGAACAACATAACGTTTTAACGTGTTAACGTTTAGCGTGACTAAGGTAAGTCAACGCCATCTATCAGTACCTAACGTAGAAAAGCTTTCTTCAATTATATTTAATGTTTCCTCGCAAATTAGAGAAAAGTTTTATACTTACAAGACTCGACCGAAATAGAAATTTACGGTCTTCTTTTTTAATCTTTGGGAAGTAATGTAAAACTATTGTTTGATGTAGTAATGATTCCGCATATTTTGCATTTGTTCTATTCAATAGTGATATTCACCCGAGCAACATCTGTCTAATGCGGACAGTTGAATGCAAAACGCAAACGGAATCTGATCCGTTAAAAGGTTCGAACAAACGCTAAGAAGCTTACGAGAGTAACTAATATGTATGTCACCGTAAGATTGTAAAAGCCGTTAGATTATAATCTAACTCGCGAAATTCTAAACTGTCGAAAGATTACAATTTAACGCATTATTTTCCGGTAGATTGTAATCTGATAGGTATTTAAACCCGATTACCCGGCACTACTTGATTATTTATGTCGAACCCTAACCTAACCTACAAGAAAGAGACAAGAAAACGTAAATAAAATGAATATTTCAAAAGTTGACACTCAGAACATTGAACAGTTTACAATCTTTCGACAGTTCAGAATTTCGCGAGTTAGATTATAATCTGACGGTTTTTACAATCTTACGGTGACATGTACCTACAAGTTATTTGAATTATTCAAATTGTTCTATAATGTACTTATGTAGACATTACTAAGTAGGTAGCTCAAAATGTATAATAATGGAACGAATTTGAATGTTGATTCTACCAATATTATAATAAGTACTTATTTTGAATTTAGAGTTCAACCGCCATAAACAATGAAAACCTAATGGGTATTATTACTAAATTTTAAGTAATCTTTCACTAAATTAAAATTGATGATTCCTGATTCCACAAATCAATTCGGTGGGACTTTTGTTGACCGTTGAATTATCGTGCGGTTTTACTTTCATAAATAACTAGTGGGCCCGGCAGACGTTGTCCTGCCCTGAACCTAGAACCCGATTGCAGCGCCCCCTACCGCAGTTATGAATATAAACCAGCCCTGGACCCACTCAAACACACACAAAAAATTCCATCTAAATCGGTCCAACCGTACTCGAGTTTTAGCGAGACAAGCGAAATTGATAAAATACTATTGGCGATTACAGATATAAAAAAATAGCAAACAAACTAGCAAAAAAATAATAAAGCAATAAAAGTATTAATTATGAGCAATATACCTAGTCCATAAATGAAAGAATTATATAGTATCTCGCTATCTTAAAACGTCCCAGGAACGTCCGCTCATTTCTAATACAAATACAAACTCATGTACATTCAGGTTAGCAACCTTATTATAAGGTTAACTTAAATCCGTCCGTAATAATTGGACAGTCTGTTGTACACGTTATAGAAATTAGTACACCATTTAAAAAAGCACAGGTTATCTATGATCAAAGATCATAGATAACCAGCTGTGCTTATAATATGTGCAAGATAGTCTGTGCTTTTTGCCTTGTCAGTGTCAATGTCAATTGTCAACTGTCATTTTGTTAAAAAAATATCGCATCGCGAAGTGAAGGCAAGTGAATTGTTTCCATTGACCATTCTAACAATAATTTCTTCGCAAAACTGCGAAAACTTCTTCTCTAAAAACTGAGAAAAAAATAAATAAACTTGCTTGGGCTCTAATCATCTTTAACCTAAAACAGACTTTCTAAAATGTCATTATTCGTAAAGAACTTGGTCCGGCAGGTAAGATTTTTGTATTTGTATTTTTGGAACATCACTGATACAATTTCAACGATAGAAGATTTATTTATCTATATTTTCTCGTAGGTCCTCGCACCAGCTGTATCAGTAACTAAGAAGTCCTGTTTTTCTACCAGTAAGTATAATTATATAACATCTTTAATGCAAAGGAACCAATTCTTATTTACATAGGTTCATAGTTCAAAGACAATCTTATGTACTCACGAAAAATTATTATTTTTTGTGTGCTTTCTTGTGTAAGTATTAATTTAATTCGTGTTGTTACCTACTTAATGCTATTTAACTATTCCGCTTCCAAGCCTGCTCAAGCAAGTGTCTCCTCGCAGAATAAGGACTAAGGTTGCTAGCCAGCTTGTTGGAATATCACTTTGGTTACTTATCTATGGAATGGACTTCAAACACCTTTGTTAGAAAACTCAGGCATGCATGTTTACACATGATGTTTTCCTTCAAAGGTATGGAGCCAAAAGTGAGACACCAACCCTGGGCCCACTAAATAGGTGTCTGAAGTCTTTAACTATCATAGCTTTTTACTAAGTTACCATAGCTTTTCACCAATATTGCCAAAAAAGTTCTATTATAATAAAAAAAACAATATTTTTTCAGCTAGTGCTGTATTTGCACCAAGAATACAGAAGCCTGCCCCAGACTTTGCAGGCACAGCAGTAGTAAATGGGGAATTCAACCAGATAAGATTGGCAGACTTTTCCGGAAAATATGTTGTTCTAATGTTCTACCCTCTGGACTTGTAAGTGTTATGTTATACAAAGAACAGTGCCCAAATTTCATAGCACAAACCCATACCTTGATTAAAATAAATAATTCAAAATTAAATAATATGATATTGAAATAAACAATATGTATGTATGAATAAAAAGTAAGAGATACTAGCTGGTGCCCGCAACTTCGTCCACATGGGTTGAGGAATTTTCGGTTCCCGCAGGAACTCTTTAATTTTCCGCAATAAAAAGTAACCTATGTGTTATTCCAGATAAAAGTCTATTCCTGTGCCAAATTTCATACAGATCTGTTCAGCCATTGTGGAGTGATTGAGTAACAAACATCCATCCATCTAAATTTTCGCATTTATAACATTAAAGTATAGATTTATTTTTGTAGGTACAGTAGAACCCGCTTCAGATAATATGATTTCCCGCATAAAACGCCATTTTATGTGAGTCTCTGCAACTTGAGGCATGTTTTATCAGGCTTAATGCCTATATCAAAATTATTTCTATCTGATTACTAAATAGAGGGTGTTTCAAAAGACCTAAAATTAACATCCTCGGTTAGTTTAAGTTTGATAACATTTTAAAATATAGATTAATAAAAAAAAAGTGCATTGAAATTTGATGACGTCACTATTGTGAATTTCATACAACTTCCATACTAAAAGCGCGTTTTTAAGTTTAATAAAGAGTTGCTGATTTGATTGAGTTGTCATCATCCCTATTAATTAGTCATCCCATTTATATGCCATTTTCAAGGCAGAAAGTTGCCATGGTGGCAACACAAGTAAAGATAGACTGACTGTCCTGGCCTGTGCCGATTCTGATGGGGAGGAAAATTTATGTTTGCTAGTTATAGGTAAAGCGAAAAATTTTCGTTCGCCTTTGGCTGGGTTTCTCTGAAATCGTCTTTAAAAACGAGTTTTACTGTATATTGGTCTTTTGATAAGTTTTATCATAAGGATGATGCCCAAGTCAAAGATAAATTATTATTTCTTACTGATTATTAAGTAAATAAAGGGTCTACAATTATTGACAAAAGACCTTAAATAGACATCTTCTGTTAGTTCTAAATTTGATACTCATTAGATAATAAATAGATATTATATATCTATAAAAGTAAAAGAGTTGATATTGTGGCGGTCTTTGCAGTCCGCACCATATCACACAATATCACAAGTATGAATTTCATACTTATTCCCAAAACCATGTTTTGATGTTGGTTGATCAGTGGCTGACTTGATTCAATTAGAATCCCTATTATGCCTCTGATAGTGAAGATAAAATATTGTATCTATGCTGCTTACACTAATTCTTACTTTATTAGCACCAAAAAACTATTAAGGTTGTTTGGTTATAAGTTTATATAAAGTTCTATTTGGTTAAGTTATTGAGAATTGTTACAACCAAATTAACGCCCATTTTAACAATGTTTTACCAATGTTTAAATAGTATTATTTTACCACTATTACTATACTATTATTTTACTATACAATTATTATTATTACACTATACAATTATTTTACCAATGTTTAAATAGTAATACCAAAATATGTCAATTTCAGCACCTTTGTCTGCCCAACTGAATTGATAGCTTATAGCGACAAAGCTAAAGAATTTGCCGGTATTGACTGCCAAGTGATTGGAGTGTCTACTGATTCTGAATTCAGTCATCTGGCTTGGACCAATACTCCTCGAAAGGTAAAATTATATTTTATGTTTGAACAAAGAATAAGTGGTAATGTATGGTGCAGTTAAAAAAAACTGATGTACTTACCTTTTATAAGACTACAGTGCCTAGTAAGAGTCCTGATGTATCACTTATTTTTCCTATGTGAAATAAATAATTTATATATGATGTGATTCTACCAGTGTGTGGCACAAAAGTTTCTCTCTGTGGACTCAAATAAGCAAACATGTTTTTAACTATTTTTTTCCCTTCCTCCCATTAGAGCACACTACATGAAAAGATGCATGATCAAATATGCTGCACACTATTTTGGTGAAAACACACACCATTTAACTTACAGTAAAAGTGTCGCTAGTATATATGAAAGGCACAGAAACTAGTTCCAATTTTGGCTAAACAACTGGCTAAAATAAAGGGGCAGACCCATATTATCAGAATTGGATCATACAATTGCTCAGTCATGTAACTTAATATGTGCATTAATTTTATTTCAGGATGGTGGTTTAGGAAAGATTGATATTCCACTATTGGCAGATTACCAGAAGCAAATATCAAAGGATTATGACGTCCTACTGGATCAAGGATTTGCATTGCGTGGTAAATATTTTACTTTTAGAATCCTATCATTAGAATATCCATTCCAGCGAGACAAATGCATTTTATTCTAATGTTGATATTGCAAAATTTTCTGTAAATTTGATTCAAGGCTTGTATGCAAGGATTGTATACATCCATACTAATATTATAAATGCGAAAGTGTGTCTGTCTGCTACGCTTTCACAGCCCATCTGCCCCATCTGCTCAACTGATTTTGATGAAAATTATACAGCAGGTAGCATAATAAGAGTTCCTGTGGGAATCAAAAAATCTTAATCCATGCAGACATCCTGTATCATAATACAAATTATGATCGTAAAGTATGTGACGTAGGCTGTTGGTGTTTTTTCACCCAAAATTACTCTGGAAGAAAGTAAAGCTTCTACAGAACGGAATCCCAAATTCACTTTAGCCTAACCTACCTAGTTCTATGATGAAGAAATGATTGTTTTATCATTTTTCAGGCCTGTTCATCATCGACAGAGATGGGATTCTAAGACATATGTCAGTGAACGACTTGCCAGTAGGAAGGTCTGTGGATGAAACGCTGAGGCTGGTGAAGGCTTTCCAGTTTGCTGACAAACATGGAGAAGGTGAGAATTTTAATGGAGAATCATAGAAATATTATAAATGTCAAAGTTTGGATGTTTGTTACTCCTTCACACCATCTTCATAACTGAACTGATTTGGTTGAAATTTGGACATTAACATCTTTAAGCCTGCAGAGGGATGATGACAACTCAATCAAATCAGCAACTTTTTATAGAATTAATAAAAAGGCGCTTTTATTTGTTTGAAATACATAGTTGTGTTTATCTAGGTCCCTGGATAATGTTTTCAAAATACTTGCCCATATTTAAATGTAAGCACATTGCGTTTTGCATATGTTTACGACATAAATGACATGTTTTCTCCTTATTTGTTTCATATTAAAACCAACAATATCTTACGTAGTAATTAATCAGAAACATAGCCTATATTGTAAAGTTACAGAATAACACCACGAAGTTAAAAGCTTTCATTCATAATTTTTGGTATTTACGGAACAAGACTAAATGTATAACAAATTCTGAACGCTCATATTGCTATCGCGCTTGCACGCGATCATGTCATCAGCCAAATAGATATTTGCGGCAAATTTATATTTGCGGGTTGAATACAAGTTGCGAGCGGCGTTCGCCGGCCTCTTAAGTCTTTTGGAAGATTCTGTATTTAAAAATCACAAATAAAAAAGTTTGATCACACACGGCAGAAGTGAAACTTCAGAAAAGTAGTCTGCTTGTAGACTCTTTTGAGAGAGATAAATATAAATTGTATTATTATCTTCTCTCATTCGCTCGCAGGCTAAATCCTATTATGAATATGTTTGTCTATTTTAGTGTCGCTTTTTCTTTCATCGAATTTTCAAATCGCAACAATTCTAAAGAAGTTTCTTCGCTCATTTATTTTTGACTATGGCGATACAAAATTATCATATTATAAATATTATCTTTTTTACAGTATGCCCAGCAAACTGGAACCCAGACACAAATGCAGACACAATCAAACCAAATCCCAGAGAAAGCAAGGAATACTTCCAGAAGGCTAATTAAACTCATATTTTAACACTTAAACTACAACAACAGTTAGTGTCAGGTAAATAGAGAAATGGATTTGTATACTTTACTTTTGCGAGAAGCGAGAGGTTGACTGACACATCGAATCACTATTCCAAATAAAAATTGTATTTAATAATATTTCATACCAGCAACAATGCCTAAAGACTGTTGATTAAAAGAACTATAGGCATACAGTTTAAAAAAGTATATATCTGAAGAAATTCTTGCATTTAATGTGATGGTGAAATCCAATTTCCTTAGTAGTAATTTTGTTGTTATTTAAATATTTATATTATTAAAAAATGTATTATGTGCAAATACATACAATTTATAAGATCGAGCTGTTTTATTTTACCCTATTATCAAAGCTATTAAATATAGCTTAACTTTATAACTATGTTGCATTGATATATCATAAATGTTCTAACAATACTATCTTTAGTCTATACGATACAAAAATTGCAACAAAAGTTTTTGAAAACGTACATACTCATAAAACCTGGTGCACCAGTTTGTTTCCTAATAAATACACTACTCACAACATATCAGTTGGACAGTCTGATTCAAACTTTATGACTTCTTGGAAGTTGACAATAGTGTAGGGTCGCACAGGTACTGGTGCAGATATCTAATACTGTACTTATTCTGCACATCGAAATGCACGATTGTCCAAGTCAAAGTTTGAATTGGACTGTACTTATTGGATGTACTGTAGTATATTTAGGGGGTCATTGTGCAACTAAAATAATAAATAATTGGACAACTGCCCCTACCAGAAGCCTGTAGTCCAACTGATGGGCAAAGTGGACCTGGTGAAATTGGACCAGTAATTATTGAATAATAAGATTACCTTTGCTACAGTCAGGGATCTCTATTTTAGTAAGTTGGTTAAAAAATGTATATTTACTATTGACTTGAAGGAATGAAGGCTACTGTTTTTACGCTCACTAGTTGGTGCCACTGACAAGGTCTTAGATAGGTATGCTGTAAATTTGGTAAACAAGCATACTTTTGACAGTAAATACATTTGTAAATAGTAAATACACAGGAACCAGGGATATACTAACCTCTGAATTAGCTGTTCTTTCTTAATTTTGCACCTCTTTTTCTTAGTTTCGCTTTCAAAGCACAGAGCACTGAAATTCATTGACCCATCTCTTGCATCTTCCATAATTAATCAGGTATTGCTAAATATTCACAAGATTAAATAAATAAACCCGCAGTAAAAGCCCAGTGATACTTGACATTTCGGAGACCTTACTACACTAGCGCCTTTAGCAGCAAATTTAAAAGCAGTAGCTGTCATTAAAAGTCGTTTACAGGAATATATTTTAATACCCAAGATAAAAACTAGTTTCTTTTTGTTATCAAGTAAAATAAGTCTTACTTTAAGTACAGTGTAAACTCTACATAGCAACACTGAAGGTACTGCACATTTTATGGCATTATTGAGAATGGTTAAAAGAAAATTTTTACTATTATAGGTACTTAATATTATTTATATTACATATTATTCCCCGTTTGTAAGTTTACGGGCAACTAAGAATATGATAACATAAATAATGTGTAACAACCTAAAGACAATCAGGCAGTCGAGGTAAACATGTGCAAGGTAATCACAATAAACAAAAGATCAAATTTCTTAGAATCTTCGATATGTAGGTAATGTAGGATGCCGACAGTCGAGGTAAATACAGGCTGATCACAAAAGCAACAAAATAATGTACACAGCTGCAGTTCTTATTAATTTTAGCAACTTAGAAAGTACTGTTTATTGCTTAGTAATGATGTTCTCATTATTTAGAGTGGGTGTGATGCTGCATAGAGTGTAATGTGTATCAATGTATGGACAACAAGGTAAACCAACCAGATTGAAGCAATTTTGACGTTTTAGGGAGTGTTTTGTTAAATGGAGTTTACACTGTATTTTCAAAATAGTTAACTTTTATGGCAAAATTAAGCACTAAACTAGCGGCACGCTATGATGGCCGGTTTGACGTTTGT
Source organism: Erebia palarica (assembly GCA_964035005.1). Classification (NCBI taxonomy): domain Eukaryota; kingdom Metazoa; phylum Arthropoda; class Insecta; order Lepidoptera; family Nymphalidae; genus Erebia; species Erebia palarica. The sequence continues at coordinate 8,027,725 of OZ035993.1, read as the reverse complement.
CCGCTCATGAAGTTCCGTATTAATTGATAACGACTTTGAAGGAAATAATTGTATTACTTTATTGACGATAGTGATGTGCAGAGATTCATAAATTTTATCGAATGTAGTTTTAGGTTTAGGACTCAAAATTTATTTATTAAATTGATTTCTTAAATGTATACAAGTGTAGAAAAATCAGTTTGCACCATTTAAGGGGTGAATGTACTTGTGAATATGAACAATTTTCACTATGTGGACAAACCTCTGAAATCGCAAAAAAATATCAATAAATTTTTTAAAATGGAATCTAATACGATCGTCACATAGGATCGCTGGCTAGCACAACTACTACCTCCGGCAAACTCGCGTCAATGCTCAATGCAAAACAAAGCAGTTTCGAATTGACGTTGCTTCGAAAAGTATAAACTGTCAGTGCAATGCGATTGTGATATAGTTTTGACCTGGCTTTGGATTTCAAATATTGATACTGCATTACTGTTGACCCTTGCTCGTTAATTTGGACTCTGTTCAAGCCCTTTGTTGTGGATTTCGTCGATATGACCGAACGTACGCAGAGAACTGTTCTAAATAGTCAGACACGTGAGTTCGTAATACGCCTTCGTAACTATTTCGATCGTGAAGCTCAAAATGGAGGGCCAATTTTACCTATGAGTCAATTGCATAAAAATTGTACATTGGGTAAAAAATATTTGTCCACGGTAATAACTTGTCTCTAAAAAAAAAATCAATGAATGAATTTATTGATAAATATTTTTTCTTGGCAGTTCATATTTCCTTTTCAAGTATATTAATTGGTATTTTTATCTAGTACTAATAAGAAAGTTAAAAAAAAATAATTAAAAATTATGCACATTTTTCCGCCATACAAAATCTCCTTGTCCTACCCATACAGAGATTTAATCAAAATCAAGAATCTTTCGAATATACGCTATAAATTAAAGATTTTTTGTATAGATTATCTCTATGACTTAATGCTCTTCTCTCTAAAATATTTTACGTCATCGATTTGGATATATTTCTTTATAAAACTATCTGACGAAAACATGTCTCAGATTTCTATCCTGTGTATGACCTCCTTTTTATGACAAAGATTTATGGCTTTCCAACACAATTACGAACGCATCGATATGTTTTTTACGTGTGGCAATACTTTTACTACTACCAACATTGAAAAGTCAAGTGCCAGCCATCTTAGTTTTCTGGCGGTGATTCATTTGTTACTTGACAGTGAATTTCGTTGTAAAAAAAGTTCAAGTTGTATGACGTGATATATCAGGTAAGTTTATGGTTTTTACTATACTTTCTTCATAATGTAATAGCTCAATCAATGTGTAAAATAATGAGAAGGTTGGAATTGTGAAAATCTCGTGAATTTATAACCTACATAAAAATATTCGTTTTGTCACAACTAAATTTGCTTCCTTTGAATGACACTGTGTGACGTCATACAGAGGAAGTAACTTTAGGATCTATACACATTGGTATTTATTGCCCTACCCCCAAAATCCTCAAATACATATGCGAATATTTTAACAGGTAAAAGGTGGTAGAAACGTACGGAATTTATTCATTGTTTTTGAAAACAAATTTTAAAGCATTGAATTTTTTTTAAACATGCATAAATAAATAGTATTAAATACAATATTGGGGTTGCTACATAATACGCGAGCCTTTATTTCATTTTAACGAGGATAAAAGGTTGTAGGTGAAGAGATCCTGGGGCCTCATTTTAAATTTCATGGCGCGAAAAAAATATTTGGGATTTTTTTCTAGCTTAAGTTAGAAAACTCAACAGATGTGCCTGGTACCGGCGCATGAATATTTATCTTCAAACCTAACCTAACCTAAGCTTTTTACAAATATACTAGGTATTTATTAAACAAGATTTAGTATAGGTACTTATTATTTACAAGTATTAGGTATATATGCGCTGGTAAATTTGATGTGGAATCAGTCTTTTGATAAGAAAATCATATCTTTTCAGGCCAGGTATGTAGGTTCTATTGGGTTAATATACCTAACTAAAGCTAAAACATTTTTTTTTTTAATTATTTGTTGAAAGGAATTGTTTTGCGCGCCGTGATGGCGCCAAATGGGGCCCCAGGCTCGCTTCACCTCCCTTCATCTTTTCAAACAAAATTTAGGCTCAAGTATTATAGACTAGCTGATGCCTGCGACTTCGTCCGCGTGGAATAAGTTTTTTAATTCCCACGGGAACTCTGTAATTTTCCGGTATAAAAAGTAGCCAGTTATCTCCAGGTCATCAACTATATCCACGAAAAAAATCATGTTGATCCGTTGCTCTGTTGCGACGTGATTGAAGGACAAACAAACACACTTTCGCATTTATAATATTAGGAAAGATAGCAACATTTTCTATTTTTATTATTATTTTCTCATACTTCAATTCAAACGAATTTAACTAAATTAAGCAGACGCAATCACAGGCGACCGCTAGTTAGGAATATTAATTATGTATTTAAAAGCGTGATAATAGTAAAATATTTAATCATTGTTTTCTTTCAGACATGCCTTTGACAGGAGCCGAAAGACAGAGAAGGTACCTTCAAAAGTTAAAAAATAATAATCCTGAAAAGCTTGCAGAATTGAAGAAAAAGAATTTAGAGCAAACAAAAAGAAAATATAGAAAGGTAAATAGTCTCAATGAAAGGGAACGGGAACTGCAGCGGCAAAAATGGAGGAAACAGAAACAAAATAGGAATAATAAAGAAGTTCCTAAAGAGTTAGCAAAAAAAACAGAAGAAAATGAAAAACGTAAGTTTCGTTACCGATTAATGAAAGACAATTCAAACTTAAAGAGTACGATTAAACTGTTAACAGCAAAAATAAGAAGTTTGAAAAAGTGCGTATACAGATACAAAAAGCAAGTGAAACATTTAGAAGAAATAGTGAACACATTAAAACCCCCGATTCAAAAAGAAAATAGCTTAAATATAAATATAATAGATGAGAACAAACAAACTCCATATTCTAAAACAGAAAAGTTTATGCAAGAAGTTGTACCGCAAATCGCAACTCCTGAGAAAAATATGATAAAAAAAGTACTATTTGAAAATATTGTAATGAAAGAATCATTAAGCATGCAATATTCCCAAGCAACCAGTAATCACGAAAGAGACACATTGAAAAAAGTGATAAACAACGATATTACAACAAAATATAAAATGAAAACCAACTTGAGTAGTACTATAGGGCTAAAAGGAAGAATAAGGAGCCGAAAGTCATTAAAAGAAAGAAAAATATATCGCTTGAAAGAATTAAATGTTTTTTTAAGTAGAGATGATAATAGCCGTGCTTCAGCTGGTAAAAAAGAATTTAGGACATTACACAAAAAAAGAGTACAAGTACGATATTTATTAGATACAATGAAAAATTTACATACTAAATATAAAAGTGAAGGTGGAAAATTATCTTACGCCATGTTTACCCGATACAAGCCATTTTATATAATTAGCCCAAAATTATCTGAAAGAAATACTTGTGCTTGCATTAAACACGCCAATCTAAGTTTCATGGCAAATAAACTGAAGCAGCTAAAAGTAATAGAAAGTAATAATTTAACACAGCTGGTTTCTACTATTGCTTGCAATGTCAATGATCCCAAATGTATGTATGGTGAGTGCAATAAATGCTCTAAGAAAGACGTAAATTATGATATAACAAACCGAAACATAAAGGACTTCATAACATGGAAAAGGTGGGTTACAAAGAAACACGAATTTAAGAAGAACGAGAATCAAGAAAAGAAAACGATCACTAAAAGAACAGTGAAAGAAGAAATAACACAGTCGCTAGAAACACTTTTGCAAACATTTTGTGATCAGTTACGTTTGTTTAGGACACATCACTTCAATATTACTCACCAATACAAAATGTACAAAAAATGCAAGGACAATCTATCTGAACACGAGATTCTCTTGCACTGCGACTTCTCCGAAAATTATGTGTGCAAATTAGCGGAAGAAGTCCAAGCCTTGCATTTTGGGGCATCGAAACGACAGATTTCTTTACATACTGGTGTAGTGTATGCCAAGTATCAAGATGCGCTACAAACAACATCTTTTTGCACTATATCTCCAAATACCAACCATAGTCCTGGGGCAATATGGGCCCATTTGACACCTATATTACAGCTGATAAAAGAAAAATATCCTAAAGTAACCATATTGCATTTTTATTCAGATGGGCCAACGACCCAATACCGCCAGAAGAAAAATTTTTATATGATAAATAAAATGATCCCCCAGTTAGGATTCCAAAAAGCAACTTGGTCGTTTTTCGAGGCAAGTCACGGCAAGGGTGCAGCCGATGGTATAGGAGGAGCTGCAAAAAGAAATTTGGACCGATACATCACTCACGGTGAAGATATTCCAGACGCGGAATCAGCTTACAACGCATTGATCAAGAGCAACTCAAACATTAAATATTTCTATGTACCTGATAAGAATATAGATATGATCATAAAAGATTTAGATTCAACGTCAAAAGACATAATCCCTGTGCCTAACACCATGTCTATACATCAAGTAATTTCTATTCCAAATACTGATATAATTAAATTTAGAAAACTGAGTTGTTTTTGTGGTGTGACTTCTGGTCACTGTGCCTGTTTTGATGTAAAGGAACATAATTTAAAACAAAAGAGAAATGAAAAATCAAGAGAAGTGAAAGGGAAAACCCTGAAGAATGTCAAAAGACAAAAAAATGAAAAAACAAACATAAGATCAATACAGACAGATGACAGCGATACCAGCGTTGAAAGCGAGATCGACTATGCTGAATCAGATGATAGTATTTGGGATGGTGGTGAAGACTTGGACTGTGAATATGGATATGATGAAAATTTAAAAGAAAATCGAATAGAAAAATCGAAGGAAGCTAATTTCGAGATTAATAAAAAAACAGAAAAAATAGTCGAATGTAATAGTAGAAAAGTAAGAATTTTAACAGATATAAGAAACAGTCCAGAAAACTGCAGATATTTTAACTTAAACAACTACGGTCCATTTACACTTAAACCAATAGACAAGCATTCTCTAGTAAAAAAAGCTAATGTGAAAAATATTTACGAAAATCCTATACCATCCACTTCAAGCATAAATAATGACAATAGTGTTAGAGAATATAATATAACAGAAGGAGATATTGAAGAGGTATTGATGAAAGAAAAGGAGATTGATGGATGCTATTTTGACCCAAATTCTATAAATAAAATAGAAAAAAATGGTAGTGCAGTAAGAAAAGAAGAAATTAAGACTGAAAATCTAACTAAAGTACAAAATGAAATGATAGAAGAGATTTATAATGTTGATGATAGTGTTTTAATTCGTTATTATGAAAGGAAGTCTTGGGTCTATTATATAGGTTTTATAGAAGGTGTAGAAATTCAAACACAAGAAATTCATTATAGAGTTAGATTTTTGAAAACTGTAAAAAAGCCGGAGCTTAAATTTATTATCCCAAAAAAACCTGACATAGATACAGTTCCCTCTGGCTGTGTCGTAAAGTTTATAAATTTAAAATTTGTGTCAAATGGATTTATGCTGACTGATGACGGTGATCACATTTATTTTTAGTTTGAAAACAAAACTTCCTGTTTTAATATTACCGCGCGTAGAGGTTTACGTCAGTACATATTTTAAGTTTAAAGTCAAAGTTCCTAATCTTAAAATATCATAATTTTTTGAAGGGTAAGATAATTTTTTAATATCTTTTAGTTTGGAGATCAATTCTCCATTTTAATTTTATGAAAAACTATAGTTTTAAGGGGTTTTTGCTAATAATCTTTAATAAAGACAAATCTTGATTTTTGTTTGTTTTAATTCCCTGTTGATATATGTATTTTTTTATGCACTTTACAAGGCCAAATGATAGAATCATTATGAACCTTCCTTTACAAATTCCTTTTTCTAACTTTATATTCCTTTCTGTTACACAAATAATCAATTTCCTTTGTATTTCTTTTGTATTACGTACAATTTTTATGCAATTGACTCCTATAACGTCAGTGGTTGAACGCGTAGCTGATGCGCTTAATATTGGACAACGAACTGTTAGACGGATAACTAAAAAAAAATATGGCGAGACTGGCACAGAAGAAAATAAACTTCACACACCAAAAAAGAGAAAACGAGCAAAACCAGTCGTAGGCATCGATAGCTTTGATGCCGATGCTATCCGAAGACATGTTTACGGCTACTATTTACAGAAGGAGTATCCAACAAGAAAAAAGTTGGTGCATTCACTGAAGGAAGCTGGATTATTCTTCGGTGGGGAAAGTTCTTTAACGAAGATTTTGAAGACCATTGGATTTCGATACAAAAAATGTAACAAACGCAAAATATTGATGGAAAGATTTGATATAGCGATGGCAAGGTATACTTTTTTACGGCAAGTGAAAGAAATCAAAAATTGGCAAAATGTTGTGTTCTTGGATGAAACATGGCTTAATCCTAACCATACTGTAGGCCGTTCTTGGAACGATGACACAGCAGCATCTACTTCCAAAGTTCCTGTAGGAAAAGGATCGCGACTTATAATTTGTCACGCCGGAACCATCAACGGGTTTGTCGAAGGTTCTCTCATGGCTTTTGCGTCAAAAACCACTGGAGACTATCATGAAGACATGAATGGAGAAAAGTTTACTGAATGGTTTACCTCAATGTTGTGTAGCCTCCCTGAACCATCTATTATAATTATGGACAACGCCCCATACCACTCGATGCAAATTGACAAGCCACCTGCCCAATCCCAAAAGAAAGCTGATATCGTCGCATGGCTTCGTAAAAATGGCGTAGATGCAAACATGAATATGTTAAAAGCGGAATTAGTACGTCTTTTAAAAGAAAACAAACCAACCAAGATCCGATACGTCATTGACGAAATAGCATTAGAACATGGGCACAGAGTTATACGGTTACCGCCTTACCATTGTGAGTATAATGCGATTGAGTTGGTGTGGGCTCAAATTAAGGGATATGCTGCAAGACACAATACAGAACCCCCATTTACCACAAAAAAAATGCTAAAATTATTAGAAGAAGCTTGTGAACATGTGACTAAAGGAGACTGGGAAAAGGTTGTGAATAGAACTGTTAAATTAATAAGGGAAGATTATGAAAGAGATGTGAAAATAGATAATATTATAGAAAACGAACATATAATTATTAATGTATGTGATGATAGCAGTGACGACAGTGAAAATAGTAGTATGGACGAATCTGATTAATTATGGCCTTTTGTGGCACCTTTTTTGGTATCTTTTGTATTGATATGTTTCTTGTGTGCATATAAAGTATGTATATTCATTTTCGTTCAAATATTCAGTTCGTTCAAATAAATTAAATAAACATATACATTTTTGTTTTATTAAACCTATTTAATCAGGTACAAAAACAAAACTTAATTGTTTTTTGTTCGAGAATAAATTGACATTCCACATCACTATTGTAATGTGTCAAACCGGCCATCATAGCGTGCCGCTAGTTTAAACTAAAAATAATTCTTTTACTGTGATCACAGTTGAAACAAGTCAATTATACACCTAAACATCATTTCCAGTACTTTAGGCTATAGGTAATTCATGTTACCTAATTTGCACACAAATTTATTACACTTTTGACTATTTACTATAACTACTTAATCACTAATCACTATAATGATGGTTCAAAGTTTATCTCCTATAACCATCCTACTACTTGTCTATGTGTAATAGATATTTCATAATTTAATTAATTCCATTCCCATTCCAATAAATCCTAAATGCACCGTCATGATGGATCATCGTCGGAATCCAGAACAGAAGAATCATCAGATGAATCACTGCTCGAATCATCTGAACTTGAATCAGATGTGTCAGTATCATAATCACTTATTAAATTGTTCAACTTATTTAAGCCTGGTAACAAAGACATCGAAGCCATTTGTACTGCCATTTCGTTTTCCATAATCTGGCTTTCTTCCTGTTGTACGATCACTGCAGCCGCCTCTAGTTCCGCAAGGTCTAATGCAACATTATTCTTTGTTATTTCAATGTTAGCAATATTATTGCTCAGTTCATCAAACTCCTCTGCCCTACACTTTTGTAGAAATATCAAATAATCCTTAATATAAAGCTGGTTTAAGATATACCGAGCATCATTACTTAAATTGAACATTTGGTGGATACTTAACATACATTTTATTACATATTTCTTTCCTTTCCTCAGTAAAGATACAAGATCAAGCTTAACTTTGTTGCATAAATCGAAATTTCTAAATATTGGATAGACAAGTGCTCTACGATAGCAAGCTATGAGAACCTCCATTGTATCTTTGAACACACACAACCAGCTTAATGTTGCTGATAATTTATTGATTGTCCAACTGGACTCCACATTACTATCATTCAGTGTTGTTCTTTTATCATAACAATACCCAAAAAGTATATCTACAAGACCATAAAAAACTTGCTTATATTCAGAGTTGCTCAAAATGTAATGTTTATTGGGCAATTCTTTTAGTATAGCCACCTCTTCTTCTGTAAAATCTATATTTTTATCAAAGTCAGGGCTGTCCCACAACATTTTGGCATCTAAGTAAGGTTCTAGGAGTTCTTTGTCAAAGAAATCTGCTAAATAATGATCTGTGGAGAATTTATGGTCTTCATACTTCTCTCTCAAGGCATTCCTTTCATGAACTGCCACTTGTTCAGGTACTCTCAACTCAAATATTTGGGGAAACTCAGTACCTATTTCTTTGAACTCTGTCGATATTTTGCTCGCGAATCCAAAAGAGTATTTCTCGCTAGCATCGTCTTCGATATCTTGCTCGATCGTAACGCCGTCTTCTTCAAGCATTTCTACCAAGTCCGGATTAACATCTGGTATGTCTCTGGGAGCCAGCAAGCTAGTGATCATGTCGAGATTTTCGAAATGTTCCCCTTGATTCTCTTTATCGAACGTAAGAGTAAAATCTCCTGAGTCGCAAGTATACGACCCTTTCGAACGATCATTCTCAACTATACGTCCGGGCAGCCGGAGTCTTAGAAAGTAAGGGCTGGATACAAACAAAAAATTCGCACCGTCAACATCGATCTCGGTTTCGCCGATATTTGTATACGGTGCATGCACTGTTATGAACACGTGGTTCTCGTCTTGGGATAACTTAAATCGAGGAGTAAGCATATTGATGAAAAGAAATTTTAAACACGTGGACACTGAACATTGACTTTGCCTTTAACATGCGTGAATCACATTACTGGGTGGTGCCATGGTCTGCAATTCAGATTAATTCAGAAACAAAAGAAAATTTTGCAACAACAAATAACAACGACCTGACTTATAAGTTACTTGTCTCTGGACCTGACAACCACCCAGGGCCTTTGCACTTAGAACATTTTTCTGTTGTATGGAGATGTTAGTTCCACAACTCCCTAAAGGATGGCGCTCATGGCGCTTATCTTGTACTGAAAGTATGTATACTTAAAAGTCTGTGATCAGGGTCTGTGATGGCGCTGAAATAAGTGTTCGTTCAGAAGCTTATGTTTTAGATAAATTAATGATTTTGCCATTTATCTATACACAAAGCTAATAATATATAAAACTTTTTTTTTGAGCAGAATATGAGTTATTTTAGATAATTTGTAAAGATTTATCTGTTATAAATTTAGTTTAGTGGAATGAGTTAGAAGTTTAATGAAACATTTGTGTTTAAATTTCCAAACGTGGACAGCCGCCATTTTAAAGTTTGAAATTCGACATTGACATTGACGTTTTCTGGCATGCTGGATGCCGGGTGGACAAAATTATTATTTTTTTTGATAAATTCGTTACAATGTGAAACTATATTAATAGAGTGTGTATTAAGTGTGTACGATGTGAAAAACATGAAACTGTGGAATAATTGTTATACTTTATGTATGTTTTTTGTAATTGAGAATATAAGAGAAAATAATCAACATGCGTTTCATTGACTAACATCTGAACATCTTTACAGTTTGTGTTTATCGTATAATAATTTATCTTAATTACTACTAGGTCACATAATTCTATAGTTGCAGAATTAGGTGATCTTGTAATAATTAAGATAAATTATTATACAAAATACACTTTGTAATTTATAGTACTATAGCATTGTGTTATGGTTATATATACATATTTTAGTTGGACAACTTCCCGATAGATGTCGCTGTGCATTGAAAGTCGAGTAGCAACTCTATACCAGTATATATAATGTACTCTGTGCAACCACCTGACAACAATGAAGATTGATGAGATTCATAGATAAAATTAAATTATTTAAAATCATAGATAAACTTTCAAAGTAGGTACTCTGTGATTAAATCATTGATCAATGCAGAGTGTTGTCAGACTCAGAAATGCTCGTTTATAGCTGCAGCAGAGACAAGTAATCCTAAAGGATAAGCTGCAGGGCGATCGCGTATCATCTGCATCAATCATTGTTACAGTATCAATGGGGTGATGCCTATATCAAAAATATATTATTTCTAACTCATTATTATATGGAGGGTTTTCAAAAAGACCTAAAATTCACATCCTGGGTTAGTTTTAAGTTTGGTAACTATTTTATAATGTAGATTAAAGAAAAAAAGTGCGTTGAAATTTGATGACGTCACTGTTGCAAATTTCATGCAACTTCCATAGTAGAAGAGCGTTTTTAAGTTTGATAAAGAGTTGCTGATTTGATTGATTTGTCATCATACCTATTGTTGTGATTGGCTGAAATAAGGTTTGACAAACTATAGACCAGAGACTAGTTAAATGGACTTTTGATATGTGGACAAACATTTATACAAACCGTAGATAAGCGGTAGATGAAACAGGAAAATTGTATAATTCTATGACGCGTTGTGTAATTTACCAATCGTAAATTGTTTCAGTTTTTGTTCTCCATTCTATGAAGGATAGAGTTAAGAAGTAACATCTCGAGAGAGAAGAGTTGAAAAAGTGTCCAGTGGTTGATATAAATAACAGTTCAAAAACCTTCCACAGTGGTGCTGGTGGCAAAGGGTTTGAATTATTGTAGATTGATGTGAAGTATGCCGAGTTAAAAATATTTAATATTATTGTCGACTAAAATAGTTAATTATTGAAAATTTCAACAACTTTCGTTGTGCAAAATAATGATGATTTTTCTTTCCTTGTTTATTTCTCAAACCTAATGTAAAAATATTTGGCGCTGCCTTTTAAATTTACCCTGATGCTAATGTGGCGCCCCCGATTTAATGCATTTCGACGGACACTTTTTATATACAGAGATGTCACTCCTTAACTTCTATCCTTCATACTCTATTCCTAATAGGCCTATTACACTGCACTTACCACAGGGCCCTGAGGTAAGGGTATTTAGAGCTTCGCTTATTACACATCATTAAGGATCAAATTAGGGACCCTTAATCCCTAAATATTATTACACTATACAGTTAAGATTTAAGGGTCCCTGAGAAAAGTGCAGTGTAATAGGCCTATTACTAAAGTAATTCGGGCTGTGGTTGGAATTTGAATAGCCTTTATGTAAGAAGTTATCAGAGTTCAACGTTTTTTTGTCACATAGATGATTTTTTCAGGCCAGTTCCTCACGTTATATCGAATATCGTCTTAAAAAGAGCTAGGCATCTATGTTTTAAGAAATGACTAGAACTACGCTGTAATAATATTGTAACAGCTATAAGAAATTTATTTTAAAATAATATTGCTTTTCAAATCTAGATTATGACAGACTATAATGATGCTAGGTGAATTATTTTACTTTTCTTAAAAATATTACTCTTCGATTTTTTTTGTAATAATAATGTAATACGGGTACGAAACAAATTATGAGCCAAAATGCAAAGTGCAGTGCAGTCGACTCAACCGGATACGTTCAATGTTCAAAGACCTCGCCCTCACCTTATTGTTTTCTCATTATTGCGTGTATTTTATTTTGGTTACCGTTTATTTTCGGTCACCCCTCCACACGCAAAGTATCATCAGTAAGTTTAAAATAAACAGGAAGCTGGATTTTAATTTAAAACAGAACAGTTAGCTGTTTCCTTTACGCTCTTTTACGTTTATAAAAGTCTCAGAACGACCTTTTTATTTTGATCTAGTTTAAATAGTAAGTATCAATAAATAATTAAAATTATTGATATGTAACTTTAGCATACTTCCAAAAAAGAGATTGTCAACTCAGCTTATAGCTATTTTTTTTAAATTTGTAATGGAAACCCTAAAGCTAATACAAATGAGTAAATAAACTTGCAAATTTTTTTTTGCATTGATTTGACAAATTGACAATTCTTTGACAAGTGTGATGACTGATGTCATGCAAAATGTAAATATTGAATTTGCGAAATTGCGAATCGGATTTTCTGTATATTTCCACCAGAGACAAGTAACATATAGGATAATTTCCACTTGTTTCGTTTTGTTCTAGTGAAAAAAGGGCGGTTTGGATGAATCTTCAAGCATAAGACGAACCACAATAAAAAAATGCCATCAGGACGAAAACGATGGAATTTGCATGGTAAGTATTATGAATTACATTCGAATAAATTATTACCAAATAATGTATTCCACTTGGAAACCTCATAATCTCATCTCTCCTATTTGATGTCACATAACATTTACTTACTCATTCTCGATTTCTCGTATAATCAATTTTACGTGGGCTTTGACCTTGTCTCATTGAATTATGTAGGTACTTACACAACGTTTAACACTAGGTCACCTATAAAACCCCTTTAAAAACTAGATTTAAAAACTCTTTGAATAAAATAAAGCTGTAGTAAAGTTCGAATAATGTGTGTAACTAATACATCTCTGTGCCAAAATTTATCAGCATTTTTGTTGAAACATAAAGACATTAAGTAAAATTAAAAAAATAATCTTGATTTAGGTTTAAAGAGATTTATTTTCCTCAAAAAAATAACAAAAGGTCACTTACATGAGAAACTTACAATAATTTACTCTTAAAAATATTAAGTAAGTAAGTACAGTATGGTGACCATATATAAAAATTACTAACTTAAGTTACTAATCATAATATTAAAGTTTATTAATCTCATTACAAAAGCTCGGACAGTTGCGAGTCTCTTGTATGACAATGAAAGGAAAATCAATCAGCCATGTCAATATTAGAAGTTTAGGTTCAAATAAGGGCTGTCATTTTAATTTAGTCTAGAAGTTGTGTTGTACAGAATTGGCCACAATGCATTATCATCTATGGCGAGTGTAACAGTTGGTACATCATAGCAGATAATATACTTTTTGAGTGTTGGTATTCCTTCAGATGGACCACAAGGCTCGTTGCGGAGGCTTCGGAATCAGTTGGCCGAGGATGGGTGTGCGGAGTCACAGGTTGTACTGGCTAAGCAATTGTTGGAGGAAAAATGTGGTGAGCAGAGACCTGGTGTTTTATTAAGTAAAAATTACAGCTACAGTCTAACAATCACCTCTGATTGGTTAACATTCTTCTGCTGTTGGCCAAAATCCATTAATGCAGCAAGAATATCATAAATTTAGCCAATCAAAACAATTACGACTATGGTTTTGCTTAAGTTGAACTTCTAATACTTCTTGATACATGTACCTTTATTCATTATTTTATTCTGCTATGAGTTTGCCCTTGACTGTGGTAAGTGATGAATTGATGATGCAGTCTAATGTGGTAGCAAGCAAACCTGCTAGGAGTATATATTAATTCCAAACTCCTAATTGGTTTGTATATTATATTACTGTACAAATCACATGTGTAACAAAGTCTCGGTCTACAGCTCATAGATATATTATATATTAACTACCTACAGCTTAATATATCAGATAGTCAATGTGCATTTTAAATGTTGTTTACTAGACATTTAAAATTCGTTTTAAATGTTACATACATTGTGCTGTAAAATAAAAGCAATTAAGTCTTAAAGGTACAAATACAAATGAATAAACAATAAAGTGTGTCTTTCTATTTTTGTAGAACTGGAAGCAGATAAGATATCCAATTTTAAACAGGCCCTAGAATGGCTAATTTGTGCTACTGAACAGGCGCATCCAGAAGCTAGAAGAATGCTTCGAAGGTAAGGAGATTTACAATACATTAGCAAGTTGCTCTTGCTTCACTACTATTAAAGCTAAAGTAGACTTTTCCGACCCTTGGCTGATAAAAATATTACTGCAAGAAGGTTAGGGACTAAGAAAGTAAAATTAAAACTCATTTCTTGATAACTAAATTACTTAAGAAATCCTCGCCCTGACACATTGTGCGCATTGAAAATTTTATTCTCGGCTTAATTGAATTAAATTTTGCGCCTCGATTGTAATTGTCATAATCAGCACTTATAGCATAAATTACTACTATACAGCATCTTGTGCCTTCCTCTAATCGACATTTGGCAATCGTCTGGGACAAATCCTATCCTCCTCCTATAAAATGGTATCCTAGTCTGTCTAGGATGCAAATTTCTGGGATTACAGCCGGGAAAAGGTAAATACATAAAAATAAAAAGATACAAATTTTTTAAAGAAATAATAATGACGTATTATAAAGATTTCTCCAAAAAGTTCGAATATTTATTAAAAGCCTGAAAATGACATATTTTGTCCTTGCCATTTTGATTTTCACTTTATGAACGAAATCTGACATCCTGGAAACAGTACCAGATCAAATTATTCATAAAATCTCATAACGTTGTACACAATAATACCTATTGTCTCGATAAGTGAAATTACAAGAAAATGATATGAGGTAATAAACAAAGAGCTAGTGGAAAATGCTGGGGACATACTTGATAAAAGCTGAAACTGGCAAATACGTCGAGACTTATTGGCGTCTCTTAACTTTTTCATATAATAAATCTTTGTATCTGGTCTGGGAGGCATTGGCTGTAGCCTGTTACTACACAACAATGACGTGCTACCAAGTGTTTCAGTGATACGATGCTGCGTAGAAACGTCGACTAAAAATTTTATATAAATCTCATACTAATGCGAAAGTGTGATTGTTGGTTTGTCCTTCAATCATGCCGCAACGGGGCAACGGGTTGGCGTGATTTTTGGCATGGGTATAGTTAAGGACCTAAAGAATGATATAGACTAAAATTAAGGAGTTCCCGCGGGAATGAAAAAAACTTAAACCACGCGGACGTAATTACATACAGCTTTTGTCAAGTACATCCTCAAATTATCCCAACATCTCTCTTGCTCACATAAGACACAATTGTTTAACATTCTTTGGAAGCAAAAACAAGAATCATGTTGGCATTGTTTAGTCCATTCCTATAAATTCACCGCATATCTTGTGCTACAGTTTTAATTACTTGTTAAATGGAAATAGTTTCATAATTTTTCATCACATATTTTTTTTAAATTATAAATGAATGGAAATCATAACGATTTTGCTGTTTGGAAAATAAGATGGGATAAAGTACGCGTCGAGCTACATAACACTATGTAAGAAAGACCTAGATAGTAAATTAGTGTAATTAAAGTAGGAGACTACCTTTGTGATACCAATTCTTCAGCCATACATTCCTGTTGGTTGGGTTCCATTTAGAGTTCCGTATGGCCACCGATTAGGGGTATCGGTTATACCCCTACCAGGGTTCATCATCATCATCCTCAACCGATAGACGTCCACTGCTGGACATAGGCCTCCTGCAAGGATTTCCACACGCCTCGGTCTTGCGCCGCCTGGAGCCAGCGGCTCCCTGCGACTCTCCTAATGTCGTCTGTCCAGCGAGTAGGGGGTCAGCCAACGCTGCGCTTTCCCGTGCGCGGTCGCCACTCCAGCACTTTGGGACCCCAACGTCGGTTCGGTTCGGTTCTTCTAACTATGTGCCCCGCCCATTGCCACTTCAGCTTCGCAACACGTCGAGCAATGTCGGTTACTTTAGTTCTTCTGCGGATCTCCTCATTTCCGATTTGATCGCGCAAAGAAACCCCGAGCATTGCTCTCCCCATCGCCCGCTGAGTGACCCTGAGCTTTCTTATGAGGCCCATAGTTAGCGACCAAGTCTCGCAACCGTATGTCATCACTGGCAACACGCACTGTTCGAAGACTTTGGTCTTCAGGCACTGAGGAATCTTGGAGGAGAAGACATCTCGTAGCTTCCCGAACGTTGGATTCTGCGGCTCACCTCTTTCTCAAAATTGGACCTACCTAGCTGGACCATGTGTCCCAGGTATCCTTAAGTATCGATACTTACCAGGGTTAGCCTGCTAAAATCTTGGAATGCCTCACATCCCTTACCATCCAAGTGATATTGGGGTTAAGGGCTAACTTGTAATATAAGCCCTAGTTTTAGCCTAATTAAATAATTTTCATGTTTGCTTGTGTGAGTTACCAAGAGAAACATCTGTGCCACACTCTAGGGGAAACCACTACAGCCCATTAACGTCCCACTGTTGGGCACAGGCTTGCACTCTCATAGGAGAGAGGGAATTAGAGCTTAGACCCACCACGCTGCTCCAATGTGTGTTGGCGCTGGCAGGCTTTGACGTTTTTAGTGATATCCCGGTCCCGGTTATAGCCGGGACCGACAGTTTAACATGCTCTCCGAGGCAACGGGGTGAAACACCACCAACTTTCTAACTCCGGGCTAGAACTGAGAATTTGTATGAATTAATAAACCTAACAGATTACAATCTACCGGAAAATAATGCGTTAAATTGTAATCTTTCGACAGTTTGCAATTTCGCGAGTTAGATTATAATCTTACGGTGTTTACAATCTTACGGTGACATATCTAAATTGAATAAAATATAAATATTTATTGATTGTGATAGTAATAATCTGTGGCTCTTCTTTTCCAGGTGTATCCGTTCGGGGGTGATAGACGAGGATAGTGCGCCGATCGTGCGCGCCAAGTCCTGTCTGGCGGCCAGCCGGCAGGAGACTGTGGCCCGGAAGGCTGCGAGGGACCTTTTTGCGAGGTAATACAAACCCACAGCTGGACAGTGGCCTTCCCGAAAGCATGCCACCATACACAGCCGGCCATACACGGACTGCTCGAGCAGTTAGCCAGTGATCAACATACACGGACCGCTCTTGCAGTCATAGTCAACAGCTTGAAGCTACCATTCATAACTGCTGCCAACCGCCCGAAGCAGTCGCATCTGCTCGAGCGGTTCCATGTATGTGTGTACGTAGATGACTGTAGTTCACTATGCGGTCGCACCTTGAAGCATTCCATCCTGACTGCTTCAAGCTGTTTGTGTATGGCCGGCCTTACTCGTTGTTCTAGGTGAGAGACAGACGATACGCCATGCGACGCGACGCGTTTCGACGCCGTAGAATTAGTGATGTGCCGGATCGTTAAAAATGTATATCCGCGGATACGGATTTTTCTCTCAATCGGTGTCGGTGCGCGTGCCCTTAGAACTCAATACGATAAATGTTTGCAATTATCGTAGTACCAAATATTTGATTTTAAGAATTAAAAAAGTTATCTGAATGGAATTTAATAGTTTTTCATTGCTACATAATCACCTTTATATAGAATTTCATCTATGTATTGAAAATTAATGAAATAAAAGATCCGTCAAAAAAAGTAACGGATACGGATAAGAATCTTTCCTCTCCCTCCGATATCCGCGGATACGGATACGGACATCCGGCACATCACTACATAGAATGTAAGAGACGTATCTATGCGACAACGTAGGCCACGTGAAGGGTCAGCTATTGTTGCATACTTTCGCATTGCGTCGTATCGAGTGGCGGTGTCGTTTGTCGCTCACGGAGGATAACGGACGAGCAACGAAAGCGACGAGATGCGACACGATTCGATAGAAAATGACAAACTTATCTATGCGACAATGTAGGCCACGTGGAGGGTCAGCTTTGCTCCTGTCGCGTCGCATGACCGTGTTCGTCGTTTACTTAGGACAACGGGTTAGGCCCTATATCCACTGTAGAATGGAGATGGGCGTAAGCATTTAGCGGCCCAATCAGATTAACGATGGATGACGTAAAAAACCCATCACGTCATTTATCAACATTCTAGAATTGGTCCACTAGTGTATACCGGGCTAGTCCTACCCAAATAAACTCACTTCTGCCACCTTCATGGGTTAGTTTAGTGAGTCCAGCGGACTGGAGTTGGGTATGTGGTCCCTACCTTCAAACACGTCAATCCCAATGACGATCGATTTCCTACAGGTAATGCGCGTTGGCATATAATGCAGGCAATAACGCTTAGCTGGTCATCTATTCTGTGTGGTTCCACAGACGAAAATGTTACATCTGTAAAGTCCCACCAAGTTATCTGTCGCGGTGGCCAAAATTGGAACTAATTTTTAGTTTTGGATTTTATGTCCTAGCGACGCTGTCACCAGGTCAGATCTATGTTGGGACTATATCTATGTTTTGTCTGTGACAGCATTGGCGAATTTAAACTGTTTTTCTTTCTTTCTTTCTGTCAGTCGTTTATAATTATCCCACGATTTTCCTCGTCACGGATCCTGCCACAGAACTCGTGGGCGACGCAAACTGACAGTGTCCATGTTTCAGCTACAAGCGAGGGCAGGCCAGCTTGTTTGGTTATAATATATATGTCACCGTAAGATTGTAAAAACCGTTAGATTATAATCTAACTCGCGAAATCGCAAAGTGACAATAGATTACAATTTAACGCATTATTTTCCGGTAGATTGAAATATGTTAGGTTTATTAACCACCCGATATAACTAACCTACCTGATTATTTATGTCGAACCCTAACCTAACCTACATGAAACAAACAAGAAAACGTAAATACAATGTATATTTCAAAAATTAACACTCAGAACATTGAACGGTTCACAATCTTTCTAATCTAACGGTTTTTACAATCTTACGGTGACATATATGTATTTTGTATGACGTGTTTTCAGTCTGTCAAACGGGGAGCAATACATAACTACCGCACAACTGGAGCGGCGTATTCGCGAGATTTGCTCCACCACGCTGAGGAAGGACCCCGATGACGATGCCATCGACGACGATTCGCCAGGTATTACGGTTATTCATCAGGTTTATTTGTGTGTACAAATAGCCGTTTAATTTTTAAATTCCTTAAAGCCCTGGTTATTGTGATTGCGACAGTGATTAATTAGATTTTACGTTCACTTTGGATCATTATAATTATGTTCAGGTCATTATAATTAAATTTTATGATACAATTTGTTTTTTCTTCCATATTGCACACACTATCCTTATAGAATTATTAATTCAATGCACACGCATAGATACTAAAGATGTGTTAGTATCGATAACGTAATATCGACTAAATCACAACTCTATCTCATTACGTCAACATTCCTTAAGATTCCTCAGACCTCGCGCGCGGACTATATTTGTATACTGAAGCTTACATGGTTACTTGCCTCGTTACGTCAAAAGAAAAGATAAGAGTAATATTTCTTAAGTATGGTATTTGTGGTGTGACTATTTTTTTCTTGTAATGTAGCGCATTTTGTGCATGTTAGGGTAAACGAAAAATTAGCGACAACATCTCTCTTTCGTCGCGAGATTTCTCGTTGTGAGCATGCTAAGCCTGCTGGTCAGTATAAGACAAAGAGATGAAAAATGAGATAAAATGTATATTTACAGAAGAAGAGAGGGCCTTAGATGGTGAGCAGGCCTTGGAACCCTCACAGCTTCAAGCTGGTGACCACTTGCACACGAATGGCACGATACGGACACACGACATAGATGATGGTAAAAAAAATTATAACCTCTACTACAGCCCATTAACGGCCACTGCTGAGAGAAGGAATTAGAGCTTAGACCCACCACGCTGCTACAATGCGGGTTGGCGGGCTTTAACGGCTATTCTCATGTTAGTGATAATAACCGGGACCGACGGCTTAACGTGCTCTCCGAGGGATGAAACTCCGCCAACTTCCTAACTCCGGGCTAGTACTGAAAATATCTAGTCAGAAGAACCCAATACTTAATTATGGCCCGACCCGGGGACTCTAACTCGGGACCTCGTCGGCCGCAATCGAACATGCTAACTAAGGCAGCGAGGCAGATTCTAACCTCAGATGGATGACAATGCATGGTTAGTTAAGTGACGTCATTCTAAATCCAATATGGCGGACTGCTTATATTTTATGCACCCCCTATTATGAGTATCCATTAAAATTGTTTGCTGATAAGAATATGAAAAATAAAATGACGTCACACTAAATTCAATATGGCGGACGATAAAAGCTTGTTTTTAATATATTTTTTATTATTCAAGTGTTATTATTGTATGTGGTAGTAAGGTAGTATTGATTTTATTCTTTTCTTTCACAGATTACTCAGACAGACCGCCACAAAATGACGAAATCCGCAACCTAACAGTAGACAACCTAGTTTCCGCTGCCGTAGATTATTGCCAAGGAGAGTTACCTCTAGTCAGTTACGAATTAACCCTTACAGACCCTAGCATAAAGGCCCTAGACCACATCCCCATATTGCACCAAGCTTTCCTACACCCCTTAGTGTTTATACAAGTGCTATATCTAAAACTCTTATACTATCTCGGATCGTTTTCCTTCAGACTGTCAAATATCGAATTATCGTTGTTACTTATAGCGTATTTATCCGTTAGTACGGACAGCCTTTACCATTTAGTTCCATTAGTTTTGTACTACGCGAGCATAATAGTCATGACGATATGCACTTTTAAGATGTTGTTAGCCAAAAGACAGTTTATCGATTTCCGGAAATGGTCCGGTTTATTTTTACGGTACAGTGACGGAAATTTGCAGCCGGACGAATCGGAGAATTTATTCGTACGGAACAATTTGGGACCGTTTTTGCAGTTTTTCCTAGCGTTGTTCGTCAATTTGTTTCTATACCCGTTTATTGCTAGCCAATGGGTGCCGTTTTCAGAATTCTGCGTACTGTCTTTCTGTTTAATGTTTTTGACCTTATTCTCGTTTGGCACAAACGGCAACCCTTATCCAGATGTTTTAGCGTTGATTTCTTTTGGAATCAACGTTCTTGCGAAATATCCATATGAAAAAGACACAGTGGTACACCAAGGTTGGAGATTCCTCGACTTGCACATATCGAATTATCCGTCTTATATACTTGGGAATAGCATTGAATTTTGTTTGAACGCTCGGGTATTTTTCTCATTACTAATACCAGTTATTTTGTGCGCAATGGCACGTAGGGGTAACTGGCAAGGATTTCTGAAGTACACATTACCCCATTGCGTGACTCTGAGTTGGTTGCAAATGTTCATCACTTGCTCCCATGGTTGCACGACCTATGGGTTGATTAGGGGTACGTTGGCATTAGTATGTTCCTTCCTGTTTCTGCCCCTAATGGGTATAGTAACCGTGACACTACCCATATTCGCTTTTCTCCAATACGTGACTATATCGAAGATTTTCTATACTTTGACGGTGTTGGTTGGATTGACTGTTGGACTGGGGGTTACATGCTTACTGGCGAAATCGGAAGCTACCAAGAAGTTTGTCACACCATTTCAGGTACCTATGTGATTTTATTTATCATTTTTTTTCCTTCTAGAGCATTAGGAGAAGGTGGATTGATTTATAATACCCAAAACTTTCGCATATGCGCCGGTTCTATGTCACGCGTATAAAAGTAAAATATACTTTAATTATTTTACACCACAAAAGAGACAAATGAAGGAACTAGAAGTTTGATTCGCTATAATCCGCCACCGTAGACAAATCTATGTGGTACAGTGTGTATCTTGCACTTGCGATATTCACCGCACCACACAAATCTTCCAAATTATTCTCAAATTATTTATTACTAACTGATTATTAAATAGAGGGTCTTCAAAACGACCTAAAATTCACATCCTCGGTTAGTTTTAAGTTTGATATGTGCGTTGAAATTTGATAAGGTCACAATTGCAAATTTCATACAACTTCCAAACTAGAAGAGCGTTTTTAAGATTGATAAAGAGTTGCTGATCTGATTGAGTTGTCATCATCCCTATTCGCCACAGTAGACAAATCTATGCGGTACAGTACAGTATCTTCAGGAGATGTTGACTCGACAATGCACGATTGTAAAGCCGATCAAAAATTAAAAAAAAAAATTGTAAAGATTGTAAAGACTGTCGAGTTATCAAATTTCAACGCACTTTTTTTCTTTAATCTATATTATCATACAATAGTTATCAAACTTAAAACTAACCGAGGATGTGAATTTTAGGTCGTTTTGAAGACCGTCTATTTAATAATCAGTTAGAAATAATTTATTTTTTATATATGCATCATCCCTATTATAGCGAATTAAACTTCTAGTTCCGTCATTATCATGGACTTCCGCAAAGTAATGCCTGCTTCTAACTAATATTTAAAACAAACAAATGATAATATTACTAATTATTATATAGTGTTAATTATGTCTTGGGACTTTTGCTTTTTCTGGATGCTTAGACACATTATTAACTTACTTATGTAATAAGCCAAATTAATAAAAATTGGTGACGGTAACAAAGCATTTATTATTTATATAAATTTATTTATAAAATTTTATTTAAATATTATTGTTTTCAGCTCGCAGTCGGCCTAATAACACTTGTGTACATAAGCAATCAATTCCTAATACAAATCCAAGACGACGGCCTACCTTCCGGCCTCATAGAAATACTGGGCGATAAGAAAGCGAGCATAAAAAATCTATTAAAAAACGATTTCCTGACAGAATACGACGAAAACACGTATCACATAAGCTGGGACGATTATTACAATCAATGTAACACGCCATCTTGGACCGAAAGCAATATGGCGTCCACACAAATAAAGTGCTCAGTTTTAGACGGCGCTAATGTCAATTGGGAAGGTTATGTTAATGATGTCAAATTAAAAAGTGTACGCAACCGTTGGTATTACTTCGCGAATTGGTTGCCTGGCGTTTTGTCGGAGTACTTCAAGTGTTATTACGGCGAGGAATATTCGACTCTGTGTCAGAGTGTGGAAGGTGCGTTGTTGAATGACTGCGAGTTTGTTAGCAGCGTCGCACGGCACAACTCACGGAGCTGTCATCTGAACAATTTCAATGAGTGAGTATATTTCTCCCATCCTTCTCATCCCACCGCAGTACAAAAGGCCATAGATAAGAAAAGAAGAAGAGTATATTTCTGTTACTTTCTAACTAAATTTATTAACTAAATTTTTTTAGAAAGTAACAACTACCGTGGCGCAGTTTTGAGCGCTGTTGTCTTAACGTGCGGAGGTCCCGGGTTCGATCCCCGGCAGAGTCAATTTGGGAATTTATAATTTCTGTAGTTTCTCTGGTCTGGCCCGGTGGGAAGCTTCGGCCGTGGCTAGTTACCACCCTACCAAAGAAGGCAAAGAAATGCAGTCAAGCGGTATAGTGTTCCGGTACGATGCCGTGTAGAAACCGTGTATGGGTTTAAAATAAACCCCATACCCCTAACAGGTTAGCCCGTTACCATCTTAGACTGTATCATCACTTACCACCAGGTGAAATTGCAGTCAAGGGCTAACTTGTAGTTGATTAAAAAAAACTAATGTTTTAAACACACTTTCTATTTACAGATACACTTATGAAGTAACAGTGAACATGGAAGCGAATGGAGGTCTACTAAAACGCCATGCGGAAATATCTCTAATATTCGATAACGTATTTACCAATTTCACGCGACTCCTACGTTCCGATGACAGAATACGCTTCAAAGGAGTGCTTACAAACGAAAATGACTCTTACAACATTGGTAATAAGGACCTTGTAATAAAAGGCCACGAAATTAAATGCATAGAGTGTAAAACCGCGAGAGGTACTGTCAGCTCGGGAGTTAAATATTCATCAAAACTGTCAGAACTGTGTAAAACTATTGTGAACGATTGTATTGTTTCGGCGAAATATATATTGAATTTTCTACTGAATCCTATAATTGTTTTTAAATAAATTTTGTGTCCGTATGTACTTCTTTTGTTTGTTTAACTTAACTTACGGTTATTTTTTGGTATTTGCGTAATATTGTGCGCCGAAGTTTTACAATGTTTTTTAACATTTTGATTCATGTTGTGGTAATATTGATATTTCATGTTAATGTAGTTAAACAAATGTTCTAAAACATTTTTAAACTTCTGTGCTGACTAAACATTAAATAAACAAATGCAAACAAACCGCTGCTCTTGACTATATCTAATTTATTGAAAGTATTTATTACATGACTGGTGAAAGCAGATTTTACTGAGTAAGAGCCAGCACAAAAGAAGTCATTATCTTTTTACGAAAAATAAATTTATGAAATCTATAATTTAATGATCTAGGTTAAAATGCCTTTAAGTCCTTATATATAATTCCATATTAATGTTATATTTTTGGATATACAGTATTATATAGTGGTTTTATAAATGAATCTAACCATGACTCATAATGAATTAAACACATCACAAATCGGACAAATTACGGAAGTAACTCATTATGTTGAGTAAGAAATAATGAATTAAACTCATCGGAAATTTAACACATTAATGGACACTCAATTATTGAGTTAATGAATGAACCTCATATCAGAATATAATTTGTGTAAATGACTAGAATATGTTTTGTTTAATACTGTGTGAATGGTTGATATTTGTTTAAATTGGCTTAAGACAGCATTTAAGTAATACTTTGTAACGTTTTTTTTTATTAGTAGAAGTTCGCAGTTTTACCACGAAAACTACAGTGATTTTTAAGGGTCTCCGCCGACGTAAGAGGATCGGTGACCGATTAAAAAAAAAATAACAGATTGCAATATTGAAACGCTAGTCTTACAAAAAGTCGGTCCAAAACAAAATCGGCCGAATCGAATGTCGGTGCAAAATGACGTTGAGTCGGTCACAAATTCGTAATAAAAGTCGGCCCAATTATCAGACCTACACAAAATCTGACTTGGGCGGAGGACCTTAACTGGCTAAATAAAAAAATAACTGACAAAATATATGTGAAATTGACACTGACTTGTATGGGATTTGCGCAGTATTCAAAGCGCACCTAAAGTTTTTGTGGTATGATAGTATTTTTTATGAACTATTAAAAAACTAACAAAAAGGTATTTAATAGTGTAAGTGAATATTATAATTTATAATATAGATAATAGAATAATGCGAAATGACAACTATATAAGAATTCTGATGTTATTATTAATGTATTGATAGATGTATTTTGTGAATTTAAATTATTGTATTGTAGCTAGACGTGAAAAATGTTTATTAAAATGTGACAATATAGTTTATGTATTTGGTGTAATTTATTCAAAATATATTTTGAATGAGTCTTTTTTGTTTTCCTAATACGTACCTCAGGTTCTTATAACGTTAAAACTATTGCTAAAGTTTAACCAGCAATCACGTCTGATTGGCTAACCAAAATCACTGATCTCCATTATTACCAGTAGGTGCTTAGTTAGCCCTTGACTGCGATATGATGGTAATAGCCCAAGAGGGGAGCCCAAGAGGGAATTTTTGGATTTACTCCAGCGCGGCAGATTAATATAAAGGGGGATTTTTGACCCTGTAGAGAGACCCGATGCCGTGTAGAAACCAAATAGGGGTATGGGTTTAATATAACTGCCATGCCCCTAACAGGTTAGTCCGATACCATCTGACTGCCTCATCACTTACCATCAGGTGAGATCGCAGTCAAGGGCTAACTTGTAGTGGATTAAAAAAAAAAGTCCTGGCTCCAACATGGATTTTGTTTTTGGTTGTAGGTAAGAAAATAAAATTCGTAAAGTAAAATTATATTTTACTAAGACAATAGATATATTTATTAAGTATCACAAAATAGTTTATAAGACCGCTGGCCTCAAAAATAATACAAGTGATAGAAAAGTTGTAACATTTTAAATAAACAACTTTACCTAAAAATTATAAATACTATTTTAACTATTACTTAAGAATTTTATATACTTAAACTGTATTAAGTAAATAATCTCAAACATTTATAAATTCGATTAATTGGCGCAACACCTATCTATTAGACAAGTTGTAACATGATTATTAATTATTAATCAATCAGTCGGCAATTGGATATATGACTTCAGGTCAAATAAATTATTTTTAGTGATTATTAAATAGAGGATCTCCCAAAAGTCGTAATATCCCCTATTACTTTGATGTTGAATAAGCATTTTAAACTATCGATTAAAGTAAAAAAGTGCGTTGAGCTTTGATGACGTCACAATTCAATATTTCATACAAAATCACCTAACAAGCGCGCGTTTTGACTTTTGAAAAAACGTAGCTGATTGGACTAGTTTTCAAATACCCAGTTGGATTTTTGGGTACTTACAGTAAATTTTTAATAAATTCACAACTCACAATAATATAGATTGAGCTTTTTCAATGCCTCTTCAAATTTCTTTCACAACTCAGTCGCGGAATTGGGAAGTTGACATTGTAGGAAAATCCATACATTAATATATTATTATAATATAAGTACTATGTCAGAAAAATTCTCGCAGTTGTCAACAACAATTATTGTAAAGTAAGTACATTAATTATTCTAATTAAGACTACGTGTTTCCATCGGGATTTAATAGTTATTGTTAAAGGTTAAAATTCTTAGATTTAAAATATTTTTCGTCAAGCTTATATAAGCAATAAGCTGCAAGATATGTAGATAATAATTTTAATCTTAACACCTATATAAATATGTTGCATGTACCATATTCTGGCAACATAAAAGTGATAATGATTACAATATAACTTTCAAGTCAACACTGGTCAATTGCACCAGCGTCAAAAGGCTAGCAAAATCAGTATTCTTACATCCATATAATTATTATAATTAATTAGTAAAATTTTGGTAAACAGCTGAAGAACCCTGACTTTTGCTAGCCAGTGTTTTTAAGTGATAAAATTTAACGTTAACCATAACCTTCAATGGTGCAATTGTCCCTAATTCTTATCCATACTATAATATGGTAAATGCGAAATTGTGTCTAATACGCTTTCTCAGCCCATATTTTAAACCAATTTTCAGACGAAATACCACGACCGTGTGCCTATACAAACGCATTCATCTATTTTCTCCGTGAATATTTACAGTAGAGAAAATACTTTTTGCACCACAAAATACTTATCTGTCCGTGCCATGTTCATTAGGGGGGCGCAAAAAAACCGAGTATTTTTTTTATGAGTCTCGAGTGAAAAGATGTTAGTTTTTGATGTTTTAAGAGCCCTATCTAAATGTCAGCTCAAAAAAAAAATTATGAGGTCGCTCCAAAATTTTTTTTATTTCAATAATCGTCAAAAATCTATTTTTTAAATTAAAATACCATACATTTTTTATTTTATTTAGTACAAAAATCGATAAAAATACACCACGAGATGAACTAAAAATCAAGCACAATATAGAAAACATATATTTTTTTAAATTTAATAATTTTACAAGTAAAACGTATCATTATATTTAATTGTTTTTTTTCTGAGTTCTTAATATTTCATTTAATTATGATTAGTTTTGTACTAAATAAAAAAAATGTATGGAATTTTAATTTGAATATTAAAAGGTCTCTCGAAAAAATCTAAAGTAATGCACTAATAAATTATTATACCTTTAAAAATTTTAATTTTGAACTGAAACTTTCAGAAACTTATTTTTTTTTGGTCTATAAAATTATACCGTAACGAGAAAAAATTTAAAAAGAAAATCGATATTTTTGATTTTTGAAATCGTAAAAAAATTTGGAGCTACCTCTTACAATTTTTTTTTTAGCTGACATTTAGTGAATGACATCTTAAAACATCAAAAACTAACATTGCTTCACTCGAGACTCATAAAAAAAATACTCAGTATTTTTGCGCCACCCTAATGTTCATATTATGTTTTATTTTTTTCAATAAATTAATAATTATAAGAACAAGGAACCTTCGAAATAGCCCAGTTTTACCGCCATGAAAACCATAACCGACATAGCCTAAGTACTTAAATTAATCTTTCAAACGTTTTTTTAATCGGATCAGTTTTCGTGGAGAAAACAGGGGAATACGAGACAAAGAATTAGTAAACAGACTGTTTTCATAGGTAGATTGAGATAGGTTGTATCCCTGAGTCCTTGTAACGTTTATATCCCCATAGTCTATTTTTATAACGGAAAACTAAAAAGATCTCCCGGGAACAAAAAAATTTAATCCACGCGGACGAAGCTACGGGCATCATCTAGTAATATTACATCAAAAGAATGCTAGATATAATGTTTTCCCGGCAATTCCATGGCATCTAGTGTTTTATACACGTCAAACATCGTCGGCCTTTCCTGTCTCATATATTTTGTGCAGTGAAGACCAATGGCGACGAATTCTCTGCATAATTGCGGATTTGAGTCGTTTATTGCTTTGAGACTTCGGTCTTCGAACGGTGCTGGGAAAAGAAGGAAAATTAAAATTAGTTTATTATGTGTACAAATATCATTTTATAATATTAGTTATGTGTAAAAAATAAGTTTAAAGATACAAATGGGCTAACATATCAACCTTAAATTTAAAGAGCTGGGTAAAGAATTGTAGATTTTGCTCGTTGGTCCTCAGTTGATGTAGAAAAGATTTTCAAAAATTCTAATCAAGTATAGTTTGTTTTTGTTTATATAGTTATTTTTTTAGTTTGATGTGTCAAACATCGAGCTAAAAAATTTGATATGTGTGTGTGATGTGTGATGTGTGTAGTATTTTGTTTATGATGTCAGAAAACAAAATCAGAGATTTCGCAGTCCCCGCAATAATCGGAGCTATTGCCAATAATATGTCTCAGGCGATTTGCATCTGATAACCATTTTCAATGGTGAAATACAGAACGTGCGAATGAAAGTTGTGGTTCATTCAGCAGAAGTTCACCAAACAATTGATTTCAAAATGCAGAAATCAATCCGCAAATCTGAGCATGAAGAAACTGAGCAATTTTTTATATATTTTTCACTTTTTAATTAACAAAATATGAAAATAAACACACAGATCTGGTGCGGTCTATTTATTTCTACTAAAGAAGTAACCTATTTGAACCTATGAAAGTGCCTATTCCTACCAAATAATTACCTATTTCTAACAAAAAAAGAGCCTTACTTCTTTTAAAGAAATAGCCTATTTCTAAAATAAAGAAAAAGCATGTTTCTATTATTTCAACTACCACTTACCGAAGTCTTAATGTATATTATTTTACTTCCTTAGCGGGCAAAGCGGTGGCCATCTCTATTATAACTACGCCATAGCTAAACACGTCCACAAGCGATGAAAAGACCAGAAATGCGAGAGCGAAACTACTCTAAAATGATCTATAACCTGTTTCTTCTTCAATAGCCTTTTTCTACCAACGGAAGAACTTATTTCTACCAACAAAAGAACCTATTTCTACCAACGAAAGAACCTATTTCTAACAACGAAAGAACCTATTTCTACCAAGGAAATACCTTGTTTGTATGATTTCTAAGCACCACTTACCAAAATCCACGCCTTCCCGTGCCAACTGGTGGGCATAGTCGCTCAACAACAGCACAGATCTAGTGCGGTCTATAGCGGGCAGGGCGGTGGCCATCTCTATTATAACTACGCCATAGCTGAACACGTCTACAGCGGGCGAGAGACAGCGTGAGCGGAGATACTCGTCGGGGAGGTAAGGACGGGTGCCGTGGACTCTGGAATATTATAAAAAGAATTTTATAATGATAATGTCCTCCTGACCGAATTTCGGCCACGGCGGCCTATCTCCAGAGAGATTGGCCGTCTGCGCGGGAGATATAATACACAGGTGGACTCACTATTCCTTTACACTATTAGCCCGATGGGACGGAAAATCCGCCACGACCGGTGATAGGTCAGGCGCGGGACCGACGGCTTAACGTGCTCTCCGAGGCACGGGGGAGGAACACCGCCAACTTCCTAACTCCGGGCTAGTACTGAGAATTTCTTCCCAGAATAATCCAATACTTATTTTGGACTAACTCGGGACCTCGTCGACCGCATGCTAACCATTAGACCAACGTGGCAGTTTAATAATAATAATAATCTAGTGGAAGTATATTACAGATATATATTTGTATTATATATTCATTTATTAGTCTAAAATTTATGTATTCTCATTTAACTTTTTTTTTTATTAGGTTACCATCCCGCGCTCCGTTTTATTAATCCTTTCACCAAAGGTTCTCTAAATTGACGACCTCTCTGGCGTAGTATTGAGCGCTGTTGTGTTTTAACGTTGAATGTCCCGAGTTTGATTCCCAGCAGGGTCAATTTGGTCTGATCTGAGGCTTGGGCCGTGGCTAGTTAGACCCTACCGGCAAAAACTTACCGCCAAGCGATTAAGCGTTCCGGTACCATGCCACGTAGACACCGACTAGGGGTATGGGTTCAATATAACTGCCATACCCCTAACAGGTTAGCCCGCTACCATCTTAGACTTTATCATTACTTACCATCAGGTGAGATCGCAGTCAAGGGCAAGTCACGAGCAAGTCAGTCAGTAACTTGTAGTAGAAAAAAAAACAAGCAGTAGGAAATAATTAAAAAGCTGTAACCCGGTTGCGGAATAAAGAGAGACACCCACTTTTTGGATGTAACATCCGTCATATCGATTTTGTTCGTGTAAAATGTAGCCTATGTCAGCCGAACGATAATAAAGAATCGATTGAGACCTAGCTCATTCATCAAAATCGTTTTAGTGTAATCAAGCCGCAACAGGGCAACAGATCGACGTGATTTTTTGCATGGGTAT
Source organism: Erebia palarica (assembly GCA_964035005.1). Taxonomy (NCBI): domain Eukaryota; kingdom Metazoa; phylum Arthropoda; class Insecta; order Lepidoptera; family Nymphalidae; genus Erebia; species Erebia palarica. The sequence goes on along the minus strand of OZ035993.1, from coordinate 7,997,045 downwards.
AGTTGAGGACCTGGAGAGTGACACATGCTACCTTTTATCAAGGAAAATTCAGAAGTTCCCGTGGGAAATAAAAAACCTTAAACCACGCGGACGAAGTCGCGGGCATTAGCTAGTAATATAATGGTGTATTCTTACCTGGAAACCTTCAAATGCGACCGATCGTCCCCATAGGGCCCCTTCCTAGCGAGGCCGAAGTCCCCGATTTTGGGCATCGTACATTGGTCAAGCAGAATGTTGGCTGGCTTGATGTCGCCGTGTATGAGCGGAGATCCTTCCATCGTGTGAAGGTATTGGAGGCCTCTGGGAGGTTACACGGATCCTTAAATCTTCCCATTTTATTATATATGTCACCGTAAGATTGCAAAAACCGTTAGATTGTAATCTAACTAGCGAAATTGTAAACTGTCGGTTTTCACAATCTTACAGTGACATATGCAAAATACGCGCAATGCCACACATTGACAACGCCTCACCGCGCGTGGATATTTTTTTTAATCTTTTCAGAGATCGTCTATTTAACAAATACTAAAAAAAAAACATTGACTAGATGATGCCCGCGACTTTATTCGCGTGGATATTTTTTGATTCTTTTATATAGTTTTTTCCCTATAATTAGGCTAATACCAGGATAAAAACTTGCCTATATCCTTCACCGGAATGCGTCACATCCCAGTACCAAATTACATCAAAATCGGTTGAAAAGATGGGTTGTGAAAGCGTAGCAAACAGACACACTTTCGCATTTCTATTAATTAGTATGGATATTAGGAAATTCATCTAGTAAAGTATAAAGTTGCTAGATATACTGTAGCATTTTTATCAATAAACTGGCAACACCATGCGCGATTACAGACAACAGAGGCGGGTGCACGGTCTTGTGGCGCAATCTTTGCTTTAGTGACCATAGATTAAATGATGATTTTTCCTTATGGTGCCGAGATATCTCTTTTTATCAATTTGGATACGAGTCAAATCAGCAACTATTTACAAACGACAAAACCTACGCTTTGTATCCAGGGATGTCGTACTTGCTTGTGACATCAATTTCGACGCAATATTTTACTTTAATCCGATAGTTTAAAATGGTTATAAAGCTATGATCTTTGACAACTAGTCAAATCAGCAACTATTTACAAACGACAAAACCTACGCTTTGTATCCAGGGATGTTGTTGGTAAGTACCTAGCTTGTGACATCAATTTCAACGCAGTCTTTTACTTTAATCAGATAGTTTAAAATGGTTATAAAACATAAACTAACAAAGGACATGGATTTTTCAACTTTTGGAAGATCGTCTATTTAATAATCGCTAAATTCAAAATTCAAATTCTTTTTATTCAAATAAACTTTTACAAGTACTTTTGAATCGTCGTGTAAATCTACCACTGGTTCGGAATACCATTCCTACCGAGAAGAACCAGCAAGAAACTCGGCGGTTGCTCTTTTGAAAAGACATTACAATTTCCTTAATTTATAGAATACATAAGTAACAGCTGTCCTAAGCATTGCTGGAGCGAGCCAAATCCATGCTCCTTTGTCATTTACGTAATCTTCAACCGTATAATAAGCTTTTTTCAGAAGCATACTTTTAATGGACTTCTTAAACTTGTGTAAAGGCAAGTTTAGGATAGGTTGTGGAATTTTGTTATAAAATAGAATGCTCATTCCCACGAACGACCTTCGGACATTCTTGAGGCGGAGTGATCGAGTCACGAGCTTATGGCGGCCTCTAGTAATAAATAATAACCGAGTTTCTTGCTGGTTCTTCTCGGTAGGAATGCCATTCCGAACCAGTGGTAGATTCACTTGACGATTCAAAAGTACTTGTAAAAGTTTATTTGAATAAAAAACGTTTGAATTTGAATAATAATTTATTTTTGACATAGGCAACATCCCAATTACCTGGCAACACCGTGAGCGATCCTGTACCGCTGCGCCCAGCACAGAGGCGGATGCACAGTCTTGTGACGTAATCGTTGCTCTAGGGACCCGCCCGCCATTAACTGATACACTAGGCATGCTTCCGGACCTATATCACAGGAACAACAACAAAATAACATAATAATGGCATCAACGGGAAACTTTGAGAATAGGTATTGAACCATTATTAGCTCTTCATCTATAATAATATTATAAAAAGGTAAAGTTTGTGACGTTGTAGGGGTAATCTCTAACATAATAATGGCATCAACGGGAAACTTTGAGAATAGGTATTGAACAATTATTAGCTCTTCATTTATCTATACTAATATTATAAAGAGGTAAAATTTGTGAGTTTGGGACGTATGTAGGGGGTAATCTCTGGATCTACTGAATCGATTTTGAAAATTCTGGTACCGATAGAAAGTCTCGTTATTTGTGGGTGTCATACGCTATACATATTATATTATCCCGAAAATAAGGGAGTTCCTGTGGGAATTTAAAAAAGTTATTTCACGCGAACGAAGTCGCGGGCAAGTCTGCTAGTGCATAATAAAATTATGTTAGTTGTACATTTCACTATTAATTTTTATTATTAAAGTAAGTAATCAGTGTTATCGACATTTCAGGAATTTTCACCATTGTTTACTTTTTTTATCTTATCTAGTTTTCATGCTTATATTTACTACTTTTATTTTTAATTATGACATGCCATGACATTACACTTTTAATATTGTGTATTATGCCATAAACTCATACTAATATTATAAATGCGAAAGTGTGTCTGTCTGTCTGTCTGTCTGTCTGCTACGCTTTCACGGCCCATCTGTTCAATCGATTCTCATAAAATTTGGTATAGGGATAGTTTGAATCCCGAGGAAGGACACTGGCTTCTTTTATCCCGGAAAATTATGTTACCGCGGGAACCAAAAAACCTCAAATGGATGTTTGTCAATCAATCACGCCAGAACGGCTGAACGGATCTGAATGAAATTTGGCACAGAGATAGATTATAGTCTGCAAAGACAGACAGGCTACTTTTTATCCCGGAAAATTAAAGAGTTCCCGTGGGAATCAAAAAAATTAATCCACGCGGACTAAGTCGCGGGCATCATCTAATAAATATTAATAGGGATGATGCCTATATCAAAAATAAATTATTTATAACTGATTTTTAAATAGAGGATCTCCCAAAAGACCTAAAATTCACATTCTCGGTAAGTTTTGAGTTTGATAACCATTTTAAAATATATATTAAAGAAAAAAAGTGCGATGAAATTTTATGACGTCACTATAGTGGATTTCATACAACTTCCATACTAGAAGTGTGTTTTTAAGTTTGATAAAGAGTTGCTGATTTGCTTAAGTTGTCATCATCCCTATTCTAATGCTTACCTCCTAAGCTATATCCATACAACGGCAGTATGTTGTCGTGTCGGTACTGGTTGAGGCACATCTCACGAATCAACTCTTTATTGGTGGCGTCGTTGCTGCTCAACTTCTTGACTGCAACCGGCAACAGTTTCCATTCCCCTGCAAAAATAACGACGTCAACTAATACGGTGGAATTGCGTTTATCAAAATAGGATATATCGTATTTCAAAAATAATGATGTCCTCTGCCTCCTGTGCCAAGGCAGGCATTAAACTAATTCAATAAAAGAGGGCCCATTTGCGGACCAATGTATGTTAATATCACCTAAGATCATGAAGTAAGTATTCTAAAATTTTTCTAATTTATTGTTGTGATGACAAATTGAAAGTAAAAGTCCTTCTAACAATTGTGACTGCGATCGATCATATCATTAGAATTACTTAATTAAGTTTAGAGATCGCGTACAACAGAATTACGTTTCGTGCGTGACATAAAAGCGTTAATCTGTTTCTCTCCCTCTAGCATTACCTTTATAAACCTGTCCGAATCCACCTTTCCCCAAGAGATTACTTTCGCTCCAGTTTTTGGTCGCTTCCCTGAGATCTTCGTAACTTAACATTGGGATGGCGGACACGTTTCTGAGGAATTCGTCGTCAAATATGTCGGGTCTGCCGTGCGCTGATGATGTATTCTGTATGGATATATATTTTTTAAGTAAGTAAACATTTTTAAACCAAGCTTTTATCGTCCACCATTTTGAATTTAGTGTGACGTCATTATATTTTTCATATTCTCAGTAAAATCTATTAATTGATACCCATACTATGGGGGTGAATAAATAGTAACTTACAAGTAAACACTCTCAAAGATGTTGGAGGGCGCCATATTGGATTTAGAATGACGTCACTTAGCTGCCCCTTCCCGCAGAAAGTATGATGATAAGGATAGTAATATTCATAAAGCTGTCTTTTTAGTTTAGTTTAGAGATGGTGTACAACAGAATTGGGCTCATTGTCATCCAAACTAAACGAGTATGCAAAATTTCAGGTCAATCGGTTGAGAATGATTGTTCCAAAATTCAGTAGAAAACCCACAAACATTGCAAGTTAAATAAAAGCTTGTAAAAATAATATATAGGTATGTGTACCTACATATACAATTTATGTTATAATTAAAAATATTAATTACACAAAATACATAGTATAATTCATATAATTTAAGTTACTTTGTCCGCGTGAGTAGTTATTCAGTATTAATCAAAAACATATTTATCTAGCTAGCTTTTGAAATTGTATAGTATTCTTGTAATATTAAAGGACTAGCTGATGCCCGCGACTTTGTCTGCGTGGATTAAGATTTTTTGGTTTCCGCGGGAACTCTTTAATTTTTCGGGATAAAAAGTGGTTATCTATGTGCTTTTCCTGACTATAATATATCTCTGTGCCCAATTTCATCCAGATCCGTTCAGCCGTTCCGGCGCGATTGTGTAACAAACATCCATCCAAACTTTCACATTTATAATATTTATATATTTATTATATATTATATTATATTTTTATTAAGTATAATGCAAGGCAATCACATATTTACCTTAGTACTGTCGGTATTGGAAGATTCGGTTTGCGTTGGCACTACGGCATCACTTCGTGCTGGGATGTGGCGACGCTGTAAGTGTGAATGGACACGTCAATTTGGTTTATCTATACTAATACCAGCCGATGCCCTCGACTGCGCCCGCGTGGATTGAGGTGTTTTAGGGGTATGAAAAATAGGTAGTAGCTGATTCTCAGCCCTACTGAATATGTATATAAAATTTCATAAAAATCGGTCAAGCCGTTTCGGAGGAGTATGGTTACTAACATTGTGACACGAGAATTTTATATATAAGATTATAAAGAGGTAAAGTTTGTAGGGGCTATTTGGAACTACTGAACAGATTTTGAAAATTCTGGTACCAATTGAAATCCACATTATCAGTGAGTGTCATCTATATATTATATATTATTATATTGGCTATATATTATCCCGAAAAATTAGGGAATTCCCGTGGGAATTTAAAAAACTTATTTCATGCGGACGAAGTCGCGGCCAAGTCTGCTAGTTTGTTATAAAAATAAATTGATGCACGCGAACGAATCCCCAGAGTACTTATTAAATTTTCCTGTCATCATGTCTTTTGTATAGTTTATGTAGTAAATTATATGTATTCATTGGTGTTGCACTGTTCCGCTTCATTTTATTTGCCTTTATAATAAAGGGTTGTCTGGAGTAGATCACTTTTAGTGAAAAGACCACCTTTGCGCATTGTTAAATCTTTTTGCTTGTTAACTTTATTATTTCTTTTTAATGTTTTGTGTGGCAATAGAACATTTATCTATCTATCTATCCTTTCCCAAGATATAGCTGGCGCCAATTAAATAGCCGTGACTGAAGTTGACCGCAAGACGCGTCGCAATAGCATATTTTCGCGCGTAGTATGCACGTTGACTTCGACAGTTTGTATGAGAACTGCGCATACAATCAGTCCACACCTGAGCTCAGAGACGACTATTTGATTGGCGCCAACTATACATCCTATACTTTACTAAATTTCGACAAAATCGGATAAAAAGTAGCAATGTCTGTTCGCGGATTCCACATCTCTGTGCCAAATTTCATCGAAATCGTCAAAAAGATAGACCAGTGAAGCTTAAAATAGATTTGTTTTACATATAGGAAATATCCCAATACAACACAACATTATATATGTCACCAGGTAGCATATATGATATGATACACACCTCTTCAAAGAGCATCACTGGTAATGGTATAGAAGCATCGCTGCCGTTGACCTTTTGTGTTTTTTGTTTGTTCAGATTACCTGAAAGATTACAATAATATGGAAATATAAGTTTAACGTTTTATTTTGTAGGTGTCCTCAAGTATATAATTGCAAAAAATCATGTTGATCCATTGCTCTGTTGCAACATATTTAAACAACAAACCAACAAGCTTTTGCCTTTGAACTAATAACCATACTTATTCTATTTAAGGACTACCAGTAATAACAGCTATGGTAAACTTTTTTTATGGTATTACTTCTTATTCAAATATTTTCTATTCAAATAAACTTCAAGTGCTTTTGTATTGCCAAGTGAATATACCACTGGTTTGGAATGTCATTCCTAATAAGATTAAGAAGAGCCAGCATGAACCACAATTGTTCTTTTGAAAAATTAATAAATTTGAATCATAAAATATAAAGTCTTTCTGTGTAGGTAGGCCTAAAAAAACAGCTAAGTTTATATCTGCTCTGATTTAATTTCGATTTAAATTTCCATACTTATATTATAAACGCGAAGTTTGTCTGTCTGTCTGCTACGCTTTCATGGCCCATCCCTTCAACGGATCTTGATGAAAATCGGTACAGGGATAGTTTGTATCCCGGGCAAGGACATAGGTCCTTGCTAATTAAGGAGTTCCCGCGGGAATAAAAAACTCAATCAACACGGACAAAGTCACGGGCATCATCTCGTATTTCATAAAGTTAAAAGTGCTTATGATATAGCTTAATTCTCATAAATAAACTTGGCCACATTTGATTGTAGCCCATTTGCGATGACCAAACTAGTGTAATAGTGGTTACTGTTGGCCTTATTCGGTTTTCACTCATAACCGATCAATGGAAACTTGCTGTTGGCTGAAAAACTAATTCAGCTGATGCATTCAGTCTAAAGCCTAATGTTAACATACAAATTCGGTTAATGTATCTGCTTAAACCAAATGTGGCAGCTGCTTTCCGTCACTGACCTAATAAAGATGTACTATTATAAAAGTAACAATAAAATAAAAATTGTTTATTTCATCAGCTTCATCATTATCAAACTAATATTATAAATGCGAAAGTGTGTTTGTTTTTTGGTTTGTTGATTTGTTATTTTGTTGGTTTTTCCTCAATCACACCGCAACTGAGCAATGGATCAACGTGATTTTTGGCATGGGTATAGTTGAGGACCTGGAGTGACATAGGTACTTTTTATCCCAGAAAACTAAGGAGTTCCCGCGGGAATCAAAAAAACTTAAACCACGCAGATGAAGTCGCGGGCATACTATACGGGCTAGTTAACACTTAAAAGATTTACTTACCATCATAAGATAGAGAATGTTTTTCTTTCAACATCTTGCTGTCATGTTTCTGTAACAGCCTATGGAATTGCTTATCTACGACTGGTGTGAGACATCTCAGTGCTGTGATATGTTTCATACGGTATAGCAACATGAAGAGTTCCTCTACTTTATGGTTTAGTTGGGCCCATTGAGTTAGTAACTGTGCCGTGGGGGATATCTCTTGACGTTTGGCTATCTGTTGAATTTCCTGTAAGCAATGGAATAGACAGTGTTTTATTTAAATAAACTTTTATTTCAATTTGAGTGGTCAGGGCATTTGATTCTTGGGCATGCTTTTTTCAACTTTCCTGACTCATGTGAATTTTAATTTTAAGATATTCAATATCTGTTGCTATAATTGTGAAGGAAAACATTGTGAGGAAACAAACAGGCCCAAGAGTTCTTCATAATGCTCCCGAAGGTGCATGAAGTCTGCCAATCTACTCTTGGCCAATGAGTTGGACTTTGAACAAACGTTTCTCATTCTGAGAAGACGCATGGTTAGTAGTTGGCCAGGGATGGGATGAAATGATGAATTATTGTTGAGAGAATTGGCCACTGGTTAGGAATGAATAAATACATGCACATAGGTACTTACACACACAGTTGGCCAGTGAGACCATTTCTGTTTATACAATTTCTAAACTAAACTAAACTAAACTAAATGACAGCTCTTTTATTATTGTCCCTTTCATAACTCATCTCACTCACTCATACTCCCGGAGGAAAGGGGCCCCACTAGATTTAGAGCAGTCATTTTATTTTAGTTTAAAGATTCTATAGGTACCATTGAATGATTTATTACTTAATAACAACAAATTTAAAGTTCAGGCCTCTGCCCCATTATCTGTTGTTATCTCTAATACTTATGGAATCTATAATATTATATTTTAATGGGACCGGTCCCCTACTTGGAGTCCTGCCAAAATAATAAATGAATCATCAAAAATTATTCAAACTTACCTAAATGAGGAAAATCGTTAAATTAATAAACGAATAAAGTTTCTATTGTACAATTGGAACACCATCCGGGATTTCCAGTGCGATAGCGATGGCCCATCACATAACATTCGGAAAAACCCCAAAAGTCAAATGTTCTTTTAATTTATTGAATAATGTACGTAGTTTCACTTACGTTTACATCGAATGCTGAGTACTTCATGTGTTCTGCTAGCTCCTTCCAGTCCTCATCGTTGTCTAAAAGTCTACATAGTTCCTTGTTTATATCGTAAGGCAATTCGTAAATATACATTTTGGGGTCGCGTATTTTATAGAAATGGATAAAAACTTAAACTTCACAACACACCAACTCACTCAAAGAACTTTTTGACAACTAAACTTTTTTGACGTAGCGTTGTCTGACTTTGACATGTACGTCAATTTCATTTTGACGTTAGTCTCTATGAGTATTATTCGATAGATTCGTTTTTGGGAATTTGTAATTTTTGAATTTTCTCTGGTCTGCTGCTACGCTGTATCGAGCCACCTTGTCAATCAGTAGGTTACATCCCAAGAAAGGACATAGCAAAGATGTGCCGACGATGCCACGTGTAAACCGGGAGTATGGATTGGATTTAATACCAGTGGCTCGCCACGAACTGAGACCTCGCGGTATCCTTATGATAGTTTTAACTATATTGTAATAGTTATCTTTTAATATTAAACACAAAAGAGCAAAAGAGATAGATGGAGAAACGAATAAACTTTTGCAGAGCGCCATCTATTGACATCTTTGTGAAGTTCTGTTAAAAATACTGAAGCTCATTAGAAATTAAATCATTTCGTTTCCCTATATTATTTATCTAATTTTACTATTTGTTGTTCAAGTACAGGATATATTTAATTCAAATTGATCAAGTTTTAGGCTCAGCCTTTCAGAAAACTGTTCTGAGGTCAACTTTAGACGTTAGAAAATCTCCACTTTGAAAGCCCCCCAAATCGTCAATTTTAGGGGAAAAATAAAAAAAAATGTAATTCCTAATGTTCCTAATTATCTTTAAAATGATATACCGCAACCTTATGTAACGCTATAAAAATATTTTACTTTGCATTCGCTTCTATGAGATATAGATTTTTATAACTTTTTAAGCCATATTCGGCTGGAGGCCATCGGTTTACTTAATATTACCTACATTTAAATTTGAAGTAATTACAGTCAATAATTTAGAAGTTATAAGGTTCTGACAGACGGACGGACGGACGGATGGACAAGTGCAAATTCACTCAAGTAGACTCAGAGACCTTCGCTTCGCTAGGTCAATTATAACTAGTAAGTTCTACCATAGCTACCTTCTAAAGTCTGCATCACCACTTACCACGAGGTGAGCTCGCAGTCAAGGGCTAACTTGTAGTCGAATAAAAGAAAAACTTATAAAAAAAATGCTTAATGACATAAAGATTTCTATCCATCTTAAATTTATTATTTAAAACCTACCTACATCATGAGCTAAATAACAATTATGCAGTCGTACATTTTTGACCTTCTCAAACATCTTATTTTTACTAATTGAATTTTATTAAAAAACATGTTCTTCCAACTGCGGTATATTCGTATTACTGTGATCCAAAGTCCTTGTAGCAATTAATTTCTTGTACCACAAAGCGGACGCTCTCGCGGTTCTTTTCTTGTGTTCATCATCAAAGTCTACCTCGAACAGCCCGAATTTGATGCTAGAAAAAGTAATAATAGTTATGCAAATGGCGTGATTCCGCCAGTGTCGCTGCATTTCTCTTGGTAAACTCGCAGTGGATGGGCAGAAAAAAGTTTTTAAGAAAAACTCTGATGTTCGTTCCACTGAATGTTTTTCTTTTTACTCCAACTACCTACTCAATCCTGAGGCTGCAGGGTACTGCAGTCCTAAGCCGTGGGGATTTTGGAACTGTTGATGGTGAATTGATATTGTAGGCAGTATAGCCTTCAAAGATTGGACTTCATGACCTAACAAGTAGGTAGGTGCACTAAAAAGTTAAAAATAAAAATTATTTTCAAATAACCGTCTTATATTTTACAGTGGCGTTCACTGTAAAATATACTAATATTATAAATACGAAAGTGTGTTTGTTTGTTGGTTTATTGGTTTGTTAGTTTATTGGTTTGCCCTTCAATCACACTGCAACGGAGAAACGGATCGACGTGATTTTTTGCATGGTATGATTTTTTGCTCTTCAGGTCCTCAACTAGGTATACCTAACCTAGTTGAGGACCTGAAGAGTGACATAGGCTACTTTTTATCCCAAAAAATTGAGGAGTTCTCGTAGGAATTTAAAAAAACTTATTCCACGCGGACCAAGCTAAAAATAATATTCCTTTCTACACACTAAGTACGTCAGGCTCGCCCGACGCAGCATAGTTAGTGCTGTACCTACTGTGCCGCACACTGATAATATTGATATCTCACCATATGATCTGGGAAGCAACAAGAATGAGCTGTAGGTAGAGTCTGGCTAGCGAAACATGAACCTAGCAAAGCGCGGCAAATTCAAAAATGATCAAGAAGGCAACACAGAAAATAGTTGGAAAAAACGATTTTGATACTTTTATCTTTATAAATTAATAATAAATTTTTACTCCCGGAACTTAAAATTTTCGGATTAAAGTATTTTGTGAGTTAACCCAGGATATAAACTACGTGTAGGCAAAATTTCATCCAAATCTGTTCAACAATTTTGTGTGATTAAGTATTGATTAATGGTGTGAAAAGACACAGCAGGTTCAAGCAAATTTGTATGAAAATAATTACTTGGATAGGAATATCACTTAAATAATCAGGTAAAAATCAAAGTCATTCATTCAATAAAAACATGATTGTATTTTATTCACTGTAATCAAATTCTAATTCTAAATATTCTACACCCATCTAGCTGCTCGACTCTTCATCCCGGACACTTATTATAAATTGTTCCATATCTTCCGCTATCCCATCCCTGGTTCTGTATTGATCTTCAACATGCAGTACATGGTCGACATTTTTTTTCCAGTCATCTGCTGTTATGCTTTGGAAAGCTTCTTTTATTACTTCTTGTAATTGAGCTACTGATATAGAAATATTTCTGCTTGCTACTTTTCGCTTTCCAAGACTCCATATGAGCTCTATGGGATTGAGGTCGCAATGGTAGGGAGGTAATCTTAATACCTCATGACCATGCTCTTTTAACATTTCATCTGCTTCATATACTGGCTCAGGTTTGTACTTTTGTACCAAAACCAATAGTTCCGATCTGGTCTGATTTTCTTCAAACATAATGTGATTGGCACGCAGCCAATCTTGTGTATCTGTTTTCCGAGTGCTGGTGTTGGGTATCTATCCATCACTATGACGCTATTTGTACTCAAATTGGGTATCAGTTTCTCGCACAACCATTTATTAAAATTTGAGGCATTCATGTCATGATGGTAGTCTGCTTTGGTAGACTTAGTGCTGAATGTTAACAATGCATTGGGCACAAAAACATTCTCTGAGCCAGCATGAATGATTATAAATCGTTTTCCTGTGGAAATGTTGTCGATAACACCCTGTGTCGAAGGTCCCTGCCAAGACATTTTTGGCTTATAATTTTGATGGATGTATGTTTCATCGAGATATATTATTTGTTTACCTTCAGCACGTTTTGCAGCAATAGTCCTTAAATATTTGTGTCGCCATGCTTCGAGGTCATATCTTTCAATGAGTACAGATCGTTGATTTTTATTTTTCTTAAATTCAAATCCATTCTTTAGCAAAATTTGCCGTTGTGTTTCTCGGCATCCAGTAAAGTTTATGCTTTCTCTTAAATCAGCCAAAAGGTTTCTTAGGATAGGTAAGTACTTGTTTTTTAACCAAACAGAATTCATTTATTTTGTTCCTGATAGCTTGAATATCAAAACTATCTAGGTTGGATATTGTAGACGGGTGAGGTCGTTTTTTGCCTGGAGTTCTGAAGATACCCTTATTTGTTTTACCTTCATTATTTATTCTCTTTAATATTGAACAGCTCACACCTACGAAATAGACACAATAATAATTATATCTATATCAGAAGAAATCTTGAAAATTTCGGGTAGTTCAGGCACTAAAGCGTAACAGACAGACGTACAGAGTTATCTTCGCATTTATAGGTAATAATATTAGTAAAGATTTAATTACCTGTCATAGAAGAGATATCTTGAAAATATTGATTCTGACTAAGTAACTGTTTTTGTTCCAATTCTTTGAGTTTTGATCGATTTTCCAACAATTTTTGTTTCTCTTGTTTTGCTTCGGAATCTAGGTCAAGATCTTCTGTAAAAATAAAAAAAAGATTCATGAAACATTTTCATGCATTAGTCATGTTACTACTCATACTTGGGCAACAGTAATAAAAATCTTCGTAATTTTAATATCATATTAAGTTAAGTATACATTATTATATCATATAAAGCAAAATTTTGAATAAAAGTTATAAAGCAATGAAAAAGAACACATTTTCTTAAAGTATCAAAATAACTGTACTCAACTAACCTATAAATTTTACGACGATGTCTAAACATTCCCTTTTTTGTTGTTTTGTTTGAATAACGATTTTTTCTCCTTTTGTTTTTCTTTACACTTGTTCATCATGTTAAAAAGAAGTTCTCGTACGGTACTTTTAATCGGTTTACCCATGATTGACATCTTTATAACAAAAAAACTCGTTTAGCACAATAACAATGCGACCACAGAGAAGTTGATAGTTAGTTGACAGCATGTGTCAAAATGTCAGTGTTGCAACTTAAAAAATTGATGGGTTCACCATTCGCTAGCCAAACTCTACTAAAGTTCTCATATCGTAGGTACGGTCTCGGCCGTGGCCAGCCTACCGTGAAAGAAGCCAAGCGATTTAGCGTGCCGTTTCGAAACCGATTAAGGGCTTAATATTATAAGTATATGAGACCTCAAAAAGGTTAGCCCGCTACCATCTTAGACTGCATCACCAATCATCACTGAGGTATCTACCATCAGAGGAGATCGCAGTAAAGGGTTTTACAGACCCTAAAAACTTCGATGTCTTTAGTTCACCTCTCCCTAAAAATATTTTAGGAGGAGCCGTGGGAGTTCACCTGTTACCTTAAACCACTGTCCCATTCAAAATTATCCATCAAACTCCAAGCTGTATATTTAACAACATTACACCCATCTTTCTCTATCGCATCCAGGATGTTATTTAGGTATTGCCTGTAATACGATATCCTTTCAGGGTCCACCAATCCACCTCCGATAGTTCCGAAACCGTTTTCTGTTATAAATATTGGTGGATTATTGTAGTTTTCTTTCACCCATTTCAAAGCTTTTCTTATTCCTGGTGGTATTACCTGAAATATACAAAGTGTAGAAAATGATTACTTACCTGTCTGCCGCGCACCAACCGCGTGTCGCGTGGATTATTGCGAGTAACCAAGCAAAATATATATAAATTATTATATTACTCAGGTATATAATATATTTTTAAGTCGTAGAGCAAAAGTTTTTTGTATTAACGTACAGAAACTACCGTAAATTACATTTTTCAAACTTATGATGCTCGCGTGGATTAATTTTATCGATGCCCGCGGGAACTCCATAATTTTCCGGGATATAAAATAGTCCTTTCCCTGGATATAATTAATGCCTGTGCCAAATTTTGCCAAAATCGGTTGAAAAGATGAGCCTTTAAAGCGTAGCAGACAGACGGACACACTTTCGCATAAATATAATATTATTGTGGATGCTTACTGTAACGTGTGGTATAGCGCCAGGCTCATAGTCCAGATAGTTGAAATCAGCGCCAAGGTCATCATCATACGAAGGTGTGGGGTGCTTTCCAGGCTGGTACGTAGATCGGGTGTAGAACCTCGTGGAGTAGTGGTTGAAGCCGTAGAAGTCACTGGTTCCTTGAAATTCACAAAAGGAGTATCCTTAGGGTAAATCCTTAGTTATTATATGGACGGCTCGGGAACGAATCGAAAAGCAACCCATACCTATAAAATACCTATTCAGAAATGGTTAACAAGAAACCACAGTGCACCTCTAGTGGCCCAGGGCAGCTAACTAAACGATCATGTTGGAAGCTAGATTGCTAGAAAAGTTTTCTCTACTTAAATGTGGCGACTGGTGAGAGCGTAATGGTAGTTTAGTTTGTATTTGGCGCCTATTTTCGCCACTAAAGAATCCAATATAGAATTAGAATTCGATAGTAAATAACTAATTTCGATAACATCTTTAAACCTATACAAACAATTCTTATACTAACAAGTCTTCCATATCGGCCTTCTAGTCGAATACTTAAAAATTAAATAGTGACAGAGATTTGAAGAGAAATATACTGTTTTTCGTACTCTTGAATAGTGACGGTTTGTTCTTTGCAATAATTGAAAAAACCTGCTATTTTGACGAAACTAGCCCAAAAACTACTAGAGTTTATTATATTGAGTATTTTAAAATACGACGAAACAGATTCTAATAGGAACGAGCTTTAAAATAAGAATATATTAATAAAATACAACCTTTGGCATACTCAATTTCTTCAGGCGTAAATTCAGGCAATCTACTCCTTGGAAACCCTTGTTCTGCACTTCTGGCTGCAACTCGTTTGATAACACGGTCAGGAAACCCACCCTTTGACGAGAATATAGGGTGGCTATACAAGCCAACCTCGAATTCCATCGCGTCCAGACCAGCTTCAATGTCTTCTGCAGAATCGGATACTGCACCACGAAAGTCTGTGGCTATCGTTATGCCGCATTCACCTGGAAGCAAAAGCTGTTAACTTTTTCCTGTTCTGATTCTGATTCTACCTTTATATTCCAAAAAATGGTTCGCAAGTAGGTATAGTTTAGATTTGAGAATTCACGAATATCAAAAATGCCTATACCCTACACCATGCCATGCCACCATGCCTAAATATCCTACACCTTGCCTATAAATCAAAAGCATTCAATAGTTTGAACGATATCTTTTAAGGTTTATCTTGGAACCTTAACTCTCAAGGGGTGAATGTTACATGAATCCATGTAACATTTGCTATCACTTCTAGTAACTTCTCCTGTGGCCACTTTTAGGGCTTATTTTACTTTGTAAGGCAATAAGAGAGCTAGATAAAACGGGCCTTGTGGAGGAATGGGAATACTGTTCTACAGAGAGGAGATTAGAACACTGTACAATCCAGGATTTACTTAATCAAAGAAAATAAAAATCGCCTGATCAAGTGATTATCACGATAAGCGTAAAATATTAAGATTTAAATAAATCAGATTAACAAGCATTTCACAATAACTAGTTTATCTGGTGCTCAAACTCCAAATACCTTTTTGCGTGTCTCTGAATTTCTCATCATAAATATGCCAGGCCCTCGCATGAGCCATAACAATATTCTTCGCAGTTAAATATTCTCCAATACCAGTGGCATTTAGTCTGGGCGCCAATCTCTTTATTCCGTATCCAAGCAGCCCAATTTGCTGTGGCTCATTAATTGTGATCCATGATTTAACTCGATCGCCGAATAACTTATACAAAACTCTTGCATAATCACCAAACCAGTCAACTATAAGAGGATTAGCCCATCCTCCTAAGTCTTGAAGGTTCTGTGGCAGGTCCCAATGGTACATAGTGACTACAGGCTCAATATTGTTAGCTAGCAATTTGTTAATGATGTTGTTATAGTACTCATAGCCTGCTTCACTTATTTTATTCGCATAACCAGTAGGTAATAGCCTTGGCCACGATATGGAGAATCTGTAGAAATCCACCCCAAGGAATTTCATCATTTCGATATCCCGTTCATAGTATTCGAAGGATTTGCAGGCGTCGTCTGCGTTCGTTTTGTCTTTTATATATTCTGGATGGTCGTGACACATAGTATCCCAAATGTTAGGGGTTTTATCTGTTAAACATAAAAATAACTCCTATGTTGTTTTATTTTATTTATTTAGTACACTTACAATTTACATATTTGGCAAACACAAGAACGTTCACTATTACGTTAATGCTAATACTACTTCGTATAATATGTAGATCAATAATTACAAGTGCACATAACATTTAAAGGTTATAAATATGTCACGTAAACTAATTTGCAAAAATAATAATGTTGGCTAAGAATATGGTTAAGGAACATAAACAATTATGAGAAGACACAAACACAGCGTAGCTACGTATTTTTATCATGTTCATGGGAAATATGCACAATTATAAAGAAAATTATAAAGTCTTATACCATTAAAAAACGTTTTTAAAAACAAATTTCGTCCGCCATTTTGTATTTAGTGTGATGTCATTTAATTTACGTATTCTTCTTAGCTAAAAGGGTATCCTTTTAGTCGATACCCACATCGTGGGTGTGCAAAAATATTATAACTAGTCCGCCTTCTTTGGGAGTCCGCCATAATGGATTTAGAATGACGTCACTCTAACCACGCAAGTGAAGCATATTTTGTTGTAGGTATATCTCTAAACTACACCCTCTATTAATATGTATTGCTATCCCTTTCAAAATATTCCCTGCAGAAAGGAATAGCACTAGATTTAGACCTGTCATTTAGTTTAGTTTAGATTGTGTCAAACAGTTGCAAGATTTAAACTCAACAAACACACAGACATTGCAAGTTAATTATAAGCTTGTAAATTATATCTCTAAGTATGTACCTATGTATGTATATATACACTTTATTGTACACCACGAATACACAAAAACAACATATTACAAACAAGAAAACAACTATAAGTAGGTACAATAAGGCGGTCTTATCGCTAAGCAGCGATCTCTTCCAGACAACCTTAACGTTAGGGAGAAAATGAAAAAGAAGGTAAAGGGAGGTGGTGCAAGAATAATAATAAACTTAAATACTAATAGCTAAACAAACTAACCAATACCATATATTACAACATATTAAACAAAACAATAATAATAGACATACATAAACCAAATAGACATACCAATAAATACATAAATAAGTACTTTTAGAAAGAAAACAATAAACATATCGTTACATAAGATAACAAAGAGATAAGTAATAATTTTTAACGTCAATTTTAAACTTACTAAGGGTTTTAGCACGATGAATATATGAGGGAAGTTCATTCCATAGACTAGTAGCCCTGAGTACGAATGAACTTTGTAAATATTTAGTCCGATGCGTAGGCACCTTAAGAATAAGTTTACCGGCCGACCGGAGGACCCAATCTGGTCTATCATGCCCGAGATATTTAAACTTATCCTTTAAATAACCAGGAGTCACGGGATTGAACAATACACAGTACAGAAGAGAAACAATATGAAGATTGTTGTTGTTGTTGAAATGTAATGGGTAACCACTTGAGCTTTGAACGAAATTCGGAGACATAGTCGTATTTGCGCAAACCAAGCTAAATTTTGAATTCGCTCAAGTTTATTTAGTTGGTCCTCAATTAAATCAATATAGCTTGCATCCGCATAATCGAGAATGGAGAGCAGTAGGGATTGTGCTAACATAATCTTAGTAGGAATAGGAAGAAAAGAACGCAGACGCCTTAGTGAACCCATGGCTGCAAAAGTTTTCCTACTGACTTCTTTTAAATGATGAGACCAAGAGAAAGTAGTATCAAAATGTACACCAAGATTTTTGACGGTAGAACTATAAGGAATAATAATGCTATTTAATGAAACTGGCGGAAGGTTATCCCAGTCAACTCTGGAAATCATGCCAGAACCACCAATAATAATAACCTGTGACTCAGAAGGATTTACTTTTAGACCATAGCACTTACTCCATTCCGCCAAGTCACCATTAAAAGTAGAAATGGCATTAGGCAGATCTTCAAGAGTTGACTGTAAATAAACTTGGAGATCATCTGCATACAGTGATAGGGAGAAGTAATTTTCTGGGAAATTGAATTAATGAAAATAGCAAATAATAAAGGCGACAACACACCACCTTGAGGTACGCCTGCTGATGTTTCACACCAAGAAGAAAACTTATCTTCAATGCGAATACGCTGCCGACTACCCCTAAGATAACTCTGAAACCATCCAACCACTGATTGAGATATGATAATCAAACGCAACAGACTCAACAAAATGTCAAAATCAACCGAATTGAAGGCAATGCTAAAATCCAACAATACCAACACGGTGAGCTGTTTATTATCCTTTCCTCGTCGAATGTCGTGTCAGTAACTACATAGTTAATTCTAAGAAAAATTGCCTTATTATTGGCTGCTTAGACCATCCAACCCTGCCTGTCTATAGTCAAAGATTAGCTGACATCAACAGGGTCATCTTTAACCTTTTGGAGGCCCTGGGCATATTTGGTTAATGGGGCCCCTATGACCTTATACAAAAGTACCTCTTTTAGCATTCAATCATCATCAATGCTTTAAAAGATTTTGTTTTTCGGTAATAAATATTGATTATCGTTTGCTGATCTGTAGTTCCTACTAGGGGGCTCCTATTGATCTTGGGACCCTGGGCAAGTGCCCAGAGTGACCAGTGGGAAAACGGGGCTTGGACATCAAAGAGTATATTATAGTATAGGTTGATAGCTTACCTGCATTATTCCATGCTCCTTCTATTTGAAATGACGCTGTAGCAACACCCAGCTTCAGTGCTTGTGGAAGATTTCTCATTTTGCTTTTTTCTACAAAAAAAACAAACGCTATTACGTCTTTGCTATTGTGATGGCGAGGCAATGGACGTGGATAATGGATAGCTCCATGAGCCACCATGTTTCTTATTTAAGCCTTACGTGCCGGTTGCCGACAAGCTTCCCAGAATGGAGTCATCTTAGTTCTCTCGTCATTAAATGCCTTGGCGAGAAGTGAACTGTGAAGGTACGAGACATGTCACCTGACGGTACTTGACTTTTTTCCCGTGGAAGCACGGAAGGTCGCTTGTGTGGGTTTTTATTTAACTTGAATTCTTAATAAATGTGATGTGTAAATGTGATGAATTTTATTGTTTAATTCTTAAAATATAATAAATGTGATAAATTATATTGTTGTTTCGCTTACCGTCTTTTATTATATATCTCCACAACAATTCGTAGGCACAAACCAATAGAAATGAAGTGTATTAACAGCTAAAATCTAGGTAGAGTAATAAAGTATGATAAGGAGTATTATAACAGGCTTAGACTAGATAACAGGTAGGTAAATGCCCCTATTTTGTTTAAGTTCGCGTAAATCGAGTTCAACTAATTCAAAAAGAACCCGCAAAACGTAAAAGCACTTCTTGGACAACGCATCCGTAATTTAAGGAACAATTCTTTGTAATCCACAAATCTTAGATTTGGTACAGTGTGTTGCTTCCACGTATAGCTTGCGATATTTACCGCTTAGGCCAGCAATTCTGGCTTCTTGTTCCTTTATCATGGACTTTCCGGGTTTAGTTGGGATGATAACTTCCCATTTCGTAGAGGGTTAGATTTAGATCACTTTTTGCATAAGTACCCAATGCTTCACCATCCTGCAATTAATGTGTATTTAAATAGGTTCACCCGTTTTGAAAATTAGCAAACAGACAGAAAGAAAAATAATTGAGCATCATATGTATGGGGTTTATAATTTCATATGTTTGTTAACGTCATATATACATGTAGGTATTTTATTATGCACTAGATAATTTTAAGTAGGTAGGTATATTACTAGATGTTGATGCCCGCGACATCGTCCGCGTGATTTTCGGTTTTATATAAATAAATAAAACCTTGGAAATGCAGCCAAATTTTAAATTAGAATTACAAAGGAAAAAAAATCTAGTAAAAGGACTAACAACACAATTAGTCGCAAACCGGGCATTGGCTACCAATACCCAGCGCTGATTTTCAGTTTGCTCCTGACACAAGAGTAGGTATTCAAAATATTAGTGTCACGCTATAAAACTTACTAATTGTGAGGAAATTTACAATTTCAAAAAAATTGAAAGTTTAATTTTCCAGGCTGAAAAGGCCTATTTCGGGGCGTAATCAACCCAAACGTCAAATTTGGTTCAACAGATGAGTCGTAAAAGCGTAGCAGACAGACACACTCTCGCATTTGTAATATTAGCAGTTGGCACAGTTTAGGAGATAAGTAATTTAATAGTATAGATACTACCACTACTACAGCCCAATAACGTCCCACAGCTGGGCACAGGCCTCCACTCACAGAGTCAGATAAACCCAATACTCAATTATAGCCCGACCAGACCAGACTATTAAATTTTATTATATTACATACTTTAAAAACTGTATCAAATTCAGCAACATTATTCATGAGTTAGTGTCTTTCATTTGTTATTTACGTAATTAGGACTTCTAACTAAGCAGCTCCAACAGAACAAATAAGTCATTAAAGGCTTACTCAAACTAATATTTAGGTACCTACTGTAAATTAAGATAACGTTATTGATAGGGGGCACGATAAGAATAATTCTTACTCCATACTAATATGCGAAAGTATGCGAAAACACAAAGCGTGTCTGTCTGTCTGTTTGTCTGCCACGCTTTCACGGCCCATCTATTCAACCGATTTTAACGAAGTTTAAGAAGTGTATTAGTCTCCTCTCGAATGAAAAGTGTTTGGTCATAGTCCACCACGCTGGCCTAGCGCGATTGACAGACTACACACACCTAGAAGATAGATGATAAGATGCGAGCTTGTGGCATATCTACGGTCATCGCTTAAAGCCGTAGTCGGTTTCTACACGGCATCTTACTGGAACGCTAAATCGCTTGGTGGTACGTCTTTGCCGGTAGGGTGGGTAGGGTAGTAACTAGCCACGGCCGATGCCTCCCACTAGACCAGATCAGAAAAAATTCAGACATTATAAAATAGCTGTAATTTTGAAATCCATACTAATATTATAAATGCGATAGTGTGTCTGTCTCATCCTGCTCATTCGTTCTACCGATTTTGATGAAATTTGGTACAGGGGTAGGTTGTATCCCGGGGAAGGACATAGGCTACTTTTTATGCCTAATTAAAGAGTTCTCGCTGGAATCAAAAAATCGTAATCCACGCGGATGATGTCGCGGGAATCATCTAGTACTAAATATTTTTTAAGCGATAATACTAATAAATACCCTTCTCGCCGTTATATACCTACCTGTATGGTACTTTTAAGTGTTCTGTGGTTAGCACCCAGTTATAATACCTCTCTAACCTTGCCTAAGTAGGATACTACATGAGAAATGATACTTGGTAGTCTTTGCGGTTGTCATGTACCGCAATAGGACATTTTACCTTGATTAGAATTGTATAAAACTTGTAAGTATCTAGGTATCTAGTCTTACTTTTCTATCCATTACAAGATGGCGCTTGACGGCGATCTCACTTGGTGGTAAAGGATGATCCGGGCAAAACCTATGATATGGCAGTTATATTGAACCTATAATAACCGGTTTCTACACAGCATCGTACTGCAATGCTAAATCGCTAATGCTAATTGGAACTATTTTTTTTGTTTTTTTTTGCAATAATGCGAAGTATACTAGCAATACTGTCACCGGGTCAGATAAGTTTGACTGACTACAAACAGGTCGAATTATCCGATTCACAAACGATTTCCTTACACAATCGGGGGGGGCAGATCCCCGCATTTTATCGTGCTGATAAGAAGTTAGTATGTTATATAAAACTTGATCCAAACCTATCTGCAATAGGTACCTACTACCACAGTAAACAGATTTTACTGTGCTACTACCACAGGCCTTGAATTACTCCTCGTTGGTACCTACTAGTGATGTGCCGGATATCAGTATCCGTATCCGTTACTTTTTTGACGGATCTTTTACCTTATTAGACGAATCTTTTATCTTTTACTTTTATCAAATATTTGGCACCTTTATTTTGCAAACATTAATCGTAGTGATATTCTAGCTCACTCGCGCCGACACCGATTGAGTAAAAAAGTTAAAATCCATATCCGTGTCCGCGGATATAAATTTTTAACGATCCGGCACATACTGGTTGTACCTACATTACAATAATGCTTTCCATAAGAAAAGAAATAAATTATAATGACTAACAAAGGATACTCCTTGGCATAAAATTGGGACAGCATTAAGGCTGTCTGTATGTTTGTACAACTGGAACGTCTGCATAAACAATCGATTATTTGAATTTCTACCACGAATACTAGGTCACGCGTATGAAATATTTTCTTTTTCATATGTAGGCTAAGTTTTTACTAAAACTGGAATAATTCTATGAAGTTTAAAATATGAAGTCATTAGTGACCTGTGGGCACGGAATTGAGAATCTAGATTCTCTATTAAAGTTTTTACTATCTATCTTTTATTGCCCATAGGCACCACCACAGAGCTATGTTTTGAGTACTATTTTTGCAGTTTTATATCATCTACTACTATCCCTAAAACAATCTATACTTATACTTGTAATATTATAAATGCGAAAGTATGAATGGATGTTTGTTACCCAATCACGCCCCAATGGCTGAACGGATCTGGATGAAATTTGGCATAGAGATAGATTAAAGGCTACTTTTTATCCCGGAACATTAAGGAGTTCCCTTAAAAACCTCAATCCACGCGGACGAAGTCGCGGGCATTAGCTAGTATTAAAATAATACTGCGTTAAGCGGCGGTAGTTAGCCTCCTGTAGTCATTAACTTAGTGAGTCTGTACCCCAGATTAACTTTACCTGTACATTGAAAATCAATTATAGTAGCTACATTGGTAGGAAGGTAATTTCAATATCTGGATATTTTTGGTTTTGGTATTGCAAAACCAAAAATAAATTTCAATAAGCAAAGTTCAATGCGGCAATGGGTAGGGCACATACTTGTAGTTGGGAGAACCTGTGTATGACACAAGGCAGCAGGAGAGGAGAGGATTAGGATATTCTGGAGGAGATCCATGCAGGAGATCTTCGTTCAGCAGTGGATGTCTATTGGCTGAGACGACGACACCTATGACAAAATGTACCAGAAGGCCTCAACCCCAATATTTTTTTTATAATGTATGCTGAAATAAATCATATTTTATTTTATCGTTACGTGATATCGATCGATGGAAAGGAGTCACGACTAACGGCAATGAGGAATAAGACGCAATGAAAGAGCAAGGGGTAAGGACTAAGGAGGTCCAAGGCTATGAAATGGTACGTAAGTAAGTAGGATTTTATTATCTAGAACAAAATGAAGGGGATGTATAGAGACAAATGAGCGGCACCTATCCGAGGTACACTTACGCAGGAATTAGAACAAATATAGAAGACACTTGAACACACACGAAACCACATGAGCACAGGGCCGCACTCCACTCGAGAAAATAAGTTATTTCTAGAGTGAATCTATCGATCGGTTCGATCCCCGGTAAACTAGATGATGCCCGCGACGTCCCCATGTAAAGTAAAAAAAGTAGCCTTCCTTTCAGGGATACAACCTATTCCTGTGCAGAATTTCATCAAAATCTGTTGGACGGATGGGCTGTGAAAGCGTAGCAGACAGACAGATAGATACAATTTCACATTTATAATATTATTATGTATCTATGTATAATATTAGTATGTGTAGTGTCTGGCTGATCCTGATAGAAAGCCTTCGGCCGCAGATAGTTACAACCCTACCATTAAAGACGTGCCGTCTTGCCGTGTAGAAACCGATTAGGGCCAATTAATATCTGCCATACCCATATCAGCTCAATCCGGTCCCTTTTTAGACTGCAACATCATCTTGCAACCAGGTGAGATCGCAGTCAAGGGCTAGCTTGTAGTGGATTAAAAAGTAATAAGATTTATAATTTATTTGGTATGCAATCAAATATCACTTACTTTATCGTTAAATTAAATAATTGTCTGGCCCTGCCTTTGACCTCTTTCCGGTCATGTCGGATTTTCCGTTTCATCGGGCTATAAGAATAAGGGAATATAGAGTTCACCTGTGTTTGTACACACTAAAATCTCCCGCGCTTATATCTATAAAGATTGGTCGCCGCGCTGAAATCTACATCTTTTTTTAAAATTCCATATTTCAAAGCGAAAAAGCCCACCGCATCTAGTGATAGGGATCTCTTAGAGCCATGCTGAGTAGCTCCAGATGCGATTCTATATCTTACATAATCTAGCTGACATGCCCCGGCTTCGCCCGGGTGGGTTTGCTTAAACTTACCTACCACAGCCTTTGCCTAATGCTTGTTACTCCTTCACGCTACAATAACTCAATTTATATGAATTAGCACTTTTTCCCGGAAAATTCTCGGATGAATAACTGTAACCACATTCCACGCGGACAAAATCACGGGCATCGTCAGCTAGTAATTAAATAAATTAAAACAATGAACCGGAATACAGCCCTGGCCAAAAGGCTGTGTTCACAAGACCTACATCGCCGAACCGCAGGCTCCATTCAGCCCAGTTGAGGCTAGATCACCTCCTGAATCACATCTATCAATAGCCGTTAGTTCTCAATCGATATCTTGTTGTTATTGTGTTTAATTTTTTTAGAACAAAATTATTTTTGGGGCGGAAAAATCTGACGTGACAAAACAACGTTCCCCGCCATCTTTCTCCCTCTTGTATGGAGAGACACAGAACAAATTATGTATGTATTATTTAAGTTATATAGTGTTCGATATTTTGAAGCAAAAGTAAAAATGCTCAGGCGGCAAAGAGCCGTGTCGTAAGCAAGATACCGCAGGTTTGAATCCCACTCACGAAATTCGTACATTCGTATTTTTTATAGAATAGTGAAAGTAACTATGTTCTTACGGGGTGTCCAACGATACCGCAACTTGTTTTAATTTTTATAGCGCTTGGCAGCAATCAACACTGCAATCATCCAGGCTAATGTGTCATTTTAGTTTTTTTTTCTAGACCACTTGATTACCAGTGATGATGCTTATGATGGAGCGTACTTACCAGTTACATTACCCTACAGCTGATGGTATTTTACGAGTAGAGGGGAAAACGGGACCTCAGCGACGTGCCCAGGGATGACTGATGAACATGATGCCATATTTTATGAGTGGAGGAGAAAACGGGACCAGGATAGACGTTCCATGATATATGTCCAAACTGATCAGAAGCGATAAAGTTAATCGCTTCATTAGGTAGATATGTTTTTGTCCATGGAATATTGAGAGGATGGCAGACCTCACAGCCCGATGGTAGAAAGGTGAAATGCCCTTCAGCACCAGTTACAGGTATGATGATACTACCAGTTTATTTTGTGTTCTTTAGTGAAACCAGTAGATATTTAGCTTGTCGCCATCTTGTAGGTACACACTGCAAAGTAGTTAGGTATCGTCAAATAATTGGGTTAGACATCGGGGGGGGACAACTTCTTCCTAAGGTTGCCTCCTCAGCTCGGTCGTTCCACAGCTCGGCTTAGGATAATGTTGGAACGGGGAGGAGGTTGGTTGGACTAGACAAGTTCATACGATCCCAGAGGCTGTGGCATGAGCCCATGTCCGGGTGACCTAAGAAATCGGGGACTTCGTCTTTGACGTCGCAAAAACGTTGTGCTTGGTTGGTGTGCGTGTGTTTGGCCCTGCCTGATAGGGAGCATTGTCGGATATAACAGCGGCTCCCTGGTCGTTATTGATATCATCAGTCAATCAATTGGGGTAAAGTTGGGGTACCAACTTAAAACATGCAACTTAACCCACAGCATAGACAGTGCTAAAAATCCCGTTTCTCAATACCACTCATCGAAATAATAAATTAGTCACAACTTCTGCATACAGAGATACAACGTGGACGTACGGAAAATAAAGCATTTCGTGACGTGGAAATTATTTGCACATGTGGTGTTTTTGGATAGATACCTAGTATGTACCTACTGTACTCATATTGAAGCATTCGAGTAGCATATTGTAACCTCGTCTCGAAAAGACAATATAATTATCTCACCTGTAGGTAAAGTATACTTTATTACATAGGTACAATAATATACATCTATAAAGTTTCCATTATTGAATTACTTGAAATAAATTCAGGTTTAAAAATGCTTTGCAGGTTTCACAAAGACATGGATAATATTATATTACAGTGGCAGAAAGACACGTATGACTAGTAGAACATAGTATGTAAAACATAGATGTTGGGATCCCATCCCACAATCCCACGGTGCAGGAATGTTGATCCCGCTGCACTGGAAAGTGCCCAAGAACCAAGAACGTCGCTTTTGGAAGTCCCTACAAAGAGACTTGTGTCGACGTCTATCTGTTGACGACGACGTTTACAGACATCAATGGAGAGGATAATTATTTAAATTATATGGTGTAGTAGGCTACGTATTTCCACAGAATAATTAGTACTATTAGGCAATTAGAGGTTAGGTTAGGAGCAATTGTGCAGAACACAATACATAGTAGGGCGTATAAATTGGGTGGGCGGGCGGCGAAAGCTTATAATCTCCTATATATATAAAAATCAATTGCTGTTCGTTTGTCTCGCTAAAACTCGAGAACTGCTGGGCCGATTTAGATGGATTTTTTTATGTGTGTTTGAGTGGTTCCAGGGCTGGTTAATAATTGGACCCGGTAGGAGGCACTGCATTCGGGTTCTAGGTTCAGGGCAGGACAACGTCTGCCGGGCCCACTAGTATTATAATAAAAACGATCTGTATATCATCATCCTTCTCGGATTTCTGCACACATAAAATTAATTAATCGCTGGATATGTACATAATAATTCTTCTTGGATTTCTGCACTCATAAAATTTTTTTGATCGCCAATTGTCAACGCAGCTAGACAATTTTGTGTGTTCAAGCGTTTACTTCGCCTAATTCGAATATTTAACTGGAAAATCTTAGGCTATCGTAGTTAGTGCTTTTACAGAATATCAAAGAGCAATTTGACTAGCTGTCTGATTTATTTCGTCTGTAACCTTTTCATGTTTCGATTTTTACCAAATGGTAGGCATATAGGTACCTACATTATTTTGTTTTATTCCCGGTAATACAGAGTTTCCACGGGATTTTCACAAACTTAAATTGACGCATGCGAAGTCGTGGTTAATCGATCATCTATATAATAGGTAACTACTTAAGTAATCGGAAAATGTGACACCTGCTAGGTAGAGATAGACAGTTGCAAAAGAGGTTAAGTACCATTTATGTTACAGATTACAGAAGACATCAAGCAGCTACATTAAAAAGAAGATAACAATTGTTAGCGATGTTGGTTTGTGACCGTCACTAACGGGCAGTGCTAGAATTTTTGCTCGTTTTGACGATCGCAAAATGAACTCGCTTGACTAATTTTCATCGCTTGGCCGTTCCGAACACAGAGAAAAAGCTGAAAACAGAAGAAAATAATAACCTTCAGAGAGGAAATAATTTTCATCAAGCATTATATTAGCATCTATTCATAATCAGGATAATTTCTTGAATTTATTATATTTACACATTACTTAATATTAAGTTAAATTAAGGTCACATGCGAAGTGCATCTCCATAACTTTTTTTTTTCTTTTTTATCCACTACAAGCTAGCCCTTGACTGCGGTCTCATATGACGGTAAGTGATGATGCAGTCTATGATGGTGACGGGCTAGCCTGTTAGGGGCATGGCAGTTACATTAAACCCATACCCCTTCGGTTTTTACACGGCATCGTACTGGAATGCTAAATCGCTTGGCAGCACGTCTTTGCCGGTAAGGTGGTAACTAGCCACGGCCGAAGCCTTCCACCAGACCAGACCAGGGAAAATTCAGAAATTATAAATTCCCAAATTGAACATGCCGGGGATCGAACCCGGGACCTCCGCACGTTAAGTCAACACTGCGCCACGGAGGTCGTCAAATTTAATTTATGTATAACATTTTCAGCGCGTATCAACTCGAAAGATGGTATAGAGCTGATCTCGTGCAGGATGCATGAGATCCTGCATCTCGTAAACGGGCATATGTATAGGCTGCTATTATCCCGGAAATTTGATATTCCGCGATAAAAGGCGAGAAAGTGAGTAAAGAGCTTCAGAGAAGACGATTTTCACTGTAATTGGAAAACAAATTTTAATTAGGAAATAAAATATTTATCCATAAAATTATCCTAATTTCATTTCTAAGGCCGGGAACCGCAGCAGAAAAGGCTAAAACCGGCAAGCGGCGGAAGTATGCCTCTGTCATAGAGAGTTACATATTTATTCGTTCCGTTTGCCGTGGAGACCTTTGGGCCGTGGAGTCTTAGTGCCAAAAATTTTTTGCGAGATATTTCACCGCGGTTAATTGCTTCATCTGGCGACAGAAGGGCTGGCTCATTTTTTGCGCAAAGGATCAGCCTGGCTGTCCAGCGCGGAAATGCAGCCAGCATTCTTGCCACCATTCCACGTGGGCATGATTTATATAGTAATTAGTTTAGGCTAGCTAGCATTAAGTTCTATTGTATTATTTTCAATAAAAACAAAAAAAAAATCATACCATTTCACATCAAGACACGCGGAAGCGTGTCCAGCAAAAGTTCAAAAAAACTGGCGAGCAGCACCGTGTGTAATATTACACGAACCATTTGGAGCCACTTTTGACCCCCTCATAACTCAAAAACTATTTCACATAAACATGTCAAATTTGGCGCATATATTAAGACCTGTGAGATATATATGTGCTCCAAATTTCATAAGCACACCTCAAATGGTTATTTAGATATAAACGTACAAAAATCGTCATTTTTATGCTCTACCTAGGTATAGATCAAAACTCTGACACGGGGTATACTACCATTGCTTAAAGCCGTATTATTTTAATATTGTTGACGTTTATGTTGTAGTGTTATAATCATTATTTTAAGGATGTCAAAGTACGTGACATTCAACCGTTATTTTGAAACAATACTGCTTTAAGCGGTGGTAGTAACTCCTTAACTATTGAAAATGACACATAATTATTATTTTAATGTAAATAATAATGAATAATAATATAGTTGCATTAAAACCTTACCTTCGTATTCATGCATTTTGTGCAACGAAACGTCATTGACAGAAAAGAAGAAGAAACGTATTTGAAGTCGTCAGTTCAAGCTGTCAGTCATTGTGATTTGTATTCACTGTTTAAAGTGGTTTTAGTGATATCCACTGTTTACCGTGCTTGTTTTCAATGTTTCATTAAAAACTTTTGATTTTGAACTTTTGCAATCAAAATTGATGAGATGTAGAAATGTGCTGTAGAGGTAGTCTGACCATAGATGTAATCTGTCAATGTCAGTGTAACTCTAGGTACACTATATATTTTTCTTGAGAATTCTCGTCTTTAATTATCTTGTACAATGAGTCGTACAATAGAATTACTGGTGGGTGACACACTGACCTTACACCGAATAATAAGTACCTACTAATGTAAAACGTAAACTAAACTAATAGAAAAGTCCTATTACAGTGTAAAGGATTATTTGAATGATAGCAAGGCATGGGTATGAATTGTTACAGCGGCTGATTATGTAATGTTATATTATAAGTACATATATATAATTTCAAATATTTGTGAGATGGTGATAATAAAAAAAAAGCGGAGTATATTGCGGGCTCTTCTCAGACCAGGGCACGTTTGGAACCCGCGTAGCTTTAGTTTTACGATACCGTAGTTAATTATCACCATCACGTCTTATGCTCTGTAAGCATGACGTTCAGACGGTGTACTTTGTAGGTACATATTTTGAATAAATATGTTTTGAGTTTGAGATTGAGTTCAATAATTTCTGTACAAAAAGTAATGATATCCCATCAAAAACATAAATGTAAAATGAGAGCCAAGTTCAAAATTGTGATATATATGCCTTGGTTGTTGACTTCAGCGACAAAAGAAGTGAGATCTAAATGGGTGCCAAGTTCAATGGTCAGTCCTGCAATTTATTTATCCCATCAAAAACATAAATGTGAAATGAGAGCCAAATTCAAAATTGTGATATATATGCCTTGGTTGTTGACTTCAGCGACAAAAGAAGTGAGATCTAAATGGGTGCCAACTTCAATGGTCAGTCCTGAAATTTATTTATAACAACATATAATATTTTATAACAACTTAAAATATCATTTCTTCTTATAACTTAGTATAAAATGTTGAAGACTAAGGCTTTGGCTTGGCTAGTTTCCATATACGAATTATTATTAAGTAGGTACCTAAAAGTACAGTTTTTACCAGCAAGCCAAAGGACATTTTTCTGTCCCCATACAAAGTTCGCCTAAGAACCAACCGTCATAAAACATTGATTACTGGGTTCAAATTAATACCTTTTTATACTTGAGAGCAGATTAAAACTACGGACATTTGCAAGAAAATTACTTATTACCAAAAATATTTTCAATTTTGAGTTTATTTCAGCATTCACGATCAATCTACTTGAACAAATTAATATCATCTCTATCCATTTGTAATAGAGCTGTAAACAGTATGTAGATAAGACAAGATTCGCCGTAGTTCATCAAAAACATTACAGATGGCGTTAAAAATATTAAATTATTGTACTTTCAATAGATGGCGTTGCGAGATTCCGAATACTAGCGCACTTAGCACTTTAAGCAGCTTTTTTTTGTTTCTTACGATACAGATGTAGCGCTCAAGCGGTGGTATTGTATATTATTTAAAACTTAAGTTATTGATCTGTGGTTAATAATCCAGAGACGCAAACGTATAGTAATCAATTTAATACCCATTTACTTATTTTTTAATTAATTTGAAGTGTCCGTTAAATTCTGATATTTGGAATAAAGACTATAAATTAAGCTAAGAATTACTGTATATTTCAAACGTGTGTTGATTCTTAGGCGAATTTGGTCAATGTCCTTTTCGGAAGAATAAAATAAGAACTTACAGCTTTACAACTTGTGAAGGCTATAATGGATAAGAAAAAGAAAAAGACAAAGAAGACAAACTTTGGTATGATAAGGAAGATATCATCGAAACTATTAAAACTCCTATTCTCATGAATACTCGAGGCTCTTTTAAAGTCGAAGAGATGGCCAAATATCTTCTGTGGGTATAGAAAGCTACAACATCAAAAATTAGAATCGAAGAAGACTGTAGGTAGTTAAGTTTATGTTTGAATTATTTTTATGAATAGGTTAATCGTCATAATTTAAGCCAAAATGTGCAAAAATACTTTTTGACAATAAAGTCAAGTTTTTTTGTCAATTTTTGTCATATTATAGTTGTTTCGTTTCAATAAATGGTTAATAGAAGAGTAGTTTAATAAGTATAGAAAATATTAATATAAGCTGCACATGCCAAAGTATACCTATTACTGTGATGTGGATCTCAATGACCTAGGTACAAAAGTTAGACCTCAATAAACGTTGATTGTGAAATTTAATAAATGTGGTTTTATTTTATCCACCCTGTATGTGTTAATACGTTGGTCAATTACTGGCTCAATCTTGGTCAATAATTAGCTACTGTTGGTCTAACTAAGGAACAGTTCATCTTTTAGGATTTATGCCATTATTACAGAAATTCCTTGATACTTATGCTGCTATGATTTATGGTCCTCATTTTGTCTATAAATAAACTTAAAAAATAACATAGAACTAAGGTCTTCCGTTCACATCTGTGAAAATGACAGCAAATTAAAGTCAAAATATCTCCTTAAATGGTTTGGGAATGGTACGTTCACCCTATTAGTCTTAAATAATAAAAACCTGCCAATGCTATATAGCGCCTTTTGCATCGGGAAAATCTCATAGGAAATCAGAAATTGCACGCGGACGAACTCGCGGGCGACCGCTAGTCCGTAATAATTACAGTTTTAATTTTTAAACTTTACTGTAAAAACGAAAATCCTGCACATTGTCCCGAATCGGAGGGCAGAAACTGGTCAAGCCCTTTGTCTGTTTTGGCTAGTTACCACCCTACCGGCAAAGACGTAACACCAAGCGATTTAGCCTTCCGGTGCGATGCCGCGTAGACACACGTAGCAGAAACACGTAAGAATATTAAAAATCTCTGGTATGGGTTTAATATACCATACCTATCTCAGACTGCATCACCACTAACCAAATGAGATTGCAGTCAATGGCTAACTTATAGTGGATATGAAAAAAATACCTCTAGACCTAGCCTCTAGAGGCTGTATGAGGCGGTGTAGAGGTCTAGCCTAGGCTAGCACCGGAAAATGAGCGATTCCGCGGGATGATAAAAAAAACTACTTCTAGGTAGCTAGGCATTTAGGTATGTATCTAAAACTCGCTTACAAAACTTTCAAATCTCTAATTAAGTGATTTGAAGATTTCAATTCCTAATTATTAAGAGTCCAAAACAAATCCATTATGAATTGTAAACAAGTCTTATTACATCTAATCGCTGATGGGCTGCATCCCCTAATGATGTTTGCTTATGTATAAAACTGCTTGCTTATTGACATATTGGTATCAGTAGTGCATAGTGCAGTTTGTGGTGAACTTCTTATAGTGATTACAAGTTTCTAAAAGTTCTAAAGTGTTATGATGGTGCAAATGTTACAGTCTGTTTCTCCTTAATTACACATAACTAGTTGATGCTCGCGATTCGTCCGCGTGGATTGAGGTTTTCGGTTCCCGCGAGAACTCTTTAATTTCTTTTTCCTGGATAAAAAATAGCCCATGTGTTATTCTAGACTATAATCTAACTCTGTGAAACATTTCATCCAGATCCGTTCAGCCGTTCTGGCGTGATTGAGTAACAAATGACCATCCATCCATCCAAACTTTTGCATTTATAATATTAGAATAGATTGTTATTAGTTAGGGGCATCTTATAGGCTAATCTAGGGCAAAATCTATCAGTGTGTTCTACATCATGCATCATGGCAGCGATGCCTAAAGGTCAAGGCGTATAGACGGAGGGGAAGAATTGAGTGGAGCGGTGAAAATGAGAAGCATTTTAATACAAGTAAGTATCTTTTTAAACAGGTTATTATCGAAAAGGCTTTTCTTTTAATTCGATTATAAGTTTTTGATGACCTCCGTGGCGCAGTGGTGAGCGCTGTGGGTAACAACCTTATCAGTCCTGGGTTCGTAGCTGGCAGAACACTGTCCACACGAAATCCACTGTCGCAGCAAGAACATCATAAATTCGGCCAATCAAAACAATTGAGACTGTATCAATGTTTAATGCAGGTTTTACATAATTAGGATGCTGGCTTCATACGGGTATTTTGCTTACATGCGTGTATCCTGTCTCTTTTTCAGCCGCTAAAAGTTTTGAATTTTGCGGTGAATATAAGTAGATTCCATCCGGCTTGTTTAGTCACATCAAGCGGTGTGGTTTCTACTTCAATCCACCCAAAATGTACCTTCGATTGGACCTAAAGTTCTGTGCATCTATCTATCGTGAAAATGCACACCATTTTTACAAATTTATTAAGTACTAGATAATGCCCGCGACTTTATCCGCGTTGATTAAGATGTTTTGATTCCCACAGGAACTCATTTCCCGGGATACCTATGTCCTGGAACCTATCTCTGTACCAAATTTCATCAAAATCGGTTGAACAGATGGGCCGTGAAAGCGTAGCAGACAGACAAACAGACGGACAGACACATTTTCGCATTTATATTAGTAGGGATAAGCACAGAGTACATTGATTATAATTTATAAGTATACCTAGTTACGCAATGATCTCTTACTAAGGTATATCAACATGTTCCTTCGAAATTTTGCACTCTAGCGTCTGTAAAATAATGAATTCGCAGGAAGAAATAAGGAAGAATATATTATATATGTCACCGTAAGATTGTAAAAACCGTTAGATTATAATCTAACTCGCGATATTCTAAACTGTCGAAAGATTAGAATTTAACGCATTATTTTCCGGTAGATTGTAATAGATAGATATTTAAACCCGATAAAATCAAGTAGTGCCCGGCCGCAGGCAGGGCACTACTTGATTATTTATGTCGAACCCTAACCTAACCTACAAGAAAGAGACAAGAAAATGTAAATAAAATGAGTATTTAAAAAATTGACACTCAGAACATTGAACAGTTTACAATCTTTCGACAGTTTAGGATTTCGCGAGTTAGATTATAATCTAACGGTTTTTACAATCTTACGGTGACATATATAAATAGATAGTTCTCGTTAGTTCGTTTCGTTCACCTGCGTATACCAATATACCTAATGTAATAGATTTAAGTATAGACTTGCAGTCGAAGAATATCGTTGTGGTGGTTATAAGTAGAATTCACTTGACTTGTTTATGATCTAAGTCGGGTATTTTCTACTTATGCCTACTTCATGAAATCTAAATATTATGATACCCGAAG
The DNA here is from genome assembly GCA_964035005.1 of Erebia palarica. Lineage (NCBI taxonomy): Eukaryota > Metazoa > Arthropoda > Insecta > Lepidoptera > Nymphalidae > Erebia > Erebia palarica. Next base: position 7,962,487 of record OZ035993.1, on the reverse strand, counting down.
AAAATGAAGGGATACCTAACGCAACTTTTAATTATATACATAATTGAACAACCGCTGAGTTTCATGCCAGCTCTTCTCAGTAGAATCATTTTTCCGAACCGGTGGTAGATTCTTAACGTATCATAAGTGACACAAGTTGTACTGCATGAAATAAATAAATCATTTACCATTTATGAAATATGAGAGAAAATGGGATAATTATTAAAAAAAGAACATACTTATTTCTTTTTTGACAGGACAAAACAAGGGGATCTGGGCATAAATGCGTTTGACTCCGTCTCTCTCAATTCACCATTATGTAGACATAGAGATGGAGATACATTATGACGAAATGACTTATTTATTTCACAGGACAACTTGTGCCACTTATGAAATGTCAAGACCCTCTACCGCCATATAGTCCCACAAACTTATTTGACCCGGTGGCCAAAATTGGAACAAATTTTTATGCCCTTTAAGTCTTTAGAAATGAATAGAATATGTTTTATTTGCTGATCCAACACATAGTTAACATAAAATACTTAAAATCTAACTTAACTTAATTATCGTCTAGAATATTTTGTTTTTTTATTCTTATTTTTAACCCCCGACGCAAAAAAAGAGGGGTGTTATAAGTTTAACGTGTCTGTTTGTGAATCTGTCTGTGGTATCGTAGCTCCCAAACAGATGAACCGATTTTCGTTTAGTTCTTTTCATATACAATAGGTACTAGCTGCACTGTCACCGGGTCAGATAAGTTTGTCGGACTATAACTACCACTCTACCATACGAAGAGACAGCTGAGTACCTGTATGTATTTTTAGTTAGTGTTGAACTTATTATTAAACACTTCCGAGTAAAGCAGCGCAGCGGCGGAAAGAGAGTTGCGTCGTAAGCAATATGTCGCAGGCTCTCGTTAAATTCGGAAATTTGTATTTTTTTAAATATTTTAAATAGGTTAATAGCCTCAGAAACATTAAAAATACCTAACCTGACAAATACATAATTTAATACATAATATTTATTTGACATTAATTTTAATTGACATTGACATCGTAACGTATGGACATGATAGTATTATATTTTAATTTGTAATGGTATTCAACTAAAAATATTTTGTTAGGTCACTTGACATTTGATCGCATGGAAATAAAGGCTTTATTTATTTATTTATTTATTTATTTAATAGCCTCATCTGGTGACAGAAGGGCTGGCTCATTTTTTGCGCAAAGGATCAGCCTGGCTGTCCAGCGCGGAAATGCAGCCAGCATTCTTGCCACCATTCCACGCGGGCATAATTTATATAATATAGTAATTAGGTTAAGCCAGCTAGCATTAAGTTCTAATGTATTATATAAAATATTATAACGAAAGTAACTATTTTTTTTTAAATCGACACAACACGGCTCATTTTTTTCTGTACATCTAAGTAGATTTCGTTCGACTTGTTTTGTAACCCAAGTCGTTCCAAATTTGCTTATGTTTACAGGGAAAACTGCTCACCATAACGCGCAGAAATAGACAACAATTTAAGAAGAATATGAAGAAGATTCGTCAAGCCAGAAGAAACATAACTTTGTCGTTAATATAAGTAGATTATGTCTGGTTTTTATTTATTACAAAATCAGATAAAGTCTACTTTTATATACGGCAATGTATCGTCGTTCAAGTCAAGTCAAGAATATTTAAGTAAACTTAACTTTTTCAGGCGTTCCGCGTTAATACCATAACAAATAGAATTCTGAGGCAAAATTTAGCATTGTATTTCACCAAAACTTGTGACCTTTGCGTCGGTAAAAAGTAAAAACCGATGATTTGTTGTCATTTATTTTAATAAATTAGAATCAGTTCTGAATTTATCTTTACTTTACTAATATTAGGTATACCTAAACTCAATCACACCAAGTTTGTTACTCAATCACACCAACAGCTGAACGGTTCTGGATAAAATTTGCCACGGAGATAGATTATAGTCAGAAATAAAGTGCATCTGCATTGTGAAGTTGATAAAGCATTCTATTGCGCGGCAAGCGATCACTTCCTTATTGGTGCATATCTCGTGAAGAGCTAACTAAAGAAATGATTAAGAAGTAAGGTCTATTAATTATTGGTGCATATGTCACCGCTTTTATGAACGTATCTACTTTAGTCTACTTACTTTTAATCTAGTGGGTAGAACTATTGTCTTGAACCTATTCTTAGTAAGTATACTGAATTTCCTGACGTTCTGAGTTACTTATGGATTTCTTCGTAGACTACCTCGTGAGTTGACATTAATTAAATAATAGTAGGAGTTTTCTTGGGATAATAATGCAGTTGGTTCCCACTTCCCACGTCATACGGCATATGACTTGACTAAAATAGTTTACGTAACAATTATTAGATGTTAGTGATAATAACCAGGACCGACGGCTTAACATGCTCTCCGAGACACGGAGGAAACGAAAAGTCACCCATCCAGTCACCGACTTGGGTCATCGTTACTTAACAATCGCAAACGAATGATATGCGTTTATCACAACTACTCACAGCAACTTAGGTATTTATTAAACTTAACAATTACTATTATTATTATTATTATTATACGCTTTATTTGTACCACCACAACAAGTAAAGATAAAAAAAACAAAAATTGGAAATTAAACAAACACGCACAGAAGTAGGATACAAAAGGCGGCCTTATCGCTTAGATAGCGATCTCTACCGGGCAACCTCAGGAAAAGGAGAAAATAAAGGAAAATAGACTGCAGGTGGTTCTATACTTACATTCAAATAACTACATACTAAGTAATACATAAACCAATAATAAAGATTTATGTAATATATAATATAGCTAATTATAAAATATACTAATATATATACATACCTATATATTTAATACTGTTCTTGTATTGACATGAAAAGTGCTATTAAACTATGAATAAATCTTATGAATAAGGCTTTGGATTTAGAAGTTTCTTTTGATCATTTTGAAAGCGCTTTTGTGATGTTCAGTGAAATTGACCTGTATATTTTTATTTAAGTACTCATATTTTCTTGTTATACTTAATCTCCGGAGATCGCAGTCAAATGCTTCGGCATAAAAAAAAATCATTGCCTCATCATTAGTTTGAGTTTTGGACTAATTATTTTTCTTTTTTTCTTTTAAAATAACGCACATCCTTTATATAATTAATAAACCCCGTAATTTTTCTAACTTAATCATTTCTTATGGTTGCCTGATAGAGGTCGCTTTAAAGCGATTAGGCCGACCATTGTACCATTGCTTTGTTTCTATTGTTTATAGTACGAGTATGTATTGAATGAATGAATGAAATTTATTTGCTGAATATGAGTATGTACAGATGTTTACAATTTTAAGGCGTCCTTCATATTTAACTTTATGTTAATTAGCATGTAAATATTTAATTTAAGTACTCATTAGGAATAGTATTATATTTAACAATTATTCTAATGAGATTATGAGATCTAAACACATGATCATGATTACTAAAAAAAAGAACGTCCATATTAAAATAAAATTCAGTTACATTATGTCAACTTAAATAAATAATATGCCAATTAATTGTTCAAAAAATTAGATAAAGAATAAAAATACTTGTTGGACATACAACCAACGACTTTTATAGCTACATGTATTTTGATTTTTTAGGTTGTTATCTAATTTGTTATAAATTTTAACACACATAGCATGCATGTTTAATAATTTTTCATTCAGCTTCCCAACTAGTTGAGCTATAGTACTAACGTACTTACTATCTTACCTACTTATCACTGGTTTCTTCAAAAGATCTCCTTTCCTAGTTCCTCGATAAAATCTAAATATAATTGTACCTATAGGCTATAATACTAATCAGGCTAACATTCCACAGTTAAGTGCTGTTAACTAAGACATTAACTTAACTGTCGATGGAATGATCATAAGGCATGTGTTCCATTTAAGTAGCAAAGCTATAGGTACATTATAATCTTCCGGTAAAATAATTGTTTCTGATCATTAGACATTTTGTATTCCCATTATTTTTCGGATAAATATAATTTGGCAATTATGAAATGGAAGCGGTATAGGATAGAGCTGGCTAAACGGGACAATCGAAAAATATACAGCTTCAGCTCCGTTTCTTTCCATACTTACCAAACGAAAAAGCACACAATATGTTCATTTTTATCAGGGCTGCGTACCAAAATGGTAAGAAACACTCATGATGAAACTATGTCCGCCCGTCACACTTTGCTTGATTTAGTATCTTATCGTTCAGTAGTAAACCATAACATACTAACAATTTTTTTTAATTTAATGAAATACTTACTTAAAAAATACCCAACAATTTGCACACCAATATATGGTAGAATATGCAAGGGAAATTACTATTTTTATGACCTATACCCATATAAAATATAAAATATGCAAATAAAATATTTCTTCTACTTCTTTATGAGCGTTTTCTCATCCATTGTTGGACACAGGCCTCGTCATGTGCACGCCACTCTTCCCGATGTTGAACAAGCCTCCTCCCGCAAACTCGTTGATGTCGTCAGACCAACGAGATGGTTGTCATCCTACGTTTTGTTCGCCGGTACGTGGTGTCTATTCCAGTAGCAAACGGGTCCATCAATCATCTTTGGTCCTACAGACATACCCTGCCCACCTAAACTTTAACCAGGACACTTTAAAAATAATATCAGTGTGTCCCGTTCTTTGGCGCAATGTGGTGTTTGGCACACGGTCAATGAGCGATATACCGAGCATGGCCCGCTCCATTGCTCGTTGTGCCACTTGCAGCTTAGTTGTAAATTGTTTTGTCAGAGTCCATGTTTCCGAACCGTAGGTCATGGCTGGCAGCACACATTGCTCGAACAAGCGCCGCTCAAATTAAATATTATTTATTTATTTTTGATTTAAACTTCTTTTCCTTATTTTAAATATACCACATACACGGTATAGTGCGCGAGTCTGACTCGCACTTAGCCGGTATTTGTTAGCTTGGACCCATATCATTAGCACATCTACCAGTGGTCGGCCGTCCTAACGATACATTTCGACACGGGCGAACTGGGGTTAATTGAATTAAATTCAATCCAAGACCAAGCCATGCTGTATCCGGCGGAAACGCGCGCGCAACAAGGAAGTTCCGCTTTATTCAAACTTACAAATCTATCATAATTATTAATTTTTATTAGTATTTGTCATGCTTCAGTATTGTCTTTTAAATTATTTTTCGGTCTTAGGCCTATAATTGAGCTCTAAGTCCGAAAAATAATTGCAAGTATTAGTCATGAAAACTCACGTAGATAAGTAGATCTAGTGTTACTTACGTTAGTTGCTTACGTAACCTATAGATATGTACGAAAAATAGAAGCGTAATTGCGGCCTTAAAATGTTTAAATAACATCTAAGTCATTTGAAAATCCATAGTTTATAATTATATTATCCTAGCAGATGGCTGCTACTTCGTCCCCGTGGATTGAATGGTTTTTTGGTTACCGCGGGAACTCTTTAATTTTCCGGGAAAAAAAGTAGCCTAAGTATTATAAGAGACCATAATCTATCTCTGTGCCAAATCTAAACCAGACCTGTTCAGCCGTGATTGAGTAACATACATCCATCCATACATCCATCCAAACTTTTTATTTATAATATTATCAGTAAAGATAGATTATACTAGAACTCGTCGTCCTAGGTGACGGTAATGCGACTTTACCGATAAAAAAGCTAGTGGTCCTAACTCCTATCCACTACAGCCCATTAATGTCCCACAGCTGGGCACAGGCCTCCACTCTCAAAGGAGAGACAGGATTAGAGCTAAGATCTTTATGCGGGTTGGCGGGCTTTATCGGTATAACCAGCAGGGCGACCGCGTATCTTCTGCATCAATCATTGCTACAGTATCAATTGCTGTGGTCGGCTGAATTTATGGTATTCTTGTTACGTCAATGGATTTTGTCCAATAGTGGAAGAGTGTTATCCAATCAGAGGTGATTACGATCGTTACACTGTAGCTGTCAGAGATACCCAGCTGTCGAGAGTCGCCCAGCTGGACTGACGGCTTAACGTGCTGTCTGAGGCAAAATTACATAACTTCGAAAAGTTAGAGGTGACGTGCCCCGGGATCAAACCCCCCACCGCCCGAATAGGAAGCCGGGTGTCTAAGCCGCTAGGTTATCACCGCTGTATCAACTCACTAGTTGATGCCCGCGACTTCATCCGCGTGGATTGAGGTTTTTGGGTTCCCGCGGGACCTCTTAAATTTTCCAGGATATAAAGTTGAGAAGTATATCCTTCCCCGGGACGCAACCTACCTCTGTATCAAACCTAAAAATCGGTTGAAAAGATGGGCCGGGAAAGCGTAAAGCAGACAGACAGACAGACAGGCACACTTGCTATGGACGTATGGATTAGACTTCTTTGAAATTTCTTCTAAACTCCAACGGTTTTATTAGAGCACTTCCATACGTGTGTCAGCATCCATCATAAAATGCTCTGTCCCACACTGGGATGGCTCAATGAAATAAGTACATAATAAGAGCCCCACTATTTAAAGCTAATCAAACTTAGTTAAGGAGTAGTTCGCTTCTGTGCGCGGGCGCCGATCGACGTCGCACCATGATGTCACTTGTTATTCGAATTTGGAACGCGACTGACGTTTCTCAGTGATTGATTAAAAAAAGTAATTGACGTAATAAGGATCTTTGAAATAGGGACGTCCCTAACTCCCTAGCACCAAAAATTGTGATTGCAAAGTTTGGAATTCGTGCTCTGTGTTAAGTAGTCTTCAGACGTGCGAACATGCTCGACTTTTGATTGACTCGAAGTTCATTGGCTGGGTCATGAGGTATTGTTAAGCCCCGGTATATTGTAATCGAGTTTAGTGAAGTGTTAAGTAAACCAATCATATGAAAAAATTATCACGTACTTAAGCTGATTGGTCTGCTAAACACATCTCCGCTTTTTTGGATAGGTACTTACTGGGATTTATACGTGGCAGCATGGCTTTGCCTCGATCAAGGATAAATCGCTTAACTTGGTTGAGGCAAACCAGCAATACTTCAACAGTTTACACCAACTGACCCCCGAATTTTTAAGGAAATCGTAATCGTAAACGTTTGTCAGATGGATAATTCGTTCTGTTTAAGGAGTTCATAGATGCCTGCCCGTCAAAAAGCATGTATTAACTCCTTGAACAGTTCGAGTAATACGTCAAATGATTTCGGTTTGCTTAGACAATAGGGCCTCTGCTTTGCTAGAGAAAAGCTTCAAGAGGCACTTATATTTTTTTTAAAGCAACCGCTGAGTTTCTTTCTGGTTCTTCTCTAGTAGGAAGGGCATTGATTCAACGATTTAAACCACTTCTCAAAGATTATTTGAAAAAAAAATCGACTTTGTCTCACGCTATGTACCTACATAAAAATTCATTTTAATTAAAATTGTGTAGGTACGCGACGACGTTCTTTTTTTGTATTCTATCAAACTAGCTCATTGAGCATGTATCTGCATACGGCCAGCTTTAGCCAAAGACAGGGTGTTAACCAATCGAAAAGATTGCTATACATAAATTATCGCAAGCTGTCACAGTTTTGGTCCCAAGCCTTGTCTCATACTTTGTCTCACTATTACTCTTTCGTCTCTTTCTTTTAAGATCTATGTTGCGTCAAATGATGTTGAACAGTGACAGTTGTTGGATGCATTTTTGTTTTTGATGGTAAGTTTTTTGTTATTATATTAAGTCAAGGCCAATAAAGCTGTGATATTTTATGTATCTATCTGTCATTTATCTTACTTATGTGAAAAATTCGTAACTCGTAAACGACGGTGTATAGGATATTCTTGCAGCAAACTAATAATACCAATAAACTAAGCAACATCCCAATTAAATCAAAGTAGACTTTGATTTAATTGAGATGATGCTTGGTTAAAAAATTAAATATTTTTTAGTGATTATTTAATACAGGAATTGCCAAAGGAACGTAATATCACGTTACCTGAAAATTTTATTTTTAATAACCATTTGAAATATCGGTTTAAGTAAAAAAGTGCGTTGACTTTGATGACGTACCAAGTATTTCCTACAAAATAACGCGTTTTGACGTTTGAAAAGAGTTTCTGATTTGACTAGTTGTCAAATACCCACGTTCAAATACGAAAGTGAGTGTCTGTCTATCTATTAGATGGTTACACTGTAGCTTGGTAACTAACTTTACCTACTAACTAAACTTTTTGGAATATCCTACAAACTAGACCTATTAGAATAAACTTTGATTTCAATAATGTATACTAGGAATTATGATTTATACTAAATAGTTATTTGTGTAAATTGCTGATAGGTTAGAATCGTAATGGAACAGTTTGTTATTGAAAAATATATTTGGTAAGTAGATAAATAATAATTTAGTAAATTACCCGTTTTGTTTGTTACATAAATATATTTTTATGATATTAGCAAGGCAACTAATGTACCTATTTGTTCAATTAAGCCCATTTAGTAATAATAATGACTCATTTCTTAACGCCTTGTTAGCTATAATGATAAGTATAATTAATGAAATTTATGTAAGTATAACTAGATGATGTTTGCGCATTCGTTCAAGGTTTTCGAAAAATCCCATGGATATTCTTAGCTATTCCAGGTTTAAAAGTAGCATACTCGTAAGACATAAGTCCTTCATCGAGATGAAATATTATATTTTAGTACAAAATTGTGTGTACTGTGGTAACAGTGGGCAAATTAATATTGAGTTGGTTATAATTTTTTCCGCGCTGTCTTCTCATTATTCGAAAGAAATACATGTATGCGACTTCTAAGGTTAAACGTATAAATGGAGAAAACGACGTAAAGAGAGAGAAACTTACATAATATAAAAGTAAGGAGATTGTTATTTCCATGCTTACACGTGTACAACAACCATTAGAGGTACTCGAATTTGACTTGCCTCTTCGTTCCAACAGAAAGCCTCTAATTTAAATAAACTTTAAGAAGGGCTTTTAAAACGATAAATAAATCTACTCTTGAAATAAATGTAATGTTTAGTTTCTACTTTTTAATTTTTAAGAATGTCCTTTGTACTTAATTTTCCTTTTTTATACAATAATTAATAATAATAATCAACTGATTCGAAATGCCCTTCAAACGTCTAACCATAATAATTATTTCAAGAATAGTGAATGCTTAGAATACAAGTATTAATAGGTGTACCTACTTAGATGCTGTCTCAATAAAGAGGAGTGAGTCAAATTCACGCTCTTTCGATTGTAAGCACTAAGTACCTACTAACCTAATAGACGTAAAAAATAAAATTGAGTGAAGACAAATTTTAATTTGATGATACTCGTTGCTATGAGTGACTTACGGACTTTCTTGAGGCGGAGCGAAGGTGTCATGAGTCTCATGCAATTATTTCTAAGCTTCTTTACCTATTGTGAAGATCATTAAGAGGACACAAAGATAAACTCAAACTCAAAGTACCTATATTTATTTAAAATTGGTACCTACCAAGTACACCTTCTGATACAAAGAGTTGTACCTAAGAGTACCTACAAAATATTACCTACACAAATTAAGAATTACAAATTAAATTTCCTTAGATTTTTAATATTACATTTCGGAAACAGTTACGGAGGTTTCTAAGCTATTTTATTTTTTCACAATTCTTTATACTTAACCCATAAGGAAGATCTATCTAAAACATAACCGCATAAACAAGGACAAAATTGGTTCCATTCAACTTTATTAGCGTACACGGGATGACGTTATTTCGCCCGCCAGGGGCAGACATGTTGTGAATCATTAATCAATTCGCCGCTAAGTGCTCACTAATTCCAGGGGCCCTATTACGTCAAAATTATTGCTACAGTATTGGATAGAAGCAGGCGTTACCTTGCGGAAGTCCATGATAATGAAGGAACTAGAAGTTTAATTCGCTCTTATCCGCGACCATAGGTAAATCTATGTGGTACAGTGTGTATCCCGCACTATTAGCGAGCGATATTCACCAAACCACAGAAATCTTCCAAACTACTCTCAACGTACGTTTCACTCCGATACCGAAGCATCTTCAGGAGATGTTGAATTCTAGTTCCTTGATGGCTACAATGGAAACATTTATGATTGGTTAATAGCTTTTTGCATATTTATTGCAGAATACCATAAATTGAGCCAATCGCGCCAATTCAGATTGTAACAATGATTGTTACAGCTTTTACGTAATAGGGCGTTCCCTCCTGTTTATGTGGATATAGACTGATCAAGAGGAGTCTGAACACAAACTAGATAGAGGGCGCTCGGGAGACCTATTGTTAATGAGAATTTAATAATCCTTAGTTAGCTAAATACCTATTATAAATGTGAAATTGTGTGTGTCTGTAACCTTTTAAGAAAGAGATAAGTTGCTTTTCGAGGAAAGACTTACTTTGCTTTTTTTTGCTACTGTGCTTTTTACTATACTTTTTTTGCTACTGCGTACTTTTATCTCGGCAATTTTCTGCCATAAAAAATCAATCATTTATTGAAAACAATGCAATAGAACTTAAAGTTAACTAGCCTAATCTAATAACTATATAAATCATGCCCGCGTGGAATGGTGGCAAGAATACTGGCTGCATTTCCGCATTGGTCAGCCAGGCTGATCCTTTGCGCAAAAAATGAGCGAGCCCTTCTGTCGCCAGATGAGGCAATTAACCGCGGTGAAATATCTCGCAAAAAATATTAGCAATTGAACATAATTAAAAAAAATTAAAACCGGTCAAGTGCGAGTAAGACTCGAGCACATTGGGTTCCGTTATTCCGTACCATCACACAATGTACCTTAATTTTTTTTATTAAATTATAAGAAAGACAATAAGTAATCAGCTGTGAAATAACAGGTGCTAAACGGGTAGCGCCTGACAATCAATTTGCAACTATGAATATTGAATACGGTACCCTAATTAACGATTTTCGGATTTTTCCTATACTTGTGCTGTGAGATCTTGCTTAAACGTCCGTATATTTTGATTGTGTTGACTTGCTTTTCTAGCTTTGCTGAAGCTTAATTTTTTACAGCTCCAAGAGACCGTAGACTTATGTATTTGATTTTAATTCGTAAATCTGTAATTCCAACTTGATACGCGTTTCCGAGAAATAGGCCAGAACTGAGAAAATTCAGACATTATAAATTCTCGATTCGACTCTGCCGGGATAGAACCCGGGACCTGACAACTTATAAGACACAGCGCTCACCACTGCACAACCTACCTCAAACTTTATTACCCACCAATTACAATCCGGGTATGTTTAAATCACGAATGAATACCTAGGCATCTTCTAGGCAAGCGCGTCTCATTTTAGGCCGCATCATCATTTCCCATCAGGTGTGGTTGTGGTCAAGCGTAAGCCTATCCATACTAATATTATAAATACGAAAGTGTGTCTGTCTGTCTGCTACGCTTTCACGGCCCAACCACTCATCCGATTTTGATGTTTGGTAAATAGATTGAAATTTAGTTTACATGCCGGGCTACTTTGTATCCTGGAAGATTGAATAGTTAGCGCGGGAATTAAAAAAAATCAATCCACGCGAAAGAAGTCACGGGCATCATCTAGTTCATTATACCACCCGTGCGAACCCAAGTCGGACCAACTTGCGAAAGAAATGTCAAAATTACCCGTTGTACTATAAACTGTCAATGAACAAATAACTTTAAAGAAGCAGCAGTCTGTATACTCACGCGATAACGGGGTGGCAACTCGACCCAAGATAACAGAGGGCAGAAGCCAAAGATGAACAAATAAAGAGATATCTTAGCGTCAGTATGATGAACTTGTCGGTAAATAGTGCAGTTGTTATTTTGAACACTTGTATTGTCTAGACTTGGCCTTAAATACCTAGATAAGTTTAATAGAAATAATTTCAGACTCTCATACGCTATAATATGATTTAAAGATCCCATGGTCACCGGACGCTAAACATTTTAATGAAAGGAATAGAAGTTTAATTCGCTATAATCCGCAACAATAAGTTTAACTATCTGGTACAGTACAGTATCTTGCGATATTCACACCACACAAATCTTCAAAATTATTCTCAACGTAGATACGTTTCACTCCGACACCGGAGCATCTTCTGGAGATGGTGTTCTATCACAATATAAAATGCGAAACATTTTGTTAATGTTGTTTCCCAAAAGTTGGTACTAGTGAGTAGTGTCCCAAGAGCTGGCCCTCAATTAGCCCAACGGCTTATAGCCTGGCAATTCATGAACGATCATTTGGATGGTGTATATTTTTATAAGGAAATATAAATATGTAGATATTTTTTCTATGATAGATCTTACGCTGAGTTTCACGAAACAAATCCTAAAGTGAAAATAGAGAATAAGCTAAGCAGATCACATACAATTCTCGTGGCTAGCTTGTTGTTGTTAAATGGTTGTTAAAATTAGTTTAATCACCACTTTTTTTAAAATATTGGCCAGCGTGGTGGACTTCTCCTTCTCATTCCGAGAGGAGGCTCCTACTCAGTAGCGAGCCGGCAATGGGTTGAAATGATGAGTAAATAAATTAACCACGATTGCAGCACAGCGTGGTGGACTATGGCTCTCTACTCAAACTCTACAAAGAACCTTGTGAGGTTCTTGCATAAAGTTCATACATATAATTAAACATTTATGGAATTTTTATGGTAAGAGAGTAAGGTAATATTTATTTATTGTGTCGAACTCAAATGCACATGAGCTTTAAACTGTAAAGACGTAATTAGTTTTCAAGAGTAAGTAGGTACCTATACCTACCTAAGTATTCAATTTAATGTGTAACCATAAACTATAAAGTTCAATTAAAAGCTCTTTTCGCGTGTGTACAGAAGCTGCGGGCAATTAAAAAAAAGAAGTTAAATTTCAAATTACGAACAGGCGGCCCCGAATCCCTCTGGGTCATTCATCCCGATGCCATATGGGATCGCACGTAAAGTGAATTTAAAAGGCATAGAAGTGACACGTGCATTTGAATATTTAATTAAAGAAACCTTTTTGTGTGATAAGTAGGCCAATCTTGGTCAATGTCGTGACTTTGCCTAATAAGGGTTGTTAATTAATACTGGTTTCATTTACCACTCTGGACGCGACACTATACCCTGGTTAAAATTATTAAAGTCATCTTCAATTTTCAACAAATCACCGACCCACTTGATCACGAGTCTCCTCTCAGATAAAGCAAGTGACATTGAAGTGAATTAAATGAATAATTATATTTCACGTAAGACAACTGGTGCTACTTATGAAATGTCATGACTCTACCACCGGTTCGGAAAGAGAATTCTATTAATATTAATATTAAATTGCTAAATCAGTCAGTCAGAGGTGCGTGATCGAATTTCCGAAATAAAAGCAGACATATTGTGAGTTGTGACCAAGGTACAAGATGAAACTATCCCAAATCTAAGGTTTGTGTGAAAACTCGTATTTATATAATTTGATATATAGATACGAGTAATATATACTTTGATGTTGGGGGTGGGGTTTGGTATATTGTATATTTTTGAATTTGATAGTAAATCGAATATTTCATAGTTTGTTAAGACGTAAACATAGAGTTTAATTACATGTTTTTTTGTATAAAGTATCCTACTGAAAATTTCAATTACATTTCTTACAAAAATATTACTGTGAATGTTGAATCAGTGTTGCTATATTTTTATACAATAGAACTGAAATCTAGGTGCAAGAAATCAATCACTCTAGTCCAATAAATAACATGAACCAATTCAACCAATCAATAGCGAATCGCCTAGCCGTTGTCCAATTAGAAGCATTTAAATCACACCGTCCATTTATCGAATTAGTTGAGTTAAGAGATATCATTTGACCGGACGTCGCCAGTTCTGTACGTATCGTGGGTCTATGGCGCGGATGCGAGCAATTGAGCAATTAACGGAGTCATGTTGAGTCCTTGTATGTTGACAATTTCTTTTAAAAGAATACTGAAATACTGAAACGAGACAGACTTGCAACCGTTCTCATAATAATAATAACTAATTGTCATGGTTGTCGTACCTACTCCCAAACGATAAGGGTTCTTTCCTCTTACCACTTCGACTTTGGGTCCAGCGCCCCACAGAATAGTCTAATAACTTAGACTACTAGGTATATTTAATTTGTATACCTATGTATTGTAATATCTTGTTTTTTTAAAAGAGCAACTGCCGAGTTTCTTGCCTGCTCTTCTCAGTAGAATCTGCTCTACAAAGGTAGAGCCAAGTCCTTCCAACGCTACACTTTCTGGTGTAGGTGATAATAAAAATCTTTTTACTAGTACAGTGTAGTAGCTGCTACAGACTGCAATTTTTTTTTGTCCAACCGCTTTAACATATGGAAGTTGTCTAAGTATTGGCATGAACCTAAGATGACGTGATCAGACTTTAGTAAGCTGGAAAATACGAGCTCATCTCTATTGGAACAGGCATTGTCTAAGAAAATCGTAATCATTTGACAGCTTGAAACGATTTGCTCCAACTGTTTAAGGGGTTCATAGACCATAGTTCATACATGCTTTTTGACGTGCAGGCGTCTATGAAATTATAATTTTGACACACGATTACGATTTCCTTACTCAATCGGCGGCATTTGATCACGCAGAGATCTTTCAGTTATACGCAGCTTAAAAACACTATTATTGTACACAAATAGAGGCTGACTCGGACTGGATAACTGTAATTAATTTTACGACCTCCCTGATGGAGTGTTGAGCGCTGTGGTCTTGTGGGAGGTTCCGGGTTCGATACCCGGCAAGGGGTTTGGGAATTGGGAAAGCCACTGACATATATTTTTATCTATTGAAAGTTTCTTATAAAAAGTTATTTTTAGATATAATATTGAAAACCATCAAAGAATAAAAAATATTGGCAGTGGCTGGTCTGGTGGGAGGCTTCGGCCGTGGCCAGTTACCACCCTACCGGTACTGTGCTACCGGCAAAGACTTGCCGCCAAGCGATTTAGCGTTCTGGTACGATGTTGTGTAGAAAAACCGATTAGCCTACCTAGATTTGGCTTCAATATTACAACAGCTGTCATAACCCTAACAGGTTAGCCCGCTACCATCTTAGATACCATAATCTCTTAACTACCAAGGGAGATCGCAGTCAAGGGCTTGTAGTGGAATTAAAAAAAGTAGTCATCAAATGCTCATCGCGAATGTCGCGTCAGTGCGTCAACCTGCAGGCGTGTCATATAATAATAATTGTGAATCCAGACAGTCATAATTGAGAACCCTCGTGTGTTATGACTAGACCATACGATGCCGCAACTTTGTTCGAATGTATTTAGGTTTGGTTTCCAGGATAAAAAGTAGCTTCACTCTCCCGTTGTTTCATATTCATATCAACGACCTCAATTTACATAGACGGGCCCTGTCAAACAAAGAATGTGGACTTATTTTACTAACGCCATCGCCATAGTCTGAAAAGCGGGCCAGCGGTATGGCGGGGACAAGGACGGGCCTATACATGTGAGGGGTATGCCTTACAAGTCGGACGTCCAACTTTTTTCTATGAAAGGGCCTAGTACCTATTTACCTACATATTTAACCATGATTCATATTCATTTATTTTTTTTACATTCCAATTTCACAATTATTCTTACAGAATATCAATAGCTAAAGTTCCTATTTGCAATATTGGAACCCCGGTGGGGCACAGGCCACAGCACATCATTAATGTAGGAGAGAGACGGCCGCCTTATTTATCTTCAAAAGAGTAATTTATTTTGTTATTAAAGTAGGCTTTATCTATTTATTTATTATACGACTGCCTGAAAAAAGGAGTAAGGAGTAGGATATTGTTTTCAGGGTTCATGTATGTATGTATGTATGTATGTATGTATGTATGTGAGTTTGTATATTCCACCATAACTTCTATACGCCTGAACCGATTTTGATAAATGAGTTATCGTTAGAATCTCTAGCTTATTCCGGGTGACATAGGCTAGTAAATTTTTTTTTAAAAAATGATGGGGTGACCATGGTCCCGCATTAAAGACCAAAATTGAAAAAAATATTCGAAAATAAGATTAACTATATAATCATCATCTAGAACATGATGAGTAGATTCCAAAAATATATAACACGATAATTCAATATTTAGTGAGGTAAACTCCAAAAATCGCAGTCGTATTTTTTAATTCGTTAAATTAATTTTTTTGAGTTTGTGTTAGCAATACTTTCCAAAGCTTTATACTTATGTTACGAGCTGATGCTCGCGACTTCTTCCGCGTGCATTCAGGTTTTAGTAAATCCCATGGGAACAATTATTCAGGATGTTTCCTATCCCTGTAGCAAATTTTGTCAAAATCAGTTAAACAGTTGGCCTTGTAACCATTGAAGTAATGTAGCCTCGGTTGGTTTTAATAATTAAGGCGATGTTGGTGATGACGTCTTTATTCAGCGAAATCTTAGTATCTACTCTTTTCTAACTGAACTTACAACGAGACCTGCTATTGTTTTAATTTTATTTCCTTACTAGCTGATGCCCGCGACTTCGTCTGCGTGGATCGAGGTTTTTTGTTTCCCGCGGGAACTCCTTAATTAACCGAGATAAAAAGTAGCCTCTGTGCTATTCCAGGCTATAATCTATCTCTGTGCCAAATTTCAGCCAGATCCGTTAAGCCGTTGGGGCGTGAGTAACAAACATCCATACAACCACCCAAACTTTCGCATTTATAGTATTAGTAAGAAGTAAGATAGTAAGATTCAAAACTGAATAACATAATATATTGTCATCATCATCATCATCACTTCGTACCTGGGGATTGAAACCCCGACCACTGGAAGAAAGCCGGGCGCATAAACCACTAGGATATCACCCTTTTCTCATTGCCAATTGTGTGTAACTGTGTTTAACTTGTGATTTATTTTGTATTTTGTGCTTTTAGTTCGTACAAAGATTTTAACTAATAATTACTTAATAGGTATTCTATCTTAACTTATGGATTTGGTAGAACAGACAGAATACAAGACGGAAAAAACCGAAGGAACTCCAAGAAACAGAAGTTAGATCATGTTCGTATAAGTTTTAGATAATATCTAGCTGTAATCTGTAATATCTACTGTATATTAAGTATGGATTTTGTGCTTTTAATTCGTACAAAGTTTTTAGTTACTAACATATATTTAGATATTCTATCCTTACTTAAGGCTTGGGTAGACAGACAGAAGGAACTCGAAGCAAAAACTAGATCGTATCCCTAAGTGTTAACTACATAACATGTACTGTAATTTGTGATTTATTTTGTACATTTTATATTTTTAGTTAAGTAATAAAAATATTTTTATTTTTTACTACCTTATGGCTTGGGTAGAACAGAAAAAGAAACTCAGAGAAGAAGCAAAAGAAACTCGGAGAAGAAGAAGCTAGATCATGTTCCTAAGTACTAGTGCCGCAGGAGTGCTTTACATATCTCCTGCTGCTTAAGTGCTTATCAATAGATTTAGCGAAACAACGGAGAAGTTGAAAAAAGAAGCAAGAAGATACTTTTCTACGGTGCTTGACCATTTTTGCCACTTGTTGGATTTCGTTACAAAGTGGTAAAAATTCAATTAATTATGTCTGACTAAACCGAAGGTGACTGAAGATTGAAGGTCCGTAGATTTACATGAAACAAATAATAAGTATAGGTACCTATAGTTACCTACTTGCAACGATTAGTATAAAGTATTTTTTCTAAAAAAAAATTATCCGGTTTATTTAGCACAGCAAAATTAATTGTTTCCTGATTTATAAGAAATTTTGCTTAACAATTCATGATTAAAAAAATTAAAAAACACGACTGCCCTGCCAAAAAATGAACTAAAAATTTAAAAATCTAAATCAATCTAAACTCGCCGGCATATTTAGCGGAACATAAAAAAAAGGTCCGTAATTAAAAAAATATGGTTTTATTTTAAAATCTACTTACTACACTTCTTTTGTTATTTAAAGTTTCATTTGTTTTACTTAAAATGAGATCAAGAGATTAAGAACAGATTTTGCGAGTAAAGGTTATTTGTGAAAAATGGTACATTTTTGAACTTTTCATGTAACCGGGAAAAGTGAAATTTAATATTAAAATAAAAATTAATTAAATTAGAAAAATGGTGATTAATATCGCGTATTTCCTCCACGTGCTCTTATTAAAGTTTCTACCCGTCTAGGCATACTGAGAATGATGTTATCGATGGTCTCCTGGGATAGTCTCCGCCATTCCTCAACTACGGCGATTCGCAGTTCTCCCACGTTGGCAGGAGCTGGAATTCTGGACTTAACTTTTCTTTTCAGCAAGTCCCAAACGTGCTCTTTTGGGTTCATATCCGGTGATCTCGCCAGCCACTCCATAACAGTGATATTCATATCATTAAGATAAGCTTGAGTTACCCGAGTGGTATGCGGCGGAGCATTATCCTGCATAAAAACAAAATGAAAGAATAGAAGCAGTGCGGGGTGTAACCGTAAGTGAGCGTACGGTACGAAGAAGGCTCGAAAAAGCTGGTTTGGGTTCATTTGTACCCGCCAAGGCTCCAAGACTCGAGGTAAATCATCGTAGAAACAGGTTAACTTTTGCTCAGGAACATCGACTTTACCTATGTCCTTCCCCGGGATACAAACTATCTACAGAGATAATAACCGAATTTCGACAAAATCGGTTGAACAGATGGGCCGTGAAATCGTAGCAGACAGACGATTATCGATTGCGAAATTGACAAACATATTAGGTATCATACTAATAATATAAATTCGAAAGTGTGTTGGTTTGTCCCTTCAATCACGCCGCAACGGAGCAACGGATTGACGTGATTTTGATTGGCATGGGTATATAGTTGAGGACCTGGAGAGTGACATAGGCTACTTTTTATCTCGGAAAATTGAAAAAACCAAAAAAAACCTAAAACCACGCGGACGAAGTCGCGGGCATCAGCTAGTACCTTATAATAATGAATGAAATTGTGTGTCTGTACTCTGTATGTGAACTGTGTTCATTATATTTTTTTAAACCGTTTTTTAAAGATTTTCTCTAAAATTTGTCTTCTCTTTTTTCCAGTACACTACATTGAATAAATCTATCCTTGTCACATTTTGGTGTCGTTCTGGCCTAACGCTCTAGCGGCACGGTTTTAACAATCCAATAAAAAGCAATTGATACGAATTCAACGAACAAATCTGTTCTTTGCACAATAAAATAAATTGCACAAATAGATCTCAATAACAAAATTGCCTGAAATCTATTCGTAACAACGAATATCCGTCGAGGATAGACAAATTTAGAATCTGCGGGTAGATAACCATTATGCTTTGATCTATGATTGACGCGGTTATGTATGAAAGGTTTAGAAAGCGTCAGGGGCCAATATACGCTGGTCAGCTAGCCCGTATCACTTAAGTTAATAAAAGCCCCCTTGGTATTAAATTTAATAGTGTTTGAAAGGGAGGTCTAAACGGTCCTTCCTGTGGCCGACGGAAGACGCCGATTGGCTCAATTGAGTGGCCTATTCACCAATCAGCGGTGAGATACATTGATAGTTGCACAATGGTGCCTAATGTGCCTACCTAATTTGAATTCCAAATTCGAATCTTGAACGCGTGACTTATTTTTTAAACTTCATAGTGCCTATTTGAGATTTTCGTCCTATACGATAGCGACAACGTAAAGTCCGTCAAACTTATCTAAATTCTAACCTGGTGGCTAAAATTGGAACTAATCTATATGCCTGTTTATTTTTGGTTTTATTTTATTTTTAATATATACTAGCGACGCTGTCACCGGGTCAGATAAGTTTGTGGGACTATACACTACGATTTGAATGAAATTATCAAGCACTTGATAGCTGGCCCTCGATCAATTCAGTTAGATAAGTAAGTGGTAAGTGGTCGCGATCGAAATTCGAATTCGTTAAAAAACTCCCACTCGGCCTGCAATATACCCGACACCCGTTTCGTTCAAATTTTTTAAAAGGAATCAGTTAATGAACAGGTTATGTTCTTGTGGCTATCTAATGATGGCCCCATGGGACTTGCCATAGGCAGCATCTCAGAAACTAACCAACTTTTGTCAAATTACAGACTAGAAAAACGTTGTATGGTTTCACAACTCTAAAAAATAGAAGTATTAGTAGTCTAAAATTTAGAGTATTATACCATCGTAATTCCACGTCTCTTACTTTTTTTTTAATCAAAGAATAGACGAGCGTTTGACGACAATCATGCTTAATACAAAGCAATGGTGAGGTCTAGGTTGGAGCGCGCTTGCCTAGAAGATGCCTATTCACTCTTGGAGGGGACTGCAGTTTTGGGTAGAAGAGGATTGGATAGGATTGGGTTGCGCAAGTCAATAATATTCTTATCCCATAAATGGGATAAATGTTAAAGGAGTCAAAGTAGATTGGTGCGTAACGGACCGTGGATGTAACTGGTCCATAATATCAACCAATAAATTCAATTTGTAGTAGACAGTTCCTTAGTTTAAGATGATTTGTGAGATGGTGATAAGTAAAAAAAACCCGGCTGAGTTTGTTGTGGGCTCTTCTTAGACCAGGGTGCGTTTGGAACCCTCGTAGCTTTAGTTTTAAGATACCGTAACTGATTATCACCATCATGTTTTATACTTATATGTAATTGGACGTCAATAAGTGTACAGTGTACCCAGTGGCGTGCATAGGATTTGAAGCTGGGGTAGGCATTAGTTGGTCAGAATACCTATTTACTAGCTGTTTTGATTAAAAATGAGCATTGACGTATTTCCATTTGGGTAAGCAGTGCTTGTATGCACCTAAGAACTGCACGCCACTAAGTGTATCTAATTAATAAAATATTTTTAGGCCATTCTTTAAGGTGTGGTCAAAATTGCGCTCCGTGATTCAGAAGGCCTGCAGTGACCTCAGCCAGCAATTGGGGTCAATTATTGAGGCAAATGGGAGTTGGTAATTCATACGGAGCGTAGGTGGGCACTGGGCAGCAGATGAAATAATGCACGCACCACGTCACAGAACACGGAATACGAATGATGCTTATATTAAAAATAAATTATTTCTCACTTATTATTAAATAGAGGGTCTTTCAAAAGACCTAAAATTCACATCCTCGGTTAGTTTTAAGTTTGATAACCATTTTAAAAGATAGATTAAAGAAAAAAAGTGCGTTGAAATTTGTTGACGTGACAATTGTGAATTTCATACAACTTCCATACTAGAAGTGCGTTTTTAAGTATGATAAAGAGTTGCAGATTTGATTGAGTTGTCATCATCCCTATTCTAAGTACCCAATAGATAGAAATAGGGATGATACGTCTTATAGTACGTGTAAAGTGTGTGTCTAAAGAAGTGCCTTTAGAGTTTAGAGGCGGCGCTAGTAGTCGCATTTATATGCAATTAATATTGAGCCCAATTCTGTGGTACACGATCTCTGAATAAAACAGCTCTATTTATATTACTATCCCTTTCATAATACTCCCTGCAGAAAGGGGCAGCACTAGATTTAGAGCTGCCATTTTGGTTTAGTTTAGAGATTGTGTTAAACAGAAATGGACGCAGTGTATGTAAAATGAATTATAGTGCCACCAACTTCTGTGCCGGTTGCCAAAATTGGAACAAAATTTTCTGACTGTTTAGTTTTTGTTTTCTTTTAATTCTATTTTTAATATTTATTAGCAACACTAAATGCGATCAGCAGCGACGCTGTCACCGGGTCAGGTAACTTTGTGGGACTATACTGACTTAGTTCCAATAATTGCCAAGGGACTACTTATGACATGGACTTATTAATTAATCCAAAATAAGCTATTTCTAAATGGTAAATAATTAAATAGAGGGTCTTCCAAAAGACGTAAGATCTCCGTCATCAGTTAGTTTTAAGTTTGTTATCTTAAACTATCGATTAAAGCAAAAAGTGCTCCGAAATTTGATGACGTCAGAAGTATGTATTTCATACAAACTCCCATACTACAAATGCGCTTTGATATTATCAAAAGTCAAAATTCCGAATTCTATGGTAAAACGTTAATACAAACGTATACATTACTAGCTGATTCGTCCGCGTGGATTGAGGTTTTCTGGTCCCCGCGGAACTCTTTAACCTTTCGGGATAACAAGTGTTATTCCAGACTATAATTTATCTCTGTGCCAAATTTCATTCAGATCCGTTTAGCCGTTCTGGCGTGATTGAGTAACATCCATACTTTCGCATTTATAATATTAGTATAGATAATAGATATTATACGTTTGTTTTTACAATAACCATTGACCACCATTTTAAAAGCCAGCAACGCATTGGCGGTTCCTCTGGTGCTGCAAATGTTCATGGGCGGCGGTAATCACTTACCGTCAGGTGACCCGCCTGCTCGTTTGCGCTATATATATATATATATATATATATAAAAAACCACGATGTTTAGCGTATAGAGCATCGAAACACATTGTCGGCAGAATAAAATAGACCTAAACATCCTTGATTTAAAGTTACAAATTCAGTACCACTGATATAATTTCATATTGTTTCCACATGGAGTTCTGGCTGTGGATGTATGGACGGATTTACGTTCTTATTACTTAAACACAAAAGTGTCTCGAATGTTTCGATGCTCGAATACGATTAACGTGGGTGTGATTCAAAGGCTCGTATGGTGTGATCTTTAGGTCCGGTAGCTATGGTAGTATGATCATGTTTCTAATATTTTTCTCCTAATGTATAATTATTAAGTGAAATAAAATATGCCTCGTTGGTCTAGTGGTTAGCATGCTCGACCGCGGCCGACGAGGTCCCGGGTTCGAGTCCCGGGTCGGGCCATAATTAAGTATCGGGTTTTTCTGATTAGAAATTCCCAGTACTAGCCCGGAGTTAGGAAGTTGGGAGGTGTTTCACCCCCGTGCCTCGGAGAGCACGTTAAGCCGTCGGTCCCGGTTATTATCACTAACATGATAATAGTCGTTAAAGCCCGCCAACCCGCATTGGAGCAGCGTGATGGGTCTAAGCTCTAATTCCCTCTCTCCTTTGAGAGTGGAGGCCTGTGCCCAGCAGTGGGACGTTTAATAGGCTGTAGTGGTCAATGGAAATAGAATATTCGAAAGTAGCATTATTAGAGACCGCCTTTGCACGCTTCACTTCGCTTATTGTATTTATGTCACCGTAAGATTGTGAAAACCGTTAGATTGTAATCTATCTAGCGAGATTGTAAACTGTTGAAAGATTATAATTTAACGCATTATTTTTCGGTAGATCGTAATCTGTTAGGTATATTAATCCGATAGAACCTAAGTGCCCTAAGTTTATGTCGAACCCTCACCTAACCTACAAGAAAGAGACTATAAAACGTAAATACAATGAATATTTCAAAAATTAACGCTCGGAACATTGAACGTATCACAATCTGTCGACAGTTTACAATCTATCGAGATATAAAGCGTTAGATTGCAATCTGACGGTTTTTGCAATTTTACGGGACATTTATATGTTTATTGTGTGCAATAAAGAATACAATAATAATAACAATAATTTATATTTCATTTATCTCCTTATATCAATATTCAACATTATACATTTATAGTAAAATAATTTGTTAAGATTTTGTATTGTTTAATATACTCAGTATATGTCTAAAACGCCTGTACCCTGGTCTCCAGCACGCCAATGTTCTGTATCTCGCTGTGTATGACGTCACCGGGCTTCAGGTACTCGGGAGGGTCGCGGTACATCCCCACCCCTCCCGGAGTGCCCGTCAGGATTATGTCACCCGGCAGTAGGGTCATCACCCTGGAAGACAACACAACTATGGGTTAATAAACTATTCTTTTTTTTTTATATGATAACATTAATTTATTTCAATTAAAAGTAAGAAATAAATTAAAATCAAAACTAAAAACTAATTATATTTATGACACCGTAAGATTGTAAAAACCGTTACATTATAATCTAACTCGCGAAATTCTAAACTGTCGAAAGATTACAATTTAACGCATTATTTTCCGGTAGATTGTAATCTGATAGGTATTTAAACCCGATAAAACCTAAGTTTTATAAAGCCGATAAAACCTAATAACCGGCCGGGCACTACTTGATTATTTATGTCGAACCCTAACCTAACCTACAAGAAAGAGACAAGAAAACGTAAATAAAATGAATATTTCAAAAATTGACACACAGAACATTGAACAGTTTACAATCTTTCGACAGTTTAGAATTTCGCGAGTTACGATTATAATCTAACGGTTTTTACAATCTTACGGTGACATTTACAAAACATACTCGCCGTCCAAGTGATCGTTAATGGGCATGGTGCCCAAAACACTGGCGCTATTACCTCGTTGAACGGCGAGGCTAAGCCGTTGGGCTAAATAAGCGCCAGTTCTTTGGTCACCAGAGGCGTGGATCAATTTTTGGGACACAACATTTATAAAATTCTTCGTGTCCGATGACCATGGGCCCAGAGTCTCAAAAGCAAGCGCCCCAAAAAAGTAGTCCTTAGTAATGGCTGAGTATTTGCGACGCTATAAACTATTTTTTCTCAAACATGCATGGAAATATTGTCATTATTTTCGAAAAAAGAACACGCGAAGTATCGAATTTTCGGACAAAGAAAATCAAATCCATTGCTGGAGCGTTTTTTGAATTTGGAACATTACAACGCTCCTGCAATGTTGTATGAAACGGCGTGCTGGGGTTATTAAATTATAAATACTCTTTGATCGGATCTCTTTTGTCATTCTTGGCATACCATAGTCTCTTTGCTTAGTACAAATTGGTGGCTGTATAGCCATAAATGCGTTTGCCTGTCGGCACAGATGATAAAAAAAAAATTGGCGGCAAAGCTGAAAATTCGTCTTGATTTGATATTTACATACTTAATAAATATAAATTTAATAATAAGTAAAATGAGTTCCAACGGTTCAGAGAGTGAAATGGAGATTGATTGTACTCCACCAGATTTAAGATCAGAAGCCAAACTGGCAATGGAAAACCTGCTTCCAGCGAAGTCCAAAGAAAAATACTTGAAAGTATATGAAAATTTTATGAGTTGGAAAAACGAGAAAAAGTGAACATTTTCTCTGAAACAGTATTTTTGGCGTATTTTAATGAGATTGCTAAAACTAAAAAGTCATCTACGTTATGGGCAATTTATTCCATGCTGAAATGTACAGTTTATGTTAAAAACGGCATTAACTTGAAAAATTTTGGGAACTTAACTACTTTTCTTAAACGACAATCGATATGTTTTATTTCCCTGCATTCTTTTGAGAAAAGCACTATATATGCCTCGGCTGAAATCGCAATTGCCTGTCTCGTATTAGTGAAGTCCTCGCCTACGGCTCGGCCTTCAAACTCATACTCGACCTGCAATTGCCTATTTCCCAGCCTTTGCAATAATGTACTATTAATCTCTCTCAGCGATAAAATCCGGAACGAGGAAATTCGTAGAACTAAAGTGACTGACACAGGTTTGAGGATTAGCAAGCTGAAGTGGCAGTGGGCAGGTCTGAATATCTGCCGCAGAGCCGATGGCCGTTGGGACAGACGTGTTCTGGAGTGGAGACCGTGTACCGGTAAACGCAGTGTAGGACAACCTCCAGCTCGCTTCGTTGACCTAAAGAAGGTTGCGGGAAGCGGGTGTATGAAGGTGGAGGACTGTGTTTAGTGGCGCTCTCTCGAAAAGGCCTATGTTCAGCAGTGGATACATGGATGGATGGAAACTATTCTTGCCTCGTTGGTCTAGTGGTTGGCATGTTCGACTGCGGCCGACAAGGTCCCGGTTTCAAGTATAATTAGTATATGAGTATGGAATTGAGGGGGAGGGAAGGAAGCTAATGTCCTAGCTTCCTAGGGTTGGGACATGTAGCGGTGAATGAAAGCATCGTGAGGCAACCTATACGTCTGAGAGTTCTCAACATTATTTTCAAAGCTGTATGAGTTCGGACAATACTCAATCCTCATTTACCCAACATGGTAGACTATGGGCCACAACCCTTCTCATACTGAAAGGAGGCCCGTGTTCAGTACCGAAGACCGGTGATGATATTGAATTCGTATAATGGAATCGATATTAAAGATCACTCGAAACCCTAGATATCGATTTTGAAAGGAGTTGGTCCAATTACAATCCACCCATACCAATGGTGGATCCTAGTGAACTCCAGAGTTCTATTCGATCCACTGGTGGAACCAAAAAGTAGATCCTAGTGGATTGAGGGTGATGGGTAGAGAGTATGGCTCTGATAGTTTATTAGTTAAGAACATTTGTGAGATGGTGATACTAAAAACAAATACCCGTCTGAGTTTGTTGTGGGCTCTTCTCAGACCAGGGCGCGTTTGGAACCTTCGTAGTTTTAGTTTTAAGATACCATAACCGATTATCACCATCATGTTTTATATGTAAGTAATTTTTAACGTCAATGTATGAATAACGTAAGTGTACCTACACTCTACAGTGTACCTATATTGAATGAATGATATTGAGTATTGAGTATATGAGTCATACTTACGAAGTCAATCTCTCAATGATGTCGGGAATCTTGTGCACCAGTTGGTCAGTCTTGCTTTTCTGTTTGAGGACGCCGTTGATGCTGCATTTGATCTCCAAATTCTGCGGGTCGCCGATCTCATCGCTCGTAGTGATGCAGGGCCCGATTGGACAGAATGTGTCCATGGACTGTAAAGAAGAGGCATCTCTTAGTTATTATTAAGACAAAAATTATCGTTTTATGACGAATCCATACTTCAATACTAATTTTAATAAATGCGAAAGTGTGTCTGGCTGTCTGTTACGCTTTTCTGGCCTATCTTTCAAGCAATTTTGACGAAAGGACATTGACCAAATTCGCCTAAGAATCAACACACGTTTAAAATATACAGTAATTCTTAGCTTAATTTATAGTCTTTATTCCAAATATCAGAATTCAACGGACACTTCAAATTAATAAAAAAATAAGTAAATGGGTATTAAATTGATTACTATACGTTTCCGTCCCTGGATTATTAACCTCAGATCAATAACTTAAGTTTTAAATAATATACAATACCACAGCTTGAGCGCTAGATCTGTATCGTAAGAAACAAAATAAAAGCTGCTTAAAGTGCTAAGTGCGCTAGTATTCGGAATCTCGCAACGCCATCTATTGAAAGTACAATAATTTAATATTTTTAACGCCATCTGTGAAGTTCTCGATGAACTATGACGATACCTGCATTATTAATAACGCCATCTGTAATGTTTTTGATGAACTACGGCGAATCTAGTCTTATCTACATACTGTTTACAGCTCTATTACAAAAATGGATAGAGATGATATTAATTTGTTCAAGTAGATTGATCGTGAATGCTGCAATATACTCAAAATTGAAAATATTTTTGGTAATAAGTAATTTTCTTGCAAGTGTCCGTAGTTTTAATCTGCTCTCAAGTATACATAGGTATTAATTTGAACCCAGTAATCAATGTTTTATGACGGTTGGTTCTTAGGCGAACTTTGTATGGGGACAGAACAATGTCCTTTGAAACAGAGGTAGGTTGCAATTTTTAGGAAAATTAGTTCCCACGGGAATAAAAAATCTCAAACCATGCTGACAAAGTTGCGGGCATTAACACAGCTCGGATCTGTAATGAATTATATATAATAATTCGGAAGTGTGTTTTTTTGTTGTTTCTTCACTCACGCCGCAATAGAGCAACGGATCGACGCGATTTTTGGCATGGGTATAGTTGAGGACCAAAGGCCATACTGCCAACGCTTATAGCCATATTGTTTCATTCTTGATGACTTTCGTGTTTCAGAACTCTAATCCTTATTTTAGAAATGTCAAGGTACGTGACATCAAACTGTCATTTTGAGTAATATTGCTTTACAAGTTGCCAGTATGGCTCCAGAAGAGTCAAGAGTGACAATGCTACTTTTTATCACGGCGGATGGATAGAGGTTATAGTTAAGTAGGTACAATGTATCTCTATAGTAACAAAAATGTGATGATAAAAAAAATTATCTTAGTTCTTGTTGTCTTATTTCAGCAGATTATTTATTATTTGAAGAGCTACAATGATGCTCTTGAGATAATGTCCTAAAATTGAATGACACCTAAGTAGATACAGTTTGCAGTATGTTTGCTTAATGCATTTTGATTTTAAATGGTCTTTTAATTTTTACCCGATGTCCTAGGTGAACGCCGAAAGCAATCCGACGCGACGAGACGCAACGGGATGCGATACGACTCCATAGAAATTGAGAAACTTATCTACGCGACAACGTACGCGGCCACGTTGAGAATATCGCGACACGCGTCGTATAACCTGTTGTCCAACAACAAACCTGTTGTCCATAACGCTTCGCATAACAACACTTAGAACAGTAGCTGAATTCTTCACGTGGCCTACTTTGTCGCGTGGATACGTCTCTGATTTTCTATGGCATCGTATCGTGTCGCATCGCGAGGCGTCGCTTCTGTCTCTCACTTAGGACAACGGTTCGTTTCTGATACGAACCGCTAAATCATTAAAATACATTGTTTTACCTGCCATGTATTTTTTTTTATCTACTACAAGTTAGCCCTTGACTGCCATCTCACCTGATGGTAAGTGATGATGCAGTCTAAGATGGTAGCGGGCTAACCTGTTAGGGGCATGGCAGTTCTATTAAATCCTATTCGTCCCTATCCTATCCTACCCCTATTCGGTTTCTACATGGCATCGTACCGGAACGTTAAATCACTTGGCGGCACGTCTTTGCCGGTAGGGTGGTACCTAGCCACGGCCGAAGCTTCCCACCAGGCCAGACCAGGGAAATTTCAGAAATTATAAATTCCCAAATTGACCCTGCCAGGGATCGAACCCGAGACCTCCGCACGTTAAGACAACAGCGCTTCACACTGCGCCACGGAGGTCGTCAAAACTTACATATTTATTTTATTATTAGGTATTACTTAAAACAATCATAATTAAGACAAAAGCCTAAGGTATGCTCTACATAAAGGCTAATTTACACGGGGAGTTTCTCCGCATAATCGATTATCGTAACAAAATTAAAGAAATTGTCTTGTTACTTAGTCAAATTAAATTATACTACTTCTATACTATAACTATACTAATATTATAACTGCGAAAGTTTGGATGGATGTATGGATGTTTGTTACTCAATCACGCCCCAACGGCTGAATGGATCTGGCTGAAATTTGGCACAGATATAGATTATAGTCTGGAATAGCACATAGGTTACTTTTATCCCGGAAATTAGAGTTCCTGCGAGAACCAAAAACCCTCAAACCACGCAGACGAAGGCAAGGGCATTCGCTAGTAAATGGGAAAGTGTGTTTGTTTGTTGGTTTGTTCTTCAATCATGCAGCAACGGAGCAAAGGATCGACGTGATTTTTAGCATGGGTATAGTTGAGGACCTGGAGAGTGGCATAGGCTACTTTTTATACTGGAAAAGTAAGGAGTTCCCCTGGGAATAGAAATAACTTAAACCTCGAGAGTCACGAACGAAGTCGCAGGCATCAGCTAGTAGATAATTGCAAGCCTATAACAAAAAAATTACCTTGCCAAGTAAGAACTGCCCGCCATTCTTATCTTTCTGCCAGTTTCGAGCGCTAATGTCTTGAGCTATGGTATAGCCGGCGACGTAGTTCAATGCATCGCCCGCCTTAACATTGCTGGCTTCCTTCCCGATTACCACTGTCAGTTCCACTTCCCAGTCCACTTTCTGTGCAGGGAAATCTAATGTCAATTATGCTATATCTAGAACTTATAATACTGGTTAGGAAAGCATATTTGCAAAGGACTTGACCGGTGGAGCTATGGCAGCTTGCCTAGGTGTCAAAAATCAATGTTCAGCAATGATTTCTTTATTATTGTAATTGTAATATTTCACTGTTTTCAGATAAAAAAGTTTCAGGAGTCTGAAGGCTCGGAAAACTGCGAAAATGAACAAAAAAAGTTTCACCAAAAGACTGCTTTTCCACACTAGATGGCGCTATTTATTGTGTTGAGCGAGTCTAAAAAAATATTTTCAAGTATTATTTCTTTATTATTGTAATTGTTATATTTTATAGTTTTCAAATAAAAAAAGTTTCAGGAGTCTGAAAGCTCTGAAAACTGAGAAAATAAATAAAAAATGTTTCACCAAAAACTGCTTTCCCACACTAGATGGCGCTAGTTATTGTGGTGAGTCTAGAAAATATTTATAAGTATTGCTCACTACTTTTGGTTAACAAGTTCAACTATTCGACCACAGATGGCAGCATATGCGATGTGAAAGGGCGTTCTTTTAAACGCAGTATTTCAAAATGCTTTGTTCGATCTATTAGGTTGAGACTTGTCAAAAAATAAAAATAATTATAAACAAAACATACATTTCCTTTTCATTTCTATTTAATTGATCAAAAATAAATCATTCATAATATAATGACTAAGGTACTTAAATGGTATTCATGTAGGGTTACAAGATTATTATTAGGCATGGATATAATGGAACGTCAAAATGGAGTAAATGGAGCTTAAAGAGGAAAGCGGACGCTCAAGATTTAAACAATAAACGTACTGTTTTTTTTGTCATTTGAACCTTACTGTAAAAACGGAAATCCTGTGCATTGTCCCGAATCGGAGGGCAATTACTGGTCATGTCCTTTCTGAAACTATATCCACTAGTGACAAAGTTGTGTGGAAGCAATCAACTTTGCTTAACTCACAGGATAGTATAATAACTTACACTACTGTGTATTATATTATATACCTTTTCAATGTAATAATTTGCTTTTTAAAAAGAGCAACTGACCAAGGGATCAGAGTTTCTTGCCAGCTCTTATTAGTAGAATCTCCTTTTCAAACCGGTGGTAGAGTCAAAATAAGACGTAACATAGACCTGTATACTAATAAAGCTTATTAAACTGATGAAGATTAGGTAAATGATAGAGGAGCATAAATTTGACTCGCTCCAGCAATGCTAAGGACAGCGGCTACTTATGTACACATTGATCTAATAATTGTAAATGGATTTTTTAAAACGAGCAACCACCAAGTTTCGTGCTGGTTCTTTTCGGGAGGAATGGCATTCCGAACCAGTGGTAGTTTTGATCGATGATCAAAAGCACTTTTAATAAGTTTATTTGAATAAAAAAATATGAGTGGATCGACGCGCCAGGAGACTTATTGGTAACAAAGCGCTCAGTTAGAAGCTGCAAAGCTTAGAACTTCGGCGCAAAGTTGTCTGTCTGTCGGTATTCTACAGGATATATTTCAGACTGAGCTCAAGAACTATTCCATCTGGTTCCTACGTCACCTTTTTATTATCGAACCGCAAGTCATAGCGATTCGCGTTTCTAATTTGAACCGCTAGGATATGGAATGCCCTTCCGGCTTCCGTTTTTCCCTCCCCTTTTAATATAGGTATGTTCAAATCAAGAGTGAATAGGCATCTTCTAGGCAAGCGCGCTCCACCTTAGGCTGCATCACCACTTGCAAGCAAGTCTGATTGCAGCCAAGAGCTAGCCCATATAATAATAAAAAAAAAGAGTTAGAGTATCAACTACAAAAAGATGTCATAAATATGGCCTATAATCTTACATCAGTGACTTGAGTCCTCAACCTCACAGCGTCTTTCGGCCCAACGATGGTGCTGGAGAATTTGCTGAAGATCATGGGCACCTTAGGAGGTGTCAACTTCTGTTCTTCACAGTGGTCCTTGTAGTTGAGACCTACGCATAACACTTTGTCAACCCCGTGGACTGGGGCCGCTAGATCTATTGATGATAGAGGTACTAGCGCAGCAGAGGATGATTGTAATCTGTAATAAAGTAGTTTATAATTGTATAAGATAGAAATAATATTCATAAGTGAATAGTAATCTACACCATTTTAGACTTTACCTGTATGATAATATACATTAGATAGATAAAAACAAGATAAAACACAAAGAAACTTAAATCTATAGTACCCAACCGAGTTGAATGCAGTCATGGCCAGAGGTGACTGACGTGAGTATCTCCCTCCCACGTCTGCCCTCACCCCCGCGGATGGTGTTGTCAAGTGCTGTCTTTGACATCTATTGTACAATATAAGTACATATGCATACGGAATGATTTATATGTTAAAGCTGTTAAAACCGTTTATGTTCATATTAACACTGTGACGTCAACATCAACATATCAAATCTGTTAGAGTGTGAATAATTGTTTTCTTGCTTATACTACCTAGGTTATGTAAGTTGACATTTCCTAGATAATATGGATTAAACCGATACAGATAATACAGAGTACAGGAATTTATGTCTAACGGCCAAGCAACGAAAGCTCAATAGCTTCTCGTTAAGAGTTGAGAAAATAGGTTGAGTTGATAGTGGTGGTGTCAGTTTGAACATTTCACAGGAATTAGAAGGATTAGATTACGTTTCTAGCTTTAAATATTTACACCTTCTCTATCTTGTAATGTCAAACTTTCCATGGTTATTAAAAAAACCTTCATCCATATGGTTTTGGCCATCATCTTAAAAAGCATATTTTCATTTCATTTCTATATGGGATTCATTTCCGGCTACCTTTTCTATAGATAAGGGATAGAAAGCTCATGGGTAGGTGCCGATGATATCATCGGTACCTTAGAAAGCTGTTTGGTAGGTAAAATATAAGAATTCCCGTGAAGTGCAAGAGTTATCTATAGGTACTATTATTATGAATGTGAAAGTTTCATAATAATAATGGATGGATGTATGGATGGATGTTTGCTACTCAATTACGCTCGAACAGCTGGATCTGAATCACAGCAGCAAATGGATCTGGATAAAATTTGGCACAGAGAATAAATAGTCTGGAATAACACATGAGACTACTTTTTATCACGGAAAATTTAAGAGTTCCTGGGGGATCCAGGAAACCTCAATACAGGCGGACGAATTCGCGGGCATCAGCTAGTAGGTACTTACATAAAATAGGTGTAACTAAGAACAAACCTTTTAACTTTCTCAATGTCGCCGTTTCTCAGAATCTCCAGCACGGTGCTAGGTAATTTATTATCAGCCTTATTTATATCCACAACGCTGTCGCCTTTCAGAATTCCGGCGCGAATCTCACCAGGATTGTTCTTATAAACAAATTGAACGAGTTTCATGTTTCTATGTAAACTTACGCTAAAGTTCCTATAACTTGTTGAACTAGCAAGTTTTTTCAACGGAAACTGAGTTTTTATACACGTTATCGCGCGCCGAGACCAGATTGTGATTGTGTTCATTTTGAAGTGGCCGTCCAATCGTCACAGCTACGTTGAATAAACAAAACAAATTACGTAACTTCTATAATAGGTAATTTAAATTAAACGTTGGTTGAAGGTTATGTTTATTTGGCCTATTTTTTCCCATACAATTTGAACTGGTAGTGAATTTTATGGCTTACACGCCTTGCAACATATTGCTCAGAGACACTACTTAAAATTATACAGTTATGCGAAAGCGTTGAAAAATTAATTAATACATTAGTACTTAATTGATCTTTGGCCGGGTGTTATTATTATTAGAAATTGACAATATTCAACCAACTTAATAGATCGAGTACCTAGTACTATACTAGCGCTAATGTTCTGTTCTTCACGACTGAAAATACATAAACAGACGAAATCGTTTATTACGTTTTGATTCTGGTACTTTAAAGTCCAATGTTTTGATTGAGTAATCAGTAACATCCTTTTTAACATCACTATGATTGTCTCTGGTTGACATTTGTCACAGTCAAAACTGAGTATCGTTCAAAAATTCAGCAATGTTATAATCATTAAATGTTGATGATTAAATTGTTGCCAGATAAAATTTATTTGATATGGTAAGATAACTTTAGTTATTCCTTAATACAACTTTTTTTACTACTTTATAAATATACAAAAAGTAAATAGCAAATACGCAGTACTCACAATTTTAATAAATTGCCGTTCAGTTCTAGGCACTTATAAGTAGGCAATATTCCATAGATTATAAATCATATCTTTTAATACTACTAGCTGGTGCCCGCGACTTCGTCCGCATGGTTTAAATATTTTTCATTCTCACGGGAACTCCTTAATTTTCCGGGATAAAAAGTAGCCTATCCACATCCACACCCAATCCACTCCACATCCACTCTCCAGTCCTCACCTATACCCATACAAAAAATCACATCGATCCGTTGCTCCGTTACAGCGTGATTGAAGGGCAAACCAACAAAGCAACAAACCAATAAACCAACAAACAAACACGCATTTATAATATTAAGTATGATAAACAGGTTAAATATTCTAAGATACAATCTGTACTGGTAATAAACTAGACGTAATTCCAACGTGTGTGAGTCTCTACGTATCAAGACTCCACTTATGAGGGACAGCCAGGAATAAGCAAAGGAGGATGGCGAGAATGCATGTATTTTGGGACCCAGTGAAAAGGGTAGCGTTCATCATGGAAACTTATTAATAATTGTAGAACTTAACAAAACTAAGAAAAAAGCCAATAGTAAGTAAGTCTAAAAATGTGGGAGAAAAAAGATACACCTAAAAGTAGAATATAACCTAAAAATTATTAATCAAAAACTATTGGGCTATTGTTCAATCAATAATTTGTATCAGTATTAGTATGAATGAGTAGGTAGGTACTTATGCCTAGTTATAATTAGGTAGGTACTTATGTCTGCGAGAATTCCGCAATATCTGCTTAGGTCTTTCTTATCTTTTAACAAATTGAGTAACAATAATACCAAAATAGATCTCTTTGCACCACTGGTACCTCTATGCGGATTCTGGCCAGTGAATTCTTCGACTATCCAATATAATCTATAGCTCAAGTTGAAGTGATTCGTTGACCAATAATTCAGATTGTTTTCCCATTCTATAGCCTGATCTTCCTTACATTAAGCGTTTTATTCCTCTGTATACTTTGATTAACACTTGCATTAAGTACTTATTTACTTTTCCTATGAGAGCTTTTTCTTTCTCTTATAACCAAATCCATGAGACGGAAGTTGCGGGCATCAGCTAGTGTCATATAAGTAGTGATCACTGATACTGATAAAATCATTTACATAAAAATTAAAAAGTATCGATACGATTAGGTATCGATACTTTTAAAGTACTCGTGTTAGTATCACAAGACGATAGTAATATTAAGAATACTCATTTCAGTAGGTATCGATGATACATCGATGGTGTCGGAGCATCTCTACAAAAATAAATAATAATGACAAGTGTTGTCATGTCAACAAAATGTATATCTATGTCAATTGCGTTCCGTTAGTGCAAGATGACTTATTTTTTAATAAATTATAATAATTTCTTTCTTTTGAATCCCGTATCTCAGAGTCTCAATATTTTTTTACATAAACATCATATAAACTTAAGATTATAATTAATATAAACTTGAACCTGAACGATGCCTCCTTAATTTTTAAATTATGTGGGTCCAATTTCGCCATTGTTCTTTTTGGAGTTTACCTCCTCTATAATCGATTTACATATATAAGCCCGGGGTATGAAAATTTATGGGGAGTAAAATCAAATTTTCTCCGTTACATTATTAACTTTATGGTTCCATTAGCGAATGCCCGTGACTTCGTCTGTGTGGTTTGAGGTTTTTTGGTTCCGTGGGAACTCTATAATTTTCCAGAATAAAAAGCCTATGTGCTATTCCAGACTATAATCTATCTCTGTGCCAAATTTCAGCCAGATCCGTTCAGCCGTTGGGGCGTGATTGAGTAATAAACATCCATCATAACTTTCACATCTGATGTCCGCAACTTCGTCTGCGGGGTGTAAGTTTTTTGATTCCCACGGGAACTCCATAATTTTCCGGTATAAAAAGAAGCCTATGTCACTCTCCAGGTCTTCATTTATACCCCTGCCAAAAATAACGCCAATTCGTTGCTCCGTTGCGGCATGATTGAAGGAGAAACCAACAAACAAACACACATTTATAATAATAATAATGGTGACTATGTAATGTATTTTGATGAATATAAAAATAATATAAATAAATGTATCAAGCATGCTTTCAGTAATAAAAAAATTCGTTCATTTACCCTCATTTACTTACAAATTTTATAATCGATCGTAAAGAGTTATCTGTGAGTAAACTCCAGTCGTGCGTCGGAGCTGACACACATTTTTTTTTAATACCTAGTTCTTGTCACGAAAGAAGCCCTACTACATTTTACCTTTTCTACATTCAAAAATTGCATACACATGCGTGATGCGACTATTTTAGTGGACTTCTTTCGTAAGTGGACTTAATATTCCTCCTCTACTTTATAAAGTAAATAAAGTCAAAAAACTTAGGTTAATTTAATCTGTCCTCAATAGATACAAAATGTCCGGCGACCGGCTTGAGAAGGACGTCCAGTTTCACCACTAGCTTGGTGTGGTCAGCTCTTATCCTGTACCTTCGGAGGACGTGGCTTAGCAGTGACTTCATCGACATCATTGCGTAGTTTTTACCTGGAAATCCAATAGCAATGATTTTAAATCCATTATCAGAAGACAAGAAGTTGGCAGTACTGCAGTTGACGACCTCTTTGGCACAGTGGAAACAGCTGTGTTTTTATAAGTGGGGGCCCCGGGTTCGATCCCCCCGCAAGGTCAATACAATTTTTAAATTTTCCCTGGTTTGGTTTGGTCGGAGGCTTCGGCCGTGGCAAGTTACCACCCTACCGGAAAAGGCATACCGCTTAGAAACCTAGGGGTATAGAACATAATTGCCATACCCCTAACAGTTTAGCCCGCTACCCTGCATCAACACTTACCATCAGGTGAAATCGCAATGAAGGGTTCACTAGTACCACAGTAAATCTGTTTACTGTGCTAGTACTGAAATATAAACACTTTCCAATCAAGAGTGAATATAGGCATCTTTTATGTGAGCGCGCTCCACCGCTGCATCACAACTTGCAGCAAGTCTGATTGCAGCCAAGTAGGTAACTACCTCGTTGGTTTAGTGGTTAGCATGTTCGACTGCGGCCGACGAGGTCCCGGGTTCGAGTCCTGGGTGGCCATAATTAAGTTTGGGTTTTTCTGACTAGAAAGTTATTATCACTAACATGATAATAGTCATAGTAACACATAATAGTCGTTAAAGCCCGCGAATCCGCATTGGAGCAGCGTGGTGGGTGTAAGCTCTAACTCCCTCTCTCATGAGAGTGGAGGCCTGTGCCCAGCAGTGGGACGTTAATGGGCTGTAGTAGTAGTAGTAGTAGGTAATAGACGTAATAATAGTAGTAATAGTAATAATAGAACTGTGTTACTAGGGTTCACCAACCTATGCAGTTTCTTTTTCCCAGGCTAAATCCAACAAAAGCGTTAGGATTCTTGGGCAGCGCGGCTGGATCTAACCATCTCTCAGGCCTGAACTCCTCCACATCCGGCCCCCACATTGGATGCCGATGGACTCCGTACAGCAACATTAAGCAATTATAACCAGATTTGAGTGTGCAATTTTCTGGAATTTTATAGAGGTGATCATAAATATGGAATAATAATTATGGAATCGAGGTGTTTATTGGACGATCCAGCAATGAGGGATTGTTGGAGGCTGTGGACAGAGAGATGCAGAGAGCGGTAATGGCGGCAGTAGACTCCTATAGAGAGAGAGAAGTGAAAGAACCTCCCACCTATGGTTAAAAATTATTAAGTAAGAACCTTTTGTAGATTTAATTTGTTTTTTGCTTTTACTTATCACACAATGTCAATATTTTTTCTTTTTAAATTACACTTAGGTAGCACTTACATATTTATATATTAGGTAAGCATGGAGGAATGTGCAGTAGGTACCCAAACAAGCCGTCAAGCGTTTGTTAGCACGAAGACACCGAACAATATAATATTCTGCATTTATTTGTGGAATAAAATGCTGAATAAGTTAATAAAGTACCTTTGGGCTTAGGTTTGGAGTTAGGGGGACTAACTATAAGGAAGAATTTTGAGTAATTCCAACGGGATCCTCATTTTTAAAACCGATTCAAATAAGATCAGTTTTAAAATGTTAATGGCGCAGTGGCAACGGCTGTAGTCTTATAAGTGAGAGGTCCTGGGTGATTTAAAAGGAGTCTTTACTTGGGAATTGGTGGACTATGTCCGAACCCTTCTCATTCTGAGAAGAGAGTGAGAGACACTGCTAGAAGGCTCATGTTTTATAAAAAAAAGTATTACTCAATTTGACATCCTGGTCAATATATCGGCCAACGAATGGCGCCATAACGTAATATCTCATGGTTTCCTTGAGAACTGCCTCCAAGTACACAAGCTTCGACAAATCCTGCTTTTCTACATCTCTGTCTGTGCCGCCGAATACTTCTTGTAATCTGCAAAATATTGGTATTGTTTTTTTTATTGCATTGCTAATTTCCTTGTCATTATTATCATCATCATTTCAACCGATACCGATTCACTACTGAGCACGAGTATCCTCTCGGAATGAGAAGGGTTTGCCATTTTATAGTTGCGAGTTGGCAGACTTCAGACCCCTTTAGTAAAGTACATGACCAGTAATTGCCCTCCGATTCGGGACAATGCACAGGATTTCCGTTTTTACAGTAAGGTTTAAAAATTCAAAACGAAATTATTATGGATTTATTATTCCAAATAAGGTCAGGGTTCGAATGACAAAAAAAAACAGTACGTTTATTGTTTAAATCTTGAGCGTCCGCTTTCCTCTTTAAGCACTACTCCATTTTGACGTTCCATTATATCCATGCCTAATCTTGTAACCCTACATGAATACCATTTAAGTACCTTAGTCATTATATTATGAATGATTTAGTTTTGATCAATTAAATAGTAATGAAAAGAAATGTATGTTTTGTTTATAATTATTTTTATTTTTTGACAAGTCTCAAACTAATAGATCGAACAAAGCATTTTGAAATACTGCGTTTAAAGGAACGCCCTTTCACATTGCATATGCTGCCATCTGTGGTCGAATAGTTGAACTTGTTAACCAAAAGTAGTAACCAATTCTTAAAAATATTTTCTAGACTCACCACAATAACTAGCGCCATCTAGTGTGGGAAAGCAGTTTTTGGTGAAACTTTTTTTATTTATTTTCTCAGTTTTCAGAGCCTTCACACTCCTGAAACTTTTTTATTTGAAAACTATAAAATATAACAATTACAATAATAAAGAAATAATACTTGAAAATATTTTTTTAGACTCGCTCAACACAATAAATAGCGCCATCTAGTGTGGGAAAGCAGTCTTTTGGTGAAACTTGTTTTGTTCATTTTCGCAGTTTTCCGAGCCTTCAGACTCCTGAAACTTTTTTATCTGAAAACAGTGAAATATTACAATTACAATAATAAAGAAATCATTGCTGAACATTGGTTTTTGACACCTAGGCAAGCTGCCATAGTTCCACCGGTCAAGTCCTTTGTTGGCAGATTCACTCAACTATTCAAAAGCACTTGTAAAAAGTGTACTTGAATAAAAAATACTTGCAATCAGATGCAAATCGACTGAGACGTATTTTTGGCCATAGCTCCGAGGAATTTGGGAGGATCGAGATGGGAGTAGTACCAAGAGTTGAGGAATTTATCGAGACACATGTAATCGTTTGAATTTTGAAAATCGGCTGTTTATTTTTTAGGAATTTTGAAAAATATAAAAAAAAAGGGATTTTTGAGTGGAAATCGGAAAAACCGACTTAAGAAAAAATAATAAAAATGTCCTAGGGTATATGTCCTAGTTTAACTTCAAAATGGCGAAATTGTTTTGAAAATCGTTTAATAATTGTGATCTGTAGGTAGGTGGTCCCTTTGGATTTGGAATTGTTTGACCGATCATCATGGTTATGGTGTTAAAAGATACGGATGTAGGCGAGAAGTGCATTCAAGTTAGAATTTTGAAAATCGGGTAATAAATTTTTGATAAATTTTTGAGGAACCGGTTTTTATTTTTTTAAGAATCTACAAAAGCTGGAGTGATTATTGACCGATCGTCATGTTAATGGTGTTAAAAGATGCGAACGCAGACGAGAAGTGCATTCGAGCTGGAATGTTGAATTATTCAACTTGTAATGTGTTAAATATTTTTTTATTGTTTATTTAATAAATCTAAATAAAAAACTAA
The DNA here is from genome assembly GCA_964035005.1 of Erebia palarica. Lineage (NCBI taxonomy): Eukaryota > Metazoa > Arthropoda > Insecta > Lepidoptera > Nymphalidae > Erebia > Erebia palarica. Next base: position 7,922,486 of record OZ035993.1, on the reverse strand, counting down.
AAACTGAACATTAAAAATATCATCTATGCCGCTGCAATGAGGTAATGTGCCCAGAACGCTGGCTGCGTTACCCCGCTGAATAGCCAAACTTACTTAAATGTTGGCCGAGGTAACGGTACACGCGCGACACGCTTTGCGTTTTCATTCCTTTTATTACGCATGGCTAGGGGTTTTAAATACTCTTCCAAAATCTGTGTTTTTTAACAATTAGTGTTTCTTCATTTTATAGGCAAGCGCGTCCCATCTTAGGGCACATCATCACTTCCCATCAGGAGTGTTTCCCAGTGTCACTCGGGAAGATATAGGGATTCTAACGATACCCCATACATCCAAATCAGCCATTTAGATGAAATAAATAAATAAATAATATAAAATAAAAATCTTCCCATATTGTCTATAACTAAAATAAAATCTCATGATACCTATGTGAAAAAAATTACATTACATACCTACTTTTGAATATTTGTGATAATTACTTAATTTACTCTAATTACTCGTAGGTACTTACATATGATATACAATTGATGAAGTGATGATTGTATTAAAATTCTTGTTTTTCCGTAAGATCATTTCCATAATCAAGCTTTGTTTTACCGAATCCAAAATCAAGAAATTAAAAATCGTTAGCCAGGGATCAAGGATTTACCAAAGCTACTAGCTCTAATTTGCCCAGGATTGATTTGTTGATGTTAGTATCTTGCATCAAACAAAGACTTTTGTTTAGCAGGATTTCGCAACGTCAAAACTTCCATGTAAGTACAAGTACAAGTACAAAGTAAATCCGTAAAATCTGCTATTTTATATATTAAGCACTTCATGGTACTTAGTTATTAGAGGTTATGTTAATGAAATGTTTTTTAAAACTATACCGTGTATCTCAATATGAGCGGTGATTGCCTAGTAAATATGACGTCTGCCTCCTATTCGGTGCGTCTGGGGTTCGATTTTTGGCACGCATCTAACTTTTTGCAGTTATTTGTGCTATGAGCAAAACATCATCACTACATAGTATAAAATAAACTTGCTTCCCGCTGTCTGTCCCAATGTATGCTTAGATCTTTAAAACTACGCATCGGATTTATATGGGCTTTTTATCCCGGAAAATTTAGGAGTTCCTGCGGGAACGTCGCGGGCATCAGCTAGTATTAGAATAAAGCGAATACTTACGTCAAGTGATCTTCGCAGAAATAAATAGCAGAATTTAGATAAATAACTTGTTTGGAGTTAATTTTGATGTGTTATCACACTGGGGGACCGCACACGACTTACACACTTTAGAATTCATATTATTCACACAAAATATCTAAATTATTGTTGTACGAAAACTTATTGTTTACTGCACGCAGTACATTAGAGTACATTGGTAAAAACACTAGTGAGGTCACAAACGACGCCATGACACCCGCGAGCGTTTTGGCGTGATTTTTAAAATTTAAATTTCAAATGCCAATTTTATCTACTAAACCTTATTTTTCTGCTGAAATAAGATATTTTTTCGATATAGTAGATACTTCCGAACATAATCTGACCATTTTTCAAAATCAGTCATCATGCCTATTAAGAAAGTCATACAATATGAATCCTGAAAACATTACGCTCCTTTTTTGGGCAGTCGTGTAAAAAGCGTCTATAGACTAAGTAATTAAGTATTTCTGTATAGGTACTCACTCTTCAAATATTTTCTCCTGCACCTGAGGATAAGATCCAATCAATATGAAGGCAAACACTGTTACATTTGCGGACGTATCGTGCCCCGCCATTATAAATGTGTTCATCTCGTCTCTTATTTCTCTATCTGTTAATACACATTCGTTCAAATCCATAAGTAGATCCATGAATACTTTTAGTTTTCGGCCTGTCAACAAGTACTTATATAATAGAATCCATACTAATATTATATATGGGAGTGTCTCTGACTGTCTGCCACCCTTTCACGGCCCATCTGTTCAACCTTTGACGAAATATGGTACAGAGAAATGTTAGGTACATCCTGGGGAAGGACATGGAAAAGGACTTTTTACCCTCGAATATGTACGCGGATAAAGTCGCTTCTCTATCTCCTAGTATTCAGCGTGGATTATAATGCATCCATGCATCCTAAGGACTGAGAATTGCGAAATGTTGGATGGATGGGTGGGTTCTATATCATTTCTACGTAATATCCATTCATCCATACAGCATACTATCTATACCTACTAATATTATAACTGCGAAATTGTGTCTGTCTGTCCATCTGTTTTTCTGCTACGCTTTAGCCCCATATTTACAAACCGATACATATCCTGGGGAAGGACATACCAACCAATTCATTAATAAAAGTACTTACCAGTTGCATCCTTATTCGATTCAAAAGATTTATTTCTTCGCTGAGCTCGTTTCTTTTGAAGCACCTATTGAAAATTCACAAAATATTATCTAAGTATGTAACTTGTTATTTTGATTAGATCTGAGAACTTTTCTACACGATTTTTAACTTGAATTATCTATCTTGCCATTATGAATCGATATAAAATTTTATACTAATTTTATTGTAAAGTTCTTCTTCCCAGCCAGTGTAGAGGTCTCAGTCATACATTTGATATTTTTTAAGAGTTCGTTTTAATGTTTTTAAATTCTAATTACTCTCATATCTGATATTATTATGTATTAAGTTGTTTTACGATTAAGATACTTTTCTCGCTAGTTCAAATTATTAGAAAATGCTTACCGAATCACATACTCTATTTAGGACTGTCACGCACTCGTCTTCCCTCTTCTTGATACTACTGAATTTATACAAAAAGTCTGGATAAAGCCAGGGTCTTTGGAATCTAGAAATGTTACAGTTCATGTACGTTTCAAAGGACTTCACGTAGTTTATCGCCTCTTCCTCAGTTATGCTGTCGTCTAATGCGGTTACTGAAATAGATGAAGGAAATAGTAGCTATGGCTTTCATTATTTTGAGCTGTACCTAGATACAATAGGTAAACGCTGTGGTCTTATAATGGGAGACCCTGGGTTCGCTTCCCACCAGGGTCAATTTGGGAATCTTTAATTTCAGAATTTTCTCTGGTCTGGTCTGGTGAGAGGCTTCGGCCCTAGCTAGCTACCCCGCCAAACGCTTTAGCGTTCCAGCACGATGCCGTGTAGAGGTATGGGTTTATTATAACTACTGCAACCCTAACAGGTTAGCCCGCTACCACCATAGACTGTATCATCTTTTACCATTAGCTGTTTGGGGCTAAAAAAACCTAAGAACAAATAGGCAAAACTGAAGTGACAATGGGTGGGTTTTGAAACACAGATCAAATGTAGTAAGTTGATTCCTAGTTTTGTGGGTCCCAATTTGCGCGAAAGGCAGCCCTCGTACTGGAAAACTCGGCGTTAGCTGGTTCCTTTTCGCGATAAGGCACATTCGGAATTTTCTTCCTTTCTTCCTACTGGGCAGGTGTCCACACATCAACTTCACGTTAGAAGTCTGTTGTGTGTGAGTTGCCCCTCCCCGCCGGAAAGCTCACTCCAGCCGTCCGAGTACAGATTCGCTATCCGGCAGAAATTGGACAGTCGTAGGTACTTATGTTATAAACTCTTTGGATTGGTAAAACTCATAGCAAATTTATTATGGCATCAGAATAGTTATTCATATTTTAAATTATAGCCTATTATGTAAAACCTGCCTGAATATCATTGTTACAATCTCAACGTACGCGTGCTTATTATGGGATTTTGTATGAAATATTGAAAAATGAGGAAAGCGGAAGACCGTGTATGGTGGCGTGCTCTCCAAAAGGCCTATGTCCAGCCGTGGACGAATACAGGCTGATGGATGGATGGATGGATTGAAAAATTGAATTGAATGAAATATTGAATTGTGACGTCATCAAAGTTCGATGCATTTATTTACTTTAACCGATTCAACATAAAACGAATAGGGGACGTGGATATAAAGTACGACTTTTGGGAGATTCTCTATTTAATAATTACTAAAAAATAACTCATTTGACTAGTTGTGAAATACCCTTATTCTTTCTGCAAGAACAGTGCTCAGTAGTGAGACGGCGATGGGGAATGTTATTTAATTTACTCACAACAAATAGTTTCCATGAAATTCTGCCTTACATAAGGCGCATGGTCAAAGTCACCCGTGGCCACCTCATGAGCTAGTTGGGACACCAGGCGTCGCCCTTGGCTGTTAAAAACTGACAGGAACCCGTCCAGAATGTGCTGGTTGAAGCTTGGACTGATTAACTTCCTATGCCTTTTCCATGTTGAAACTAGAAACAATCCATACTTTAAATCAGCCCTCCGATTGTGTAAGGAAGTAAGGTAATCGTTTGTCAAACGGATAATTCGACGTGTTTATGGAGTTCATACATGCCTGCACGTCAAAAAGCATTTGTGAACAGTTCGATTAATACGGCGACTGATCTCTCCCCGGTCGTGGCGTATTTTCCGTCTCATCTGGCTATGAGAGTGAGATATTCCCTGTGCATCTGTGTTTGTGCACACACTTGTGCTACTTGTGTTCTATACCTACATACATATTACCTTCGGCATAGCTAATCTTTCTGAGGATTGGCCGCCGTGGCCGAAACTTGGTCGGGCTCGGGTGCACATTAAATAATTATTAATAGGTCCCTAAGTATTTAATATGATAATAATTATTATCCTTATAATAATTATTATGCCCCCGTGGGAATTAAAAATCTTAAACCTAATCTTTAATCTTCATAAATATAAAAATAATAATAATTAAATCGCTTAATTAAGCGACGAAGTCGCGGGCATCATTTTGTATTATTATAAACTATCTGATGCCCGCGGCATCGTCCGCGTGGAATAAGTATTTCAATTTCCCTTAATTTTCTTTCATATTAATTTTTTTCTTTAATATTACAGGATAAAAAGTAGCCCATGTCATCCAAGCCCTGTCTCCAGGGTCCTCGACTATACCCATGTAAAAAATCACGTCAATCTGTTGCTCTGTTGCGGCGTGATTGAAGGACGAACACTTTCACATCCATACTAATATTATAAAGGCGAAAGTGTGTCTGTCTGTCTGTCTGCTACCCTTTCACGGCCCATCTGTTCAACCAATTTTGCATCCCGGGGAAGGACATAAGCTACTTTTTATCGCGGAAAATTAAAGAGTTCCAGCGGGAATCAAAAAACCTTAATCCATGCGGACGAAGTCGCGGGCATCATCTAGTTTATAATAATATATTATTATTTGTGGGTATCATTACATGTGGATGTAGATCTTACCTGGTGAATATAGTAAACCATCTCCAAGTAGTTCTTTTGTGAATTCGTAACTGAATTTATCTTTATCAAAACATGTATTTGATAATTTATAGATATCATCTGGATCTGTTAAAACTGAAAAATAAGGATAAAAATATCATAAAACTTAAACCATACTAAAACATACAATCATCACAGTCAGTTTAATTTCATCTTTGTTTTACGCATCAAGAAAACAAGTACCTACCTACCTATTAAATAAAAAAGTAATTAATAAAAAAAACAAACAACTCGACTGCTTGGATACAAAAAAGTATAAAACAAGAAGTAAATTTAATATTATCAATTTACACAGTATAATAGTTTTAATGAAATAATGAACAAAATTCTGTATTCTCACAGCACACGTTTTATAATAGGTACCTAATATTTTTCCCCCATAAATAATTTTGTAATTATTACAAGCTATCAAGGCGCAGTCATCCTCTACACTTTAATACCACTAAAACAGCCAGTATCCACCACGGCCATCCCATATAACCGGCATCCCAATATATAGGGCGCAGCCCCCACTCCCTTCAATCGCTCGTTAATTAGGACATCCAATATCCACACTTAGTTTTCTAGTAAGAAGTTATGTTGTAGATTATATTTGCTGGTTTTTGTAAACTTTTTGAATAAAAAAAATTAAATTGAAAAAAAAAGTCTTAGAAATTTCTTACCGTAAAATCTGTAGGGCCCCGCATAAAAATAACTGACGTGTCCCATTTCCATGCACGCATTTGTTAAGTTTTTTAACGTGTTCCAAAAACCTGGAAGCGATAAAAAGTTATATTATAATTTGTAACACTCATGCAAGTGCCTAAAGTAACAAATTATAGTCGAGGCATGGGTAAGTTTCGATGTTTTAACCTCCTTAGCGCAGTGGTGAGTGCTATCCACTATATAATAGCCCATAGCGTCAACGCCCTATAGGTATATCGGTATTTACTTACTCAAAGGGCCACCTAAGAACAAGTGTGCGTGTCCAATGAACGGCAACGATCCCGGATACATGGGCGGGTCTCCAGGTCTTCTTCTGGTGTACCAGGTCCAGTATATAAGAGATGCCACGACTACCATCACCAGCGTCAGCATATTAACGTCTTTTGGAGTTTTGGACACTGGATGAAGATAACAAATAGGAATGGAACCCTATAAATGATGCTACTTTTAACCTATACACTACATTCGTAATTAATGCATTCTTGTTTAAAAACAGCAATTCGATTAATTAGCAATCAATTGGAATTGTTAATTTAACCAACGATTAAATGCATTACATATTAAAAAAACAAAGGCTTATAATCTATATGGTTATAAATTATATTGTAATTATAAAACTAACTAGATGATGCCCGCGACTTAGACCGCGTGGATTAGGATTTTTAAATACCCGCGCAAAATTTTCAATTTTCCGGGTTAAAAAGCCGTATGCCGTATTAGTATGGATATATTTTATTTAACGGCTTTTTTATTCGAAAAATAATTATAACAAACAATACATAGGTACAATATCCCATACAATACCTACATCATACTATTATTTATGGATCGACGTGATTTTTAGGATGCTTATATAATACAGTCATTTGGTGCTCAAAAAGGGGGTTACCTGGAAAGTTTCTCGGGAGTTTTGAAAATTGATGTATTTTATAGATTTCGACGTGCTCTTTCCGAATTTTCACTTTGCCACCTCGTATCTTTGCCGCTCGCGCCACCATATTGGAAAAATGGCGCCCAATAACAGTTTTTGACAATAACTCCTTTCTGACTAATTTTACGATAAAAATAGTTTTTTAATAAATTAAATTAGAGTAAATTTCCTACCATTTATGTCGTTACCTTTTTTGTGGGAAATCAATAGTTTCGTCGTACGACAGTAGCAAACCAAAACCTAAATTCACCTTCCACAGTTCAAATAAATTTGTATTGTGGATTTAGCAATGTCAATCTAATTTAGTTTAAAGATCTTGTAGTTAGCTATAGCTACTATTTATCCCGGATAAATTAAGGAGTTCCCGTGAGAATTATAAAAACTTATTCCAGGCGAAGTCGCAGGCATCAGCCTATAATCTAGTTTAGCTGATGCCGATATTATAGTACCTATAATATCGGCATCAGCTAGTAGAACATAATATCGGAAAACATGATCATATATTGCCTATTATAGTTTTTATTTACTGTCATTATGTTTTGTAGCTATGGCTTTAATATATGCATTTTTTAGATAATATTTTTCTATTCAATAATTCAAAATATTTTCTTCATTTACATAAAACATAGCTTACCTTAATGTCGTTTTCTAAATAAAAGCTGCGTAGCAAATTAATAGTAACTATTTTTATTTATTTATGTATAAAAAATAGTAGTGTGCTTTGAATACGTGTGATTGCTTTCAGTTGAAGTTGCAATATAGGTAGAACTTCTTGTCATAATTATTTAAAGTCATGCTTATTAATCTCACGTAAAACTTTATTACTAGTTACCGACCAGCTGGCTTCGCTTGTATTAAAAACGTGTAAATTTATATGCAGTGCATGCTACGAATGCTCTCAGATGACTCTCAATTTTTATGAAAAATTTTTTTGAAAATAAAATAGCCTATAAAACTCGCTGATAATCTAGCTTTTTACAGGTGAAAGAATTTTTTAAATCGGATGTGACGTAATTGGAGGAAAAGCACTCTGTAGGAAGGCAAAGAGGTTTAAAGCCCAGGGGTGCGGGGGACAGCCCCCGACAAAAAATCAAGTAACAATTTTATTGAACCAATCTATATAGGGTCAATGCTATGGATAAACCTCTCAAACAAATTTAGTAATTTAAAATCACGGAATCTGACCATGAAATCAAAGTGTGAAATGAGAAATTGAATGATTCGATTTCGTAGCTATTGAAGTCTTAACCCGAAGGACATTGTACAATCGCAATCGACTGATATATGTTGTCACAACTAGGCCATTCGTTGCTTTAAAATTTTCCACGTAGCTTTTGAGAAATCGTTTACTTAGAATACCACGAAAGCAAATATATAAAAAGCGAAAGGTTCATCACGATATCTCAGGATCTATAAAGCATACAGACTTGAAATTTGGAAGATAGATTCCTTCTATGGTGTAGACGGCAGCTAAGAAACGGTTTTGAAACGGGGGTTGGAAGTTTGTATGAAAGCCCTTTGTTTTTGAAGTTAAAGACATGAAGATTGGCAATTAAGGTATTAGTTATAAAAAATAAAAACCCGTATAAGCAATTTTACGAAAATCTACCCCAATAGGGGTGAAATGGGGGTTGGAAGCTTAAATAAGGGCTCCCCAGTTTTTGAAATTAGAGACCTGAAAATCTAGATTTAGATAGTTTTAAGTTATAATAAACTGTATAGACAATTGTAGAAAAATCTACCCCACAGAGGGTGAAAAAGGGGTTGTACCTTTGTATGAAAGTCCTGTGTTTTTGAAGTTAGAGACTTGAAAATCGGGATTTAGGTTATTCGAATTAAATAATAATAACCTGTATGCTCATACAGGTTTTATGAAAATTCACTCCACAGGGGGTGAAATGGGGGTTGAAAGCTTACATGAAGGTTATAAGTTTTTGAAGTCAGCATTAAGAACTTATTAGTCTTAAATAATAAATACCTGCTGATGCTATATAGCTGCTATAAGTAGGCCTTTTGCAACGGGAAAATCTCATAGGAAATCAGAAATTTTACGCGGACGAAGTCGCGGGCGACCGCTAGTCTTTCTATATATATAAAATCGAAAGGTCACAGATTCATCACGATATCTCAGGACCGATAAAGCATCTCTCTCTCCAGTCGTTGCTTCTTTGCTGAGGATCGTGGGCCTGGGGATTTTGCAACCTTATGCGAATCCAATTTTTCCATCCGGTTCTATCGGAGGCCAGTCTTGCAATGGTGTGAAATTTGCACTTGGAATCCCTCAGCTGAGCGGTGGTGAGCGGCCTCTCGATCTTTTGCCCTCGGTGTTGCCCGTCACTATAAGCCTTTCTAAGCTGTCGTTCCCTCGTCACATGATGTGACCGAAGTAAGAGAGCAGGCGTTGGTAACATATGAAAGTCGCGTTTTTACCCCTAGCTGTGACAGGATAGACGCGTTTGTGTGCTTGGTTGTCCAAGGAATCCTTAACATGCGTCTCCAGCACCACATCTCGAACGCGTCTATCCTTTGCCTTTCTCTCGCCTTTATGGTCCACGTCTCCACTCCGTACATGAATATTGGAAAAATAAAAGCACGGACTCTTAGTGTTATTGCTTATATCCCGATTCCTCTATATTCCGGTAAGATGTGTCATGGTCACTTTTCGCCATTACAATGCGTCTCTTAACTTCTGGAGCACAGCTTCAATCACTACATAATCGTGAGCCTAGATAGGTATGTTCCTCCACAACTTCTATAGATGGAATAGTGCAGGATTTTGCGAGTTTTCCAGCGCGATCAACTATCATGAGCTTGGTCTTGCTTCTGTTTATAGTTAAGCCTTACTCCAAACTCTCCGCTTCCAGTCTTCGCAGCATAAAGCATACAAACTTGAAAGTTGGAAGGTAGATGGTGTAGACAGCAGCTAAGAAACGGTTTTGAGAAAATTCACCCCTAAGGGGTTGAAGTTTATATGAAAGTCCTTAGTTTTTGAAGCTAGATGCATGAAAATTGGCAATTAAGTTATTAGTTATAAATAATAAAAACCTGTATAAGCAATTTTACGAAAATCTACCCCAATAAGGGTGAAATGGGGGTTAAAGCTTACATAAGGGCTCCCTAGAGACTTGAAAATCGTTATTTAGGTTATTAGTTTTAAGTTATAATAAACTGTATAAACAATTTTAGGAAAATCTACCCCACAGAGGGTGAAATAACTAACTTACTATAACTTTGTATGTATAATAACTAATATTGAATAGAAGCAGGCGTTACTTTGCGGAAGTCCATGATAGTGAATGAAATAGAATTTTAATTCGCTATAATCCGCTACAGTAGACAAATCTGTGTGGTACAGTGTCGCATGCTGCAGGTGAAAGACAGTCACTGTACCACACAGATTTGTCTACTGTAGCGGATTATAGCGAATTAAAATTCTATTTCATTCACTATAATAACTAACTTACTATAACTATGTACTTTGTGGTAACTTTGTATGAAAGTCCTGTGTTTTTGAAGTTAGACTTGAAAATCGGGATTTAGGTTATTTGATTTAAATAATAATGATGTATGAGCAATTTCACGAAAATTCACCCCAAAGGGGGCGAAATGGGGGTTGAAGGCTCCCTATTGGGGGGGGGGGGTTATGCGGACAATCGTGGGACGCGCATGATTATCCCAAGAAAATTCCTACCATAATGTTAGTAACATTATGGTAAGGTATGGTATGGTATGGTAAGCACATAATGTAAGTAAGAACTTGCCCCGAAGTAGCAGTAGCAATTAATTTAGTAATTTTCAGAAAAATACCTTCTCTGTTTCTTCATCGATAAAACTAGGAGCTAAGCCATTGTTTAAAGCAGTATATAAGTATTTTTTAAATTTTGTGGACCCTCCTTGTTTCAGAATTATAATCCATATTTTAGGGACGATTTTTAAAACAATATAAAAATAATACTGCTTCCAGCGATGGTAGTAAGCCCCCAGGGTTGCCCATTCAGTTATCTACCATTATCTGTCGCTAAAATATTGTAATTAATGATTTGTTAATGTATGCACTGCTCAAAGATAAGTCTTCCGGTAAAAATCACAACTCTCCTTTTGCTTTATCGTAGTCGGTTAACATTTTCAATTCACTTGAAAACGTTATTTCCGGATCATTGTATGTAAAATGTATTTATAATTACTAATTACTTCATTACACATTTTTAAATCGCAATTGTAAAGAAGTTAATTAATTGAAGAATGACTAGTCCATTAATTCTAGATTTAAATGTATGGGCGAAACAGCAAAATTTATAATTTTTTGAAACTAGGTACTGGGCGGTTACTATCAACATTTAGAAAACCATTATGATACAGGAACATCTTGTTTCAGTGTGTAAGTAATCTTACTGAGATAGCTACCATGACCGCACAAAAGTATAATGGTTCTACTCTTGCCTTAAATGCCTACATGATGGACAGAACGAATGATACTCTAAAATTGTCTATTCCTTGCTTTCAGAGTAAGCGAGATATAGCTATATAAATTTTTTTTTAGCGCTATCTCGTCTGCATCACGTTTTATTTCATGCATAAAATAACAGTGTTGATACATTTTTTTATTAAATATTATAACTTTACAAAGTTATTGCACTATATAAAGGTATAATTATTGTGGCGCTACGCGCGATGATCGAACAGGATTTGTGATGCAGCAGTGCACTTATGCAGTGCATTTCAAGTGGTTTGTGTTGTTTTGCAGCAGATGTCGAAGAAAAATAAACAATAATATTATAATGTTCAAAATACAAACGTTTTTATTGAGAAAAGAGCTTTTGAATTATTGATTAAATCTAACACTGGCTTGTTGTGCGATTTCTTCTAAGAAGAGCCAGCAAGAAACTCGGCGATTGCTCTTTTGAAAAAATCATAAATTTTAATTTAGTAACTGCAAAACTAAGCATAGCTGGAGCAAGTCAAACCCAAGTGCTTTTATCATTTACATAACCTTCAACAGTATTAATAACGATAAAAAATAATAAGCTTTTTTGATTTTCTTACTTTTATTTATATGGAAACAAGTTTGATATGAATTAAACAATCTATAATACCTAAATGTTTGTTATGAAATTGAATTGAGTATTATTTTTATTTTCAGAAAAATAAATGCTGCCGTCTTGCCCAGAGTTGTTGAATAAGGGCATTCCGCTAAGGGCATATTTCGAGTGCAAACATGCAAATTCGTATAATGTGCCTGAGGCCAGTCTAGTGCTGCATCCAATATTGGAATCATAAATTTTTCTCAATGGATATCCTTAGTCACCTGAAATTTTAAATTATAGTTTAAATCAGTTTATTTTATGCCAAATATGACTGAGTTAATTATTGTGAATTTAAAGATAACTGATAAATAATAAATATACCTATTTTTAAATACATTACTTTGCCATTTGAATTATTTTAAGTCTTCAATACTTTTATACCTACTAATATTACAAATGCAAAAGTTTAGATGGATGGATGGCTGGATGTTTGCTACTCAATCGCGCTAGAACAGCTGAACGGATCTTGATGAAATTTGAAATACTTTTCATCCTGGAAAATTAAAGAGTTCCTGCGAGAACCAAAAAACCGTTATCCACGCGGACGAAGTCGCGGGCATGAGCTAGTAACTAATAACTGTTGTAGCCCTACTATCTTACACTGCCTCATCGCTTCCCATCAGGTGAGATCGCAGTCATCGCAAACCTTTCGTATTCGCCGTCGTCGTCTCAACCGAAAAACGTCCATTGCTGCACTGCTGTCCCCTGCATGGATCTACATAGGCTAGCAAAATTTTTAAAAAAATTGATGGTGTGAGCAAGATCGCTTATTAAAGACTAAAGTTGAAAAAAAACAATCGAAAATAAGATTAACTATATACTCATCATCTAGAAAATGATGAGTAGATTCCAAAAATATATAACACTATAGTTCAATATCCAGTGATTCACAAAAAATATCATTTTATAAAAATGTGAATAAGATTCCAAAGGCTATTTATGCAAATCGCTTCTTAGGGAGGTAAACTCCAAAAATAATATGGCAGGGCAGTCGTATTTTTTAATTCGTTAAATTAATTTATTATTATTATATTTTATAGTTTTCAGATTAAAAAGTTCCAGGAGTCTGAAGGCTCTGAAAACTGAGAATATAAACAAAAAATGTTTCACCAAATAACTACTTTCCCAGACTAGATGCTAGTTGCGCTAGTTGTTATGGTAAGGGAGTCCAAAAAATATTATCAAGTATTGCTAATCACGTTTCTCAGGAAAATAATTAAGCTTTGCATTATTTGAGCATGGATGAGGATAATACTGGAATAATAAAACTATATTTGCAAGAATTATTTAATTCCTTTAAAAATCACGCTACATTGTACTGCTGCCACACTAGATGGCGCTAAACATTTTGGTTAGCTAGTCTTTTCAACTATTCGACAACAGATGGTGCTAAACGTTTTGGTTAGTGAGTTTTTTCAACTATTCGACCACAGATGGCAGACAGATGCAATGCCAGAGGGCGTTATGTTCCTTTAAACGCAGTGGTTATTTGAAAATGCTTTATTCGAATAATTTCACGTTTCATTGAGGCTTGTCAACTTACAAAAATAATTATATACAAAACATACATTTCCTTTTCATTACTATGTAATTGATCAAAAATAAATCACTCATAATATAGTGACTAAGGGCCGATTTTTCAATCGTCAGATAAACGGCTAGATAGTAGATATTCGATGGATAGTGCAATTTCGTATTTATCAATAGACAATAGGCATCTTTGTCGGTGTTGGTCACGACGTCTGTTTTTTATTTTCTAACTAGCTGATGCCTACTAACTACTTTATCCACGTGGATTGAGGTTTTCTGGTTCCCGCGGCAAATACGAGAACGGGACTATATTATAAAGTACCTATACGTCATATTGACCGGTATTTCGTTACAAGTTAGGTTAATAAGTTTACTTCCGACTTTTGAAAGTTGACGTACTATCACGTTGCTTTACTTGCTCCATATTTTTTTAAGATTTATTAATTAAGAACGCACTTATACTTGGGATCCTGTCTAAAATAACATAAACACAAAACCAAACACGAAATGAAAATTGCGCAAATTCGAGGTTGCGATGAATTCTTGCGATAATTCCAGATCCCAGTCATATGCATTGAATAATTTAAGTGTCTATATGGCTTGCACATATTTAGTATGAAGTTGCTTCGAAAAGACCATAGATAGCTATCCCTTGGATAAAAAGTGATTGAAAAATTGAAAAATTATAATGCTTTGATAAACAGTCAGATAATTTTATTCTCACGATAGTTATCCAGTCGTTTATCTGAGGATTGAAAAATCGGCCCTAAGGTACTTAAATGGTGTTTATTTAGGGTCATAAGATTATTATTGGGCATGGATAGAACGGAACGTCAAAATGGAGTAGTGCTTAAAGAGGAAAGCGGACGCTCAAGATTTAAACAATAAACGTATTGTTTTTTGAGACATTTTAACCATGACCTTATTCGGAATAATAAATCCATGGTAATTTCGGTTTTAATTTTTAAACTTTACTGTAAAAACGGAAATCCTGCACATTGTCCCGAATCGGAGGGCAGTTACTAGCCATGTCATTTTCATCTCTACACATCTACTTTGTGAATATATCTTCGAATGAAACGTACTCACATAATTGGGATAGAACTTCACTTACAGGTAAGTTCGTTTAATCATCAATTATAAAAGATCATTGGCAAATTCACAGTTCTTACAATAGTGCCGTTAAGTTTTGTAGGCGCTAATCCAACATGTGCATGAATTTCGTACCTACTCCTCTTATGAAGGACAGCCGAGAATTAGCAATTTTCTTATATTTAGTCCGTACGCCGTGCCACGAAAGAAGTCCCGCGGCAATGTGGAACTTATACATTTGACATACAAAAAACTTTAAAATGGGACTTCTTTCGTGAGTGGACTTATCTGGTCTGCTAATTTAAAAAGTAAATAATAGTAAATAGAGTCAATAAACTTAAGATATTGTTTTTAATCTGTCCTCAATAGATACAAAATGTCCGGCGGTTGGCTGGAGCAGGAAGTCCAGTTTCACCACTAGCTTGGTGTGGTCAGCTCGGATCCTATACCTTCGGAGGACGTGGCTAAGCAGTGATTTCATCGACATCAATGCGTAGTTTTTGCCTGAAAATCCAATAACAATTATTTTAAGTCCATAAATACAAAGTTGACTGCAGTTGACTTCTTTGGCGCAGTGTTGAGAGCTAGTAGTCTTATAAGTCGGGCCCCCGGGTTTAATCCCCCGAAATGCCATTATGTGAATGTATATTTTTTGAATTTTCCCTGTTCCGGTTTGGTCTGAGTCTTCGGCCGTGGTTAGTTGCCGCCGCCAAGTGATTGACCGTTCCGCTATGATGCCGTTTAGAAACCTAGGGGAATAGATTTAATATAACTGCCATACCCCTAACAGTTTAGCCCGCTACCATAACTTACCAGTTGCCACCAAGTGAGATTGCAGTGAAGGGCTCACTTGTAGTGGAATAAAAAAAAACTTTTAAATCAAGATAGAATCCACCGATCTGCAGAAGACGACTGGGGGTAAGAAGGCGATGCTATGCTTACGTTCCCCCGCCTTAGTGTAGATGTTTACGACCCTATCACCCAGTTGCACAAAGCTCTTCATGAACTCTTCATTACTTAAATGCAGCATTAGTGCTAATGAAAGTTTTATATTAATGACTTTGCACAATGTGTAGTAGTGACTGTAGGCAGGTATAATACTTTACTGTATGGCTGTACTTAGGTGTGAAGTTTTGTAGCATAGGATCAATGTAGTATAGAAGCAATGATCTTGTTTAGATCATTGAGGTGCAGGGGTGAACTACCTCTTTAGGTATGCTTGTTTATGTGTGGCACAATTTGGAAATAAACGTTTTTTTTCTTTCCTTTTTCTTGCTTATTGTTTTGTGGCGTGGTATTTTTTAATTTGAATATCTTTTTAATTTCTACTAAAATGTCTGAAAGAAAAACGAGAATTTGGGGCAAATTATATACGTATAGGGTTAGCTGAGAAAGCCGTGTGAGGCCATCAATAGCTTTATTTCTTTGGATTGTTGGTTCTAAATTTGAAATGTTCAGAATTTAGAGAACTGCATCCTTCGAAATTCTGTACCTTATACATGAAACTCTTCTCCATCATGTTTTAGATATAAATTTTCTCAGTCAGGGATTCGGCGGCAAGGAATTTCTTCTTCGGTGTCAGACATTGATGAAAGACTTGATAAAGACATCTCTATCATTGATATTTTACCGAAACACCTACGAAAACACTTTAAATATTGATTTATTGGATGCTTCTTGACCAATTAAAATTTGATAACTTTAACTGTCAAACTAATATCATTACGTGCAACACAAAATCTGTGTAAATGCATAGTTTGTTGTTTCATAAAAAATTTAAAATGGACCGTTAAAATCTGTTAAAATTTCGTTTCGTGCAATCATTTAATAAAATATTAGTGTTTAATGCCGTCTTTTAAACTTAATAGACTTTTGTGCAACTGAGTATAATATGTCGGTTTATAGCGTCGAAATGTCTCAGTTGCATCCAATACGTCTTGAGACCCTAAATCGCCTCATTCTAGACGCGGACTGTGCCGCTGGTTTTGAGTGGGGTTTTCCGCTGCTGTGTGAGTCCAACATACCCGCTTTGTGCGGGATACGTAAATGCATTTTTCCAGTAAGTAGGAAAAAAAAGGTAAGCGCGCTCCACCGCTGCATCACCAATTGGGTATTCGACAGCTAGTCAAATCAGATGCGTTTTATCAAACTTCAAAACGTGTATGAAATCTATGTATGAAATCTGAATTTGTGATGTTCGCTAAAGTCAAATGGTTGTCTAACATAAAACTAACAGGAGACTTATTGGATATACCTAATGTATGTGGCAGGTCCTCTATTGAATAATCAGAAAAAATATTGATTTCACTAGTTGTCAAATATCCAATTGCAGGCAGTTCTGCCGTCAGATTTATTTTTATATGTATATATATATATATACACTTGCAGCACCAGTGGAACCGCTAATGCGTCCGCCTTTTGAAGAGCCCCATATTATAATCATGAGGGAACACAGATCATCAAAGCTGGTTTCACAATATGCAGGTACGTGGCAGAAACGACCTGGAATAACGGGAGGTGGAAGGAGACCAGGCATCCAGGTGGTGACGATGAAATTTGTTTCTGCGCCGAAGAGTGTGACTGGAGAATACGGAAGGTGGTATTAGATCAAATAACTCTTCAGAATACTCTCCATTGTAGAGACGACAGAACACACAAAGAGAACTAACGCCTTTAGGGACTCCAGCGTGCATGTAATGTTGGGATTGTCTACTAGTCGAACTGCCCGCTTTTGTATCCCGTCAAATGGAAGGAGCTGGTACTGGGGTGCTCCGACCCAGAGGTGAGAGCAGTACTCCATGTGGGGCCAAACTTGCGCTTTATACAGCAGAAGCCTGTGCTTAGGCGCAAAGTACAGCCAAATACTAGCCTATAAATAAACTAAGTTACTAGGCTTTACCAACCTATACAACTTCTTTTTCCCAAGCCAAATCCAACGAAAGCGTTAGGATTGTTGGGCTGCGTGGCTGGATCTAACCATCTCTCAGGCCTGAACTCCTCCACATCCGGGCCCCACATTGGATGCCGATGGATTCCGTACAGTGACATCATGCAATTATTACCAGCTTTGAGTGTGCAGTTTTCTGGAATTTTTTATTGAGGTCATTAAGGGATTGATAATCCAGTAATGAGGCATAATAGCCCTATTATACTGCACTTTTTACAGGGCCCAGTTTGAAGGGTGGGCGTGGCCGCTAATTTGAGCTTCGCTTATTACACAGCAATAAAGACCAAATAAGGGTCCCTAGACCCTTACTCCCTAAATATTTGTAAATCTTACACTACACTGATTCAAGTGTAGTGTAATAGGTCACAGGGACCCCTGTGAAAAGTGCAGTGTAATAGGTCTATAAGGCGGATAGAGACTGTGGTAAGTAAAGTAAATCTATTTAAATGTCACCGTAACATTGCAAAAACCGTTAGATTGTAATCTAACTATCAAAATTGTAAACTGTCGACAGATTGTGAACCGTTCAATGTTCTGAGTGTACATTTTTGAAATATTAATTGTATTTACGTTTTCTTGTGTCTTTCTTGTAGGTTAGGTTAGGGTTTGACATATATAATCAGGCACTTAGGTTCTATCGGGTTAATATACCTAACATATTACAATCTACCGAAAAATAATGCGTTAAATTGTAATCTTTCGGCAGTTTACAATTTTTCTCGTCAGATTACAATCTAACGGTTTATGCAATATTACGGGACATATTATATAAAAAACCACATCTAAGTAGGTACTTAGCTTGGAATAACAAGCTATTATCTGGATGCATGCAACTATTAAAAGGTTTAATGACATAAGCAAAGGCTGTCTAATCTTTTGTACCCATTTATTCTTACGACGTGGAAGTTAAGTGTAGGTACTTAGGTTACAACCTTCACGGTTGTTAACTCGCAAACAAGAAATTAACTTTGCTACTCCTAAATTTTTATTCAAATCTGTGTTTCAGAAAAATTAACAAACATTTAACGCTTATTTGCATAATTTCTTAATTTAAGAGGTAATTTGGTACAGAGATACGTTGTATCCCGGTTGGAGACGGGTAAACGGACTACCAAGTGCGAAGTGCCTACGTCAGCATAGTCGGTAGGAAATACTGTTGTTTAACATTTAATAAACACTAAAGGTAGTACTTGCAATCCGTTTTAATAATAATTTATCTGTAATGGGTTTGGTAAATATAACTGTAATTCAAATAGATTTGAATGTTAAATTCATTTGTCTTTAAGTATACCTAGTATTTATTAATTCTAAATGATAAGAAATACAGTTTCTTTACCTCAAGCATTATTTAAACGAAGACCGCAGAACTTTATTCTTACTAAAGAATTCATAAAACTTTGGTAAAACCACAGAATGTAATACAGTAATACCAATTGACGTACCTTTCCTGTGTCCATACTTATGTACTTATTAATAATGATGCAAAATTTTGAATGATGGATGGATGGACGGATGGATGTTTGTTACTCAATCACGACAGAACGGCTGAATGGATCTGGATAAAATTTGGCGCAGAGATAGATTATAGTGTGGAAGAATTTTGAAAAATTCCAACGAGATCTCTCTGAATTCAGACGCACTTCTTCGTGTGCAAACTGCAAACCTAGCAATGGCAATGACGACCGCCATAGCGCAGTGTTTAACGCTGTTGACTTATTTTAAAGATTGTTTGATTTCAAAGCAGTCGTAACTAACGTACCGTCGGAATTCCGTGGTGGAAAAGGGCAAACCCTTCTCATTGTGAAAAGAGAATCGGCTCAATAGTGAGCCAGGAATGGGATCAAGTGAAAAAGAGAGTGAGAGAGAGTTTTTTCATTAAAAAAATCCTCACTCAGTTTGACATCCTGGTCAATATATCGGCCAACGAATGGCGTAACGACGTAACATCTCATGGTTTCCTTGATAACTGCCTCCAAGTACACAAGCTTCGACAAATCCTGCTTTTCCACATCCCTGTCCGTGCCGCCAAACACTTCTTGTAATCTGGAAAATATATCATTGTGTATACTGGAGGAATGGAGGTATCAAGTTGAAATTAATATCTATCAAATACTGAGGTCTACGGTCCCTTGTAAAACTCAAGCCTATATGTCAACGCAATCAAAAGATACATACGGCCCTTTAAGCCGCATATTTCGATAATCGCCAATAAATCCAAACTACTAATATTATAAACGCACGCAAGTAGTTTTTATTTCGTAAGATCATTGGACTAATGCAATTAGTATTTATACGTTCGATACAAAATAACTAAAACAAAAAACAAGAGATATTAATTTAACGAATTAAAAAATACGACCATAGATAATACACTATATACTTGAATACGACTGCCCTGCCATATTATTTTTGGAGTTTACCTCCATATGAAGCGATTTGCATATAGGTATAGCCTTTGGAATCTTATTCACATTTTTTATTAAATGATATTTTTTTGTGAATCACTAAATATTGAACTATAGTGTTATATATTTTTGGAATCTACTCATCATTTTCTAGATGATGATTATATAGTTAATCTTATTTTCGAATATTTTTTTTTAACGATACCTCATTTATCAAAATCGGTTCAGGCGTATAGAAGTTATGGTGGAATATACAAACTCACATACATACATACATACATACATACATACATACATACATACATACATACATACATACATACATACATACATACATACATACATACATACATACATACATACATACATAAATACATAAATACATACATACATACATGAACCCTGAAAACAATATACTCCTTTTTTCAGGCAGTCGTATAAAAATAGATGTGTGTGTTTCTATCGACTAAATATTTCTGTCTAGGTACTTACTCTTCATATATTTTCTCCTGCACTTGAGGATAGGATCCGATCATTATTAAGGCAAACACCGTTACGTTTGTGGACGTAACGTGCCCCACCATTATAAATGTGTTCATTTCATCCCTTATTTCTCTATCTGTTAATATACCTTCGTCCAAGTCCATCAATAGATCCATGAATACTTTCTGTTTTTGGCCTATTAACAAGGAAGTAATAGTACTCATACTAATATAAATGCGATTGAGTCGAGTATTATAAAAGCATGGCAGACACATGTCTGTCTGTCATACGCTTCTTAACCGATTTCCAAAAAAGGAGGAGGTTTTCAAATCGGCGCGTATTTTTTAATAAATTTTTTTAATGTATGTCGGTGCATATCGCCGTGATTTCTAAACCTCCGTGGCTAGAGGAAGCTCGCGAGGAAACCACTACACGAGATCCTCAAAACTAGGGGGAGTTAGGAAATTTAGATGATAAATTCAGTATACGATTCAACTCTTGAGTCCCAATTCCTCAACCCTGATGCTACAGGTGTAAGGTTTATTATTTCGAGAGCTATCAATTAGACTTATTTCATAGTTTTTATTCAATTTGAGCTGGATACATTAAAAATATTATTAAGATAGTACTGTTTGTCAATATATCTCATGTAACAAGTAGTGTAACTACGTCGATATACTTAATTTAATTAATTAATGTTAAACCTTAGTCAATATCCGTTTATTAACGTATATTGACGTGGGGATGTACTTAGTGATGACGACTTTTATAATTAACGACGTTTCGGATCTCATTTTTTTTCATTCGGTGGACGACGGTAGACGAGATGGTAGAGAGTAAATAATGTTGCTACTTGATGTAATATTGTATAAGCGTTCACTTTGTGATTAGAACGATAAGGTAAAGATTAATATATTGGTTTTGTGCAAAATTTCGCGTATTATTCCACGGAGATTTCCCTTCCACAGGGTACAGAACTCCTTCAAAATAGCGATTTAGGATTTTTTTATGGTGAATTCATATTGTAGGTGTCAAACAACGACTTCATACTTAAACCCAAGTCCCAACTCCTCAACTCTCGATGCTACAGGGTATTGCACTTCTAAGCCGTGGTGATTTAGAGTACACAAAAAGTTAAAAATAAAAATTCTTTCCGAAAAACCGACTTGCAAAGCCACTGTAAAGTTAAAAAAAATGATTTAGAAAGAAAGAAAAGCAATTTATTTCCAAATTGTGCCATACATAACAAGCATACCTAAAGAGGTAGATCACCCCTGCACCTCAACGATCTAAACAAGATCTATTATCTAAACAACAATCGATGAGGCGCAGGGATGAACCATATCACGCATGGCACAACCCAAAAAATGGCCCAGGCTCAGCATAATGCTGTATGTTCAGTGCAAGCACTACAGCGCTGATTTTCAGCCCAAACCCTGTTTCAGGTGACACCACGGAAAAAAGCTACGTAGCTGCAAGCTAGTAGTAAGAGACGCAAGAGATTTCTACACACTATGTTGAAGTCGGGCGGGTATAACAAAGATAAGCAAAGTTGGCGCGTCAGGCTCGCCCGACTTCAACATATTGTGTAGAAATCAAAATTATTTTTTACTTTACAGTGGCTTTAGAAGTCGGTTTTTTGGAAAGAATTTTTAACGGCCCATCTTTTCAACCGATTTGATCAAATTTAGTATAGCCCGGCATCCCATTGGCCATTCCGGGGAAGGACATAGGCTACTCTCATCCTGGAAAATTGAGGAGATCCCTCGGATCGAAGTCGCGGGCATTGTCTTATTGTGAATAAAAAAATTACTTACCAAATTGATCCTTATTCGATTCAAAAGATTTATTTATTCTTCGTTGAGCTCGTTTTTTTTGAAGAATCTATTGAAAATCATAAAATATTTATAAGTATGTAGCATGTAACTTGTTATTTTGATTTGATCTGAGAACTTAAATTTTCTACACGATTCGTAACTTGAATCTCAATATTATATTTTAAGATTTCCTATGAGATTATGAAATTTTCCCGCTGCAAATAGCCTATCAATAAAGGCTTTATATAGCTTATGCAGGATTTTATTAACTAACACTTATGTATAGATTTATAATAATATTATTCGTCATATTAATATTAATATGACATAGGTATGATCTGTTTGAAGTTATCAACTGCTGGCTGAACAACTGAACGTTTATGTGTAATGTTTTGTCAATATATTGAAGATCTCTCACAAACTTCTGTCTCATTCACTCACCCACATTTCATATGAGATTCAATAAAACTGTTAGATTTTTTTAGTTGTAGTGTATTGTGTGTTTGTAGTTTGTACAAACATTGTTCTGACATTGACAATAACGAACACAAAAAAAAAGAATTATCCAATTTGGTGCAGTCGTTCGGAAGTTATACGGCGATTAATTTTTATTTATAGACTAGAGGTCGCCCGCGACTTTGTCCGCGTACAATTTCTGATTTCATATGAGATTATGAAATTTTCCCGCTGCAAAAAGTCTATCTAATGAGTCTTTATATTATAGCTTAAGCAGGTTTTTATTATTTAAAGCTTATAACCGAAATGCTGAATTTTTACGTCTCTTACTACAAAAACATAGGACTTTCATACAAATTTTTAACCCCAACTTCACCTTTTGTGGGGTAGGTTTTCGTAAAATTGCTTTTACTGGTTATTATTTAAAACTAATAACCTTAGTACCGATTTTCAAGTCTCTAACTTCAATAACTTAGAACTTTCATGCAACTTTCCAACCCCCATTTCACCCCCTTTGGGGTGGATTTCCGTAAAATTGCTTATACAAATTATTATTTGTATAAGCAATTTTACGTTTTTATTAATAATTTTATTTTTTAGTTTATTATTGTAAACTATTAACTTAAATGCCAGTTTTTATGTCTTTAACTTCAATAACAAAGGACTTTAATACAAACTTCCAAACCCCATTCAACCCCTTAGGGGTGAATTTCCTCAAAACCGTTTCTTAGCTGACGGAACCATAGAAGGAACCTACCTTCCAAATTTCAAGTCTACAGACTTGAAATTTGGAAGTAGGTAGGTACGTTTGTATGAAAGTCCTTGTTTTATAGTTCCTGAGATCTTGTGATGAATCAGTGAGTGACTTTTCGCTTATGCATCGATAATATTATATAGATTAATTACTGCTTAGCTCGTTTTTCCAGCCGTTGTAGGGATCTGTCATTACATTTGTTTTATATTCCATAAAATATTATATAGAAAGAAGTTTTTTAAATTCCCACGGGAACTCCCTTATTTTTTGGGATAATATATAGCCTATGGCACTCGCAAATGATGTGGTTTTCTATTGGTATCAGAATTTTCAGAAATCGGTTCAGTAGATCCAGATATTCATCCCCAGTACGTCACAAACTCACAAACTTTACCTCTTTATAATAATAAATCATAATAATATCCTATAATAATGTAAGGTTTTCTACGGCCCCGATGACTTGAAGGATACTTTTCTCGCTAGTTCAATTATTAGAAAATGCTTACCGAATCACATACTCTATTAAGGACTATCACACACCCGTCTTCCGTCTTCTTGATACTACTGAATTTATACAAAAAGTCTGGATACAGCCAGGGTCTGTGGAATCTAGAAACGTTGCAGTTCATGTACGTTTCAAACGACTTAACATAGTTCTTGGCCTCTTCCTCAGTGATGCCGTCGTCTAACGCTGTTACTGAAATAGACGAAGGAAATTATTGGTAAGTTTTTATTTAAACTAGCCGAGGCTAACGCGTCCCTGATCCGATCTGAGAAGATCCGTGTAATAACGAATTAGTAACTGACATGGCTTAAGACGAAATGGCATCTGCATGACATTGAAAGAATAGGTATTTAACAATAATATTGCCTTCGCACTGTGCTCCTCGAATAGAGTCCTATAAGTTGTCCCTGTCGTCAGCTTGGATCGATTATACCTATGAAAAACAGTCGTATTCTTACTCTCATATTCTCCTGTTTCCGCCTCCAAAACCGAACGATTAATAAATAAATTTTCAACAATAATTTAAGAAGGACTTTGGCTATGGCGGAATATTTTTCTTTTTTTGGATATATTCGTCAAATTTATTTGCGGGATGTCTGATGATAGATTTCATCTGCATGACATTGAAAGAATAAGTATTTAACAATAATATTGCCGTCGAGCTGCTTCTCGAATAGACCCATAACACCCGACAGGCACATCTACATCTTGGACCGATTATACCAAAAGTGAACCGATTTTAAAATAATTTTCAACAATAATTTAAGAAGGACTTTGGCTATGTCGGAATGTTTTTCTTTTTTAGTGAGCCGGCGATTTTTTTAAATTTACTCACAACAAATAGTTTCCATGAAATTCTGGCTCACATAAGGTGAATGGTCAAAGTCACCCATGTTGACCTCAAGAGCTAGTTGGGACACCAGGTGTCGCCCTTGGCTGTTGAAAACTGACAGGAACCCGTCGAGAACGTGCTGGTTGAAGCTTGGACTGATTAGCTTTCTATGTCTTTTCCACGTTGCAGCTAAAAACAATCTAGATATCTAATATATATAAATAGAAGTATGTTATATGAAATCTCGTGCCTAGGAAAACACGTAAAGCCATCGCGTCAGTCCTGTGCCTGATCTTTCCCCGGTCGGGTGAATTTTCCGTCTAAGGGAGAGAGTGCATCTGTGTTTGCGCACACACTTGTTATCATCTTCCGCATAGCTTTGGACACAGCGGTGGATATTAATAATTACTACCCTCATAGTGGATCGATGCCCAAACAAATATGTATAGATAATATAAATGTGATGGGTCTGGAGTCTTTATCAAACATAAAAACGCTCGTCTAGTATGGAAGTTGTATGAAAGTCGCAATTGTGACCTCATCAAATTTCAAGGCACTTTTTTCTTGAATCTATATTTTTAAAATGGTTATAGGCATCATCCCTCTAATAGTATGATTTTTGGATTATTTCTTACCCAGTGAAAATAGTAGACCATCTCCAAGTAAATCTTTCGTGAATTTGTTACTGAATTGATCTTTTTCTATACATATATTTGATAATTTATAGATATCATCTGGATCTGTTAAAACTGAAAGGTAAGAAAAATATTATTCTACTAATCTATAATAATATTATGAATGCGACAGTTTGAATGGATAGATGGATGTTTGTTACTCAATCACGCTAGAGCGGCAGAACAGATCTGAAATTTGACAAACAGATACACTATAGTCTGGAATAACAAGTAGGCTACTTTTTATCCTGGAAAGCTAAAGAGTTCCCGCGGAAATCAATAAGCCTTAATCCAAGCGACAAAGTCATAATCATCTAGTATTCGTATTTCATAACATAAGGTGTGGTTGCTTTCCTTAATTAGGGCATCCGTTCTTCGATATTATAATGCGCAAAAACTTTTCTTACCGTAAATTCTGTAGGGCCCCATATAAAAATAAGTAACGTACACCATTTCCATACACGCATTTGTAAAGTTTTTGAACTGGTTCCAAAAATCTGAAAACAATAAAAAGTGATCTTATTACTAGCTTTTAAGAAAACATCGTCTTAAAATCAACTATTTATCGCTATCTTCTATACATATAAAAATCAATTGCTGTTCGTTTTTCTCGCTAAAACTCGAGAAAGACTGAGCCGATTCGTTTATTTTGGTTTTGAAATGTTTGTCGTAGTCTAGGGAAGTTTTAAACGGTGAGAAAATATGAAAAAATTGCGAGGAAGATAGGGCAGGGCAACGTCTGCAAGGCCCACTAGTAAAATTATAAATATCTATGTAAAGCTCATTGTAAGTTTATGATACCATATTTATTATTTCAGTACCTACTTATATTATATTATGTTTATTTTATTTTTTATATTCATATTGTCATTGGGTAAGGACGTAAATTTTTGTACCATAACATACTGGAAGGCATAATACACTCTAACACAATAACGCACTGGAATATATTAAGGTGATTATACGCTCAGTCACTCATGAGTTAAACCTGTTAAATAATTATGTTTTTAGTAATAAATAATCATAACTCGCTGTAAAAACTTTATCCCGGCCACGAATTCACGAACTTAGAAGCAGTGCAAAATTTTAATTATTTTTATGTTTATTTATAAATGCGTTGGTTCTTTCCCTGATATTAGGGAAGATGCGCTTGCACCGCAGATTTATCTGGGGTAAGCGTGATCCAAATATTATGCTACATTTGCTGCTGTTGCTCAGAACTTAGGTTAGGAGTTGAAATTTGTTGAAGCTGAAACTTAAATAAAGGTGTTAAACTGAATAAAATCTTAGTTTACTAAGTAAGAGTGCTTCAATATTACTATATTGCCGTCTCAAAACAAAAACCTGAAATGCTATATTTTTTTCATGTTAGAGCCGGGCAGGCGTGCAAGTAACGGCTGCAGAAATGACTAGAACCACAACAAGTATCATTGGAAGTAAAAAAGTGTTTTTACTTCCAGTGATAAGCTATAGTCTTACTCGTCTTCTTTATTGTCGATCAGACATATGTAATAAGGCGGTAGGTACTCCAAAAATTATGTCATGGAAAGTGTTCCATATTATTATTTATTTATTATTTTAAAATGTGATTTTGTGGTAAAACTATAAGAATAATAATTATATTTACCCGTTTGATCTTGATGAAAATACCGGAATGGGTAGGTACCTACTAGCTTTATTTAAGCATAACTGCCATCATGAATAAATACTCTTATTGTGCGCGCCATAAATCAATCTTATTACCAGCAATTAATGGTAAACTAACGGTATGTGGTGCAAATATTAATAATATATGTAAGCCCACTTATCATTTTGGGCATATTTTAGGTATATAGATTTATATCGTCTAAGTCGGCGTTTGTTATTTCTAATATTATTTTATTAATTATATACAACCTATTATAACAAAACTCATTCACCGTGTCGGAATTCTAGCGACATCTAGTGAATGTTCGAGGAAGTTACTTATTGCTAGTTTATGTCATGTTGTTGAGTTGATTATTGATTAATATTCGCCTGTTGCTATCGTTCAGCTTTGTTTAAATTGTTTTTCTATTATTTTATGAGTATTCTAGATTGGATATTGTTGGAGTTGTTCATTAATAATATTTTGTTATCATAATGAGTTCGTAAACTGTGTTTGGATTTGGCGCCAACAAGTTACGACAGATTGTCTTTTGTTTTTTAAATGGCATTGTGATGGTAAACGTGTGACTCGAAGAAGTGTAAAATATAGAAAATGTTATCGTATTGCTGATTTTTACTTAAAGTTCCCATTATCCTGAAGCTGTGGCTACAGCTTCAGAAGTGGGATTCCAGGAAAATATACTTTTTCCTGTTCCACGCCAACGACGTAAAGTGTAAGTAACGCGTACATCCGACATGTTTTTTTTTCTTTCCATCTCGGTTTATCCTCAAAGTAATTTACATTATCTTACGAAGTAAACATACAGTCTACGACGGTAAAAACAAATTTATGTTGAAGTTATTGGCCGATTACCACTATCATCAAATTAAATATGTACTTCTTAACATTTTAAAGTTAGTATACCTAGGTGGTCTAAGAAAAAATACTGCAAATACAAGAGTGTTGTACATAACGATAATTGCAATGCATATTGCAGTTATTAAGCTACATAATAAGATTTATTAGCCAGTTTTAAATATACCTAATAGAATAGAAAAATCTTTATTGAACTATATTCACAAAATGTACAAATTATATCAAAAATTTAAAATTAAATAAGTTACATCATATCAGAAATTGTTAGTTTGTACAGCAGTGCAACGCTGATTTTCAATGACCACTTTTAGATGCGAATGCCAATGGCATAACCTTAATATTGTACTAGCAGATGCCAGTGAATTTGTCCGTGTTAAATAATTTATAAAAAAAAATCCACTGGAACTCCCTAACTTTCGCATTAATACATAGAATATGACATAATATAATGTGGCTTTATATTCTATTGGTACCAGAATTTTCAAAATTGGTTCAGTAGATCTAGAAACCCTACAACATCACAGACTTTACTTCTTTATAATATTAAGTAAAGATTTTTGGCACAATATGGGAATAATTTATGTTAATTTATAAGAAAAGTTTAATAAAAAGAAAATCGAATCAGATATTGGTATTGGAAACTTTCAAATTTTTTGTTGCACTATCCCGCTCCTTTTTAAAGTTCTTTTCAGAAAACAGGTTGTCTGGAGGAAATCAATTTTGGTGATAAGACTGCCCTTGCACACGCATTATTTTCCGTTTTTATTTTTGCTTATCAGTTATTTTTATGTTTTGTGTGGCAATAAAGAATTTATCGGTCTATTTATCTTTTAAAGTTTGACCAGAATAATTTATTATGGGCAAGGAACGGTAGGCTTAATATTTTATTGTTGCGAATGAGTTTTCTAAGCTGAAATTTGTCAGTTTCAGCTTCGAAGGAGAGAAAGAAATTATTTTTCGGGAAACCAAGGGTATGGCGAGTGGCCATACCGAGGTTGAGAATAATACAAATAATAATCGGCTTGATGGAGGTCAGGTCAGGAGAGAAAAACATTATTATTCGGGAAACCAAGGGTATGGCGAGTGGTCATACCGAGGTTGAGAATAATACAAATATAATCGGCTTGATGGAGGTCAGGTCAAGAGAGAAAAACATTATTATTCGGGAAACCAAGGGTATGGCGAGTGGCCATACCGAGGTTGAGAATAATACAAATATAATCGGCTTGATGGAGGTCAGGTCAGGAGAGAAAAACATTATTATTCGGGAAACCAAGGGTATCGCGAGTGGCCATACCGAGGTTGAGAATAATACAAATATAATCGGCTTGATGGAGGTCAGGTCAGAAGAGAAAAACATTATTATCCGGGAAACCAAGGGTGTGGCGAGTGGCCATACCGAGGTTGAGAATAATACAGATAATAATTGGTTTGATGGAGAGCGTCAGCTATGAAATGAATTTCAAAGGAGAAAAATATGGACAGATTTCTTCGTTCAACTCGAGGTTGTTCGTCTAGCGCTAATTCAATTAATTTAATTATATTATATTATAGAAAGAAGCGAAATTAGGAATTACGATGTTATTAATATAAAGTTATAAAAATTGTGAAATACTAAAATTATAAAGTGATATGTCAAGTATATAACACAACAATTTCCGTGATAGGTTATTAGGGTAATCTGAAACAGTAAAATGACTTGTCGCACGACCACTTAAGGAGTTTTCTTTAAAAGAGATTTGTCGGTAGTTGTTTTTTGTATATTTATGTCCAGTTTATTATATAGGAGAATGACCAAAAGTGGGCTGTTGTTGCGTCTTAATGAAGTTAACGGTAAAAAATTGGAAATATACTCAAGATTATATAAGATTATTCTCATTGTGTAAGGCGAATGTAGTGTTTGTCTGAGACTCACAGAATATAGGTCATTTATTTCATGTGTATAGGACAGTATAATAGGGTAGAATAATAATAATATTATTTTCATAAAAGAGTGTAACAAAATTATATAGCTGTCCCCTGCCCTCTATGCTATGATAACCTGTACTGCAGAGGGTAGTTCCTTCCAGTGATACAGGATAATATTACTAAAAACTAATTACTTATTTATGGTGTAAAAAAAACTGAGCATGTCTGTGTCATGTGTGAAGTGCATGCAATGCAATTTAAAATATATATATATTATATTCAATTGCGTCGTAGCTCTTACTCAGGTTTAAGGAGACGGTTCAGATTTGTATGGGGCGTAGGCCAAGTCTTGTACAAGCAGAGAAATGAAGAAAAATAAAATACTAGACCAGTTTTTATTGGTCAAATCTATGAATTCTGCTTATTATTTCAGTGGTAAATTATTAAATCTTTCCAAGTTATGGAACACTAAACATGAGTGGATAACAAAGGCGGATTCATATTTTTTGACGTTTTCAAAAGAAAAACACGTTATTTTGACAGTGACTGTCAGAAATTACATTTGATACATTTCGCGCCTGCTGCCTTCTCTATGGCTGAAGGTTGCCATCTTGGAAATGTATCGAAAACTTGAAATACATTTTTATTTTTTTTGCTCGTTATTTATTTTACTGTTCTAAATTATTATATTTTTAATAAAATCTATGTATTTTCCCTCTATTCATGGTAAAGTCTACAAGAGTAGGCCTAAAATGTACCTTTCCCTTTATTATTATTTTTCTTTCAAAAGAAATATCCCTGTTAATTCTAATGAATACATTAAATGCATACTATTATGAGTTGAATTCAAATTGTGAGTGAACAAAACTTGTGTTAGTAACTGATATTGTAAATTTTATTACTCTTTTATAATTATTTATAATGCAGTGATCAAATGATTGCGGAAAACGTAAAATTATTGAATTTAAATATTGTTAATGAACGTTGAGTAGATATTGCGCTCTCTAAATAAGTTATTAGTGGGGTATCTAAATGTTTAAAAAAAAAATAGTAGTAAGGTTCTGTGCGCTCGTTCTAACTGAAGTAAAAACGTTTTTCCAATGCCACCCCATGCACAGATACAATATGGGTCATGATCGGAAGCCACAGCGACTTATAAATCATTATTGTCGTCTCAATAGGTGCAATATCTCTTTGATTTCTGGAAAAAATAGGAAAAAACAGTTTCTTAATTTTATTATAGGTATTCTGAATACGAGCTGACCATTTAAGATGTATCACTAATCATCATAATAGTCCATACCCAATTATAACCAATAGGCACTGGGCAGCACATCAGGTTTTACATTAGCAAACAAATCTTTCCTCTTTATAATATTAGTTTAGATTAAATGAGTGGGTAAGAATAACCATTCTGGAAAGTACTTAATTAAAGAAGAACATGTGTATCCTCATACTCGTAGGAAAACAATCATAGATGTGTAATAATATAATTAAAAAACTATAGGAATCTTATTATCATTTGATCATATGACGGTGTTCTCACCTTTGAGAATATTGAAATTGTTACCAATTACACTTATAGAACTTTGAGTTAAGAGTAAGCAAATGTATCATGTGATTCGTCAGACGAAGTTAAAATGTTCACTAATTGGTACCTAAAGATTAATTGGCATCGAGTTGCATTGGGTTCATCAAAATAAGTAAGGGAAAAGTCATTAACTGAAACTCTCAGTGTAATGCTGGGAAACTAGTAAATTCAGATCAAAGAACAATTATTGTTAACTTAAAAATATGAATATTTTTAAAAATATATTCATATAAAGATTTAAGATTATAAATATTGTACATCATTGTGGTAAGTTAATATAATAATTAATAATTTTATATGTGTAACTTTTATTGTATTTAATAATGAAGTAATCTGTGGTTAACACAGTTGGTAGCTATATTCTGTTTGTTTAATGCACTGCGTGCTACTGTTTGTTAATCCGAATAAATAAAAATTAAAATAAAAAGTGATGTTCACAAAATTTACATGGTTGGGAAACTTTTGTTGTATGTGAAACATGGCAATTCAATTGCTTCAAACTGTTGCTACACTTACATTCATCTGAGATAAATTTTCTGGAGAAATATACTTAATGAATTGTGTCAGGGTTAACACGTTTGCTGCGTCAGTAAGTTTTCAATACTTTCCATTCCTTCGGAACAAGGCCTATAAACCTGGTAATAAAACTTCCGTTGTGACGGCACAAGGCTTATAGACCCTGTAAAATTTAAGAAACTTAAATCCTTTTTTTGGCTTCATGTAAATATATATTTGTCTTTTTTGCTTTGAATATTAATAATAATGAATTAATTGACATACACCTGAAGGCGTTCGTTAACAACTTGTTTTGTTTAAAAATTATAGCTATATTCAAAATACAGGGCTTAATCACCCTGTGCCGCACTGAATAAGGGAAGTCTGGTGCGTATTTTAAGGATGTGAAATAAAAATATCGATAGCTGTAATTAAGTTTTAATATAATGAAAAAAAAAAACAAACATGAATTAATCTTTTTCAATAAAACATGGGTAGCAAAAGTTTTTTTTGCACTGAACACATTTAGTTAAATTTTTTTTAACTTTTTTGTCAGCTTGGCGACTGGTTAAAAAAGGTTCGGAGTTTTGCGTAAAATCTGACACAATTCCTCTTCTTATCACCTTTTACCAAAGTGTCAAAGTCAAGTTTTTGTGCGGGTTCTGAAAAGATAAATTTATTAATTTATTATTATTTATTTGTATGTGTGTGGACTCATTTACGTCTGCGTTGAAATTACCTATATCATTGTCAAAGTCCTTTTTTGTAAAATCTTTGATAATTTCCTCCACAAATTGAAGTTTTGGTATTTTATTCCCATCATTAAAATAAATAGTAATGATGACTCACCTGTCTCTGATAAAGTTAAATCTAATTTAGATTTAACTTTCACTGCTTCACTTTCCTCGCAAACATCATATAATATATTTTTTCGGCACCGTTTTGTTGGTCTTGACGCCATGTCGACACGTACGTTTCTCACGATTGCAAGCCAACACTAGTCGCGCGAAGCTAACGCGGGGTGCGGTACCAGGTGAGCGGGGTACAAGGTGCTTCGACCTGGTTTCGCATTATGATGAAATTTTATTTCTTCCGTGCGGTACCAGGTGAAAAAACCTGGTATTAAGGTAGATACACCATTGGATTCTATTTAAATAATACATCTTAGATATATATTCATCTCTGTCCTACACCGAACCAAGTTAAAGTTAGGCATTCCGCGCGACAAGGAAGTCTATACATTTCTTAGCCGCACTGTAAGCGTAGACGTGTACAAGGTTTTAGAACCTGGTTTCGCACTCAACGTGTTGAAAAAAAACCGATCTTTACTTATCAGTTGATGTTCTGTAATGTGAAAAGACGATTTTGCTCTTGTCACTTAAAATATAACCTTGTTATCTGAAACTCTACTCGGTTAAGGTTTATAATATCAGTGCTCTAACATCACTGTTTTATGCGATAAATACCAACGATAATACTTCTAATGGAAGCGTACCATCAGCTGTTATGTACAGTTCGGGAACAAAGTTCTAGGTAGTGTGTTCAAACGGTTAGGATTGTTAGGAATTGAAAGAGGCATTAATTTTGTCCTATACGGCTTTGTGTAGTCCAGAGTGGCGATACTGTTCTATGGTACTCGGTAATGGAGTCTGGCTCTGATTATATGAAAGTGAATTGCTAAATAAAAGTATAACTAAATGGTTAATTGATATTCCTTCTAATATAACAAATCATCAAAGATAATTTAATATGTAAAAAAAAAAAAATTAAAATATAACATAAACACTGCATTCTACGGTAAGAATTATTATGCAATGGATTTAAAATTGTTTAATAAGCTGTCAAATCCGCTTAAAGGTGAAACAATTTCGCTTTATGTACTGAAACGTAAACTTATTGAGTAGGTATCTCTTAAATCGTAGTTTTTACAGTGTGGCTGAATACCTCTAAACAGATAAATTTGATTTTATTATTTGGCTTTTTTATGGATTGACATTGTTGTATTTCGAGTAATTGTATTAATTGACATTGTTAATAATTAACATATTGTGACATTAGACACGTAATAACATTTTAATATAAAAATTGAATTTAAAGTAAAAAAATAAATAACTGGATGAAGTTTGGATGGTAATTAAAATAACTTTGTATAAACGAAACATTATGTATCTACTTTATAATATTGTATGTCGTATATTGAAAGTATTTGGATGTAAACAACTATATTATATTAAGACCTTATGAAAACTCAAATTTGCAATAAATTAATCTTTAATCTTAAATCTTGAACAAAGATAATTAGCTAAATACTTTAATTCTTAATATAAATTAAAAAGAACTTCTAGTTTGCTCGTTGGAATGAGTTACTCTAGTAGATTGTATGATGTTTTAATTATTTATTAACATAAATTATAGATTATGATGATTATTGATGCATCTCAGAGCGAAGGGACTCGCCCATCACAGGAAGGCCGAGCTGTAAGCCCACTTATCATTTTGGGCATATTTTAGGTATATAGATTTATATCGTCTAAGTCGGCGTTTGTTATTTCTAATATTATTTTATTAATTATATACAACCTATTATAACAAAACTCATTCACCGTGTCGGAATTCTAGCGACATCTAGTGAATGTTCGAGGAAGTTACTTATTGCTAGTTTATGTCATGTTGTTGAGTTGATTATTGATTAATATTCGCCTGTTGCTATCGTTCAGCTTTGTTTAAATTGTTTTTCTATTATTTTATGAGTATTCTAGATTGGATATTGTTGGAGTTGTTCATTAATAATATTTTGTTATCATAATGAGTTCGTAAACTGTGTTTGGATTTGGCGCCAACAAGTTACGACAGATTGTCTTTTGTTTTTTAAATGGCATTGTGATGGTAAACGTGTGACTCGAAGAAGTGTAAAATATAGAAAATGTTATCGTATTGCTGGTTTTTACTTAAAGTTCCCATTATCCTGAAGCTGTGGCTACATATAGTTTTATTACATAGTAGTTACGATTGAATACATCATGTCTATTATTTTGATATGACAGTTATACCTAGGTACGAAAGGTATTTAGCTTTGATTTCGAATTAAATATTTATAAAATCTTTGACACAGTGAAATAGTAAAAGATTGCAAATAATTTCCAGCAGTGGATAATTAAAATAGAAAGTGACCTTCTTTGTAGTGGGTAGGTACATAATTTTTACCCGAGATCCGGTAACTTCTCGATTCTTGATCGAAATCAATTTATTTCAGGCTTGCTAAGTCTGTTTTGGGTGACGAATCCGATAGTTGACTCTTTGACGGCTGCCAAGTACCAGCTATCTTAATTTGGTGGAAGAATTCCTCGTCGCCGGACCACTAATGAGGCAGCTGCCATTGCCGGGCGCGGTTAGCACTAGGTTTGATTTCCGTCGTGTAACTTCGCGGGTGACCTAGTGTACCATTAGCGTACTATAACATGCCTTTACTGCCTCATTGGTCTATTGGTAAGCATGTTTAACTGCGACTGACGAGGTCCCGGGTTTGAGTCCCGGGTCGGGCCATAACAAGTGGTGGGTTTTTCTGGCAAGAAATTCTCAATACTAGCCCGGTGTTAGGAAGTTAGCGGTGTTTCACCCCGGTGTCTCGGAGAGCACGCAAAGCCGTCGGTCTGGCGCCTGATCTCTCTCCGGTTGTGTCGGATTTCCTTCCCATCGGGCTATGAGAGTAAAGGACACGCACACACTTGTGCACTATAATATCTCCCACGCAGATGCCGCTAATCTCTCTGTAGATTGGCCGCCGTGGCCGAAATTCGGTCGGGGAGGACATTATAACATGCCTTGGTGCAAGTACCTATTCGTGTTATCTCTTGGGCAACCCGCGAGAAAAACTGTTAGTGTAGTTAAACACTACATGAAAGAATAATTTTTTAAGCGCGTTTCATGCTGAAAGGTTTATATTTCCATTGTTGTTACCTCTGGAATAACCTTGGAAAACCTTTTGTGTAATTTTAACACTGCATGAAAGTATAGTTACTGAGGCGCGCCATGCTCAATGGTTTTATTCCGTTGTTGATACTTCTCGGGTAACCCCTGGAATACATTTACTCTCATTTTGATCACACGACGACGACCTCCGTGGCGCAGTGTGTAGCGCTGTTGTCTTAACGTGCGGATGTCCCGGGGTCGATTCCCCGGCAGGGTCAATTTGGGAATTTATAATTTCTGAATTTTCCTTGGTCTGGCTGGTGGGAGGCTTCGGCCGTGGCTAGTTACCACCCTACCTGCAAAGACGTGCCGCCAAGCGATTTAGCGTTCCAGTACGATGCCGTGTAGAAACCGAATAGGGGTATGGGTTTAATATAACTGTCATGCCCCTCACAGGTTAGCCCGCTACCATCTAAGACTGCATCATCACTTACCATCAGGTGAGATTGTAGTCAAAGGCTAACTAGTAGTGGATAAAAAAATAATCACTGCTTAAAGTAGGTATCGTTCCTCAGGCGCGTCGTGCTGAAAGGTTTTTATTATTTGTGCGATTGTTGGTAGTAGGGTGAGAAATTACCTGTTTGTTAAATTATATCTGAAGAATGAAGCGATGAATTAGTATAATAACATCCTTAGAGCCAGTCCACACGACACGTTGCGTCGTCACAACGCATAATATATTTTTCTAAAAATGATATGAAATGTGCACATTTCATACCCTGTAAATGAGTTCGAAAGTTAAACTTCCCGGCCTAGGCCAGTAAAGAATGTATATATTTTCATTCCATATCATGTTTGAATTTGGAATCTTTCTTCCTGAATATCTTGTAACTTGTTATAACGTTTGGCCTAAATAGTTTAAATTTGGAACTCAACCGTATTACGCGTTCAGCATTCACAGCGCAAAAAAAATTAAAAGTATAAAACTAATTTAACTTTTAATATTTCTTAAGTAGGTTGCTTTTTTATTTACTTTCTTTTAATTACATAATATAATATATTAAAAAAAAGTCACTTGTTTCATTTTTTAGAAAAGCACTATACACACTTCGACCGGGAGAGCATTTCTGGTCTCGTATATAGCCTAACTCACACTCGACCAGAAAACGCGTACTTCCCGGTCTCGCGATATAATGCACTATTGACGCATAGCCGGCCACATGGGCGCTGCGTCATCGCAGCGTTACTACACCGGCGTCGCAATGAGTACACCCCCGTCCGATTCGTCTCGGGGGTGCAGTTCCGTCGTGAGTGCGTTGCGTCCACGCAGCAACGGTGCTCCGTCGACGCAACGCTGACGCAACGCGCCGTTTGGACCGGCCGTAAGGGTATATAATATAGCTTCTGGACGCATCTGTACGTAATACTGAAAAACTTTGGTTCTGCCACTTTAAAAACAATTAAGTTCTTTTTTATACGTTGGAAAATAAAAATCAGTCGGAAAATGAAATGGAAAATGGGAAATGTAACATGAAAATTCAATCCATTATTTTGTAATTTAAAAAGTTGTTACGAGGTTATTTAGTTCACTTATTAGTATTTTTTAAGCCTTAAAGTATATCAGCCCTATTTACTTACTCAAAGGGCCGCCTAAGAACAAATGCGCGTGTCCAATGAACGGCCACGATCCCGGATACATGGGCGGGTCTCCAGGTCTTCTTCTGGTGTACCAGGTCCAGTACATAAGAGATGCCACGATCAACATCACCAGCGTCAGCATATTAACGTCTTTTGGCCACTGGATGAAGATAATACATAGGAATGGAACCCTAAAAGTTATTCCTTTAATAATCAATCAATTTAACCAACGAAAAAGTTATTTAAATTAAATGTTAAATGTTTAATATATTTGAAAGTAAAACGTATTATTAGTGTTATAATTAAAAAATATTTTTACTTAAAATAGCATAATTTAAATTAGTTTTTCTTTCATATATTTCCACCGCTGCGTAGAACTATCCTTAGCACCCATTCTCCAGTCTCAAGATTGTGTAAGACCCTAAACCACAACAGCACTAATCTTCATTCACACAATCACTTCACATTCACTTTGACTCGTTACCTAAGTTCCGTGATAAAATCAGAACATAAACCTAACCATAACTATTATCTGTATTAAGTATAATTAAGTAATTTAGTATTTTTCAAATTTTTACTTTTATTTCCGTATTATGTTGTTTTTTCATAAAAAATTTTCTTTAGCTTTGTAAAAAATTAATTATAATATTGTGTTTACTTTTAAGTGGTTACTACATTTAACTT
This sequence comes from Erebia palarica, assembly GCA_964035005.1. NCBI lineage: Eukaryota > Metazoa > Arthropoda > Insecta > Lepidoptera > Nymphalidae > Erebia > Erebia palarica. The sequence goes on along the minus strand of OZ035993.1, from coordinate 7,884,259 downwards.
TTTTTTATAGGATAAGCTTATCGCTGAATGTTTTAATGTAAGTGTCCGTTAATAGACCTAGTAAATAAAAATTAAAAATTAAAATTTCGTGGTGTCCGATAAATAAATGATTTAAAAATACTTAAAATAAATAAACAGTCTAGGTTAGGACTTAGGATGTTAGTAAGAGAAGATATTAGAGAGCGTTGTTAGAGCTTTCCTAATTACAAGACTGAATTGATGACCTCCCTGGCAAAGTGGTGAGCGCTGTGGTCTTACAGTGGGAGGCCCTGGGTTTGAATTTAGCGTTCCGGTGCGATTCCGTGTAGTGAAATTGCCATCAAGGGCTGACTTGTAGTGTCGTAAAAAAACGGGGTTAGCCTATTTCCATCCACGGAATGCAACCTATCCCTGTTCCTGTCGTAATCGGTTCATAGGAGGGATAATTCATGAAAGCGGGTCAGAGATACAGAAAAAGCGGGTCAGAGAAATAGAAAGACATTCTTTTAAATTTTTTTTAAAAGTAGGGATTTTTCTTTAAATTCTACACTAATTATTTCTTACCAACACAGTCAACCTTGGCGAGTAGCGTTAAAATAATAACTCTGGAGTCGAAAATCACTATATTAAATGATAAAATATATGGTGATTTGGCGTAAAAAAAATGCCGAAAATATCTAATGCAAAATAGACTCGCCAATCGAGGGTTGCGTAGCTCAGAAGAAAACGTATAAATTGGATAGATTTGATTTATAAAAAGTCATAGGATTTGATTGATGTTATTCTTGAGTTCCTGCCGGTATTCAGGGATGGCACCCGAAGTACAATCCCACAAACTTACTTGACCCGGTGGCGTATTTCCGTTTGTGTGTCCAATAGAAGGAAGTAGTGCGTCAAGGCAAGTAGGTACTGCCTTCTGTTGAACGCGGAAAAAAATCGCCTATCAGGGTGCAAAGTACAAACCCGTGCGCGATTGGAGGATTCGTGCCTTGAATTGAGCGCACGAGTTTAGAAAGGAAGTTAGCGTAACAACCCGTGCGGGGATCGAGGAAGTACTTCCTTCTATAGAACACGCAAACGGAAATACGCGACCCGGTGGCAAAAATTTGAACTAGTTTATATGCCTGTTTAGATTTTATTTTTGATAGATACTAGCGAAAAAGTTACCGGGTCAGATAAGTTTGTCGAATAAGAAAGTGGAACATAGTCGGCCGGCAGTTTTCATGCAATATTATACATCGTCGTCTTAACCTATAGACGTCCACTGCTGGACGAAGGTGTCCTGCATTGATTTTGTGCCGCTTGTTTTCAGCGGTTCCCAGCTACACGCTAGAAATCGTCCACCTAGTGGAGGGTCGTTTAACGATGTGCTTCCCGGTGCGAGGCCGCCATTCAAGCACTTTGGGACCCCAACGCCTATCGGTTCTACGAACTATGTGCCTCGCGGGCCCGCCCATTGCCACTTAAGCTTGGCGACTCTTCGAGCTATTTCGGTTGCTCTGGTTCGTCTACCGATCTCGTCATTTCTGATTTGATCACACAGGGATACTCCAAGCATATCTCTATCCATCACCAGCTGAGTGACCCTGAGCCTTCTTATCAGGTCCATAGTAAGCGACCATGTTTCGGTGCCGTAAGTCATTACTGGTAACATGCGCTGTTCGAAAACTTTCGTCTTCAGGCACTGAGGAATTTTGGACGAGAAGATGTCGCGGAGTTTCCCAAACGCTGTCTAGCCAAGTTGGATTCGGTGATTGACCTCTTTCTCGAAATTGGACTTACCTAACTGAACTGTATGTTCCAGATTTATATTATTATTATACTCATCAACATTTTCGAGTGCAGAGCTCTCAACTATATCTCTATGTACGGGCTCTATGTACGGGAGCAGGTGATATGGCTCGACCGTAACAAAGGATGATCATCCTCCGAGCGGGTGTTGTGCTCGGGGACCACTGGTCCAACCATTCATCTTTGGAGGTCGTATATATAGCGTAATTCAGAGAACGCTTCGTAATCGTGAGTTGGGCTCTTCGTGGTCGCGTGAATCGTACTAGTAATGCCATCTATTGGATTATGTGCGGACTACGAAGACCACCACATCACTCCCCTTCGAGTCTGGAGGTCGTCAGCATTCAGTTGAGCGGCGTTGCAAGCATCTGGAGAAGTGGCGTCGATGAACATTCAGGTAAGCGCTGCGTCGGGAAGTACTCAGTGAAGCGGCGTCGTGCAACAACCAGGGTAGTGGCGTTGTAGGCTCATACTACTCTGAGGCTGTGTGACCCACTTGTGCGGCTGGTACTGGCGTCGACGGGCTGTGTACTGATATGCTGTTGCGTATCGACTATTGCTGGCCGCTGAGCGTGTGGCTCTGTGAGCGGCTGTGCCGGAACATCGGTCGGCGTTGCTGCGTTGTGTTGCTGTGCTGCGTTGGTTGCTGTGCTGCGTTGGTTGCTGTGCTGCGTTGGTTGCTGTGCTGCATTGGTTGCTGTGCTGCGTTGAGTTTTGTCGTGCTGCGTTGGATTGCTGTGCTGCTGTGCTGCGTTGTGATGCTGTTGTGTCCCGCTGTGCGTACTGATGATGCTGTCCTCGCTGCGATGACTGCAGGGCTTATATTGTGATGTACGATGTTGCTCAAGTCTGACGAGTGAGGGCGTGACGTCGGCTTGATGTGCATCGGCAGGGGCTGTGACGTCACATCGGCTTGTTTTTGATCGTCGGCGGCGGCTTGGAGATCACGTCGGGGTCACCAATGTACGGGAGCAGGTGATATGGCTCGACCGTAACAAAGGATGATCATCCTCCGAGCGGGTGATGTGCTCGGAGACCACTGGTCCAACCGTTCATCTTTGGAGGTCGTATATATAGCGTAATTCAGAGAACGCTTCGTAATCGTGAGTTGGGCTCTTTGTGGTCGCGTGAATCGTACTAGTAATGCCATCTATTGGATTATGTGCGGACTACGAAGACCGCCACAACTAGATGGGGCTGAACATGTGCACTAGCATGCATGCTTTACAATGCTTGTGTAAAGCGTGCATATCTTCCTGAGTTCTTGATGAAAATGGTAGTTGTGCCCATCGTCAAGTGCATAACGGGAGACTTGGGCTTGTCTAATAACTATAGGCCTATTTTTCTGGGCACCGTAGTGGGCAAGGTGTTCGAGCGGCTACTGCAGCCCGAGCTGCTGGTAAGTGTTCGTATAGATGAGGCGCAGTTTGGCTTCCGTTCCGGTGTCTCAACAGACTCGGTCATCGTCAGCCTCAAGCACACTGTTGACTATTATGTCAGCCATAACATGTCCGTTTACGCTTACTTCCTGGATCTGAGCCGCGCATTTGATCTAGTCAATTATGAAATCCTCTGGAGCAAATTGCGTGGGTCAGGAGTCCCTGGGCACGTGGTAGAGGTGCTGAGATACTGGTACGGGGGCCAAACTAATCATGTGGGGTGACACGACCTCTGACGCTTATAGGTGAGAATACGGTGTTCGCCAGGGCGGGTTAATCTCTCCGGATCTTTTCAACGTGTATGTCAACTATTTGATTGGCGAACTGCGGAGCACTGGTCTCGGCTGCGATATCCATGGTATTGGCCTGAACAATCTGAGCTATGAGGACGATATGGTGCTCCTTAGCCCCTCGGTCAAAGGTCTCACAAAGTTACTGTCAGTCTGTGAGAATTATGCAAAATCCCACGGGATATAAGTACAATGTACAATGTCTGTACCATGAAGCACAATGTACTAAAGACTGAGATGCTCGTTTCGTTTCGTTCTCAAAGCGAGAAAGGGTCCGGAGAGAGTTCTAGAAGTTTTTTTGAATGGAACAGCGGTTCGGGTTGAGAACTGTTGTTTTACGAACAAAAACAGTCAGTGTTCGTTTATGATTATGTTAGTGCTTTTAGTGTGCTCTGGTAGTGCTGAGCTAGATGACGACCAAGCATAGACGTAAAGTCCGTGTTAGTGTCGTCACGTCTGATTTGACACTGCTTAAGTGCATGCAATGTAGATATTGATGAAATCAAATAAAAGTTCAAACAACACATTTCTTTTTGTTTTATTGTCCTAAATACATTAAAAAAAATGAATATACTATTCGCACCTCAGTTGAATGCGTTTGATCAAATGTATGTATGTTACCGCTAATATCCGAAAACTAATAATGTCAGCATTTCCTAGGGAATGTCGACATAAACGATTTCGATATGTTCGATTTAAGAACTCGACCTAGGAATAGTAAACATTAACGGTCCCTCCAGAGTTAAATCGCGAAATCATATAGCTGAATTGATCATTTCATGACATAATCAAGTATATCATTGAATGGTCATAATGGTTCATCAAGAATGATCAATTGATGATATTATGATCAAACGTCTTATGTTGGGTGTCCATAAAATTGTAGAAGTAAAAAGGATAGGATACACCAGAAGACTCGCTTCACCTCGCTTCATTCAGGACTTCCTTCGCGATCTTCTGGGTTCACACTTTACAAAACACTCTAGGGGTAGAGCAAACAAGACTACGTTGAGTCGGGTTATCCTGATTTGGTTTTGGAACAGTCCACAATCACCACCACTGACACCACCACCATTTTCTCAACTCTAACGAACGATTGACCGTTAGACTCCGTATTATCTAAGAAATGTCAACTTGCATAACCTAGGTAGTATGAGCAAGAAAACAATTATTCCAACTCTAACGGATTTTATGCGTTAATCTTGACATCACAGCGTTAATTTGAACATAAACGGTTTGAACAACTTTAACGGAACATATAAATTACTCCGTATACGTATATATATCGTACGATACATGTCTAAAACTGGACTTTACAACACTATCCGTGAGAGGCGAAGGGGGAGGGAGCTTCTCCCGCCCGTCACCTCAAGTCCCGACTGCATACAATTCGGGTGCGTACTATACATAAATAAAACTGTAACTAGACGATTCTTGCAATGTGTGCTTTGATACCCGCGACTTTATCGGTGTGGTCCGTGGGGAACGTGGGAACCACGGATGGACTGTCATACAAAGTTTTACCCCCTTTTTACCCCCTTGGGGGTGGAATTTTGAAAAATCCTTCCTTGGTTCCTAAGAAACTTAGTGTCAAAATTTCGAGTGTCTAACCTTTCTTCAAGCGGTATAGACTTTTTTTTTATCCACTACAAGTTAGCCCTTGACTGCGATCTCACCTGATGGTAAGAGAAGAGATGCAGTCTAAGATGGTAGCGGGCTAACCTGTTAGGGGCATGGCAGTTATATTAAACCCATACCCCTATTCGATTTCTACACGGCATCGTACCGGAACGCTAAACCGCTTGGCGGCACGTCTTTTACCGGTAGGGTGGTAACTAGACACGGCCGAAACATCCCACCAGGCCAGACCAGGGAAAATTCAGAAATTGTAAATTCCCAAATTGACCCTGCTGGGGATCGAACCCGGGACCAACACTGCGTCAACAGCGCTAAACACTGCGTCACAGAGGTCGTCGAAAGGTATAGACTGTGAGTTGATAGACCAGTCAGTCAGTCAGGACAAACAATTTTATATGTATAGATAGATATGCGGTATAAACAGCCGTATCTTCTGATTGCGGTGACTTAGAAACTCGATTTTTACAGCTCCAAGGGATCGTAGACCTTAGTATTTGATATTAATTTCAACTTGATAGCTCCACGCGCTCCCGAGAAAAAGGTAGTTGACAGACAGTTAGACAGACAAACAGACAGACGGACGGATAGACAGACGGACAACGAAGTGATGATCTATATGGGTTTCTCTCCTCCTCTTGAGTTACGAAACCCTAGAAAATCACGGAACTTTAAAAGTACTTTAAGTTTTTGTGCATGCATAAATTAACTTTTTGAAACGTTCAATTCTAGGGATTTTTGCACAAGGCCAGCTTTATTGTATAAATTATACTCAAATCAACTGAATACATTAAATATATTTTAGTTAAAAACTGCGTGGATTTTATAATTATTATGCTGTGAGTTTTTGTTGAAAAGTATATTTTTAGGGTTTCGTAACTATTGCATGAAATGGACGCTGGAACACTTATTGTTTTTTATGATTCTGTAAGTTGACAGATCATAAATTAGCAGCCTATTCTCTGCCAAAAGAACGTTTTCCTTTATTGTTTACTAAATTTCCGGGATAAAAAGCAACGTATGTCCTTCCCCGTGATGCAACTCTCTATATCAAATTTCAGGTAGACAGACATATATACCCCCCTTAGCCGCAAGAAGATTGCAAAGTGAAACATCTGAAATAACTGGAGTTCATGGAAGTTTATGTTACCTTTATCCGAAAAATATAACGAAGTTTCTAGCCAGGATAGTTTTTGAGAAATCAGCCACAAACCTTTACAGACAAACTCAGTTTTGCGGTTCGAAATAAAAGGAATTTTATCAGTATTTTTTTTAGTTTACAGGAAAAATAAGAGGAAGCCTTTAGCTAGGACGGTTTTTTGGAGTTTGCTTCCTTAAGAATCGATTTTCATATATAAACCCCGGGTATGAAAATGTATGTGGTGTAAAATCAAACTTTCTCCGTAACGTTATTTACTATGAATACTAGCCCTTGTTTATATTTCCATCCATGGTAATACGTTTTGTTCGTAATGAGTAAACTCAAGTCGTGCGTCGGAGCTACACAATATTTTATTTTTAGAAATAATGATTGTCATAATTATTTAAAGTCAAGCTTATTCCGAGGTTCTGGTTTGTTCCCCGTGGTTACTGAACCGACTTAAATTATTTTTGGATTATTTTTTCGTAAAAATTTTTTTTTCTTGGCTTAACCCTGATTTTTAATTCCGTGGAATTCTGACGTTTCTTGGTGATACCATAGTTAAAACAGTTCCCACAAAAAAGTGTAACAAATTCTAGTAAAAATTATGCAATGCTATGGATTCTAAAGATTAAATTTTATAACAGTGTTAGTTTACATTAAATTTTTAATTAATTAATAGAGCACTATTTTAATATCAAGCGACTAAATTATCAACATTTTATATTTACATACATAATGTAGCTACATTAAATAAAGCAGAACTCAAATACATAATACCGACTGAAGACTGAAAAAGTCCATATGTAATTAGAATGAACAATTTTGCTAAGAAAGGATAAAGAAAAGTTCGACAACTAATAATAATAAATGTTTTTGTAAATAATTAATTAGTAAAATAATCATCATCGTCATCATCCTCGTCATCGTCACTGACATTTATAATGAAAGTGTCACAGACACTGTCAATCAATTAGTCAATACGGCATAGTTTGTCTTCTTCATTAATAGCATGTGCTATGCATTCTTGCCATTTGTTTGGGGTTACATTGTTCACTCCCTCGACCAAAAGCGCTTTCACTTCCGCCATTTTATAAGTTTTATTGCTTTTTGCCACATGCCGTCATGCCCCTTAGCTTAAGCCCATACTAACTAGCTCACAATGGTAAGGGGGAAATCGGAGCAGAGTGATCCCTCGTTCCGCTGCCATCTCGTCCACATTATATTTATTATATTTATGCTTTTCTTTTCTAACCATGTCCAGTAAGTTTACCTTCAACATAGTTTCATCATAATTTAAATTATTTGACGTTAAACATGCTTGAATATCATTGGTTGTTCACCAGCAACCAATACCAACATCCGGTTGTTGGTATTCGTCCAACTTTTCGTGAGTGGTAGGGAGCATTGCATAAGACAACCACAGACAATAACGACAAACGTAACACAGCAATAACAACCAGAAGAATAAACGTAAACTTTACGAAACAACAAATACACTGCAATACACAGTAACTAGAACACATTTGAACTTTCAAGCTGAAAGTCGAATGACATGACAGACGCCTAGATTTTTTTTTTGTTTTTTTGTTTTTTAGTGTAAAAAGCTATTACCTCTTTCGATTGCCAGGTTAATCCGTTTAATGTTATTAAATATTAATATTAAACCAATTAATGTGGGAGAACAAAGCAAAACAACTGGCCACACCATGCATGATTAACAAACCTTTTTAACTGAAAATTACAAATTATTATTTTCGACACTTTTAATTTGATTAAGTATTAAGTCAATTTGCAGTTGAAGGTAAATTTATTGGACATAGCAAAGAAAAGCATAAATGTAATAAAAAAGTCGTGGACAAGTTGGCAGCCGAACAAGGGATTACTGTAGGTATTCCATTTGCCCCCTTAACATTCGGATTAAATATTTATACAATCTTTGACCCAGTGCAATACTAAAAGATTGCGATTAATTTTCAGCAGTGGATAATTAAAGTAGAAAGTAACTTCTTCATAATGGGTAGGTACATAATTTTTACCCGAGTTCCGGTTACTTCTCGAGTCTTGGTCGAAATCAATTTGTTTCATGCTTGCTAAGCTAAGTTGACTCTTTAATCCTCAACGCCTTACTCCTTGTTCAGAGTACGGTGAGCAGGCTCCCAAATGCCAGCTGCCATTGCCGGGCGCGTCTAGCACTAGGTTTGATTTCTGTTGTGTAACTCCGCGGGTGACCTGCTAGTGTACCATTCGTGTACTATAACATGCCTTCGTGCAAGTACCTATTATTACTTAGGTGAGTCATGCGGAAAAGCTTGACTCTTCGTGTTACCTCTTGGACAACCTGCGTGGAAAACTGATAGTGTAATTAAACACTACATGAAAGAATAATTTTTTAAGCGCGTTTCATGCTGAAAGGCTTATATTTCCGTTGTTGATACCTATCGGGTAACCCCTGGATAACCTTTAGTGTAATTTAACACTGCTTGAAATTATTGCTACTAAGGAGCGTCATGCTCAAATGTTTAATTTTCCGTTGATACCTCTCGGGTAAGCCCTGGCTAACCTTTAGTGTAATTGTAACACTGCATGAAAGTATAGTTACTGAGGCGCTCCATGCTCAAAAGGTTTATTCCGTTGTTGATACCTCTCGGGTTACCCCTGGAATATCTTTAGTGTCATTTTGATCACTGCATATAAGTAGTAAGTAGTCGCAAGTAAGTACAGTACAGACGTACAGTAGAACATAGAAATATACACGAAGTGCACTGTACACAGAAAGCATGCTCTCTGGTTCAAATCAAACCAATCCCATCTTAACGTCCAACTAGGTAGACATCTAGATAGAACCAGCCGTGCCGAGGCATCGCCGAAGCGAAATAACTTGTACTCTACAGGCCCGACCGAAACCTGCGATAATAATATGTTGTATTTAAGTATGTTTAGGTCACCGTAAGATTTTAAAAAGCGTAAGATTATAATCTAACTCGCGAAATTCTAAACAGTCGAAAGATTGTGAACCGTTCAATGTTCTGAGTGTCAATTTTTGAAGTATTCATTGTATTTACGATTTCTTGTCTGTTTCTTGTAGGTTAGGTTAAGGTTCGACATAATTAATCAGGTATTGCCACTTAGGTTCTATCGGGTTAATATACCTAACAGATTACAATCTACCGAAAAATATGTATGTATGTATGTATATACTTTATTGTACACCACAAATACACAACATGTTACAAACAAGAATACAACTATAAGTAGGTACAATAAGGCGGTCTTATCGCTAAGCAGTGATCTCTTCCAGACAACCTTAACGTTAGGGAGAAAATGAAAAAGAAGATAAAGGGAGGTGGTGCAAAAATAATAATAAACTTAAATACTAATAACTAAATAAACTAACCAATACCTTATATTACAACATATTTTAATAAACTAATATATACAAAATAATAATAATAGACATACATAAACTAAATAGACATTCTAATAAATACATAAATAAGTACTTTTAGAAAGAAAACAATAAATATGTCGTTACTTAAGATAACAAAGAGATAAGTAATAATTTTTAACGTCAATTTTAAACTTACTAAGGGTTTATTAACCCTTACTAAGGGTTTATTAATTTATTAATTTACTAACCCAGTCTGGTCTATCATGCCCGAGATACTTATCCTTTAAATAACCAGGAGTCATGGGATTGAACAATACACAGTACAGAAGAGAAACAATATGAAGATTCCGGCGTAATCTAATGGGTAACCACTTGAGCTTTGAACGAAATTCGGAGACATGGTCATATTTGCGCAAACCAAATATAAACCTAATAGCTAAATTTTGAATTCGCTCAAGTTTATTTAGTTGGTCCTCAGTTAAATCAAGATAGCTTGCGTCCGCATAATCGAGAATGGAGAGCAGTAGGGATTGTGCTAACATAATCTTAGTAGGAATAGGAAGAAAAGAACGCAGACGCCTTAGTGAACCCATGGCTGCAAAAGTTTTCCTACTGACTTCTTTTAAATGATGAGACCAAGAGAAAGTAGTATCAAAATGTACACCAAGATTTTTGACGGTAGAACTTTATGGAATAATAATGCTATTTAATGAAACTGGCGGAAGGTTATCCCAGTCAACTCTGGAAATCATGCCAGAACCAAAATTATGCGTTAAATTGTAATTTTTCGACTGCAATTTCGCGAGTTAGATTATAATCTAACGGTTTTTACAATCTTACGGTGACATATTATATAAATACACCATGGGCAGATCGTCGGAAGCTTTCCAAAGCCATGTTCACGAAGCACGTAGTGCTAAGGCTCCCATGCGTTAGACAGCATCTAACAATGTAGTGCATTCGAAATGATTTAATTATTTTATCGAAAATATTCATGTTATGAATCGAGTTACCCTTCAGGAAATCCTTTAGTGTAAATAAACACTATGCATGAAAGTATAATTACTTAGGCACGTAATGCCGAAACGTTTATATTTCCTTCGTTGATACCTCGCAGGTAACCACTTCAACAAAACCTGTACCTAGTGTTTATTACACGCTTGCATGAAAGTATGATTACTTAGGCACGTAATGCCGAAAGGTTTATATTTCCTTCGTTGATACTTCACAGGTAACCCCTTCGGGAAAACCTTTAGTGTAAATAAACACGCATGCAAGAAAGTATAATTACTAATGTACGTAATGCCGAAATTAAAAGATAAAAGACTCACCTGAAAAAAAGCACTGTTTTTATAATATTTAATATTTGCAATTAAAACCGAGCAAAACGAAGGTGTCTGAGTCTACTTGAGTGAATTTGCACTTGTCCGTCCTAGGGTTGCCAACCATACTTTATATAAACGTATCCTATTTTATTTTTGGTAATTATACTTTATACTTTTGCATACAAATAAAGTATATGAAAATACTTTATTTTCAAACTTTACTGTAATGCGTAAAACAAAATACTCATTAAGGGTACTTAACTATTAAACGGATGATGGAAACGATTTATAATTACTGAACGAAATGTTAGATGTCAGATATGGTGTTGTTAATGTGACCGGACAGGTGACATTCTGACATAAAAACATAAAATTTGAAAAATACTTTTTTTTCTTCCAAATACTTTATTTTTTTATTAATAGGATAGGAAAAAAATAAAAAATAAAGTATTTGGAAAACTTGAAACAAAACGTTGGGACCTTTTTTGTCAAAAAATGTTGGCAAACCTATCCGTCCGTCTGTCAGAGCCTTATAACTTTTGAATTACTGAACATAATTACTTCAATTTAAATATAATATGTAAACCGATGGCCTCCAGCCGAATATGGCTTAAAAAGTTATAAAAATCTTTATTTCAGGAGGGCTCTCATAGAATCGAATGTGACCTAAAATATTTTTTATAGCGTTACATAGGGTTGCAGTATATCATTTTAAAGATAATTAGGAATAGAATCCTGAAAAATATATTTTTTTAAATTTTTCCCTTTAAATTGACAAAATGGGGGGCTTTCAAAGTGGAGATTTTCTAACATCCAAAGATCAATTGATCAATTATTTGAATTATATCCTGTACTTGAACAACAAGTACTAATATTAGATAAATTTATATAAATTTAAATAATATTATATGGAAACGAAATTATTTAATTTTTAATGAGCTTCAGTATTTTAACAGAACTTTACAATGATGTCAATAGATGACGCTCTGTAAAAGATTATTCGTTTCAAGTGCTTACAAATAATAGACGTTAGCACCATCTTACGTGGAATAAAAAATAATTCATAATTCGTTGATTGTCAGAACACTGGCTGCGTTACCCCGCTGAATAGCCAAACTTATATGTTGGCCGAGGTAACTGCCAGCCCTCCGGTCACCTGTGGACTCTGTGAGACGAAAAGATAGATCCTTAAAAAAGGATCTAGCATCTTCGCCCCACCATGGTTTCAACACCAAAAGGCACAAAAATGAAATTATTTTCTATAATTTCATATTTGCGCCTCTTGGCTCTTTCTGCATTAGTGGCCGCCGCCCCCGGTACTATTAGTTTAGATAACGTATTATAGTTTAAAATTCTTAATTTTGAAAACTTAATTAACTATTTAAGTACTTGAATATTACTATTATTATTTGTTCCGTTCTAGGAAAAACTAAAGTGAATAACTGAAGTGCAAGAAATAGAGTCCAAAAAATTCAAAAATCTAGTGCGCCTGCCAAAAAGTAATGAAATCCCATCAAAACCATATCATGGATAGGCTGCCAAGATTTACATACAAGTTCAAATTCATAAGGCTTTCACTGTTAAAAAGTTATGAGATCTCTAGTAAAGCCAAGCCCCTAGTTGAGATCCGATTTGTGCTGCGCATCATAGCCCATGGGGCCAGTTCCAAGTCCAAAGTGTGTAGCTTTAAGTACTTTTGATGTACAACATTTTATACCTATCTTGATAAAAAGAAGTGGCTTGGCCATTTCGTGATCCAATCAATCATTTAATGTTCGTGGAACTATTACAGGACTTAACATACTATATGTACGGTATAGTTTGTGCGACAATCCCATAAATAAATGCGAAAGTGTGTCAGTCTGTCTGTCTGCTAAGCTTTCACGGCCCATTTGTTCAACCGATTTTGATGAAATTTGGTATGGGGGTAGTTTGTATCCCGGTGAAGCACATATGCTACTTTTTATCCCGGAAAATTAAAGCCGCGGGAATCCAAAAGCCTTAATCCACGCGGACGAATTAAATACTCTTAATTTGTAGGCGTCATTCCAACGTGTGCATGAACCTATACGTATGAACCTACTCCAATTAAGGATATCCAGTACTTAGCAATCTTCTTATAGTCCGTGCCACGAAAGTCCTTCTTATTGTCCACTACTTTATAATGTTAAAAATAATAAATAGAGACAATAAACTTATCATATTATCTTTAATCTGTCCTCAATAGAAACAAAATGTCCGGCGTCCGGCTTGAGAAGGAAGTCGAGTTTCAACACTAGCTTGGTGTGGTCAGCTCGGATCCTGTACCTTCGGAGGACGTGGCTGAGCAGGGACTTCATCGACATTATTGCGTAGGCTTTGCCTGAAAATCCAATAACCATGATTTTAAATCCATACTCAAATTACCCAAAGTTGGTAGCTTTGTCGACGACCTCTTTGGCGCAGTGGAGAGAGCTGTGGATTATAAGTGGGAGGCCCCAGTTTCGATCCTCCGTAAGTTCAGTTTGGGAATGTATTATTTTTAATTATCTCGGCTCTGGTTTTTGTATAAACCTTTGGCCGTAACAAAGGCTCCGACAAAACCGCGGTACTACCCTACCGGAAAAGGCGTGCCGCCAAGCGATTGAGCGTTCCGGTACGATACCGTGTAGATACCTAGGGGTATGAATTTAACATAACTGCCATAACCCTCACGTAAAGTCAAATGGTTGTATAACATAAAATTAACGGGAGTCGTGGATATAACGTCTTTTGGACGTATAACTAAACACATAAAATAATTTATTTCACTAGTTTTCAAATATCCAATTGCAGGCAGGTCTGCCGTCGGATAACAGCCATGAACTAGCCTAAAAAAAACTAAGTTACTAAGCTTTACCAACCTATGCAGTTTCTTTTTCCCAGGCCAAATCCAACGAAAGCGTTAGGATTCTTGGGCAGCGTGGCTGGATCTAGCCACCTCTCAGGCCTGAACTCCTCCACGTCCGGCCCCCACATTGGATGCCGATGGACTCCGTACATTAACATCAGGCAATTATTACCAGCATTGAGTGTGCAGTTTTCTGGAATTTTTATTGAGGTCATTAAGGGAATCACGATCCAGCAATGAGGGGTAAGGCCCATAAAGACTGCAGTGGTAATTAAGTAAAGTTAATCAATCTTAATTAATATTATAAATGCGAAAGTTTGGATGGATGGATGCACGGATTCATGTTTGTTACTCAATCACGCCAGAACGGCTGGACCTGTATATTTATGTTTGTCAAAAAACCTCAATCCACGCGGACCCATTCGCGGATATCATTTAGTTTACACATATTACTAGCTGATGCCCGTGTCTTCGTCCGCTTAGAGTGAGGTTTCTTGGTTCCCGCGGGAACTCTTCATTTTTCCGCGATAAAAAGTAGCCTATGTCCTGCCCCGGGATACAACCTATCCCTATACCAAATTTCATCAAAATCGGTTGAACAAATGGGCCGTGCAAGCGTAGCAGACAGACAGACAGACACACTTTCGCATTTATAATTTTTTTTTAATATTTCGGAATACTCCTCCGATGTAGAGGTCGGAGACTTTGTTTGGCAAGGTATTTAATTTTATTATACTTGAAGTAATTAAGTTTGTGACAAAATGGGCAACACATAGGTCGACCATTTTTATCGAAGTAACTTGTTATATTAATACATTATCATGCAGAACATTTCGAGCTTCGGACAGGCGTTTAAGGGCAGATCTTTTTTTCTTTTGGTTGATTTACCAATAGCCTTGCATACATAATGAAAGTTTTGTGGTTTTAAAGCGGCGGCGAGTTGAATGGCCTTTAGTAGTACTATCGATACCACTTGTTTTTTTTCTTTTTAAAAGTACTTCATTTTTAGAGTTAGATTTTTTTCGCATAAATGCAGAAAAGAGCCATCCGTTCTATTTATAAACTCGGATCACGCGTATTCTTTCGTGAAAAATTTAAAGAGATTGGTGTTTTTACAGTGCCCTCGCAATACATATATAATAATATAGTCTTTGTCAGGCAGAACATTAATCTTTATAAGAAAATAATAGGTGATACTCACAATCGATACACTAGAAACCGCCATAAGCTAGTAACAGCGTCGTATCGTACGCAAAGTGCAGAAATAATTTGTGGGGTCGAGTGTACGCTTTTATATGGTTCCCAAAGAGTTTCTGGATTTGCCATTACATAAATTTATGCAACCGACCTCGCATCTAGTGACCCAAAAGTCAGTGTAATACTTGTAACGTATGTGTTGTGTTGTCTACATATTGTAACCTTTGCTTTTCTATAAAAAGAGCAACAGCTGAGTTGCTTGCCGGCTCTTCTCAGTAGAACACCTTTCCAAACCGGTGGTAGTCTTAACGTTTCATAAGTAACACAAGTTGTCCTACATGAAATAAATAAATCATTCATCATTTATTTATTTACAAGCTACAAAAATGTATTTTGTGTGTGTCTAATTCGGTAGTGTCACGAACTAGGGTACACATGAAAATAGAATGACCGCTATTTCGTGAGTCGATTTATTTAAATTTTAAAGTAATCCTATGTTTTTATTTAACTTTTTCCGAGTCAATTCGATTGTTAAGGAACTCATAAAAGCCCTATTAAAAAATTTACTAAAATGGACTTAGCTATGCCTTTCTGTAAGCTTAAGAAATACGAGCGCTACCCTTACGGTGACGAGTCATAAAAGCAAGCCCCACAGCTGTTCGTGGCCGTCTGACAGTTTTGAGGGTCGTATTGCTTTCGGTTTAGTAAACAAAATGGTGGTACTTGATTTTTTGGACAGTTTAAATGATAAAGACATAATAGAAATGTATAATTTGAATAAATAATATTTAAATTGCTTAGTGCCCCGCAATATTTATGTCTTGATGTCCTCTACATTTTGTAAAATCGCGTATTTGACAAATAAATTATTTGGTGAAATAATTATACATTTGTAAATGGTACTTTAACATTCAGCACATTTGCAAATTAAACATTTGCGAATTGAATATATTTTGTCAAATGATCCTTTTATAAAATGATATTTTTGCGGAATATGTTGTTTGTCACATTAATTGTTTTTGAAACGTTTTTTGTGTGTGTTTTTTTTTAATTATATAGGCTAGCGCTTGGCTGCAATCAGACTTGCTTGCAAGTGGTGATGCAGCCTAAGGTGGAGCGCATTTGCCCAGAAGATGCCTATTCACTCTTGATTGATCATTTGTTAAACTTTTTTGTGAAACATTAGTGAATTGAGTAACGAACATCCATCCATTCGTCGAAATTTCGCATTTAAAATATGAGTATAGATAAAATATGACAGTGAATGAACATAGCCTAATCCAGTGGACCTGCCTTAGATATGAATACCGTAAGGAAGAATTATAAAAATATCCAACGAGATCTCTCTGAATTCAGTCGCAGTTCTTTGCGTGCAAACTGCAAACCTAGCAGTTGGTTTAAAATGGCAATTTCGACCATCATAGCGCGGTGTTAAGTGTAGTGGGATGAAGTGAGAAATAGACTGAGAGATACTCTAGTGAGGATTAAAATTTAATTTAAAAAACCCTCACTCAGTTCGACATCCTGGTCAATATATCGGCTAACGAATGGCGCCATGACGTAATATCTCATGGTTTCCTTGAGAACTGCCTCCAAGTACACAAGCTTCGACAAATCCTGCTTTTCCACATCCCTGTCTGTGCCGCCAAACACTTCTTGTAATCTAAAATGGAGTTATCAAGTTGGATTTAATATCTATGAAATCAAAGTCTACGGCTATAAATAAAAATCAAGCTTCTGAGTCAGCGCAATCAAAAAACAAACGGCCGTTTATACCGCATATTTTTGCATATTCTGGCAAGGGTCTTAGAGCACAAGTATAGGAATTAAAATCTGAAAAGAGTTACTTATATTACATACTTATAAATAATACCTATACATGAACCCCGAAAACATTACACTCTTTTTTTTGAGCAGCCGTGTAAAAAGGTCCCAAGTGCGATTTTTTACTTAAAATTTACGTGCCTTCTACCAATTTTACACTATTGAGTAAAACGTTATACCCTCGGCTCATAAGACAAAAAAAAATACTATTTATTATGACACAATCTTTAAATTGGGACTAATGCGTTTTTATACGTTCGATACAAAATAACTGAATAAGAAATTATAAGATCAATGTGTGTGACTTTATGGACTAAGTATTTCTGTATAGGTACTTACCACAGATCAGTTAATCTGTGGTACTTACTCTTCATATATTTTTTCCTGCACCAGAGGATAGGATCCGATCAATATGAAGGCAAACACTGTAACGGTTGCGCCCGTATCGTGCCCCGCCATAATAATTGTGTTCATCTCATCCCTTATTTCTCTATCTGTTAATCCACCTTCGTCCAAGTCCATCAGTAGATCCATAAATACTTTCTGTTTTGGGCCTGCTAACCAGTAAATATTGTAATTATCATACCAAGTGATGCGCTTACAATTCGCGATTCGGTATTGGATTTTTATTTGTAGATGTGAGTGAGTCGAATGAGTAATATTAATATAAAAGCATGGCAGACATGTCTGTCTGCCATACGCTTTACGGCCCATATTTTCAAGCGATTTAGATAAAATTTGGCTCAGCTTCCCATTGGCATCTTGGGGAAAATTAAGGAGTTCCCTCGGGAATAAAAATAACTTAATCAACGCGGACGAAATTGCGGGCATCGTCTCTTCTTCTTCACGTGCCTCTCCATTGCTAAAAGTCAGCAGTCAGTTTTCTAAACTTCTCCTTGCCCATGGCCAGGCGGAATAGTTCTCCGACTGTTTTATGTCAGTCCACTCCCTTATGTTACGTAGTCAGACTTCTTCCTTTGTTTCCCCCCTCTTTTGCCGGCAATTTTACCCATCATTAAAGTCTTCAGCGGGCGGTACCTATCGTCTCGTAAAATATGGCCTAGCTATGAGATCTTACGCTGCTTGATGGTTTTAACTAACTCGGTCTCCTTCTGCATGCGGGCAAGAACCTCAATGTTAGACACTTAAGCTGGAGCTTATGCGGAGCATGCTGCGATACGTCCACATCACAACGGCTTCGATCATTTTACATAGGTCTTCCACTAGTGTCCATGACACGCAACCATAGCATAGGGCATCTTCTAGGTATGAATAAAAAAGTTACCAATTTGATCCATAATCGATTCAAAAGATTTATTTGTTCTTTGTTGAGCTCGTTTCTTTTGAAGAATCTATTGAAAATCACAAAATATTAATAGGTATGTATCATGTAATTTGTTATTTTGATCTCAGAAGTTCAATTTTCTATAGGATTTGTAACTAGGGTCTCAATGTTAAATTTTATAATAAGTAATTACTGCTACTGTGTTACTGCTTAGCTCTTTTTCCCAGCCGGTGTTAAAATATCAAATGTATGACTGAGATAGTCATACATTTGACATTTTTAAGAGCTAAGAGCTAATTTTAATATCCTAAATTTTTTATTCTTTTTATTTCCGATAATATTATAAGTTTTCCTACGGGACTAAGCCCCGGATGAATTGTAGGATACTTAGTTCAATTATGAGAAAATACTTACCGAATCACATACTCTATCTAGGACTGTCACACTTTCGTCTACCTTCTTCTTAATACTACTGAATTTATACAAAAAGTTTGGATACAGCCAGGGTCTGAGGAATCTAGAAATGTTGCAGTTCATATACGTTGCAAGCGACTCAACATAGTTCAGTGCCTCTTCCTCAGTGATGCTGACGCCTAACATTGTTACTGAAATAGACGAAGGAAATTTTTGGTATGTTTTGATTTAAGCTAGCCGAGGTTTTTAACTGCTCCCCGATTGTGTAAGAAAATCGTAATCGTTTGTCCAACGGATAATTAGACCTGTATAGGGAGTTTATAGATGCCTGCATGTAAAAAAGCATGCATGAACTCCTTAAACAGTTCAAGTACTTAATACTTTTAAAGCTGTCAAAATGATTACGATTTTCTTAGACAATTAGGCCTCTGAACGGATCTGAGAAGATCAAAATAACGAAATAGTAATGGTTTAACGAACTGTGAACTAAAAAAACGGTGAAAAACTATTACAAGTAGAAAAAATCCACGTACTTTTGGCGAAAATAATCTACAGTAAGCGGAACGGTCAACGTCTTCCTAAGGGCGCCTCCTATGAGGCTCGGACCACGGCTTAGAGTGACGTTGGGATGAAAGGAAGGTTGGACTAGATTAGTCCACACGCCCCCGAGGCCGTGGGTTAAGACCACGTCCAGGTGACGTAAGATATCGGGGTCCTCGTCTTCGCCGGCGAAGACGCTGTGTAGCCCTAAGTAGGGTGCATTGTCCGTAGAGATTTGGTCGTCGGGGTCGTTAAGGACGTGTTTGGGACGTCTTTTGTCTGGTGGATCATTGGGGTGTAAGACGCAGTCTGAACTACAAGAGGGTTGGGATGTCTAACTGCCTCCTTAAAATAATTTTTGGAGAGCTGCTTGAAATATTGGGCTATGGTGGGGAGTTCGAGATCTCTATGGAGATCGACGTTGCGTACGAACCACGGGGTGACCATACGCATGAACTTGTTTTGGAGGATCTGAAGACTGTTAAATCGAGAGTGAGGGAGGTGTGCGAATAACACCCATGCGTAGGATATAATAAGGCGGATGCACGTTTTATAAAGCGTGACTTTATGTCGTATGGACATTTTGCTTTTGCTGCAAATCATGGGATATAGACGGAATAAAACTTGTTACGGACTCAGCGTATGTGGGCGTTAAAGCTGAGTTTACTATCAAACGTTACACCTAAGTATTTGACATTCTTTTGCCCGGGGGATGGGGCGACCGTACAAGGTGATTTCGGGAAGGTCTAGCCTCTTCCTACGCTTGGAGGGACAAAAGTGCATAGCGGCGCTCTTTTCGGGGTTGACTTCGATTCTCCAACGGCGGAACCATTCACCTAAACTACTGACTGCCGCTTCGAGACGGGATCTAATAAAGGGGCGGTTTGGCAAAGAGCTATCATCTGCGTACTGGGCCGTGCTGACATAAGGGGACGCGGGGATATGGCTGGTAAACAGCGAGTAAAGAAGGGGGGAAAGTACTGAGCCCAGTGGGACGCCAGCACGGATCGGTCTGGGGATGAGGCCCGACGATATCGCTCGCTTGGTTATATAGGCTCGAGAGAGTAGGGAGGTGGCGTGATAAAATGACCGTTTTCCTACATTACATTAAATAATCTACCAAATGGCATATAGATCATTCATTATGATAGGACAAATAGTTTTGGAAATATGCCGTCTTATTTTATGTATTTGTTGTTCGTTTTTAAAAAATCGTATATGTTTCTTGTGATTTACACGAAAAGTATAAGTTAGGAAAAAAAACACAAAACAAAATTAAATATCATGAAATCATCTACAAAATGCTATTTATATAATTTCAATACACCTAATACTTTCGGAAATATGAAGATCGAAAACGTGCATGACAAAAAAATATTTTGCAATAATTTAGCCTTTGTACCTACTCATTGTATTTGAGACGTCAGCCTTAGAAAGAGGAATAGGCTTGCGAAGGGTGCGCGGGCGGCAAGTTAGTTTATTATTTCATCATTTATTATTTATTAGCCCACAATATCACACTATCAAATTCTCACACTGAGCCTTTTCACGTCCTTCAGTAAGAACCTGAACAAAATGCTGATATACCTACGTCTCGAAGACCTTTTAGTCCAACTGCTGGCGACGAACTTCGGGAAGGTCATTTTGGCAAGCTGAAATTGTTGAAAAATATAATTTCGTCAATTGGGGAATCCAGCCCTGCTAGTCCGTTAAAGTGTTTGCGGTTACTTCGCTACTGCGCAACATAATAACATTTGCAAAAGAAATACTCCAATCCTCCAGCTCTAATAGTTGCAAATAACACAGGATTTTGGCAATTTTTTTTATATTTTTGGTACACAATACATGGATATATATTTGAAATTATTAGTCCTATCTTTATGAACAATTATTTTTTGTAAGTGATTTAATGGTGTTTATTTTTACTTCTGGCAGTTATTTGCCTAGCTCTAACAGTTTTTTAAAAATTACATAAAACATTAAATTTTGAAAAATAATGTTTTCATGGTAACTACGACAGGTATATTTTCGAAATTATTAAAATGAACTAAAACTTTTTTGTAGATTATTTAACTATATTTATTACTGATTCAATCAGTTTTTGCTTACTATTTTTTTTTCAGGAAATAAAAACAACGTACACGGTATTTGCACATTATTTTCGTTATCTTACACAATAGGCAGGCATATCTCCAAAACTATTACTCTTATCAAAATAAACTAAGTCTCATTTTATAGCTAATAACCTTTCGTTTTGCTCCAGACAACATTTTCGTAGATCTATCAGTTATTATGGAAATTAAAATAAAGTAAGTATAATATTTTCTTTTCATGCAGAAAGGGTTAACATATCTCCGAAACTATTAGTCGTATCGAAATAAACTCAAGTATTATTTTGTAGATAATTTAATAAAGATAATTTTCGCCATAGAAAGTGCACAAATGGCAACACCGTACTGACGAGCGCAGCGTTAGTATTTATCCCCCACTTGCAGGCTTTGTATGCGCACAACGAGATATATCGCGACGACAGAGAGTTGGTGTCGATGCCGGCTTATTTCTCGTTTACACTAACATGCACCAACCCGGTATATTACAAGAAAAAAATAGTCGGCATGTAATGATTCGTAGAGAAAATACCCCAGTTATTAAATATTTCTTTTATCTCTAATAATAATGAAATATTACTTTCGACATACCCATGTTAGCTTCGGTAGACAAATAGAAATAACGGGTAGACATAATTTTACTCGTTGTGCACATGCTAGCCGTACTCAAATATGACAGGCTATTTTTATGTCTATGCGAAGGAGTATGTAGGCCACATGTCAGTGTTTAAAGTGTTTTTTGAGGAAAAAATTGTTTAGTGGTGACCCGATGATGGTTGAGAGTGTTAGCTATGACCTAAACCCTTCCCATTCTTAGGAACACAGTGCGTAGTAGTGAGCCGGCGGTTTTTTAATTTACTTACAACAAATAGTTTCCATGAAATTCTGCCTCATATAAGGCACATGGTCAAAGTCACCCGCGTCCGCGTCCACCTGAAGAGCTAGTTGAGACACCAGGCGTCGCCCTTGGCTGTTGAAAACTGACAGGAACCCGTCGAGAACGTGCTGGTTGAAGCTTGGACTGAGTAGCTTTCTATGTATTTTCCATGTTGAAACTAAAAACAATCCATATTTATACGAAATCCCGTGCCTCGGACAGATCATTTCCATAAAAATAATGAAAAACACAAGGTTTTAACGTGAGTTAAGGGAAGTCAACGCCATTTATCGGCAATGTAGAAAAGATTTGTTAACAAATTGTGTTTGTTTTTCCCATCACCCCCAGCACCGAGACACCTGGCAATGAGGGTTACTACCATTGCTTAAAGCAGTATTATTTGTAAATGTAAATTTTATATCAACTACTGTGGCGGTCTTCGCAGTCCGCACATAATCCAATAGATGGCATTACAAGTACGATGAACGCGACCATGAAGACCACCCAACTCACGATTACGAAGTGTTCTCTTAATTACGCTATATATATATCATTGATTGATTGACCGTAACGAAGGATGATCATCCTCAGTCGTATACGACTGAGGATGATCATCCTTCGTAACGGTCGAGCCATATCATCTGCCTCGTAAACTACCTTGACGTCCCTAGAATAACGATTATAATTCTATTACATATAGGTAAGTCAACAATATTAAAATAATACTGCTTTAAACGATAGTGGTATGCCCCCAGGACACGGGTCCTGCACGCGGAGTTGATGACGCCACCCGCAGTACGGACGCAACACCGGCCATGCAACCCGACCTAGGGGCCCGTAGCCTACGAGGTAGGCCCTAGCCGTTTTTCGAGGCGTAAAGACACTCACGGGGGCACAATGTTGCCCCGCGCCCCACCCGGGTACGGAGGCCCAGCTTCGAAGCCCGTACCCCGTTCCCCACTTTGCCCTCACGGGGCAACTGGAGAAAGAACTGTGAACTGGTGTTCAAGTCTCAGCCGTAATAGCAATTCACGACGTCGTTTAATTAATGCGAAACACACTTTTTCATCCATATGCATACTAATATTATAAATGCGAAAATATGTCTGTCTGCATGTGTGTCTGCTACGCTTTAACGGCCCAACTACTCAACCGATTCTAATGAAAATTGCTACAGAGTTAGATTACATTCCGGGGCAGGAACGGCTAATTTTTATCCCGGCTAATTAAAGAGTTCCCGCGAGAATAAAAAGCATCAATCCATGCGGACGAAGTCGCAGACATCATCTAGTTTATAATAATAGCATGATTAGTGGATTATTTTTATTTATTTATTTATTTGCTTAAATCAGGCAACTAGGCCCTCAATTATTATTATTGACCGAGCGAAGCGAAGGTCTCTGAGTCTACTTGAGTGAATTTGCACTTGTCCGTCCATCTTAGGGTTGCCAACCATACTTTATAACAACGTATCCTAACTTATTGGTAATTATACTTTATACTTTTGCATACAAATAAAGTATATGAAAATACTTTATTTTCAACCTTTACTGTGATGCGTAAAACAAATGACTCATTATGGGTTAACTATTTAACGGTACAAAATAGTTAAAACGGATGATGAAAACGCTTTATAATTACTGAACGAAATGTTAAATGTCAGATATGGTGTTGTTAATGTGACAGGACAGGTAACATTCTGACATAAAAAACATAAAATTTGAATAATTCTTTCTTTTCTTCCAAATACTTTATTTTTAAATACTTTATTTAAAACAAATTTTTTTTTCCTATCACCGTTTACCTTCCCAACCAAGCAAGAAAGCCAAGTTCCCATGCAAACAATGCCACCACCACTCACATGCACCACCACACAAGAATGTTATACTATTCTCGACGCACATTTCGCCCCGACACCGGAGCATCTTCAGGACATGTCGACTTTACAATTCAAGATTGTCTAGTGACGTTCGTGTCAAATGCGCGGTGTTATATTCCGCTAAGCGGTTCGCTTGTAACTGCATGCTTGACATACAGATTTTTTTCTGTTGGCGGATTACATCAAAATAATTGTAATCTTTTCTTGTTAAATCATGAACTTCCGCAAAGTAACGCCTGATTCTATCCAAAGTTTTTTTTTGACAAAAAAAGTTGGCAACCCTATCCGTCCGTCTGTCAGAGCCTTATAACTTCTTAATTACTGAACGTAATTACTTCAAATTTAAATATAATAATGTAAACTGATGGCCTTCAGCAGAATATGGCTTAAAAAGTTATAAAAATCTTTATTTCAGGGGGGAAGTAAAATATTTTTTATAGCGTAACATAGGGTTGCGGTATATCATTTTAAAGATAATTAGGAAAAGAGTTTAAAAAAAAATTAAACTTGGCGAAAATTGGGGGGCTTTCAAAGTGGAGATTTTCTAACGTCCAAAGTGCAGTTCCTCAGAACTCTCAATTTTCTGAAAGGCTGAGCCTGAAACTTGATCAATTATATTATGAATATCCTGTACTTGAACAACAAATATTAAGATAAGATAAATATTATAAGGAAACGAAATTATGTAATTTTTAATGAGCTTCAGTTTTTTAACAAAACTTCAATGTCAATAGACAGTTTACAATCGCTCTGTTTATTTTAATCGAAAAGTTTATTCGTTTCTCCAATAACTCTTTAGCTCTTTTTTGTCTAATGTTAAAAGTAAACTATTTTTTTTTTACAATATATTGTTAAAACTATCTTATGGTTACCGCGAGGTCTCAGTTCGGGGCGAACCACTAGTTTTTATATTAGGCCAGGCAATTATTTCTTACCCGGTGAAAATAGTAGACCATTTCCTAGTAGATCTTTCGTGAATTCGTAACTGAATTGATCTTTAGCTAAACATGTATTTGATAATTTATAGATATCATCTGGATCTGTTAAAACTGAAAACAAGAAGAATATTATTATACTACTAACAAAATTTGGATGTTTGTAACTCCTACACGCCGCAACGATTGAATTGAACACATAGGTTACATTTGATCCCAGACCGCGGAATTATCGTTACCGACGTCCAAATATTTTTATTGCTAAAAGATAATGCAACGGCGGTTTTATTGCTAAAGCAATCTTTTAAGCAAGGTTTTCTAAGCCTTTAGGGAGAGGAAATTATCTAGTAAAATATAAACTATATCATCACAGTCAATTCAATTCCGTCTTTGTTTATTATTTGGTTCACTGTACACTTTTTTTAACGATAGGTAAGTCATTTGGGTATTTGACAACTGATCAAATCAACAACTTTTATTCATTCGTCAAAACGTGCGCTTAATATGGGATCTTGCATGAAATACATAGTTGTGACGTCATCAAAATTCGACGCACTTTTTTACTCCATTCGATACTTTCAAATTGTTTTCAAACACTATATCAGGTGAAAAATAACGTGGATATTGTTGGTATATGAGCTAGCAGGGAAAAGAAAAGACGTCTGCACTGCACGACTGTCTGTTTAATAATAATGAAATATTGTACAGGCTACAGCAAAGAGCAAATGAATGGTGAATGATTGTTTTAGTGAGTGAGAAGAATGTATGAGAGTGACTGAAGGAATGAACTATGAACTACGTCCATAGACAACTATTATATTGTGTCATTACAGACTTATATCATAGACTAGTATTTTTGCTATATTCCAACAGTCCCCCTCAAAAATACAAGTGATCAAACATGATTCTAGTTAACTATAATGAAGTGCATTATTTTTTATTTAATTAACATAAATTTAGATTATCTCTTAAATCTATAAATTTCTGAATAGCTATCGCTTTTGTAAATATGTTCGCAAGTTGGTTTCCTGTGGAAATAGATTTAAGCTTTATTATTTTACTCGCGATTTTCTCCCTTACAAAATGGTATTTAATGTTTATATGTTTAGACCTTTTATGATTTGCAGGGTTATTAGCTATGCGGATACAACTTTTGTTGTCTTCATTTATTTTTATTTCACAAATCTTAACGTATTTTGAGGTTAAAGACACTAACCTCACAAAACTTTTTATCTCGAATAAATATAAATACGAGTACTTTCACTTTATTGATTTTAAACGAATCTACCACTGGTTCGGAATGCCACAGTCCTAGCGAGAAGAACCAGCAAGAAACTCGGTGGCGTCTAACATTCAAAGTTACTTTTTCACAGCCACCGACCAATCAAAAAGAACTATCACAAATTGATATTAAAGTTTCTAATGTCGGTACATTCAAAATGTAAATTTCAAATTATTCACTAATTTGTTTTTGTAAAACTGTATAACTTCTGTATTCTTAGTTGCAATAATTAAATCATCGACGTACAAAACTATATACATATTTTTATCTATGCATTTTTTTATCTAAAATATATAAACATGGATCCACTTCAGAGTTTTTAAAACCCATATCTTTAAGAGCAAGATCGAAGCGCTCGTACCAACATCTGGATGATTGTTTTAAACCATATAATGTTTCATTTAATTTACATACTTGGTTATCTTTAGCGATAATCCCTTCTGGTACTTTCATGTAAATATTTTCTTTTAATGTACCATTGAGAAACGCAGTTTTTACATCCATGTGATGTAAAAGTAAGTCAAATTTATATGGTAAAGCTAAAATAAATCTGAACGTATTCATCCGAGCTACTGGTGCGAACATTTCGTCATAATCCTGTAAATACTCTTGGGTAAAACCTCGAGCTACTTAGCGGGCCTTATACCGCGTGGGTTCACGTAACTCATTGTTTTTAATTGTAAATACCCACTTACAACTAACGATATTTACATCATTTGGGATTTCAACAAGATCACATGTTTTATTACTTCGAAGTGAATCAATTTCACTCTGTATGGCTTTTAACCATTTATCTGTGTCGGGTCTGTTAAAAATATCTTTGAACGATGATGGTATTGAATTTACAGATAAGAGCGATAAAAATAAATCAGGGTCGTCCATTTTCATATAATCTATAGGAGTTAGTTCCTTAATTCTTTCGCTACGCCTTAGATTACTGTTTGATGAACTATCTATTGACGAGTTTTCAGAATTTTTGTTCAAAGAATCTTTATGTTGACTTTCTATTAGCTTTACCGATTCAAAGTCAGGTTTACTAATTTTTGTGGGAACTTCAATGTTTTCACTAATGCTACGTACAGGACGCGTTTGATCGAAATTTAATTCATCAAATGTAACATCGCGAGCTATAAAAACTTCGTTTTTTATCAACATCAAATAATTTATATCCGTTTGGATGGTAACCAACTAATATTGATTTAAATGATTTTTCGTCAAATTTAGTTTTACACGTTTTGTTATGTACGTATGCAGTAGCACCAAACATTTTTAAATGATTAATTTTCGGCCTTTTACCATGCCACATTTCGTATGGTGTTTTATTTGTCAGAGAGTTAGTGGGTAGCAAATTTGTAATATAGCTGGCTGTTAAAACAGCTTTTCCCCAAAATTGTTTATCTAATTTCGCACTTGTAACCAATGTACGAGCCATTTCGGTTAACGTACGATTCATACGCTCCGATACACCATTTTGCTGTGGGGTATGAGGTACCGTCAAATGATACATAATTCCCTTGTCAACACAAAATTCTTTGAACTCATTAACTACTTTAGAGTTTAGAAAATTCTCACTTTTTGCAACATAATCTATAAAACATTTAAATACTTCCGACCTAGAATGCATTAAATAAGTAACTGTATTATGGGTAAAATCATCAATGAAGGTAACAAAATAATTTTTATCATCGAAGGTAGTTAGCGTTATTGGGCCACAAACATCGGAATGAACAATGAATAGGGGTCTATTTCGAATATATCCTTGGTATTCACTATATGGTCAGTTGCTCCCGAATCTAAAAGAAAATAAATCATATTAGTTGTTGAGTTCGTGTGAGAATACTTACAGTTTGAAAACATAAATGCGAAACTGTCCTCGGCTTGATCATCGATCCTCATTGTGTTTGCATTAAACTGGTTACTAGCGCCATTGCTACTACCGCTACTGCCGCCATTTTGAATTCTTTTGTAGAATCTACAGTCTTTTAACTCGTGATTTCTTATGCCGCAATGATCACAATATAACTTCGAGATCTTGTGGGTAGAAATTCCAGGGTATGATTTTTTCTTAGGTTGTGTATTATGATACGATTTCTTCTTATCCAATCTTTAACTGTAAGATTTTTCTTCGTCCATTCTTCGTCTGGATCGAGTGGTATTTCATCATCAATAACATTTAACACTTGCAGCTCATCTAAAAGAGATCTTACGCGAAACTTCCACGTGCAATAACGATCTCCGTTGAACGGTTGAATATTCCTTTTACTTCGCGACTCCATCTCGTATTTTATTTTATTTTTTTATTTTAAATTTTACGGTTGACTGTTTTTCCACGAATTTTAATTTAATTTTTATTTTATTTTAAAAGTGACCTGGCCCCATAACCTGTTGGTATATGAGCTAGCAGGGAAAAGAAAAGACGTCTGCACTGCACGACTGTCTGTTTAATAATAATGAAATATTGTACAGGCTACAGCAAAGAGCAAATGAATGGTGAATGATTGTTTTAGTGAGTGAGAAGAATGTATGAGAGTGACTGAAGGAATGAACTATGAACTACGTCCATAGAACTATTATATTGTGTCATTACAGACTTATATCATAGACTAGTATTTTTGCTATATTCCAACAGATATTACGACTTTTGGGGGGATCCTCTAAAAATAATTTATTTGACTAGTTGGCAATAATGTATCAAGAAAACAAGAATCATAAAGCTGCAGCTACAGCTAGAGGTCAAGTTAATCTACGGTCTGAACTCTGAATACACAGTAAGTCGAAGATCGAAATAGCGATAATTTAGGTGCGTGCATCTTCTACACCTCAATACTACGCTAACAGCACCCCAATTTAATGGGACGCAGCCCCCACTACCTTCAATTTGGGATGGAGATAGCTAATAACCTGAATTTAAGCTAACACATTCAAGCTAAATAAATTTATCCCGGGAAATCTAAGAGATGCGATGAAGTCGCGGGCGTTTCATAACAAAAATATTGTGTGGACTGTGGTTGCGCTCGTAAATTAGGACATCTGTACTTCGATATTATGATGTGCAAAAACTTTTCTTACCGTAAACTCTATACGGTCCCGCATAAATATAACTGACGTGCCCCATTTCCATACACGCATTTGTTAAGCTTTTGAACAGGTTCCATATATCTGAAAACGATAAATAGTGATCTTATATTATACCCGCACCCTATAGGTATATCGGACTTATTTACCTACTTACCCAAAGGGCCAATTGATAGCAAATTTGCGTGTCCAATGAACGGCCACGATCCCGGATACATGGGCGGGTCTCCAGGTCTTCTTCTGGTGTACCAGGTCCAGTACATAAGAGATGCCACGACAAACATCACCAGCGTCAGCATATTAACGTCTTTTGGCTACTGGTTGAAGATAATAAATAGGAATGGAACCTTAAAAATTGTTCGTTTAGTTATAGTTAGCAATAAATTTGAATCGTTAATTTAACCAACGAAAAAGATATTAAATTAAATGTAGGTAGGTATTGTATATTTTAAAATCATATTATTAGTGTCATAATTATATTGTTAATTTACTTAGAAAAGTAATACGTATTTAACGTCATAGTTATCTACTAAATGAAAAATAATTAAAATACCAATACCTACCCAGAACATAATCTCATGACAGTGACATAATAACGTAGGTAAAACATGCTCATATTTTACATATTATAGTATAATAACTAAAAAAATTAAAAAAAATACTTTTATAGTCATAAATTTTTGTAGCCAAGGTCCATTTTTTTAATTCGGTGTGAATAATTAATAATAGTTTTCGATTCAATAATTATTTTAAAATAATGACTTCTTTTATATTAAATATAGCTTACCTTTAAGTATTTTTTGTAGGTAACAAATCAACAGTATTTATTATTTTATTTATTTATATAAAAAACGTATTAATATTATTTCGCTTTGAATACGTGTGAATACTTTCAGTTGAAGTTGCAATATTATATAGGCACTTAATACATTATTTATAATTACAACTTGTCATAATTATTTAAACTTTAGTCATGCATATTCCGAGGTTACTGAACCGACTTGAATTTTTTTTCGTAAAAATTAAATTTCTTCTTAGCTTATAGTAGGCAGGTATATTAACCCAATAGGACCGGCCTGCAACAATTTTTAATCAAGAATACTGATTAAACATAACTAATTTTAATTGCAGATAAAAAAAATATTCACTACAAGCTAGCCCTTGAATGCGATCTCACATGATGGTAAGAGATGATGCAGTCTAAGATGGTAAGTGGGCTAACCTGTTAGGGGGCACATCAAATTAAGCAGCGCATACACACCGGTATTAATACCGGTATTAATACCGGAAAGATTTTTTTCAATAACGGGATCCCGGTATTGAGAAAAACTTAAAATTGGATAGATTGTTTTTAACTTAAAGCTAGTCTTTTCTGAAGGAAACTGCAGCATAAAAAACAGTTTTTCCATAATATTTTTTCACCTCATTAAGTCCAAAAGAGCAATTTTCTGCTTAAATTCGATTCGAATGCCCTTTTTACACTCGTAAAAATACATAGTTTAGTAAAAACACAAATTAATTAAAAATTCAAAAGTTATTTTTTAAAAGAAAATAAATCATTATAAAATATTGCATTGGTTATAAAACAGATTTCTAAACGTTTCGTGAGTCAATGAAATAGAAATGCCAAGCCATAGGTTTCTAAATACAAACACATTTTTTTCCTTTATGTGTAAACAATGAGCTAATGTGCTTAAGATATAAGTTTTAAACTTAGCCGAATAAAAACAGTGACATGTACCAAGAAATATATGCAATAGTCACTGTTTCGTTTATAGTGTCACCAACACCGGTATCCCGGTATTAGACATTTCAATACTGGTATTGAAAACGGACGAAAAAAGTCCGGGATCCCGGTATTGGAAGCCCTAATACACACCTACCTTGTTTATTTTGTACTTAATCTCGATGCCCGTGACTTCGTCCGCGTGGATCGAGGTTTTTTGATTATAGCTGGAACTCTTTAAATTTCTGATATAAAAAGTAGCTTATGTATTATTCCAGACTATATTATATTTCTGTGCCAAATTTCATCCAGATCCGTTTAGACGTTATGGTGTTATCCACCCATCCATCTAAACTTTCACATCCTTACTATTTATTTATTCAGATATCTTTATTGCACACATAAAACATACAGTCTACAGTTTAAAATAAAATAATAACTAGTAAAACTACATAGAAATGTGCAAAGGCGGTCTTATTTCTAAAGCAATCTCTTACAGGCAACACTTGGACAAAGGATAAATAAACCGGAGCGCGGGATGGTGCTGTGTTTAAAAAAAAAATAAGAAATACATACACGATAAAGTACATAAATTTTAGACCAATAAATAGATTAAATATGCCTAAATAAATATATATATTCAATAATAGAATAAAGTAAACACTAATAATTACAAAGAGATAAATAATGATTATGCAAACGACTTTTGAAAGTTGAGAGCGATTTGGAATGGCGGATTTCAGAAGGCAGACTATTCCACAGTATTACAGACTTGCACGTAAAGGAGTTGTCATAGTACCGCGTGTGATGGGCGGGAATGTGCAAGCGGTTGTCCTTGCACGACCGCAGGTGTTGGCGCTCAATGTTCGAGACAAGGTAGGAAAAACGCTGCTTTAAGTACGCAGGAGTTTGTGGATTGTAAAGGATGGAGTAGAGAAAAGAGAGCAGGTGTAGATTAAGGCGGAGTCTGATTGTTAGCCACTTCAAGCGACTAATAGCCATATTAATATTATAAATGCGAAGGTGTGTCTGTTTGTCCATCTGTTTGCTACATTTTCACGGCCCATCTGTTCAACCAATTTTGATGAATTTTGTCATAGAGGTAGGTTATATTCCGGGGAAGGATATAGGCTACATTTTATCCTGGAAAATTAAAGATTCAATCATTCAATCATTTATTTATTTGCACAGATTGAAGATATAAAGGTGTTATATAATATTTTAGCAGTTACATAAAAACCGCCATAGAGATGGCATGCAAAGTTCAGGCGTAATTATTATTATTCTTGACATAATACTTAAACAATACAATATTAACATTACAATAAACAATACACTACAGTAACAATGCAAAAATAAAATAAATATTAAATAGTTACAAAATTTATATACCTACTAGCGAATGCCCGCGACTTCGTCTGCGTGGTTTGAGGTCTTTTGGTTCCCGCGAGAACTCTTTTATTTTCCGGGCTAAAAAGAAGCCTATGTGCTATTCCAGACTATAACCTATGTCTGTGACAAATTTCAGCCAGATCCGTTCAGCCACTGGGGCGTGATTGAGTAACAAACATCCTACCATCCAAACTTTCGCATTTATAATATTTAAAAAAAAAGTATTTATTTTATTACATAATAATATATTTACTTCCCATTTTACAGCCCCCATCATCTAAAGTTAAACAGAAAATCCAACAAGGGACCAACTGCAAGTATTACGACAACAGCAAAGCTTTGAACCGGAAGACCCTACCGCCAGCGTTTGATCTCAAGGACCTAGTACCTACACATAACTTGTGAGTAAGTACCTATACCAAATCTTGTTCAATGAATATCTAATTTGTAAAAAGCTTAGGTTATGTTAGGGTTGAACATAAATATTCATGTGCCCGGTCTGCATGGGGCTCCAGGATCGTTCCACCTCCCTTACTTCATTCTTATTAGATTGAAATTAAGGCTAGGTTAGAGTCACGCGTTATCTTTAGCATAGCAACCCCGTATTTGGTCAGTTAATATTTTCACTTCACTTGAAACCGATAAATCCGCCGAATCATTGTATGTAAAATATGTTTATTATAACTAGTTTAATGGGTAAAGGGGTTTATTAATTGACGAGTAAGTAAAGCAATAACATGAACAACTAAAATCTAACCAGTAATAAGAAAATTAAAAAAACGACATATATTTTTTTTACAAAGAATTTTTAGCCAGTGTCACTCGGGATGATGATAAGGATTCTACCTATATCCAAATCTGTTTAGGCATTTAGAAGTTATGGTGAAATAAAGGAACTCATATACATAGTTAGTCATTTGTACCATCTTTAAGTTCTAGGAAACTTTACACTCCTGTTACCAAAAGGGATTATCTGTCAATTAGGCTTGAATAGGTCACACTGAATTATGAGGTAATGAGAATGTGGACGTTTATGCAATGCTCTCCACTGAAATCGGTTCTCCAACTCATTTCAGGTAATCGGACATAGGCCTCCTGCAAGGATTTCCAAACGCCTCGGTCTTGCACCGGCTGGAACCAGCGGCTCCCTGCGACTCTCCTAATGTCGTCTGTCCAGCGAGTAGGGGGTCTGCCAACGCTGCGCTTTCCCGTGCGTGGTCGCCACTCCGGCACCTTGGGACCCCAACGTCTATCGGTTCTTCTAACTATGTGCCCCGCCCATTGCCACTTCAGCTTCGCAAAACGTCGAACAATGTCGGTTACTTTAGTTCTTCTGCGGATCTCCTCATTTCTGATTTGATCGCGCAAAGAAACCCCGAGCATTGCTCTCTCCATCGCCCGCTGAGTAACCCTAAGCTTTCTTATGAGGCCCATAGTTAGCGACCAAGTCTCTCACCTCACCTGCCCGTGGTACCCCCTGCTGGTCTACAAACGAGGCTCTGGCGACCGACAAATGGCGGTATAACCATTCAAAACTGGCTAGGCTGTTTTAAATGACTCAGGCTGGTGTCGGGCAGCTGTGACACCGGTGCGAACAGTCTAGCCCTGCGATGGCCAACACGCCTGCCTAGAGCGGCCATTATGGGCAAAACCTTGCATGGAAAGTTATCTACTAAATGAAAAATAATTAAAATACCAATACCTACCTACCCAGAACATACTCTCATGTGACATAATAATGTAGGTAAAACATGATCATATTTTTATTTTAGTCATTATTTTTTGTAGCCATGGTCTTATTTTTTTAAATTCGGTGTAAATAATATTTTTTTTTTCAATACAGTAATTATTTGAAATATATAATATACTACGTTTAAATTAAATATAACTTCCCTTTAAGTATGTAGTTTTTTAAATAAAAGCTTAGCAAATTTACAATTAATTATCCGTGGTCAATGTGTCGTGCTCTGGTGTGGGATGCAACTTGCGTTGATACGTTGGCAGCGTCCCATCTATCAGGCTCGTGCCTAAAGGTGGGTGCAGCTGCCGAATCTGCTCAGTTGCTAAAGCGTTGCAAATACTCAGTCATTACTAAGGATTACGTTTTTGCGGCGCTTGCTTTTGAGACTCTGGGCCCATGGTCATCGGACACGAAGAATTTTATAAATGTTGTGTCCCAAAAACTGATCCACGCCTCTGGGGACCAAAGAGCTGGCGCTTATTTAGCCCAACGGCTTAGCCTCGCCGTTCAACGAGGTAATAGCGCCAGTGTTTTGGGCACCATGCCCAAAATCATAAAACACTAATCATCCTCATATTTTTATTATCAACACATTGGACATTGTGGGACCGGAAGTAACAGGGTACTGGCCACTTTAGCATACCAGGCATTCTACGAGACTAGACATTGTCAGCCGGGACGATCATATCACCACTACAGGCTACAGCCCATTAACATCCCACTGCTGGGCACAGGCCTCCACTCCCATAGGTGAGAGGGAATTAGAGCTTAGACCCCCCACGCTGTTCCAGTGCGGGTTGGTGAGCTTTAACGACTATTATCATGTTAGTGATAATAACCGGGACCGACGGAAAGGGGGTGAATCACCGCCAAATTCCTAACTCCGGGCTAGTACTGGAAATTTCTAATCAGAAAAACGTCATCAAATGATGACAATTGTTTGAAATGTTTGTTTTATGATTTTATAAAATTACGAAATAATAAAGATTTTTAGAAATCTTAATTGTAGTTTTTATTACTCTTTCATTTTATTGGTTTAGTTATTCGCGCAAATACTTAAATGAATTCTGAGCGAAGACCCAAGCTCAATAGTTAATTATACTTGGCCGTATGATCGTCGCAGCTATAACATGTGTCTAGTGGTAAGCATGTTCGACTGCAGCCGACTAGGACCCGGGTTCGTGTCCTGGGTTGGGCCATAACAAGTATTGTGTTTTTCTGCCAAGACATTCTACTAGTCTACCGCCAACTTCCTAACTCCGGGCTAGTACTAGCCCGGAGTTAGGAAGTTGGCGTTTCACTCCCGTCCCTCGGAGAGTACATAAAGCTGTCGGTCCTGCGCCTGATCTCTCTCCAGTCGTGTCTCTTTCCGTCCCATCGGAATACGAGAGTAAAGGAACAGAGAGTGCACCTGTGTATGCGCACACACTTGTGCGTTTTAATATCTCCCGCGCAGATGGCCGCCGTGGCCAAAATTTGGTGTGAGGGCATTATTATTACATGCTTTTTGACGTGCTGCTTACATCTATGACAGAACAGGTCGAATTATCCGTTTGATGAACGATAATGATTACGTTTTTCTTATACAATCGGGGGCCAGGACGAAATATTTTCAGAAAGCACCCATTTGTAATTGAGGCAATTTTTGTTTTACCTGAAAATATTTATTTTTGAAAAATATGAAATAAAAACGTTTGGTGTCGTGGAACACCACACGGACGAAGGGACGAAGTTCCTTTTACAT
This sequence comes from Erebia palarica, assembly GCA_964035005.1. NCBI lineage: Eukaryota > Metazoa > Arthropoda > Insecta > Lepidoptera > Nymphalidae > Erebia > Erebia palarica. The sequence goes on along the minus strand of OZ035993.1, from coordinate 7,848,380 downwards.
AAATATTAATTTCAAGTTCTTGTCGAGGTAAAAAGAAAAACAACGCGAGCGTGGCATCGACATGCTCGCGTGCCTTATGGAACTTCGTTCCAATTTTAAACTAAGTATGTTTTTCTACCTTCTACCTACTAACTATACTAACCTAATCGACTTAAGACTTACTAAATCTTGGGTTCTTCTGGTAAATCTTAAGATGTACTATACCCCACCACAATGAGCAATTACAGAAATATACACTATCTTTCAATTAAATAGAATAACTAATTGTCGTATACTCATCAGAAGTTATATTTTATAGATTAATTAGTTATTTTATGCTAACTGTGGTGATCCTTCCTCAGTTCCAGTTTAATGGAATGACCAGCTGCGGATTTGAGCAGTATAACGAATTCCAGCTCCAGCTTTTTATCGTCTGCAGTGATGTGGAACTTTCTGATGATGTGAGCTAAGGTGATTTTCATGAGCGTCATGACGTATGATTTACCTGCAATAGGAGATCAATGCATACTAATATTGCTAATGTGAAATTGTGTTTGTCTCTCTCCTACGTTTTCATGACTCATCTTTGCAAGTTTCGTCAATATCTTTACAGCCAATTTAGGCGGGTACAGTTACAGGATAGATTGCATCGGGATACAGTTATTTTTCAGGAGTGCCTACAGTAAGAGGTGTATGAAGGTAGCTGGATGAGAAATTACATTACTCCAGGTATTGTAATGATTATATTCATAACAAGCATTTGAAATGTGGGCACTGAGAAGGATTCTGAATATATCATGGAACCAGTTCGTCTCAAAACAGGTAACCGAGCTCAAATGACGAGGTCCCGGATTCCAACCTCGGGTCGGGCCATAATTGAGTACTGGGTTCTTCTGACAAGAAATTCTCGGTACTAACTCGGAGTTAGGATGTTGGCGGTGTGTCACACCCGTGCCTCGGAGAGCACGTTAAGCCGTCGGTCCCGGTTATTATCACTAACATGATAGTAGTTGTTAAAGCCCGCCAACTCGCATTGGAGCAGCGTGGTGGGTCTAAGCTCTAATTCCCTCTCTCCTATGAAAATGGAGGCCTCTGCCCAGCAATGGGACGTTAATGAGCTGGAATGGTGTAGTGGTCCGGAGAAAGGTGGCATTTTTCAGGCACCTTCAAAGAGTATCCCAGTACGAGTTCTCCTCCTCGATCCTAGAGGGCTAGGTCCCCGGGAAAGGAACACCTGGAAGACAGAGGAGGATGGACGACGTAAAGGAATGGACCCGTCATAATTACGCAGAATTAAAGAAGATTGCTCAAAAGGCATTTCACCTGCTGACCGCCAAACTTCAATTTAAATAAATAACCCGATGATGATGACGTAACGATCGCAATCACCTCTGATTGGTTGACACTCTTCCGCTATTGGTCAAAAGCTTGGACGAATTAGTCAACTAAAAACCCATTGTCGCAGCAAGAATACCACACATTCAGGCAATCACAACAATTGGGACTGTAGCAATGATTGATTCAGGTTTTACATAATATGGCTATAGGTCTCACTCGGCATTGAACAGCGTTTTTGCAATAAGAGGGTTACTACAATCGCTTATGGCAGCATTATTTCAAAAGGTCAGTTTGATGCTACCTAACTTGACGCCCTTAAACCACAGAATAGGTAATAGTTGCTATAACTCTGAAACACGAACTTCAACATTATCAAAACAATACGAATTTAAGCGATGGTAGTATGCCCCGTCAAAGGAAACAACGTCAATTTCAATCAAAAACCTAATAGTTATCTCATTTGACGGAATAAAGGGGTCGGTCGCTCTCATAAAAATAAAATTTGAGGGAGGACTTGATGTTTACCAATACAATTACGTCTCCCAGGTGAAAAGGTCGCGAAAGCAGCTGGATGGCTTGGTACATCATCATCCAGCCAGCGTTCAGGTCTGAACTCGTCAGCATCTGGACCCCAGTACTCTTTGTTCCGATTCAACGCCCAGATATGACCTATTACATGGCATCCCGCTGGTATCGTGTAGTTTTCTGGAAGAATTTTTAAAAGAAAATTAAATAATTTTCCATCTGGCGTGGATTATGAGTTTATTCAAATATCGCATAGATATGCCTGATACTGGTCTGAAATTTAACAGATAGGAAAAAACTTATTAAAACTAGCTAATGCTGGTGACTTCGTCCGCGTGGTTCAAGTTTCTTTTAATTTTCGCGGAAACTCCTTATTTTCCGGGATAAAAAGTATCCCTGTGTCCTTAGATCTGTACCAAATTCCATCAAATAATGATGGATGCGAAGATAGGTCACGAAAATGTAACAAACAAACTCACATTCGCATTTATAATTTTTAGTTAGGATACTACACATCCTTTTGTATAGGAACCTAAAGGTAGATTATTTGTAACTAGCGGACATAGCTCGCGTCAATGTCTGAAGTTGACCGCAAAACGCATCGTTATTGCGATTTGCGATGCGTTTTGCGGTTGGAACGGAAATCGAAAGTCATCCATTGTCATAAGTGAGTGACAGAAGCGACGCGACGCGATACGACGCCATTGAAAATGACAGACGTACCTGGTACCTCAGATGTGCGCCATTATAGTGGCTTCGTATCTGAGAGGCCTGGAGTCCCAACACAAGCTGAGTGGCTTATCTGTTTGTTGCACTGCTGTACAATACAGTGTTGATATTGCATGTACCTTAGTGTTTTAGTTTAAGTTTATTTTTAAATTTCTATTGTAACATGCAGGAGTGCTCAAATAAAGATTTTTCTTTCTTTGTCTATGCGACAACGTAGGCCACGTGAGGGGCGGCGTATGTCCTAGGACATCGGGTCAGTGTGAGAGCTGCGCAAACAAGCACTCCCAGTATATTAGACGTCTATTTGATTGGCGTTTACAATACTAGTGACACACCCAGTTTAATTTTTTATTTTTTATGAACTACTTAATTTTACGCCATAAAAAGTATCCTATTGTTGTTAGTCTCCAGAATACAAGCTCTGCCAAATTTCGTAAAGACCGCTTCAACGGTTGAAGACAGCAGACAGAAATTTTTTTTCCATCTAAAATAATATCAGTATGGCAGTATGGATAGAGTTCTTTAAACCGGCGTACCTAATTGTACTTCTGTAGTAGTGGTTCTGGCTACTACCGTCCCAGAAGGGTACAGCCTTAAGGTCTCCTTCATTACCGCCTCCAAGTATGGGAGTTTTGATAAAACTTCTTTGACGATAGGTCTTGCTTCTTTACCCAGTTCATTTATTATCCTGGTGGCAAAAATACAAATAATGTCCTTCTAATGATTACAATATGGGGCACTTCAAAGGGCGGTCAAAAAAATTGAAAGGCCATAAATAACGGAAGGAGTTTAATCTGGACTTTACATCCATAACCAGGTCCGACAGCTTTACAGTGAACCTTGGTGTGGAGGAAACGCAAAAGTCAATTTTAGAAGTGTAATGTCAGGAATGTCAGTCTCCCATCCAGTTACCGACTTGAATCCACGTTGCTCAACACAAGCGCAATCGATTTATGCGCTGTTACAACAAGACGACACGTCCCACTGGATTAATTGCTTTTTTTTAAATTGTAAAATAGGCTTGCGATTGACGACAATCATGATTAGTGCAAAGCAATGATGAGGTCTAGGTTGGAACTTGGATCGCGCTGCCTAGATGATGCCTATTCACTCTTGCCTTGAAGGTACCACATTTTTAAGTAATGCAAAGGAAATCATTTTTGTATAACTTACTTACTCATTGTAAACTTTCTCTTGGACGTTTGGATAGCTGCCAACACAAACCAAAGCAAACAGAACTGTTGGTGCCGTGGTGTCAAAGCCCGCAAGCATTATGTTATCAATAATTTGTCTTAGTTGTAAATCGGTTAACGTATTACTGTCGTTTTCTTCATTCGTTGTGTTCTCCAGCAGTATTTCTAGACAACTCTGGAATTTTGCTCCTGAAATAAAATTAATTTTAGTTTAAAAGTGAAAAATTTTATGTCTGTAAGAGTGATTGTTATAGTGCAGTGTAAGGATCTTAATCACCTTTTACTATTTAATAACTGTCATTGAGACTTCAAGAATACCATAAATTCAATCAATTAGTCTAGGCAATGGGGCGGTTTGTTGCATGGAGACCCCAACATTAAATCCTCAGTCGTTGAAACTTGGCAGGGTTGCAATATGGTATGAGCCCATACTTATACAAAAATATCCAAGAAAAAATCCTTCCGGAGGTTAGGTATTTATACTTAAAACTAAATATTTATGACTGAATATTTTATCGATTTCTTTTAAAAATAATAATAGATAGTATATTTACACTCAAAGCCGAAATATCAAACGAAATAATCATGCGAAGCATCGATATTTAAACCGATTTTATTATCAAACCTTAACTGCGTTTACGCGATAATGTACCTTCCTGCTTTAACAATTAGGTATAGCATAAAACCCTTACTTCAATTCTTATTTTTTATTGGATACTAGTGGGCCCGGCAGTCCTTGTCCTGCCCTGACCCTAGAACCCGATTGCAGCGCCCCCTACCGAGTCCAATTGTGAATATAAACCATCCCTGGACCCACTGAAACCCGCACAAAAAATTTCATCTAAATCGGTCAAGCCGTTTCAGAGTTTAAGCGAGACAAACGAACAGCAATTGATTTTTATATATCTATAAAGATTTATAACAAACGTATAAATTATGATACTGGGCCGGCAGACGTTGTTCTGCCCTATCTTCCTCGCAATTTTTCCATATTTTCTCACCGTTTAAACCTTACGGACTACAACAAACATTTCAAAACCAAAATCAGTTAAATCGGCCCAGCCATTCTCGAGTTTTAGCGAGACGAACGAACAGCAATTGATTTATATATATAGATAAAGATTTATAATATACGTATAAATTATGATACTATACCATACTGTAAAGGTTCGTCGCTAGAGGAATTATTGTTAGGGTCGACTAGCTTTATTGCCTAGACTACAATACTAAGTAATGCCAATCACAACAATAATTAATTGAGACTATAACAGTATTAATTGGTACAGCTTTTACATTTACAAGAGGGGGGTTGTAGTTACCACTGCTTAAAATAGTGTTATTTCAAAATACCCTTTGACAAGTTCTCAAGGTTAAGACTCTGCTTAAAATTACAAGTTTTATGTCACATACCTTTCTATAGGGCGATTGTGTAAAACCAAGTATAAAAAGTATCAATTGTTGTGATTGGCTGAATTTATGGTATTCTTGCTACGTCAATGAATTTTGTCCAATAGTGGAAGAGTGTTAACCAATCAGAGTTGATTGCGATCGTTACACTGTAGCTGTCATTTTGAGCCGGTCGCCCGGCCGTAATATACGAGCTATACCACTAACTATACGACTATAGTTCTAAAATGCGAACGTCAAGAATATTAAAATAACACGGCTTTGAGAGATGGTCCCGCATTAAAGACTAAATTTGAAAAAAAATCGAAAATAATATTAACTATATATAAATATAATCATCATCTAGAAAATGATGACTAGATTCCAAAAATGTATAACACTATAGTTCAATATCCAGTGATTCACAAAAAAATATCATTTAATAGAAATATTTTAATAAGATTCTAATTAATCTAGATTATTTTAGATTTTTAACTTTTTAGTTCGTTTTTTGGCAGGGCACTCTTGTTTTTTAATTTTTTTTATACGACTGGCTGAAAAAGGAGTATATTGTTTTCAGGGTTCATGTATGTATGTATGTTATGTATGTATGTGAGTTTATATATTCCACCATAACTTATATACGCCTGAATCAATTTTGATAAATGAGGTATCGTTAGAATCCCTAGCTTATTCCGGGTAACATTGGCTATTAAAATTAAAAAAAAAATTGATGGGGTGACCATGGCCCAGCATTAAAAACTAAAGTTGAGAAAAAAAAATTGAAAATAAGTTTAACTATATAATCATCATCTAGAAAATGATGAGTAGATTCCCAAAATATATAACACTAGAGTTCAATATCCAGTGATTCAAAAAAAAATTATCATTTATTGTTTTTAACTTTTTAGTTCGTTTTTTGACAGGGCAGTCGTGATTTTATTTTATTTTTATTATTGCTTGTTTAATGATGACTTGTTTCGTTATTATTCCAGAAACTATCCGTACGGGCCTCCAACTACTAACCAGTTCCTACAGCGTACTGATAAATATTTCGATCTGAATTGGAAGTTTGATGAGGATTTCTAAAAGTTTTTGGCCCCTTTAGAGCCTAGAGCGGCTCGCCCCCTTACCTATTTAGTGCCCCCTTCTTACTCCCATTAGTCCGCCACTGCTCAAATTTAGCGAAGTTATTAAAATTACCTCTGTTTTGATAGTCCGCTTTATAATCACTCTTGTTTAAAATTTCTGCCTTCTTTTGTTTAACCATCTGCAATTTAATAAAAAAATACACGAAAGTCGTCTAATGTCAAAATGAACGCGCATTCCATAACGCTGGCATGTAGTAATAGTAGGTAGCATTACAGTAGAGGTTAATCTGTGGGTAAGGCACATAGCCAAGCAGACAAGCTGCGAATTCACAAGATGCTTGGATAATTATAATATAAAAACCTTGCACTGGTAATCATCTCATTGAAAGAGCTCCTACTACTAGCCCTTGCTATTAGGCGGACGGACGATCTTTCTCAAGCAAGTAGCTACTAGTTATGACCATTGTTCCGTGGTGATATAGATCTTCGTCCAGCAGTGGATGTTTATCCTACCACTGTTTCAAATGCGAAAGTGCGTTTGTAAACGGATCGAGGTGATTATCTGGGGGGTTACTATTAACGCTTTTGAGGAATATAATCCTTATTTGAAATTATTTTTATCCTGCGACTTCATCGGCCGGACTACTCAAAATTCAAACCCCAATTTTACCTTAGGGGTTGAATTTTCATTAATCCTTTCTTATGGACTAAGGTCCCGCTGCAAGATTGCTACATGAATCGAGTCCGTGAATCCGGGGAATATATATTTGCCAAAACGTGGCCGCTACTATTTTTAATTAATATAATTGTTTGCGTATAAGTTAATTTAGTTTACTTCGTGCCACCTGGGTCGCACCACCCGTACTCTGGCTTGCGTTACGCGAACCTTATAGTCTGGTATAGCAAATAGGCTACTTTTTATCCCGGAAAATTAATAGTTCCCGCGGGAACCTCAATCCACGCTGGCGAAGCCGCAGGCATCAGCTAGTATTTTATAAATTTTGATTTTTTTTCCCTCCCACCAAATAATAATTGCTTTAAGCAACGGCAGTATGCAACCTGAATACTTTAGTACTAATAATTATATTTTACTGAAATTAATAGTTATACACCTGTAGACCTGGAGAGTGACAGGATTAACTTAAATCCACGTGGGCTAAGTCACGGGTATCATCTAGTGGTGTATTGTAAGCTTGGGTAATATGCTCATGATCTTTACCTGATCAGATAAACTCCATATTATTTTGAGCGCCTCGTCTTGTTCCTTCTTTAAGACGCTGAAATTGTTAAACACGAAGTCTAATATATTCCAAGGATATCTGACTCTATTAGTCATAGTTTGCATCACCTTATCCACAGCTTTCGAGTAACTGTCTGTGATGAGGTCTTCCCCGTCGATATTCATACCCATTGTAGTCTCTACAAAATTACAATCGTTTTATTATGTTTAATTCGCATTTATAATTTTAATTTTCAATTAAATAACCATTTTAAACTATAGATTAAATAAAAAAAGTGCGATGAAATTGATGACGTCACAGCTATGTATTTCATACATATTTCCATACCAGAAGCGTGTTTTTAAGTTTGATAGAGAGTTGCTGATATGATTGAGTTGCCATCTTCTCTATTCTATGGGCTCCGTCAGTTACCTTAGTTTTAAGCACAAGCAAAGTTCCGTCATAGACTGCATCGTCACTAGTCACCTGCAAGTTCAGACCGTAGTAAAATAAACCACGTGTCTTCAAATAAATAAAAACCAGCTGAAGCCCACGACTTCGTCCGCGTGGATTGAGGTTTGTACCATTGAAAATGGTTATCAGATGCAAATCGCCTGATACGTATTTTTGTATTTTTGGCCAGAGCTCCGAGGATTTTGGGAGGATCGAGATGGTAATAGTAACAAGAGCTGAGGAATTTATCGAAACACGTGTGAGCGTTTGAATTTTGAAAATCGGCTGGTAACTTTTTTTGGAATTTCGAAAAATGTAAAAATGTCTGTTTATTTACTAAATTGTAAATATTTCGAAAAAAAAACCGACTTAAGAAAAAATGAAAAAAGGGTCCTAGCGTATAAGTTTAGCTACAAAAAGGCGATTTTTTTTCGAAAATCGTTTAAAAATTGTGACCTTTACATTTGGAATGGTAGAAAAACAGGTACTCCCGTATATAAAAAGTGATGTAGCTTCAATGATTATTGTCCAATCGTCATGGTAATGATGTTAAAATATGCGGATGCAGGCGAGAAATGCATTCGAGTTAGAATTTTGAAAAAATTGTGATATACAGATTTAATTTTTTTTAAAGAATCAACAAAAGTTGGAGTGATTATTGACCGATTGCGTATTTCCGTTTGCATGTTCAATAGAAGGCAGCATTGCCTCAAACCCTGCACGGGTTTTATGGTGACACATACATTTACTCTGCATTCAACTCGCGCGCACTCTGTAGATATCTCGCCCTTAACCAGCACAACCCGACTCCACGTAGTCTTGCCTGCCCTACCCCTAGAGTGTTTTTGTAAAGCGCGAAGCCAGCTCACGAAGGAGGATCTAAATGAAGCAAGCCTACGAGGCCGAGTAGAGTGAAGGGGGGAGGTGGCGAGCGAATTGAGCCGGCGACCTCCATAGCGAAACGAAGGTCGAGTAAGTGAAGCTGAATGAAGGGGCAGCGAAAGGGGCCTTCTGGCGTAGACCATCCTTTTAACATCTACATTTTTATAAATCGCTATAAGTTTATAACCCATAAAAAAATATTTTTTTGGATTTCTTGCCTATTCATTAAACACCTCACATCAAACAAACACGGATTCCGTACATCAAGGCAAATACTACCTTCTATTGAACACGGAAATAAATACGCCTATCAAGGCGCAAACCTGTGCGCGATTGGAGGACTCGAATTGAGCACGAGTTTGAAAGGAAGTTAGCATTTTCAATGCTCCGATTCTTGCGGGGACTGCGAAATCTGTGAATTTTTTGGTTCCCGCGGGAACTCTTTAATTATCAGGGATAAAAGTAACCTAGATTTTATTCCAGACTATAAACTCTGTGCCAAATTTCATCGGATCCGTTCCGCCGTTCTGGCGTGATTGACTAACAAACATACATTCATCCATCCACCCATCCATCTAAATTTTCGCATTTATAATATTACTAGCTTCTTACTACTAGCTTCTTATTACTAGCTTTAGATGCCCGCGGCTTCGTCCGCGTGGTTTGAGGTTTTTCGGTTCCTGCGTGAACTCTTTTATTTTCCGGAATACAAAGTAGCTTATGTAAGTCAAGTATATTCCAGACTATAGTATATGTAGATAGCTAATTGCTACTCACGGCTTACAGTTTCCAAAAGATTTCGTGTTATTATCTTGGTGAAGTCCATTTCTGTGTCCACATGGTTAGCCATGGTTTCGGTGAGACGCACTGCTTGCTGGTTGAACAAATTAATATACCCATCTAATACGTGGGGCTTGAACGCAGCGTCCAAGATTCTTCTGTTCCGTTTCCAAACCGGTACTGTAAAAATCATATTTTTGAAATTATAAATGAGGCTGTAGGGGCACACAATACCTACATGATGACGTAAACATGACCCGGCCACGTTAGCCAATCACCTACATGATGACGTAAACATGACGCGGCTACGTTAGCCAATCACGTGCCGCCGCCTGAATCACGCTAACGAAGTTCTTTCGGAATTGTACTATATATGGAAATATCAACCTATAACAGTTGGCCCAGCTGGGATCCCCGAGCATGACACCGGCTCGGAGGAAGATCTTCCTATTGCATCGGTCGAGCATATCACTCGCTCCCGACATTGGTGACCACCGACAAGCAACACCATACAAGTCAAAGTCATGGATGGAGTCTACAGTCACAAAAGTCAAGAACAAGAAGAAAACATTTGTAAGTCCGTCAGCAACAGCATCAGCACAGATCGCGGGTCGACAGCACAGCATCAGAGGAAAACAGCGGGTCAGCAAGTAACGCAGCAATAATGGGGTCGCATACACAGCATCAGAATAGTACGAGCCGGCCACGCCACCTACTCTGGATGCTACGCATGAATGTTACACGGGCGCCGCTACACTGGATGCTCACACGCCGCTTCAATGGATGCTCAACGACTTTCAGAAAGAGGGGGAGTAATGTAGGGGCACACAATACCTACACATGATCACGTAAACATGACGCGGCCACGTTAGCCAATCACCTACATGATGACGTAAACATGACGCGGCTACGTTAGCCAATCACGTGCCGCCGCCTGAATCACGCTAACGAAGTTCTTTCGGAATTGTACTATATATGGAAATATCAACCTACACAACAGTTGGCCCAGCTGGGATCCCCGACACAGAGTACATTATATATACTGGTATAGAGTTGCTACTCGACTTTCCATGTACAGCGACATCTATCGGGAAGTTGTCCAACTAAAATATGTATATATATAACCATAGCACAATGCTATAGTACTATATAATATTACAAAGAGTATTGTTTAATAATTTATCTTAATTATTACAAGATCACCTAATTCTGCAACTATAGAATTATGTGACCTTGTAATAATTAAGATAAACTATTATACGATAAACACAAACTGTAAATATGTTCAGATGTTAGTAAATGAAACGCATGTTGATTATTTTCTCTTATATTCTCAATTACAAAAAGTATACATAAAGTATAGCAATTATTCCACAGTTTAATTTTTTACACATCGTACACACTTAATACACACTCTATTAATATAGTTTCACATTGTAACGAATTTATCAAAAAAAAAATAATTTTGTCCACCCGGCATCCGGCATGCCAGAAAACCCAGAAAACGTCAATGTCAATGTCGAATTTCAAACTTTAAAATGGCAGCTGTCCACGTTTGGAAATTAAAACATAAATGTTTCATTAAACTTCTAACTCATTCCACTAAACTTAATTTATAACAGATAAATCTTTATAGATTATCTAAGATAACTCAAATTCTGCTCAAAAAAAAAGTTTTATATATTATTAGCTTTGTGTTTATATAAATGGCAAAATCATTAATTTATCTAAAACTTATGCTTCTGAACGAACACTTAGTTCAGCGCCATCACAGACCCTGATCACAGACTTATAAGTACACATACTTTCAGTACAAGATAAGCGCCATGAGCGCCATCCTTTAGGGAGTTGTGGAACTAACATCCCCATACAACAGAAAAATGTTCTAAGTGCAAAGGCCCTGATCCCCGAGAAATGACACCGGCTCGGAGGAAGATCTTCCTATTGCATCGGTCGAGCATATCACTCGCTCCCGACAAGGCTTTATTATGGAGCAGTGATAGTCTACTTAATACTCTATCCAATCATTTATTTTACTTTTTGAAGCTCGAGTCAATGATTTTCTAATGCGTTACTAATTAGATTTTCGGTAAAAATCTACCTTCTAGGTTTAATTGATTTGACATATTGATATTTATCTATGCTCACCATTTTTTATTATTTTATAAAAATACCCAAGCGTATTAATGCATGTATTAAAATCTCTTAGTCTATCTTAAGAGTAACAAAATATGCTCCTTATTGATACACACTAATGAGATTAAGCCAAATAATAATGATCATTAATGTTCTTTTTTTTCTTTTATAAAATTGAATTAAATTAGGACGTAGGTACATGTATTTTTGAGCTCAAATCTCCTTAAAATTAAAAAAAAAGTCTTTCATATCCTCAAGAATTTGTTCAAATATTGTGATTCTAGTAAATAAAGTCTATTTTAAAATAAATCATTTTATGTAAAACAGTTACAGTAAATGTACATGCATCAGTCAGTTTATAGAAACCATCCATCGCCAAAGATGAGACCTTACAGTTGCCAAATGCGTCTCTTCGAGCTACAGAATTAGAGTGACAACAAATAAAAAATTCAATGTACTAGCTTACAATTAACAAAATACACAAAATTTGGTACACAGATCACAAAAACAATGTCATTCCTATAAGACTATACTATAAACTTAATACACATAAATAATAACTTAACTAAAATAATAAAAATAAAGCTGTTGATTTTCCAATAATTTCTTTTATCACTTTTGCGAGCTGAAGCGGCGGGGTGTGGAAGAAGTCCAGTCCCGAATTTTTGCGAACTAAATCGTTGAGCAAGCGCAGCGCACGGGTCAATGGAGCCTGCTGAGCCAGCTCTGTTAAGTGATGTAGCAATCAGTGGCGTGCAGTTCATAGAGGCGTAAAAGCACTGCTTGCCCAAATGGGCTCATTTTTCATCAAAACAGCTAGTAAATAGGTATTTTGACTAACGAATGCCTACCCTAGCCTCAAAACCTGTGCACGCCACTGGTAGCAATGTAAAAAAATGACGGCGACGCGCTATAGCTATAGCGTAACCGTCAGGTGCATGAATGAAGGGAAATACATAGTACACTAGAGTTACCTTTTCTTCCCTTGGATAAGACTGAGTAACTATTTACAAAAGTAAGGCTATATTACGCTGAAGCTTTAAAGTTTCATTTTAGACATCAAGAGAGCTTGCTTTGCAGCTTCGTGACTATTTTGAAAAGGAAATTCGTACTGGTAATTACTAGATGAGTAAACGAGTTACGAAATATTGGATAAAAGGGAACGTCGCTTGACTACGGTAAAAAAATATCTGCTTCTATGTATTATTGCCCATTTTTAGTCGATTGCCTGCCAATAATTATGAAACTACATAGGCGGCTTATGTCAAAAGTAAAATAAATTGTTGGACAGATATAGTGGTTTAGACACCCGACCTTTTTACGGGACCGCGGGTTTGATTCCCTAGCACGCACCTCTAATTTTTCGAAGTTATGTGCGTGTTAAGAAATTAAATAATACTTGAAACGGTGAAAGAAAACATCGCGAGAGAACCTGCATGTCAAGAGAGTTATTCATAATGTTCTCGAAAGTATATGAAATATGACGTCTGCTCATTCATACTATTTTTTAAAACAACTACAAGTTAGCCCTTGACTGCGATCTCACCTGATGTTAAGTGTTGATGCAGTCTAGGGGCATGGCAGTTATATTAAACCCATACCTCTTATCGGATTCTACACGGCATCTTTGTCGGTAGGGTAACTAGCCACGGCCGAAACCTCCCACCAGGCCAGACCAGGGAAAATTTAGAAATTATTAATTCCCAAATTGACCCTGCCGGGGATCGACCCTCGGACCTCCGCACGTTAAGCCAACAGCGCTCAGCACTGCGCCACGGAGGTCTTCAAACTTGGCCAGCGTGGTAAAAGAGAGGGGTTTGGTCATAGTCCACCATGCTGGCCTAATGCTGATTGGCAGACTTCTCACACCTTCGAGAACATTATGAAGAAGCTCTCAGGCATGCACGTCTTCCTTCACCGTATCAAATACATGATATTTAATTTCTTAAATCAAAAGATAGGTAAATCAGAAGAGGTTGAGTGTGTGATCCGTTCCTATCGTATCATTTCTTATCACCGCATCGAAAGATGATGATGATGGGTATAAATCTATACTAATATTATAAATGCGAAAGTTTGGATGGATGGATGTTTGTTACTAAATCACGCCAGAACGGTTGAACGGATCTACATGAAATTTGGCACAGAGATACTGTTTAGTTTGTAGATTACTATTTTTAATGATGTATAGACTAATTAAATGTTATGAAATGAAAATTAAAAAATATTAATGAAAAACTTGAATTGATATATAAAACTATAAAGTATTACTTTTTGATGACTGATTGTATGTTTTTAATTAAATAAATAAATGAAAAACAAAATAGTCTGGAATAGTACCTACATAGGCCACCAAAAAACCTCAATCCACGCTGAGGAAGTCGCGGGCATCAGCTATTTATAAAATAAGGTCATAAATTAAAGGCATCTTACCGCTAGCTGCAACCATTTCACCACCAACATAAGGCTTTATCATATCGTATATGAACATTTTGTCCAGGCATCGGGTCAACACTGTTGACATATCCGCCGCTGAAGAGATTACTGGAACATGAACAACAAACATGAACATGCACGTACATGAACAATGAACACGTCTTTTATTTCAATGTACGGAGGTCCCGGGTTCGATCCTCGGCAGGGTTTGGAAATTTATAATTTCTGAATTTTCCCTGGTCTGGCCGGCCTGGTGGGAGACTTCGGCCGTGGCTAGTGACCACCCTACCGGTAAAGACGTGCCGCCAAGCGATTTAGCGTTCCGATACGATGCCGTGTAGAAACCGAATAGGGGTATGGGGGTTTAATATAACTGCCATGCCCCTAACAGGTTAGCCCGCTACCATCTTAGACTGCAACATCACTTACCAGCAGGTGCGATCGCAGTCAAGGGCTAACTTCTAGTGGATAAAAAAAAGTAAAAATGCGCGAAATACGAAAGTCGTATCGTAGTAGTAAGAGGTAGATACGACTGTCGTAGATTGGGTGTAGCAACAACTTGTTGCTACACCCAAACTGGGTATCAACAACCTGCCTTACCTATTATGGAGTAATGTATAATATACCTACTAATGATTATATTAGTTCTTAGGACTGCAAGCCTGCCCAGTGAGGACAAACCCTTGACCTTAAAAGCAGGGGCCCATGAGCTGCTAATGGGTCAAAGGTCACTGGGTCAGGGGCCTCTAAATGTTGGTACTCAGCGGTGACTGGGTAGGTGAACTAAATATACACTATTAACGGAACTTATAGGCTAGACACATACCTTACGAGTCTCATCCGACTCTTAACAGCCCAAGAGCGGATGTGGTATGTCTGTTTGATGTGTGTTGAAAGTGTTGAGTAAATTGTGACCCTACTGGGTTGCTGCTTTATTTGTCGCCTGGCGCCTACTGGCCGTAGCATCCTTCACTGTCACTCCACACTTAAGTTTATTTACTTAGTTAAAGTTATCTAGGCACAATCTACACTAGAAATACCCCTTGCCACGCGGCGAATCAAAAGGGGGGTGAAAAAACGTATGTTACCAACCGAGGTAATGGCAATCAATGCCACACAAGACCGGGATACGTAGAATTATTATACTGAGCAATTAGACTGAAGAGGGCGGTTTTTTAAGTACTCAACACTTGATTCTTTTCGAATCCAACCAAATACCACGCCTGTCTTTTTGCCAGCGGAACCAAAACTTAACAAGTGTCAAAGCCGTCACCAGGATGACGCAGTCGATTCAAATCTTTGATTTTAAAAGATTCAAATTATTACTAATTATTATTAATTAGTACATTTTTACATTTTGCTTAATCCAAAACGTCGGATTCGTTTTTCGAAGTCGCCGAACGTCGGCGCCACCTTCATACAACACCAAGTGGGGTGAACACTAATGATAAGTATATTTAAAGGAATAAATTTTCCTATGGAATTGCAATTTATACATAAATTGAAATTGATGACATTTATCAATTCTTATTGCCTTACTGGATAGAAAGGCTCAGCCGTTGTGTCAAAGAGTATGTACAAACATTAGGCTAAATACGCTCCAACTCTTAAGTCACCGAAAGTGCGTTTGTTTGTTGGTTTGTTGGTTTATTGGTTTGCTGGTTTGTCCTTCAATGACGTCGTAACGGAACAACAGATCAACGTGATTTTTGCTATGGGTATAGTTGAGGACCTGAAGAGTGACATAGGCTATTTTTTATCTCGGAAAATTAAGGAGTTCCCACAGGAATCTAAAAAGCTTGAACCACGCGGACGAAGTCGCTGGTATCAGCTATAAGTGTAAAATTACCGTATACAACGACAGGTCCAAAAGTTAATTTAGCAACGCCGCCATTGTTGTTAGTCCATTCACCCATGTAAATGAGTCTCTTAAATATATCTGTAAAGATAAAAACACACCTTTAACCTTTAGGTACCTACCTAAGTACACTTCTACCACAGTCTAAACATATACGTTCTTTCCGCCCAGTCGTTTGACGGAGGCGTCTAGACAGAGCAACGCTGCGGGGTGTCAGGGATGGAGTCGTGATGGTAGAAATTGGCAGAATGCAAAATTATGTCGCTTAACAAGTTTTAGAACGAAATATTAGAGTTGACAGCTGATGGGGGTAATTAAAAAATATGACTGCCCTGCCATATTATTTTTGGAGTTTACGAGGATATGAAGCGATTATATATTTACAAACAAATCAAACTCGCTTTAAATAGTTAAAACTCTAGTTTTCCAAGACGTCACTCAAACGTTGTCAATGTAGATGCGATTTGCATATATAGCCTTTGGAATCTTATTCACATTTTTTATTAAATGATATTTTTATGTGAATCACTAAATATTGAACTATGTGTTATATATTTTTGGAATCTACTCATCATTTTCTAGATGATGATTATATAGTTAATCTTATTTTCGCATTTTTTTTTTCAATTTTGGTCTTTAATGCGGGACCATGGCCACCCCATCAATTTTTTTTTTAATTTCACTAGCCTATGTCACCCGGAATAAGCTAGGGATTCTAACGATACCTCATTTATCAAAATCGGTTCAGGCGTATAGAAGTTATGGTGAAATATACAAACTCACATACATACATACATACATGAACCCTGAAAATAATATACTCCTTTTTTCAGATAGTCGTATAAAAAGTAACGGATCCGTCATCCGCCCCGGCTTCGCACAGGTGGGCTTTACTTTACATTGAACAGGGAATCTGATCATTACATGGAAACTCCAAGTGGGCGTGAACCGTGTAACCATAGATGAGTTACTGAGACCCATCTGCCGTTCGAGAGTCTGTTAATCATAGTCGAAACGTCAATCTGATTTTGACGACACTGGTTCCCATAGAAAATGGCCCACCGAATGTCGGCCGCAGCCCTCAACGGCCAATATCCGATACGCCATCTGCGCGGGAGATATTATACGTAGTGCACAAGTGTGCGCGCATACACAGCTGCAAGCTCCGTCCCCTTACTCTCATTACCCGATGGGTCGGAAAATTCCACACGACCGGAGAGATATCAGGCGCAGAACCGACGGCCTTATACGTGCTCTACACGGCACTGGGGTGAAAAAGCTCCAACATCCAACTCTGGGCTAGTACTATCAGGTTATACATATATTACTTAATCTATGCCTAGTACTGAGAATTTCTGTTCAGAAAGACCCAATATTTAATATTTTAAGTATGGCCCGACCCGAGACCCAATTGTGAATATAAACCATCACGTGACCCACACAAACACGCATAAAAAAATCCATCAAAATCAGTTAAGCAGTTTCTGAGTTTTAGCGAGACAAACGAACAGCAATTGATTTTTATATATATAAGATTTATAAAAGCTAGTGGGCCCGGCAGACGTTATAACCCGATTGCAGCGCCCCCTACCGAGTCCAATTGTGAATATAAGCCATCCCGAAACCCACACAAACACGCACAAAAATCCATCAAAATTTTAGCGCTTTAGACAAAATTAATTATAAAAAATTGCGACCAAGAGATAATCTGTCAACAGCCGTCAACATAATTTACTGTTTGCATCGGTATTTCCATAATATTTCGATTTCGATGCCATATGTTTGCCTATGATATATGAACTTAATTTCGTGTATTAAAAATGTCGTGACTCAATCTGAAGTCAGAACCAGAGTTTAAGTAGCTTGAGAGGGCAGATAACGAACTTTGCCACAGAAGTGTTATCTGCAGCAGTATCTTCTGGAACGGAATCCTCAGTAAAGAAGCTCGAAAACAAATGCCGTAACCAAGAGCTTGAGGTAGTATATGCAACCGCATAATATGACTGTGGCTTCATTATAAAATATATTTATTCAATTTAGGTACACTGTACACTTATTGACTCCGATTAGTCATAAAACATGATGGTAATAATCAGTTACAGTATTTTTGTTTAGTAAAGCTAAACCTAAAGCAACGGGATTATATCACTACCTACAAGATGGCAAAAAGTTATCAAACAAAATGGCACATACTATAATTAAACTTTGAAATAAAAAGTCTTGAATTTGTATATGTCACCGTAAGATTGTAAATACCGTTAGATTATAATCTAACTCGCGAAATTGTAAACTGTCGAAAGATTGTGAACCGTTCAATGGTCTGAGTGTCAATTATTGAAATATTCATTTACGTTTTCTTGTCCGTTTCATCTAAGTTAGGTTAGGGTTCGACATAAACATTCAGGTAGTGCCCGGCCGCAGGCCAGGCACTTAGGTTCTACGGGGTTAATAAACCCAACAGATTACAATCTAACGGAAAATAATGCGTTAAATTGTAATCTTTCGACACTTTGCGATTTCGCTTGTTAGATTATAATCTAACGGTTTTTACAATCTTACGGTGAAGTATATAAACCATATTATACTACTTAATATTAAAATGCGAAAGTTTGGATGGATGGACAGATAGATGGATGCTTGTTAATCAATCACACCAGAACGGCAAAACGGCACTCGATGAAATTACTACTGTACCGTACCCGTAGGCTACTTTTAATTCCATACCTCAAACCATAAAACCTCAATTCACGCGGACGAAGTCGTGGGCATGAGCTAGTCTATAATATGTGTTATCAAGTTATCAACCTATTTAATCACACCAAATATTAGGAAATCACTTACCCCTCATATTGATATTATATAAACCAATTTCAAATATAGACAGAGCATTTGGTATGGTCGGTATTAAATTGTTTAGTTGTGAATTCACATAGCGCAAATAAAAACAGATTAATGTGAATACAGTAAACAAAAATAAATAAATCAACATTTCGATTGAGCCCACAAAAATGTGAACAACTCTCAAAGCGAGTTTTTGTACACTGATCAAGTACCTACATAATTAAGTATAACCGGTAACTTCGTCACAGACCTTGAGGTCATAGCACCCGGGGAAACTACGCTATATTTAGCCGTCCCAACGAAGTACGAAGTAAGAATAAAATTATTAAAAGAGTGGCAAAATCTGCGTGTATATGTCACCCTAAGATTGTGAAAACCGTTAGATTGTAATTGAGAGAATGTAAACTGTTGAAAGATTACAATTTAACGCATTATTTTTTGGTAGATTGTAATCTGTTAGGAATATTAACCCGACAGAACCTAAGTGCCTTAGAGCAGAACTTAGGCTACCTGATTATTTATGTCGAACCCCAACCTAACGAAAAGAAAAAGGCAAGAAAACGTAAATACAATGAAAATTTCAAAAATTGACACTCAGAACATTGAACGGTTCACAATCTGTCGACAGTTTACAATCTATCGAGATAAAAATTGTTAAATTGCAATCTGACGGTTTTTGCAATTTTAACGTGACATATAATATAATAAAGTAAACCTGTATGGTTATTATATTGTTTAGTTTTGTCCCATTTATTGTATATTAACTATAGTATATGTATATTAAATATAGTATAATAACTAGATGATGCCCGCGACTTCGTTCGCGTGGATTCTTCTTTTTTATTACCGCGGGAACTTAATTTTCCGAGATAGAACATATACCTATATGTCTAGCCTATACAACATATATATGTCACCGTAAGATTGTAAAAACCGTTAGATTATAATCTAACTCGCGAAATTCTAAACCGTCTGTTAAACTACATGAATATTTATGTCGAACCCTAACCTAACCTACAAGAAAGAGACAAGAAAACGTAAATAAAATGAATATTTCAAAAATTGACACTCAGAACATTGAACAGTTTACAATCTTTCGACAGTTTAGAATTTCGCGAGTTAGATTATAATCTAACGGTTTTTACAATCTTACGGTGACTTATACAACCTATCAACCGATTTTGATTAAATTTGGTACAGGAATAGTTTGTATCCCGGGGAAGAACATAGACTAGTTTTAATCTCGGGAAATTAAGCGGGAATATTTTAAAGCTAAGTACTAAGTTACTCAGTGTCTAAGCTTTAAAATATTTTCGGACTAATTTATACAATAATTACTTAGTTTACAGGCACTTAGTTTATGTTGGGTTAACATTACCCAACTTATCTTAATATACTTACATACTAAGAAAAAATAATTTTTACGAAAAAAAATCCAAAAAAGAACTGTTCAAGAAACTGAGAAAAAGGGAACGCAACCTCAGAATAAGCGTGGCTATAAATAGGTAAATTACTTAATTTGTAACTATATTGCAACTTCAACTGAAAGTATTCACACGTACTCAAAACAAAATAATATCAATACGTTTTTAACATAAATAAATAAAATAGTAAATACTGTTATTTTGCTATGCAGCTTTTCTACATAAAGGTAAGCTATATCTATATTTATTATTATAAAAGGCAAAGTTTGTGAGTTGTTAGGGTAATCTCTGGATCTGCTGAACCGATTTTGAACATTATGGTACCAATAAAAGCCACATTATTTGTGAGTGTCATATATACTAACCCGAAAAACTAGGGAGTCCCGTGGGAATTTAAAAACGTATTTCACGCGGATGAAGTCGCGGGAATCTGCTAGTTTTATATAAACTAAGTAGGTATGTATTTTTAAATAATTACTGAATCGAAAAATATTATTCATTATTTACACTGAATTATGAAAATCAGTGATTAAGTTCATCAATCAGTGATTGCTATTTTTATTATTCTTCATTTTGCAATAACTAATAAAAAAACGTTTAATACGTATTAGTTTATAAGTTAATCTATTATTAATATTATAAATGCGAAAGTTTGGATGGAACAATCACGCCAGAATGAATTTGAATAAAATTTGGCACAGAGATCTGGAATGACTTATCCCGGAAAACTAAGAGTTCCCGCGGGAACCAAAGTATCTCCATCCATGCGGACGAAGTCGCGGACATCGTCTATCACAATATCAATATAACACTAACATGTTTTTTAAGAATATGTTAAACATTATTTTTATTTAAATATTTCATTTGGTGATATAATATTTCATTGCTTAAATAAACAAATCAAATTGATTGCTAATTAAAGGAACAATTTTTAGGGTTCCATTCCTATTTATTATCTTCATCCAGTGGCCAAAAGACGTTAATATGCTGACGCTGGTGATGTTGGTCGTGGCATCTCTTTTGTACTGGACCTGGTACACCAGAAGAAGACCTGGAGACCCGCCCATGTATCCGGGATCGTGGCCATTCATTGGACACACACACTTGTTCTTAGGTGACCCTTTAAGTAAGTAAATAGGTCCCATATGACTTAAAGGGTAAGATGTCTTTTTATTATATAATAAAATAGTATAATTAGGATACAATTATTTGTATCCTAATTATACTATTTTATTTATATAAAAAAAAGAAAAAGGGTTATTATATTTACAAAAAATACACGCCATCCCAGTGATCGTTATGAGGTAATACCATGGCGGTTTCCCCATACAATCGTATTTATCTGTTCCGTACTCCGTGGAAAATCACTATAGAGAAAATATTTTAATAACTTTTATAATTTTTGCACCATAAAATCCATATCAGTCAGTGTCTGATACTCGCTAGCAACAGCCGTGTTAGTGTTCTCGCGAAACGTGCTGACTCAGCGCAATGCGCTCGCGCCCGCGTCGCGTACCTACGTTACAATGACCCAGTTTGGTTATTGCTGCGTAAGACCATCGCTACGATAATATAATTTATTTATAAACTAGTGTTATACTGCAGTCATGGCCTCGCCAATTAAAATTAAAACGGAAACAGAGCATATGCTATTCAATGCTTATAATGAACAAAAAGCTCAGAAAGAAAATCTTCAGCACCTTATTGATGTGATGAAAAAAGAAATACATGACCTACAACAGCAAATTAAAAAACTTACGGAAGAGAAAAATGCTAGTACTAGTGGTCCATCCACCTCTACTACTAATAAAAATTCCTCTGAACCCACGGAATACCAAACGGATGAAGAGGAACTAGCTAAAGAGACGGAGTGGATAAGGGTGAAAAGTAGGAAAAAAAGAAAATTGAGCACTTCACCTGCTCATCACCAACAATCAGACAATACCACCGGGACTGACGATGACGCTCCACAAAGAAAAGCTAAAACGCAAAAAATACCTCCACCACCGCCTATTATTGTTGATGGGGTAAAAGACTATCAGTCGTTTTTTGACATGTTATCGGAAAATCAAAATGAAGACTCCTTCAAGATAAAAATGATGAATGGAGAAAATGTCAAAATTAACACCAACTGTGAAGAGGCATATAGAAAAATAACAAAGTTATTATCTACAAACAAGTTACTCTGGCACTCCTATGAAAACAAACAAGAGAGGCCAATTCGAGTTATGGCGAAAAAGTTGCACTTCACGTACAAGCCGGAAAGAATCGTTGAAGATTTAAAGAATAAAGGTTTTAAAATAGAAAGTGCAGCTAAAAAATTAAGGTGGAAAAACAAGGATCCATTAAATATGTTTATGCTAACCTTCGAAAATGGTGAGGACATAAATAAAATTTATGGAATTACATCGATATTAGGATGTAAAGTGGAAATCCATCCGCTAAAAACATCGAAGCTAGTTCCTCAGTGCAAAAGGTGCCAAACCTATGGGCATACTCAGAAATACTGTTGCAGAGAGCCAAGGTGCGTAAAGTGCACTGGCAAACATTTAAGCGCAGACTGCAAGAAACCAGCAGATCAAAAACCTAAATGTGTTCACTGTGGTGAATCTCACCCGGCCAATTATAGAGGATGCATAGTTGCCAAAGAAATGCAATCACTTAAGAACAAGGCTACCAAAAAGCCCCCAGCTGTTGTCAATTACTCACAGGTACCCCGTGAAACAGGTAAGCAAAAAACATCCAATAATAAGCAATGCGCAGAAACTAAGAAAAGCTCTAAGACTGTTACATATGCTCAAATAGCAGCTAATAAAAGAACAAAGAGCAATGAACATGCAAATAGCCCTTTCGAAGAGAAACTAGACGCAATTCTCAAACTTATGACTTCATTTGACCAACGATTAAGCAAACTAGAAAGTAGCAACAAAAATGCTACCAACAAAGCAAGAAAATAATTAATTATGGGATTAAAGATTATGGCTTGGAACTCAAATGGACTACTTCAACACCAGCATGAGTTACAAGTAGTCCTTGATACCGGAATCATTGATGTGTGTTTAATATCAGAAACACACTTCACAAAAGAATCTTACATCCGATTAAGAGGATACAAAGTTTATCATGCACTACATCCTAATAACTCTGCAAGAGGAGGTAGTGCAGTCATAATAAAAGAACATCTAAACCATTACGAACAAAGCAAGTACGAAGAACTAGAAGTACAAGCAGTGGCAATATGTGTCCAAACAGAACGTTTTCCCTTAACCATTGTTGCTGTATATTTTCCGCCGCGATATGCGCTTAAGAAGGATTATTATACAGATTTTTTAAAACTATTTGGCAACAGATTTATCATTGGAGGTGATTTCAATGCCAAGAATACCTTCTGGGGCTCGAGACTTACTACAACAAAAGGTAAAGAACTCTTGAGTGCTATCCAAAGTATTGATTGCGATGTAGTAAGCACAGGAACGCCAACATACTGGCCTACAGACCCTAAAAAGATACCAGATCTCATAGATTTTTACATATATAAAAATATATCACCAAGATATCTAAATATTGAACAAAAATACGACATGAACTCCGATCATTCTCCTATCATGTTGACAGTTAGCGAAAACATAGCATGTAAAGAGATCAACGCTACACAGCTTTAAGATTGACCTGAATAATAGGATAAACTTACAAGTTCCTTTGAAAACACCTGAGCAACTTAACTTTGAACTAGAACAATTTATAATAGATATACAGCAATCGGCTTGGCAGAACACACCAACTTCTAAGAAGTGGCGAAATGGGGCAACGTACCCCAGTAAAATCATCAAGCTCATTAAAGAGAAAAGAAAACAGAGGAAAAAATGGCATCATTCACGATCCCCACAAGATAAAAGACTTCTAAACAATTTAACCAAACAAATTAAGAGAGCAATACAAAAATTTAATGAAGCCACCTTAAAAAAACACCTTCAAAGCTTGACCGCTGATCGTGATTCTAACTATGCCCTCTGGAAAGTCACAAAAAACATGAAAAGACCTATAACACAAATTCCTCCAATCAGGGATGTTAATGGCAAATGGGCAATCAACAATACAGAAAAAGCTAAATTATTTGCAAATCATCTTCAAAGTATATTCCAACCAAACGATGGTCACACTCATCAAAATGACCTCCAGCAAACTCAACCAATAGAGGGAGACATCAATATAAAACTTGTCACACCAAAAGAAGTATTACGGGAAATAAAATATAGTCTCAGTCAAAAGAAATCACCGGGCTACGATCTTATCACCGGGGAAGTCTTAAATAATCTACCACGCAAAGCTCTAGTTAAGCTTACTAATTTAATCAATGCAGCATTTCGACTTAAGTATGTACCTGATTTATGGAAAATTGCTGAAGTTATTATGATATCCAAGCCAGGGAAACCTCCCCAAGAAACAACGTCATACAGGCCAATCTCACTGCTACCCATAATGTCCAAACTATTTGAAAAACTATTGCTTAAGAGAATTAAACCCATAATAGATGACAAAAATCTCGTACCAAGTCACCAATTTGGATTCAGAGAAAAGCATTCTACAATTGATCAGGTTCATAGAATAGTTAACATAATTGAGCAAACATTAGAAGAAAAAAAGGTTTGCACTACTGTATTTTTAGATGTAGCGCAAGCCTTCGACAAAGTTTGGCATGAAGGACTTATATATAAGCTGAATATGATGTTGCCCAAAGCATTTGCAGAAATTTTGAAATCATATATTACTAACAGAATGTTCAGAATTCGTCAAGAAGATGCATATTCAGAACTGAAGGAAATAAAAGCTGGGGTTCCACAAGGAAGTGTACTTGGTCCGGTCCTGTACCTTTTGTATACCAGTGATATCCCGGTGTCAGAAAATAATGTGATTGCTACTTTCGCTGATGATACTGCCATAATAGGAATTGGAAAAAGTCACGATGAAGCAGTCACAAAAGTCCAAGCTTCCATTAATAAAGTCTACGACTGGACGAACAGGTGGCGAATTAAGTTGAACGAATCAAAATCGGTACATATAGATTTCACAAATAAAGCACCGAAATACAACCCGATTTATATCAATGGGCAACAGATAACGTATGTTAATACAGCTAAATACCTCGGTATGACACTGGATACTAAACTGAGGTGGAAAACGCATGTTAAAAAGAAACGAGAACAGTTAGAAATACGTTATAAAAATATGTATTGGTTACTTGGCAGAAAATCTTGTTTGTCAATACACAATAAAATTCTATTATATAAACAAGTCCTAATGCCTATTTGGACTTATGGCATACAGCTGTGGGGCTGCACTAAAAAAACCAATATACAAATAATACAAAGGTTCCAAAACAAAGTACTTCGTAACATCGTGAATGCACCGTGGTACATTAGAAATGACGTAATTCATCGGGACCTGAAAATTGAATACGTCGACAAAGTCATCACCAAATTTGCAGAAGTCCATGATCTTCGGCTTCACCATCACGTTAACGTTGAGGCAATCCAGTTGCTCGACGTTACGCAATTAGTGAGAAGACTAAAAAGGACAAAACCCTTTGAGTTAGTGCATAGTGACTAGTGATAGTGTAGTGATAGTGCTGCATAAAAGAACACATGAACAAAGTGTCTATTAGCAACAATAAAGACTAAGATACGTCATTGGACAAGTTCTTAGCACATAAGATAATTATAAGCTTAGGTTAAAGAAAAATTACTTATTAGTCAAATAGTCTGGCTAGATTGTAATTATATTGAGCACCCCTGCTAATTGGTACTCAATAACAGAAAAAAAAAAAAAAAAAAAAAAATCCATATAAATTTCCGTGCCATGTCCGTATGTTTAGCTTTTAGCAATAAATTAATTATTTTAAGAACAAGGAACCTACAAAAATTGCAAAAATGATTTCGTTTTTGCACCGTCATACGACATCCCGCTAACAAATTTGACATCTTTTTGATTAGGTATATTACCTAATCAAAAAGAGAAAAACATGAGAAAACATACTAAGACATTTCAAATAGACATTTCAAATTCATTCATTCACATTTCAACTTTTAGAATCGCGATATCTTACAAGAATGCTCCATTAAAATATCATAAAGGAATGGTGATTTTTTAGGAAAAAAGTATTTAAACTTTTTTGCAGATAATTTTATGATCTACAATTTTTGTCTAGGCTATTTTAGATAAAACTTAACGTTTTCGAGAAAAATACAAAAACCCAAAATTTTGACCTTTGACCTTGAATACATTTTTTAGCACACATGGGATCGATGGGAACTTTTGGTACTTTATTTCTGCTGGTGTACACAAGGCCTCTAGCAAAATTCAGCTCTGTCGGAGTTTTTGTTATTTGATCACTATTTTATGTCTAAATTGACTGGACTATACCGACATAGCCTGAGATCTTCTTAAATTATTTTTGAAAAAAATTAAAATCTATTCAGTTTTGGAGGAGGAAATACGAGCGTAAGAATTTGACTGTTTTTATTTTTTCTGTTAGAAAATACTAATATGTGAATGAAATAATATTGTAACGACTTTTTCAATCAATCATTTTATTGCAAATTAGGGTACAGGGTGGTTTTATTCTAACTTTTTAAAATACAATATAATAAATTCACTTTTTTTACTTTTATAAGCAATTTTATGACGAGCGTTTTCATATTTTTATTTATTTTTATACATGTAAAAGAATAAAAAAAAATTAGTTTTAACTTGTTCTGTATTACATGTGGTATTACATTGTAACTATTATCTGTTATGTGGTATTACCTACAGAAGCGTACATAAGCTATCCTTAGGATGTTCCTAGTAGGTTCCTATTTTTATTAAATTAATTATTAACAGATCTACTTATTAGGTTCCATTGTAAAACAAGTGTCTGTAAAAAAAATCAGGGTTACATCCTTATCATGAAAAGAGCCGATAAAATCTATTTTGGTGTTCCCCATAATCGATAAACAATGATTTTAGAATACAACTATTCAACGAGCTATTCAACAATTATACTACAACAAAAGCTATTATGAGATTATGAAATTTTCCCGCTGCAAAAAGCCTATCTATAGAGGCTAGAGGAAGCTATATGCAGATTTTTATTATTTAAAACTTATAACCTACATACTGATTTTCATGTCTATACCTTAAAATCATAGAACTTTTATGTAACCTTCCAAACCCCCATTTGCACCCCTTTTGGTGTAGATTTTTGTGAAATTGTGTATACAGGTTATAAATAGTTAAAACTACAAACATAAATCCCGTTTTTCAAGTGTCTAACTACAAATAACGTAGGACTTTCATTAATAAAATTAACCCCCCTTTTACCCTTTGTGGGATAGATTTTCGTAAAATTGCATAAACAGTTTATAAGTTTGAGATTTCGTGATTAGTCAGTCAGTCAGTGAGTCAGTCAGTCAGTGAGTGGTATTTCGCTTTTATATATTATGTCACCGTAAGATTGTCAAAACCGATTATAATATAACGGTTTCTATCTGTTCAATGTTCTGAGTATTAATTTTCGAAATATTTATTGTATTTACGTTTTCTTGTCTCTTTGCAGAAAGAATAAAATGTATGTGTCACCATACATTTACCCTGCATGATTCAACTCGCGCGCGAACTATAGGTTAGGTTAGGGTTTGACATAAATATTCAGGCACTATACAGGGCACTAAGTTCTATCGTGTTAAACATAATAGATTAATATTTATCGAAAAATAATGCGTTAAATTGTAAGTAGTATGTTACGGTTTACAATCTGTCGACAGTTTACAATATATCGAGATAAAAAGCATTAGATTACAATCTAGCTAATGGTTTTTAAAATTTTACGGTGACATTACTTATGTCATATAGATTCATTGAGAAAGGATTCGAAAATTCGAACCCTAAAGAGGTAAAATAGGGGTTTGAAATTTGTATGACAATCGAACATAACGTAAGCAAAGCTGCTGACAAAAGCATAATATAAGATCACTTTTTATCGTTTTCAGATTTTTGGAACCAGATCAAAAACATAACAAATGCATGCTTGGAAATGGGGCACGTCACATATATTTATGCGGGGCCCTACAAAATTTACGGTAAGAAAAGTTTTTGCGCGTAATGAAACCATCATAATATCAAAGTACGGATGTCCTTATTTACGAGCCCACCTACACCATGTTTATGTTATGAAATACTAGATGATGCCGCGAATTTCTCGCTTGGATTATGACTTATTGATTCCCACGGGAACTATTTCATTTTCCGGGATAAAATTTCACCAATGTGTTATGGTTACAGGTTATGAGCTATCCCCATTATAAATTTCAGCCAAATCGGTTCAATCGATGTGGCATGTAGGAGTAACAAACATCAAAACTTTCACATTTATTTTATTAGTAGGATATTTTTATTTTATTTTTCTTCTTATTTTTCAGTTTTAACAGATCCAGATGATATTTATAAATTAGCAAATACATGTTTAGATAAAGATCAATTCTGTTACGAATTCACGAAGAATTTACTTGGAGATGGTCTACTATTTTCACCGGGTAAGAAATAATCCACAAATCATACTATTATTATAAATGAGGAAGTGTATTTGTTTCACATTAAGTAAACGAGTTCGTGAATTGATATTCAATATGCTTTTGTGGTGAATTGCTAGTTCGGGCGAGACTTGTACAACTTGTACAGTACTCTCTCCGGTTGAACCGTGAGCGGGCATACGGGCTTCGAGGCCGTGGCAAAAATAAACAGAATTTATTTACGAAGCTTTTCTACATTGCCGATAGATGGCGTTGACGCCCCTTAACACGTTGTGTTTTCTGTTAATTTTATGGAAATTATCTGATTGCCTATTAGAGTATTAGCGGCCAAAAAAGAGCTAATGTACGTATTGTTTTTTTGAAGTAATGAAGCAATTTCCGAGCAAGTGGGAGAAAAATTTATTAATTGTGGCATTAAATTAGTATGCAGCTTTAAGGTATAGGCATACGAAGGTGGTGGACTGCAGGTAGACCGTTGGGCGTCGATCCATAAAAAGGATAATATTTGCTATCTGCGCGGAAGATAATACCAATAGAGAACAAGTGGCACAAGTGATATAAGTGACAGGTGCACTCTTTATTCTCTTACTCTCATAGCCCGATGAGACGGAAAATCCACCCGACCGGGGCGAGATCAGGCGCAGGATCGACGCGAGGTTTCGTATAAGTATGGATTGATTCTAGGTTCAACGTGGAAAAGACATAGAAAGCTAATCAGTCCAAGCTTCAACCAGCACGTTCTCGACGGATTCCTGTCAGTTTTCAACAGCCAAGGGCGACGCTTGGTGTCTAAACTAGCTCTTGAGGTGGACACGGGTGACTTTGACCATGCACCTTACCTGAAACAGAATTTCATGGAAACGATTTGTTGTAAGTAAATTTTTAGTTAGTAAAGTCATAGCCAGATAGATAGATAGACTGCCGATAGAAGTGAAAATGAATATTTAAAATAATAAAAAAAATTAATTATACTATATATAGCTAAATATAAACCTTAAAACTAAGGCACTAAAGTTTAATTACGAATGTAGTATACTTAAGACCTTTTGTCTTTGTAACAACGCGAGCATGTCGGTGACGGTCACGCGAATCCACAAGTTTACCCCCATAGAGTATATCTATAGGTATACTAGCTGATGCCCGCGACTCCGTCCGCGTGGATTGAGGTGTTTTAGGGGTAAGAAAAATAGATAGTAGCCGATTCTCAGACCTACTAAATATGCATATAAAATTTCATAAAAATCGGTCAAGCCGTTTCGGAGGAGTATGGTACCTATATAGTTACTTTAAAGAGTGTATCTGACTGCAGTCAACTCGATAAGTTAGAATTGAAACTCCGCACGAATAAAATAGAATCTATATACAATGAGGTTCAAACCAGCATCGAGTGCTTGTCATTGCCTGAGGAGGGACAAAAGAACCAGAGTCTTCAGAGGTCCGAATTTGAAACCCAGTATTTCTCAGTGATGGCTAGGGCTCAAAGTCTTTGTGATGCGTTCAAAAGAAAAAAGTCGTTCAATTATGGTGATAGTGCTTCGGTTTGTTCTGATCCGTCCACTAGTGATCAGGAGAGTGTTGTGAAAGTGAAGCAGACAAAGAGTGTTGTTAAGGGAGTGAAATTACCTAAAATAAACATACCCAAATTCAGTGGCGATTATGGGAACTGGCTTGATTTCAGTTCAAAGTGTCACTTTTATATCACTTATCCATGATAACCCGAGCATTAATAGCATTCAGAAGTTTCATTACCTATGTGCGTCACTAGAGGGCAGTGCTGCTCAGATCATTCGATCATTGGAATTTTCTGCGTCTAACTATTGTTTAGCTTGGAATGCGTTATGTGAGCGGTATAACAACACACGACTGTACAAAACCACATAAAGGATATTTTTGATCATGAATCAATTAAAAAGGAATCTGTTACTTCTTTACGTGTGCTTATTGAAATGTACAATAAAAACTTACGCGCGCTACAAATTCTTGGCGAACCAACTGGGACTTGGGATACTTTAATAATTTTCATTATTTGTCAAAAATTAGACAGCCGTACTTTGCGTGATTGGGAGGAACATAAGGTCACCCACAAACAAATAAACTTAGAAATTTGTATAAAACTCTTAAAAATACTCTAGAAATGTCAAAAGCCTAGCTTCAGATGCAAAACACCTAGAATTTTTAAATGCCCGTTGTGTCAAGGAAAGCATCCACATTACAAATGTGATTCATTCATACGCATGAATGTTTCAGGACGCGAACAGTCTGTAAAATCTAACAAATTATGCATAAATTGCTTTAGATTAGGTCACACTGAGGGCTTATGCAAGCTGGCCCGTGCCGCCAGTATACCCTTAAACATAATTCACTTTTGCACAGCAAACCTACCCCAGATGCATCTACTTCACCTGCAGCTGCGATTAGTCTGGCATCATCACATTGCCAACCAAGTCAAGTACTTTTAGCTACTTCAATCATTAGTATTCTAGATGCTAACAATGTATGTCATGAAGCAAAGGCCCTTTAAGATTCAGGCAGTCAGGCATCCTTTATTACTGAATCTCTTCTAAATAAATTAAATTTAAAATTTGATAACATTAAATTTCAAGTTTCCGGAATCAATAATTTAATTTCAACAGTAAGCAAACGTTGTCAAGCTATAAGACAGTCCAGGCTCGATTAATTTCAAACAAAGGTTTCTCTTCTAGTTTAACCAGATATAACTTCATCTCTAAGAAAAGATTCAACTCAAATTTATGCAACATTCCCCCCGAAATAAAATTAGCAGGTCCAGAATTCTATAACCCGTCTAGCATTGACTTAGGTTTAGGCGCAGACTTTTTCTGGGACTTACTATGCACAGACAAAATCTACTTGGGCAAGAATTCTCCAGTGCTTCAGGATACTAAGTACGGGTATTTAATATCCGGGCCCATTGGAACGACAAATACACAAAAAATTTCATGCAATTTTACTCAATTTGATTCAATTCAAGAACCACTCACTAAAGGACATGACCAGTAATTGCCCTCCGATTCGGGACAATGCACAGGATTTCCGTTTTTACAGTAAGGTTTAAAAATTCAAAACGAAATTATTATGGATTTATTATTCCAAATAAGGTCAGGGTTCAAATGACAAAAAAAAACAGTACGTTTATTGTTTAAATATTGAGCGTCTGCTTTCCTCTTTAAGCACTACATTCGACATTCGACGGGGAATGGATAATAAACAGCTCACCGTATTGGTATTGTTGGATTTTAGCAATGCCTTCAATTCGGTTGATTTTGACATCTTGTTGAGTTTGTTGCGTTCGATTAACATATCTCCATCAGTGGTTGGATGGTTTCAGAGTTATCTTAGGGGTCGTCGGCAGCGTATTCGCATTGAAGATAAGTTTTCTTCTTGGTGTGAAATATCAGCTGGCGTACCTCAAGGTGGTGTGTTGTCGCCTTTACTATTTGCTATTTTCATTAATTCAATTTCCCAAAAAATTACTTCTCCCTATCACATGTATGCAGATGATCTCCAAGTTTATTCACAGTCAACTCTTGAAGATCTGCCTAATGCCATTTCTACTATTAATGGTGACTTAGCGGCTATCAATGATTGGAGTAAGTGCTATGGTCTAAAAGTAAATCCTTCTAAGTCACAGGCTATTATTATTGGTGGTTCTGGCATGATTTCCAGAGTTGACTGGGATAACCTTCCGCCAGTTTCATTAAATAGCATTATTATTCCTTATAGTTCTACCGTCAAAAATCTTGGTGTACATTTTGATACTACTTTCTCTTCTCTTTCTCATCATTTAAAAGAAGTCAGTAGGAAAACTTTTGCAGCCATGGCTTCACTAAGGCGTCTGCGTTCTTTTCTTCCTATTCCTACTAAGATTATGTTAGCACAATCCCTACTGCTCTCCATTCTCGATTATGCGGACGCAAGCTATCTTGATTTAACTGAGGACCAACTAAATAAACTTGAGCGAATTCAAAATTTAGCTATTAGGTTTATATTTGGTTTGCGCAAATATGACCATGTCTCCGAATTTCGTTCAAAGCTCAAGTGGTTACCCATTAGATTTCGCCGGAATCTACATATTGTTTCTCTTCTGTACTGTGTATTGTTCAATCCCATGACTCCTGGTTATTTAAAGGATAAGTTTAAATATCTCGGGCATGATAGACCAGAGTGGGTCCTCCGGTCGGCCGGTAAACTTATTCTTAAGGTCCCTACGCATCGGACTAAATATTTCCAAAGTTCATTCGCGCTCAGGGCCACAATTCTATGGAATGAACTTCCCTCAAATATTCAGCGTGCTAAAACCCTTAGTAAGTTTAAAATTGACGTTAAAAATTATTACTTATCTCTTTGTTATCATAAGTAACGACATATTTATTGTTTTCTTTCTAAAAGTACTTATTTATGTATTTATTGGAATGCCTATTTAGTTTATGTATGTCTATTATTATTACTTTGTATATATTAGTTTATTAAAATATGTTGTAATATATGGTATTCGTTAGTTTATTTAGTTATTAGTATTTAAGTTTATTATTATTTTTGCACCACCTCCCTTTATCTTCTTTTTCATTTTCTCCCTAACGTTAAGGTTGTCTGGAAGAGATCGCTGCTTAGCGATAAGACCGCCTTATTGTACCTACTTATAGTTGTATTCTTGTTTGTAACATGTTGTGTATTTGTGGTGTACAATAAAGTATATACATACATACATACATACACTACTCCATTTTGACGTTCCATTATATCCATGCCTAATAATAATCTTGTAACCCTACATGAATACCATTTAAGTACCTTAGTCATTATATTATGAATGATTTATTTTTGATCAATTAAATAGTAATGAAAAGGAAATGTATGTTTTGTTTATAATTATTTTTATTTTTTGACAAGTCTCAAACTAATAGATCGAACAAAGCATTTTGAAATACTGCGTTTAAAGGAACGCCCTTTCACATTGCATATGCTGCCATCTGTGGTCGAATAGTTGAACTTGTTAACCAAAAGTAGTGAGCAATACTTAAAAATATTTTCTAGACTCACCACAATAACTAGCGCCATCTAGTGTGGGAAAGCAGTTTTTGGTGAAACTTTTTTTATTTATTTTCTCAGTTTTCAGAGCCTTCAGACTTTTTTATCTGAAAACAGTGAAATATTACAATTACAATAATAAAGAAATCATTGCTGAACATTGATTTTTGACACCTAGACAAGCTGCCATAGTTCCACCGGTCAAGTCATTTTGGACTATCGAAGAACTAGAAAGGTCTAAAAAAGAAGCATTTTTCAACAACAATGATCTTTGTGAGAACCATTTCAAACAAAACATGTTCCGATATGCTGACGGACGATTTTCTGTAGGCATCCCGATGAAAGGCGACGAGTCTACTCTAAGAGACTCATTCCAACGCGCTAAATTAAGTTTCCTTTCAACAGAAAGGAAATTACAAAAACAATCTACATTAACGGCAATGTATATCGATTTTATGAACGAATACAAAAATTTAGGTCACATGTCAGAAAGTAACATAAACAATTTACGCACAAATTCTTATTTCATGCCACATCATGGCGTTTTGCGCGAACAAAGCGTTACAACAAAATTGCGAGTGGTGTTCGATGCGAGCGCTCGCTCTAGTGGAGGGTCATTTGTAAATCAATGATTGGTCCCACCATTCAAAGCAATTTATTCTCAATTTTACTTCGTTTTAGACAACATCGATACGTACTAGCAGGAGACATCGAGAAGATGTACCGTCGGCTATTCATTAATTTAAATCAGCGTCATCTACAACAAATTGTCTGGCGAGACGACCCTTCGATGTCACTTTAAATACAGTTACGTACGGAACAGCTTCTGCACCATTTATGGCAGTCCGTTGACTTAAACAACTCGCTGACGAATGCGAAAATGAAGACATCAGCCGATGTATTCGCGAAGATTTCTACGTAGATGATCTCATCACTGGCCACGATACTGTTGAGGGCTTACTACAGAGCCGCAAGCTTATCACTCAAATACTTGCCTCCGGTTGCTTCAATTTAAGAAAGGTTAAATCAAATGTTCCAATT
This sequence comes from Erebia palarica, assembly GCA_964035005.1. Taxonomy (NCBI): domain Eukaryota; kingdom Metazoa; phylum Arthropoda; class Insecta; order Lepidoptera; family Nymphalidae; genus Erebia; species Erebia palarica. Next base: position 7,813,455 of record OZ035993.1, on the reverse strand, counting down.
TGTAATGAAGGTATCGAGTTTAAGTTCATACCAGCCTATGCGCCCCATATGGGCGGCTTATAGGACGCGGGCGTAAAAATACTAAAATCGCACTTAAATCGCGTCCTTGATTAGAAACGCTCACTTAGATTTTGAAGGCTTATACACAATTCTTGTACAAATAGAAGCAATAGTAAAATGACGCCTTCTAACTCCCTTATCAAACGACGCACACGACTTGACTCCACTGACTCCTGGACACTTCTTGGTTGGACGACCTCTAACAGCTCTGCCAACTCCTGAATTAACTACCAAGCCAAGTAAAATCGACTCAACAGTTTTTTTTTTCATAATTACATCGAAGCCTTAAAAACTATAGAACGATAACAACTGCGTTAGTTTGAAACTGTGCTGTAGTTGCTAACGCCCACCTCCAGATTACAGTTTCATGAGAATTGCACATCAGGAACATGATAAAGGTAAAGTGAACTGTGTGTTTGTGTGTGTGTGTATGTGTGTGTGTGATGGCACAAAGAGTACTTCGCTGAATTGCAGCAACGCACCAAATGGCAAACTAGCAAATCTAAAAAGGAAGCATTACCACCAATGAAATGGGAGTCTCGGCCGTATCATCAAGGCCCATTCAGGAACCGATGGAGTCGCTAGAGTTGCAGATCTACAGACAACTAAAGGAATAGTGCGCCGTGCATTCAACCGCACCTGACATTTTCCGGGGGAGGATGTTCAAAATTACTAGTTCCCGAACGAAGCAAATTGTGTCATTTGACAAAACGTCAATTCATATCTATGGCACCGATACGTCACAAATCGCAAATGACATAAATTCAGAATTCAAATTCTCCTCTTTCGGCCTAAACTTGAAAATAGATGCGCATCATGTAAAATTCATCAAAATACAAATTAAACATCGAAAATATCAAGAAAGACAACAACCAACCAGCAAAAAAGGTGAGTGTTTAACCATTCTCAAATTATTAACCAGTGTTCATTGATCAATTCGATGTTTTGAATGTTCATAGCTCTTTTGAGACCTCCACAGCTTCTGTGAGCTCTATCGGCTTTGGATGTATGAGCTCTGCCGAAGCAGTCATATATTTTGTTGGTACCTAACTGTGCTGGTAATGAACTTGTCAGAGAGCTTGTGAAGGTAATTATCTATGCGTTGACTACCTGCTACGTTGGCGCCATGGAGTGGTGCCCTGGAGAAGTGCACTGGAGGTGCGCACTGGAGGAGTGCCCTGGAGTGGTGCCTTGGTGTGGGGTCCAGGTGCGGTGCCTTGGAGTAGTACCACAAAGTCGTGCTTCGGTCTATGGGGCACGTTCTTCGGTGACATATACTTTCAACTTAATTTGCAAAAACATTGCCTATGGCACTGTTTGTTATCATCCAATTTATTGACATGCTTTCTACAGTAAAGTTAGTTGTAAATCAGATGTTAGGCTAGTTAGTAGGTCAGTTGTTAGGTCAATGTAAGCTTACATAATAGGTAGTTTAGGCTAGTGGATGGCAACAGACAGCGTTGTATGTAATGAGCCGATTGAGAAGAAGGTTATGTCGGCAGACCTACGAGGAGTGTTGTATAGCACTCTGTCAGGTGAATTGTGGAAGGTTTAACATTGGGTGGGAGAATGGCTACAGGTAGATGAACACGATGTGTGTGTCGACCTCGGGTCAAGTATAGACCCAGTTCAAACGGTATAATCCCTTGCCCCTTTTCTTTTTCTTTTTATAATTATTTCGATACGTCTCTGTAGACTTTTAAAAATTTTAAAGATTTGCCCTATCCTTTTTTTATTATTTTGAAGTTCTTTTAGAAAGAGACTTTGCGAAGTTTGAAAGATAAAATTACTAAAAGTTGACCATTGCTTAACTAATTATTTAAATGAAAGCCCTGCCCTTTTCTTGTTCGTTTTTATTTATTTTGAGATTTGAGAAGTAAGTGGAGTTTGACAAGTCTGAAAGATGACATTATTTGATGCTCACCAGCTATCATGCTGTGTGATGAATAAATTAAATGAAATCCCATCAAAAACATAAATGTAAAATGAGAGCCAAGTTCAAAATTGTGATATATATGCCTTGGTTGTTGACTTCAGCGACAAAAGAAGTGAGATCTAAATGGGTGCCAAGTTCAATGGTCAGTCCTGCAATTTATATATCCCATCAAAAACATAAATGTGAAATGAGAGCCAAATTCAAAATTGTGATATATATGCCTTGGTTGTTGACTTCAGCGACAAAAGAAGTGAGATCTAAATGGGTGCCAAGTTCAATGGTCAGTCCTGAAATGTATTTATAACAACATATAATATTTTATAACAACTTAAAATATCATTTCTTCTTATAACGTAGTATAAAATGTTGAAGACTAAGGCTTTGGCTTGGCTAGTTTTCATATACGAATTATAGCGTTCACAAGTTGTAAAGCTGTAAGTTCTTATTTTATTCTTCCGAAAATTTGGCTTGCTGGTAGAAACTGTACTTTTAGGTACCTACTTAATAATAATTCGTATATGGAAACTAGCCAAGCCAAAGCCTTAGTCTTCAACATTTTATACTAAGTTATAAGAAGAAATGATATTTTAAGTTGTTATAAAATATTATATGTTGTTATAAATAAATTTCAGGACTGACCATTGAACTTGGCACCCATTTAGATCTCACTTCTTTTGTCGCTGAAGTCAACAACCAAGGCATATATATCACAATTTTGAATTTGGCTCTCATTTCACATTTATGTTTTTGATGGGATATATAAATTGCAGGACTGACCATTGAACTTGGCACCCATTTAGATCTCACTTCTTTTGTCGCTGAAGTCAACAACCAAGGCATATATATCACAATTTTGAACTTGGCTCTCATTTTACATTTATGTTTTTGATGGGATATCATTACTTTTTGTACAGAAATTATTAAACTCAATCTCAAACTCAAAACATATTTATTCACAATATGTACCTACAAAGTACACCTTCTGAACGTCATGCTTACAGAGCATAAGACGTGATGGTGATAATTAACTACGATATCTTAAAACTAAAGCTACGAGAGTTCCAAACGTGCCCTGGTCTGAGAAGAGCCCGCAATAAACTCCGCTTTTTTTTTATTATCACCATCTCACAAATATTTGAAATTATATATATGTACTTATAATATAACATTACATAATCAGCCACTGTAACAATTCATACCCATGCCTTGCTATCATTCAAATAATCCTTTACACTGTAATAGGACTTTTCTATTAGTTTAGTTTACGTTTTACATTAGTAGGTACTTATTATTCGGTGTAAGGTCAGTGTGTCACCCACCAGTAATTCTATTGTACGACTCATTGTACAAGATAATTAAAGACGAGAATTCTCAAGAAAAATATATAGTGTACCTAGAGTTACACTGACATTGACAGATTACATCTATGGTCAGACTACCTCTACAGCACATTTCTACATCTCATCAATTTTGATTGCAAAAGTTCAAAATCAAAAGTTTTTTGTGAAACATTGAAAACAAGCACGGTAAACAGTCGATATCACTAAAACCACTATAAACAATGAATACAAATCACAATGACTGACAGTTTGAACTGACGACTTCAAATACGTTTCTTCTTCTTTTCTGTCAATGACGTTTCGTTGCACAAAATGTATGAATACGAAGGTAAGGTTTTAATGCAACTATATTATTATAAATTATTATTTACATTAAAATAATAATTATGTCATTTTCAATAGTTAAGGAGTTACTACCACGCTTAAAGCAGTATTGTTTCAAACTAACGGTTGAATGTCACGTACTTTGACGTCCTTAAAATAATGATTATAACACTACAACATAAACGTCAACAATATTAAAATAATACGGCTTTAAGCAATGGTAGCATGCCTCGTGTCAGAGTTTTGATCTATACCTTTGATCATAAAAATGACGATTTTTGTACGTTTATATCTAAATAACCATTTGAGGTGTGCTTATGAAATTTGGAGCACATATGTATCTCACGGGTCTCAATATATGCGCCAAATTTGACATGTTTATGTGAAATAGTTTTTGAGTTATGAGGGGGTCAAAAGTGGCTCCAAATGGTTCGTGTAATATTACACACGGTGCTGCTCGCCAGTTTTTTTGAACTTTGGCTTGTCTTGATTGCTTTAATGGCAAGAGAGCGACATGAGTATGACGGTGACAAATGTCTATATAGGTGAATTTTTTTAACATGTCATTTCTGCTACAGAGTTCAGGTGGTTTGGTGGTGCCGGTGAAAGTTCACTAGCTCTCGCGGCACACGCACCGAATCTGACAGGGGGCTCATCCATGCTACTCTTGACGGTGTTTGGTGTCGAGGACGCCACACTGTTAGAATTGGCCTTATAAGTGTAACCACTAGTTACGAATAAAAATGATCGCTCATCAGTCGCTGTTAATAATAAAAGCGTGCATTCTGCGGGCGCAGGGCCAATCTCGCCTTGATTTTTGATACGATAACACGCTGTTTGTCACGCGTGAGTGACCATGTTATTTGTACTGTGAATTTTGTTTATCATAAGCTGAGTGCTAAGCTTTTATACTTGTACTCATTTGTGTCATGTTTGTTGTGTGGTTCCTTTTTGGTTGAAATTTGTGTGATTTGTTTGAATTGTGGAATTAAAAGTCTGTTTGACTTAACTGCCTTTATTTTTTTAATTTTATCCACTTCTGGTTGCTTATAATAGTGACTCTGTCCAAGTGGGGTATCTGCTAACGCTGACCTGTTCAGTATGATGTTGCTATTTGTGCACCTTGGGACACCAATTCCTATTAGATATAAGTAGGTGTGTAGGTAAAGCCATGTCGCTTACTAATTTGTTATTTTACGGATCTTTTCATATCGGATCAGGGTGCGTCCGCCTCGGCTAGTTAAAATTAAAACTTACCAACGATTTCCTTCGTCTATTTCAGTAACAGTGTTAGACGACAGCATCACTGAGGAAGAGGCCAAGAACTATGTTAAGTCGCTTGAAACATACATGAACTGCAACATTTCTAGATTCCACAGACCCTGGCTGTATCCAGACTTTTTGTATAAATTCAGTAGTATCAAGAAGAAGCACGACGACTGTGTGACAGTCCTAAATAGCGTATGTGATTCGGTAAGCATTTTCTAGCGAGTAAAGTATCCTACAAATCATCGGGGCTTAGTGCCGTAGAAAAACTTATAATATTGCCGGATATAAAGTAATAAAGAAAATTAAAATATTAAAATGAAATCTTAAAAATATCAAATGTACGGCTGGGAAAAAGAGCTAAGCAATATTGATATAAAATATAATATTGAGATTCAAATTACAATTCGTATAGAAAATTGAAGTTCTCAGATCAAATCAAAATAACAAGTTTATATTAGTAACAATACATACATAATTAATTTGTGATTTTCATTAGGTGCTTCAAAAGAAACGAGCTCAACGAAAACGAAATAAATCTTTTGAATCGGATGAGGATCAAATTTGTAAGTACTTCTTTCTTTTGATAACTAGACAATGCCCGCGACTTCTGCCGCGTTGATTAAGTTTTTACCATTGAAAATGGCTATCAGATGTAAATCGCCTGAGACGTATTTTTGGCCATAGCTCCAAGGACTTTGAGAGGATCGAAATGAGAATAGTACCAAAACTTGAGAAATTTATAGAGACAGGTGTGAACGTTTGAATTTTGAAAATAGGTTGGTAACTTTATTTGGAATTTAGAAACATGAAAAAAAAGTCTGGTTTTTGGGGGGTGGTTGAGTGATGAAATTGTAAATATTTCAGAAAAAAACCGACTTAAGAAAAAATGAAAAAAAAAGTCCTAGAATTTTGTAGTTTAACTACAAAATGGCGAAATAATTTTGAAAATCGGTTAATAATTGTGACCAGGTGGTCCCTTTAGGCTTTAGATTTGAAATTGTAGAAAGAAACTTGTATTTCCGTATATAAAAAGTGATTTAGCTTGTATGATTCTTGACCGATCGTCATGGTAATGGTGTTAAAAGATGCGGATGCAGGCGTGAAGTGCATTTAAGTTGGAATTTTGAGAATAAGTTTGTAATTTTTTTTTAATTTTTGAAGAAGAGATTTTGGAACGAAGTTCCTTATGGGATGATGCGGAGGGGTAGCCAGCAAAAAATGTCCGTAACGAAAATGCGTGGAGTAAGATTTTTATGTATAATTTACCTTAACACTAAAACATTTAAGTTTATTTTCGAACGTAGTATATTTATATTTAAGAACTTTTGTATTCGTAAAAAACGTCCGTAACGAAAATGCGTGGAGTAAGATTTTTATGAATAGTATATTTGAAATTATACCTTATTACTAAAGAATTTAAGTTTAGTTTTGAATGTAATGTATTTAAATTTAAGACCTTTTGTCTTCGTAATAACGCGATCATGTCGGCGACGCCGCGAAGTCACATTTTTACCCCCTACCAAAAAGTGCTCAACGCGGCTAAAAAAGTTTTCACTTCAAAAATCATAAAGTTAGTTGTGTAGTTTAAGGGAAGTTAATCTCAAAAAAAATATTATTATTCAACTTGTAATGTGTTATTCAGAATAATTTTGTTTCGTAAATTTTTGTAATCATTTTCAATGCTCCGATTCTTGCGGGAACTGCGAATTTTTTTTTATTCCAGAGGGAACTAAATTTCCAGGATAAAAAGTAGCTTAGGTCCTTCCCCGGAATGCCAATGGGATGCTGAGTTAAAGCGTAGCAGACAGACATATCTGCCATGCTAGGTCGCCCGCGACTTCATCCACGTACAATTTCTGATTTGATCCCTTTTAGGGTGGATTATCGAAAATTGCTTAAACAGGTTAATATTATTTAAAACTTTTAACTTAATTGCCAATTTTCATGTCTCTAACTTCAAAAACAAAGGACTTTCATACAAACTTCCAACCACCATTTGAACAGTTTCTTAGCTGATGTCGACACCATAGAAGGAACCTTCCAAATTTCAAGTCTGTATGCTTTATAGTTCCTGAGATATCGTGATTACTCAGTGAGTGAGTAAGTGAATGAGTGGTATGTCACTTTTACATATATTATGTATAGATAGAAGATCACTCACTCGACTCACTCGTTTTTAGAATATTTGTATGGATAGTATTATTTATTACAGGCCCAAAACATAAAGTATTCATGGATCTACTGATGGACTTTGATGAAGGTGTATTAACAGACAGAGAAATAAGGGATGAGATGAACACATTTATTATGGCGGGGCACGATACCTCCGCAACCGTTACAGTGTTTGCCTTCATATTGATCGGATCCCATCCTCAAGTGCAGGCAAAAATATATGAAGAGTAAGTACCTATACAGAAATAGTTACTTAGTCTATAGAAACACATACATTGATCTGTTTTTATTTATTTTGTATCGAACGTATAAAAACTAATTGCATTAGCTCAATTTTAAGACTGTGTATTTATTTTATAAGTCTCAAGAAAGTCATGAGGTCTTTAGTGAGAATGAGCATTCTATAACAAAATTCCACAAACAATTTTAAACTTGCCTTTACACAAAAGACACTGTTCAAACATACGATCATATTAAATAATTTAATGAATTTTAAATAAATAATTGTATTTCGTACGTTTCATTCTTCACATATATTTAACACAATGTAGTACTTTCATTGTATTGCAGCTGTCGCACTTATTGCAATATTGGGGTACATTGAAAAATTCCCCAGATATTCCGTGTGCTCCGGGCCCCGCAGTTTAGAGTTTGTATTACCACAGAATAGAAGGTTAACAGAAAACTTACTGCGCGAGAACTTTTAACAATTATCGACTCAGGTTACGTCGTAATAAAGCCCAATTAAGCTCGCTCAGTACTGCGAGTGAAAATTCTATCTCTACATTTCTCTTTCTATCGTGTAACTCTTTTCCCTTCAGACGTGGCGCTTATAGGTAAGTTCGCTCAATCATAATATGTTTCATAGCAGTCGCTGAAAAAATATTGAAAAAAAGAGGGCTTTCAATCGATTTTTAATATTAAAAATCACGTGATCTTTGTGTTTGTCGTGATTTAGTCTTGTTTTAAATATACCTGGATTTTAGTTGTTAGGAAACACAGATTTTGGAACAGTATAATTCAGACCCAAGGGTAATATAAGAAATGAAGACGTAAAGCGTTTCGTGTACCACATGTACTTTACCAACAAAGGCGGAACCCTTTGTTACCCTATACCGTACTAACTAACACCACATAATGAAAATTATTTTAGTCAATAAAAAGGAAGATGTCATAACAACATAAACGTAATCAGCTAAGAAATAACTCACTTAAGAAAGGCGCTAAAAAGAAATCGCCTGGCAGATAATTCGACACACTGAGTACGGAACCCTACTTAACGATGCTCGGATTTTTTATACGACTGCCTGAAAAAAGCAGTATATTGTTTTCAGGGTTCATGTATGTATGTATGTATGTATAAATGTGAGTTTGTATATTACACCATAATATAACTTCTATACGTCTGGTCGTACGTCTATGAGGTATCGTTAGAATCCTTAGCTTATTCCGGGTGACATAAGCTAGAAAAATAAAAAAATAAAATGATGGGGTGACCATGGTCCCGCATTAAAGGCTAAATTTGGAAAAAAAATCGAAAATAAGATTAACTTTATAATCATCATCAAAAAAATTATGAGTAGATTCCAAAAATTTTATTAATTATTAAATTTCGTTTTTTGGCAGGGCAGTCGTGTGTTTTAATTTTTGTTCCTATATTTATGCAGTGAAACCTTGCTTAACCTATTAAGCATATTTTGATAAATCAAAACCAGGTAACGTTTTGATTACGTTAACTAACTCGTAAACTTCTTGATTTTTTTACAGCTCCGTGCGACCGTAGACCTATATTTGATAGATATCAATTATTTATATATTATATCTTATTGATATATTTTGCAGATTACAGGAAGTATTCGGCGGCACAGACAGGGATGTGGAAAAGCAGGATCTGTCGAAGCTTGTGTACTTGGAAGCAGTTCTCAAGGAAACCATGAGATATTACGTCATGGGGCCATTCGCTGGCCGATATATTGACCAGGATATCAAACTGAGTGAGGATTTTTTAAATGAAAAAACTCTTTCTCTCACCTCTCTTTCTCACTTCATCCCATTCCTGGCTCACTATTGAGCCGAGTCTCTTTTCAGAATGAGAAGGGCTTACCCTTTTCCACCACGGAATTCTGAAGTTACGACTGCTTTGAAATCAAACAATCTTTGAAATTAGTCTACAGCGCTAAGCATTGCGCTATGGCGATCGTTAATCTCTAATTCAGGTCCACTGGATTAAGCTATATCTAGTATCTGTCAGTTATTCATTCACTGTCCTGTTTTATAATAATGTATAAAATAGCTTATATTACTTGCGACTTCGTCCGCGTGAATTGAGTTTTTTAGGAACTTTTCAATTTTATGGAATAAAAAGTAGGCTATGTTAGTTAATCCAGACTATAATCTATCTCTGTACCAAATTTCATCCAGATCCGTCCGGCCGTTCTGGCGTGATTGAGTAACAAACATGCATCCGTCCATCCATCTATTCAAACTTTCGCATTTATAATATGATAAGTATAGAAGTATAGATATAGGTTAAATTTACTTACCACAGTCTCTATCCGCCTTACTCCTCATTGCTGGATCGTAATTCCCTTAATGACCTCAATAAAAACATCCAGAAAACTGCTCACTCAGAGCTGGTAATAATTGCATGATGTCACTGTACGGAGTCCATCGGCATCCAATGTGGGGGCCGGATGTGGAGGAGTTCAGGCCTAAGAGATGGTTAGATCCAGCCACGCTGCCTAAGAATCCTAACGCTTTCGTTGGATTTGGCCTGGGAAAAAGAAGTTGCATAGGTTGGTAAAGCCTAATAACTTAGTTTCTTTATAGGTTAGTACTTGGCTGTAATCAGAAGGCAGACCTGCCTGCAATTGGATATTTGATAACTAGTCAAATAATTTATTCAAGTCAACCATTTGACTTTAGATCTGTAGATGACATTACAATTCAGTATCTCATACACGTTTTGAAGTTTGATAAAAAGTACTTGATTTGACTAGTTGTTCAATATCCAATTGATGATGCAGCGGTGGAGCGCGATTACCTTTTTTTTCTAATTGCTGGAAAAATGCATTAACGCATCCCGCACAAAACGGGTATGTGGGACTCACAGAGAAGCAGAGTACCCACTCAAAACCAGCGGCACAGTCCGCGACTGGAATTAGGCTTCTTAGGGTCTCAAGACGTATTGGATTCAACTGAGACGTCTCGACTCTCGACGCTATAACGACATAGTGTCGTAAACTCTTACACTAGGTGGGAAAAGGTGAGAATTGCGTCACCTTTCCCCCCCCTGTCGTCTTCTGCGGATCGGTGAAGCGTTAGTATCCAGTTCTCGTTCCCGCTCCGCAGCCTCCTTCAGTTCCATAATATGGAGCGCGCATAACTAGGAGATGCCTATATTCACTCTTGATTTGATTTTTTTTAAATATCACTACGAGTGAGCCCTTGACTGCAATCTCACCTGGCAAGTGATGATGCAGTCTATGGTAGCGGGCTAAACTTTTAGGGTTATGGCAGTTATGTTAAATCAATAATATATAAGATACCGTGTAGAAACCTATAGGGGTATAGGTTTCTACACGGTATCTTACCGGAACGATTAATCACTTGCCGGCACGCCTTTTCCGTTAGGGTTGTAACTAGGCACGGTCGAAGCATTCGACCAGACCAGAGAAATTTTAAAAGTAATAAATTCCTAAACTGACCTTGCGGGGGATCGAACGTGGGGCCTCCCACTTATAAGCCCACAGTTCTCATAGCTACGCCAAATAGGTCGTCAACAGTGCTACCAACTTTGGGTCTTTTGACTATGGATTTAAAAACATTTTTATCTGTTTTTCAGGCAAAGCCTACGCAATAATGTCGATGAAGTCCCTGCTTAGCCACGTCCTCCGAAGGTACAGGATCCGAGCTGACCACACCAAGCTAGTGGTGAAAGTGGACTTCCTACTCAAGCCGGTCGCCGGACATTTTGTATATATTGAGGACAGATTAAAAATAATTGACTGAGCGAAGCGAAAATCTACTACTACTACTTGAGTGAATTTTCAGGTCCGTCCGTCCGTCCGTCTGTCAGAGCCTTATATCTTCTGAATTACTTCAAATTTAAATATAATATATAAACCGATGGCCTCCAGCCGAATATGGCTTAAAAAGTTATAAAAATCTTTATTTCAGGGAGCTCTCATAGAAGCGAATGCGAAGTAAAATATTTTTTATAGCGTTACATAGGGTTGCTGTATATCATTTTAAAGATAATAAGGAATGGAGTCCAAAAATATGTTTTTTTTTTAATATTTTCCCTAAAATTGAACTTAAACTTTTATTACAATATATAGTTAAAACTATCTTAAGAATACCGCGAGGTCTCAGTTCGGGGCGAATTATTTTAAATTGACTCTGTTTATTATTTTTGACGTTTTAAAGGAGCGAACCCTGCGTATTTGCTATTAACTTTTCGTATCTATATATTTTTACAGTAGAGTAAAAAACTGGCTAAGAATTAACTTAAATTATTATCTTATCACATAATAATTGATATTGAATTGATAACAAATCAATATTGCACAAGGACAAATTATAACCGTTTTTATAGCATCCACTGACAACAATATGCATTTAAACCAAAATTCATTTTGGTTGTCAGGCTGTTGTCGTTCTTTGATGTGTGGCTTTTGTTGTGCCAGCACCGCACAATTTACTTCGCCGCGTGTTGCTTGGAGCAACACCACGTCGTAAGTGCGCCACTTGGCACTAAATGCCTGACAGAACAGAGGTGTGATTGTGTAATAATTGCCGATCAAATCGTCAAAGTTCGGCGTCAAAGTAAAATAAACAATAACTGCATTGTATGAGAGCTCAATTTCGAGTATACGTTTAGGTATGTACGATACCCTAAACGGATGAGAAAGCATACACGAAATTGAGCTCTAATTCAATAACGTTATGGTTTATTTTACTTTGACGCCGAACTTTGACGATTTGATTGGCAACTTTGAGACAATCGGGGGGCAGATTTGGATGAACAGCTGGATGTATTGGGTATCGCTAAAATCCTTAGTCCTTACATCATCCCGAGTGACACTAGATATATATTATTTTTTGAAAAAAAAGGTATATTTAATTAGGTATAATATATTATACATGTCACCGTAAGATTGTAAAAACCGTTAGATTATAATCTAACTCGCGAAATTGCAAACTGTCGAAATTATTCAATTATTTATTATTGAATCGTATTTTTCGGTCAATTGTAATGATACCTAACAGATTGTTAGGTATATTAACCCGATAGAAACTGGTTATAATTACCATCATTATAATTACCGTAATTACCATGACCATTTTGAATTAATTTAAAATTAAATGCGTGATATTTCTTTAGTTTTAGGAAAGGTTTTAATTTTTACAAGCTTGAATAATTATTTGCAACATATTTAGATGTAAAAAAAATTAAAATGAATGAAATTTAAAAAGTATACAAAAATGGCAACAAGATAGAAATAAAAGCATATTAAAAGGATATTAAGAATATTTTGGGCACAATATTTATAAATAACTGGACAATAACATACTTTATATTCAAAATAATCGAAAAAATTAAATTTTGGATGAAATAACTATATAAAAACAAAAAAATCTGTAAAATATGAGTAAAAATTAGAAAATTATAGATTAAAAATACAATTCTTATTTTTATAAATATAAAAATTATTCTAAAATTGGGTTTATTCTAAAATACCTGAATGCATAAAATCCATTCATTAGTTTTTAATAGAACATCAAAAGAGTAAATAGAATAAATTGAACGTCAACAGCGGTCCTTTTGGTGCATGTCTTAAATCCGTTTTGACTTTTGAGATAACATGTGGGGAAAAAACCAGACAGGAACTTAAATTAGTAGTTAATTTGTATCTTAGCCGTCAACTGATGACGGCCGCTGCTAAGCATAAGCCTTTTGTAAGGACTTCTGCGCCTTGGTCTTGCGCTGAATCTAGCGGGGTCCCTGCAACTTGCTACATGTCATCCATCCACGTTATGAGAGAGCGGTTCAGCACCTTGGAACCCCAACCTTTATTGTTTCTTCGAACTATCGAAGTCGAAAAATAAATCTCCAAGCTTTCTTTCCGCGTGTCCACGGTATACAAAAAAATTCAAAAGGGTCTCAATGATTTCTAGGTGGACTGAGACGTGAGTATTAAGCATGATTTTGTCTTTCTGATGTTAATTTTTCAGCAAGGGCAGCTTCCTCCTATGCAGTTGGATTAGTATAATTATGCACTGACAGGTTTTTTTTTTTTTAATATTTATACAGCAGGGGAAATCCTCATGGACACCCGTTGGGTAGTGCCGGACTCTTACCAGCTAATACCCTTGCTGTCTCCTTGTTGTCCGTGTACCCGCCTTGCGGCCTACAACACGGCAACACTCTTGCCTTTTCACCCACTTTTTTCTCTACGTCTTTCCTCTTCTTCCTTCTCCTTCATAATTATCTCTATAAAATTTGCGACAGCAATCCAGTTTTCCTCCTTATCTAGCATTTTCGGAATTATGTTGTCAACCGTTATGCTTCCTATTCTAATTCTCTAATTCTTCTCTCTCCTTCTCCCATTTTGCACAGGCAAAAACGGTGTGCATTACATCATCAATTTCGCCACAATACATGCATCCCGCGTCTTGTTTCTTTCCGATGCCTGCCAAAAAGTCCATAAATACCCCATTTCCCGTTAGAAATTGCGTCAGTCGGTAGGGCAATCGACCATGTACTCTTTTTGTCCATTCTTCCAGATTCGGGATGAGGCGGTGTGTCCATCTGCCTTTGGTAGAGTTGTCCCAGTCTCTTTGCCATCTTGCTTGGGTTACCTTTTTTGCGGTTGTTATTTGTTCGGAGTTTTTGGTGTGTCTTGTCTCTGTTCTCTCAAGGGCTAGTAAATGGATAGGTGTTAGGTTTGCCAGTACTAGTGCTGCGTCTGTAGATACAGTTTTATAGGCAGAGCATACTCGGAGTGCTAGCACGCGTTGTGCATTGCCGGTTCCCATATCGGCGCAGCATACAGTATTATCGACTGGTTAGCCATTGCTAACGTCCTTCTTTTGTGGTCACTTGGGCCCTTGGTGTTAAGAAGAAGCTTGCACAAAGCTCCTGCGGTCCTAGAAGCCTTCTCGCAGACAGATTTTATGTGTAGGCTGAAGTTTAGACCCCAGTCCAGCTTAACTCCCAAATATGTTACACTAGGTGCTGGGGTAACGGGTGTTCCTCCGCATTCAAAATATATGCTGCGAGCATTTATTCTCCTGTTAAAGACAAGAGCCTCTGTTTTCTCCGGGGTAATTTCCAATTTGTTCTGCCTCATCCACAGGATAACGGCATGCAGTGTCTCGTTTGCTTTTACCACCATCTCATGTGCATCTCTTGCGGTTACGGAAATCGCTAAATCATCCGCGTAGCATACCAACTTTACTCCTTCCGGGACCTCCATGTGCATCACACTATCATATAGGATGTTCCACAGGGTAGGGCCTAGAACTGATCCCTGCGGTACTCCACCAGTTACTTCTGCCCTGACTTCTCTGTCGAGTTGGAGTTGCACTGACAGGATTGCGTTGGCAACTCAATGCAATGAATTAAAAAGGTTCCAGTTTCCAATCATATTGTCCACAAATGCTTAGGAATGTAGCCTGGGTCCTACTCGGTCTTCTGTATCTTCAGCAGCATGTTGATCTTGTATAATTAAATGGGATCTTTCAGAATTCGACTTATAAGTGAGATTTATAATGTCCTCTCAAGAACAACTTATAATAGGTATGGCTCAGCAGCAAGATGGGACAAGCAAGAATAAAATTCTTCAATTAAAAACATGATAATTTTAAAGAACAGAACACCCCCACTCTAGTACCTTTGGCATTATGGCTGGCGTATTTACCGGTTTTTGACTTGATTTTATCAGTTTTGGGTGATCAGGTCAATTTAGCTGCCTATCTTCTAACTATATCTTCATCAAGCTTTTGATCATAGCACCTGATCATAGCACTTTTCACTTCTCCCAAGATCTTAGATTTATTTAGATGAAGGATACTATCACACTCAGTTTTCAGTCGCGTCAGGTAGCTATGTCGGAGAGGCAGAACTCTCGGGACCATTACTGATCTTGTATTCCGATAGGTGGTATACGCCTGGTTTTAACGTTTTATAATTATAACATTTGTGTTTGGATCTGCCAATTAATCTGCCGCAAGCAAAGCTTTTTACTAGGCAATTGTAAAGGCTCTTTGTAGTTCAAGTTGAAAGTTTTAAAGGGTTTGAACGAGGGGGTTTAATTCTTGTGGGTTAGTAACTTCCTAGACTGAGTGCAAAGATCTAAGATCCTCAATTTCGTTATATGGATTTCTAGAATTTCTCATCACCATATCTATACTTAATTACCATAACCTCAATTCTAATCACCATACACCATAGCTCATTAGCAAATCATAATTTATCACTACCATGCACACCATAATTACCAAATATGCTATTTCTCCAAGAAAACTAGATTCTGATAGAGGTCTCCCTTATCACTGTGTTACATGAGGGTACTCCTTTGTTAAAGCATACTTAAAAAGTCAATTACAAAATTTTTTTTTTACCGCCACCCGTTTTTTACCCGTTTTTTTTATAGAAGTGCCCTCTCGGGAAAAGCGCTGTCATGCAGCATATGTTTATTGCTTATGCATGTTTTTTATTTATTTTTTATTTATCCACTACAAGCATCGACCATACAACCTAGACTACAAGTTATAGGCCTATTACACTGCATGTTTCACAGGGACCCTTATACTTGAATCAGTGTAGTGCAATAAGATTAAGGGCCCCTAAATTGGTCCTTATTGCTGTGTAATAAGCGACGCTCTAACTCGCGACCAAGCTCATCCTTACCACAGGGCCCTGTAAAAAGTTCAGTGTAATAGGCCTATTAGCCCTTGACTGCGATCTCACCTATTGGTAAGTGACGATGCAGTCTAAGATGGTAGCGGACTAACCTGTTAAATTTAACCCATACCCCGATTCTGTTTCTACACGGAATCGTACCGGAACGCTAAATCGCTTGGCGGCACGTCTTTACCGGTAGAGTGGTAACTAGCCACAGCCGAAGCCTCCCACCAGGCCAGACCAGGGAACATTCAGAAATTATAAATTCCCAAATGAACCCTGCCGGGGATCGAACCCGGGACCTGTGCACGTCACGTGTTAACATAATATATTTTATACGTCTCCGGGATGCATCATGCAAGATATCTCTGCTTCTAAGCTCGATTTGATCGTGAAAAGGTAAAAGATGTACAAAGATACAGAAAAAATTCGCATATTTTTATATTAGGACTAGCGAATGTCCGCGACTTCGTCTGCGTGGTTTGAGGTTTTATGGTTCCCGCGGGAACTCTTTAATTTTCCGGGATAAAAAGCCTATGTGCTATTCCAGACTATAATCTATCTCTGTGCAAAATTTCAGCCAGATCCGTTCAGCCGTTGGGGAGTGATTGAGTAACAAACATCCATACATCCATCCAAACTATCGCATTTATAATATTAGTAAGATAGTAATATTGCTGTAAGTACAAATATAATTTCCGGCTGCCTTGAACGGAAGTCTTACAAAAACTTCTTAAAAATAGAATATGAATTTATTTGCCATGTAATTACATTTTATCTAGACTAATATCTATACTAATATTATAAAAAGGTAAAGTTTGTGACGTTGTAGGGGGTAATCTCTGGATCTATTGAACCGATGAACCAATAGAAAGCTTCTCTTTTTGTGAGTGTCCTAGGCTATATATTATCCCAAAAAATTAGGGAGTTCCCGTGGGAATT
This sequence comes from Erebia palarica, assembly GCA_964035005.1. Lineage (NCBI taxonomy): Eukaryota > Metazoa > Arthropoda > Insecta > Lepidoptera > Nymphalidae > Erebia > Erebia palarica. The sequence continues at coordinate 7,796,501 of OZ035993.1, read as the reverse complement.
TAAAAAATTTATTTCACGCGGACGAAGTCGCGGGCAAGTCTGCTAGTATAATATAAGAGGAAAGATTTGTCTGTTGGTTTGGTTGTAATCGATAAACTCAAAAACTACTAAACCGAGTTCAAAAATTCTTTCACCTATAGAAAGCTACGTTATCAGCGATTAACATAGGCTATATTTAATTTTTTTTTTTTAAATGAAGGATCTCTATTTGTTTTGCAATAATTGCAATAATGTGAACTAAGTCGGAAAAAATCCTTTCTTCTGAGAGCTTACGTGGCGTGCGCTGCTTAAATAGTTAAAGTTACACGAAAACAATACCATTCACATTCACAATAACCATTTTTATGATTTTCAAATTTGGTCTAAAGCAATGCTTTACATGCGAAGGTGTTTTCACCGACATAGTGTTAATCCTTATCAAAATAAATGCTATGTTAGTCATCTCAAATATTTAATTAAGACAAAAATTGTCCTTTACACCATTTAATGGAGATATATCATACTAATAACGTAACGTGCAAGGGAAAATGGCGCTCACTGGCTATATTGGGTATAGACTATTAGTGCTACCCGTGCGAAGCCGGGGCGCATCGCTAGTAACTTAAATAATAAGATAGCTTAAGCATAGACATAGTATAGTTATGCTTTATTTTTTCTCATTGTAACTGTTATATGATGTCCCGATACTGCCTTCAATAGGACGTCCAACTTTGCCACCATCATCTTGTGATTCCCGGACACCCTGTAGCGCCGGAATATGTGAGCCAGCGTGGTCTTCATTGACATCATAGCGTATGTTTTTCCTGAAAGTATTAATAGCGAAATTAAATTAAAAGGTACGTACGTACTTCTAACTATTTGCCGCGATATCATCTGCATATATTATGGTTAGGGACGAACAAAGAAACAGATACGCTTTCGTAACTCATTATGGATTATGTACGTACAACAACAAATAATCTTCACGTATAGTGTTGAAACGTGGAAACTATAAAATGGCCTTGTCTACAAAATAGTCAATCAGCACGCTGTAGGAAGGGCCATGTAATTAGATAGCTTGAGAACTGCGAGCATTTGGGAATTGGGAGTAAATATTATACTTATGATCTAATTTACACGAAAATATCTACTTGAGAACTAAGTCAGGAACAAAGCCCATACCGTATGAACACTGAAGTACGGGAATTTATTTTGGGCATTTCAGCTTTGTGCCAAACATTCCTGCATTGGAAATTGCGTACAAATAAAATGCTCCTCCAACACGATAGCGGATAGACCATCGATATACGGAAGGACGGGAAGTGTCAAGTGACTGTAGAAAGGTTGGGCCTCCTACAGGCTAACGATGATGGTGATGGTGTTATTAAATAGTAATAATAACTAATTGCTCTATCAAGTTATTTACGGTACTTACCGATACACATTCTTCTTCCCATGCCAAAAACTGAAAACGCAGTGGCACATTTAGGCAAGGTTTCGGAGTCCAGCCAGCGTTCTGGTTTGAATTCCTCCACATCTGGACCCCACGTGGAGTGTCTGTGGACTCCATAGACTGATAGGAAACACGTTCGTCCCTTGGAGAGAGTGTAGTTTTCTGTAAAAAGAAAAAAAAAGTTTTTAGAGTTCCGCAGTCAACAAGGAATCCTTACAGTTTCGCCACATCCGTCCGCGGCTTAGCTCAGAGACAATTAGTAATAGAAATCTGTAATTTGGCATGGGTAGAGGGCCTCCCCTGCACATAAAGTGGGAATAATTTTTTATTTTCTCGTTCCCATAATGTGGAGTGTCATTGGCCAGTTGTTTTATTATTAACATTGTTGTTGCAGCGGCAATAGAAATGCACACTCAGTGAAAATTTTGCCTGTATAGCTATAACCGTTTATGACATACAGCCCGCAGACAGACAAACGGATGGACGGACGGACGGATGAACGGTCAGTGGATAGCGGAGTCGTAATAGTGTCAAATTCTAAAAACTTTTCTTACGTAGTTTGACGTCTTGATCGAGACATCTTATAATAAAGGGTGCGATGGGGTAATGGCGCATGGTCTCGTTCAACACAGCCTCCAGGTACACTAGCTGGGACAGATCTTGCTTAGTGACGTCTCTGTCATCATCTTCGAATATGTTCTGTAACCTGAAACATGGTCAAGCTCTATATTAAAGTATGTATATTTTTTTATCAATTTCATAGTGTATCCTGTGAGTCCTGCCATATAAAATAGTATATGTTCTACCCCAAGATACAGCCTATCTCTGTATCAAATTTCGTCAAAATTGGTGGAACAGATTGACCGTAAACTGTAGCAGACATAGACAAATGAACAGACACACTTTCGCATTTATATTATAAGTATGGACTGTTCACTTAAAATGTCATACCTGTGTGCCTGGTGTGAGGTTTTAGCCGTGGCTGCCATGCCCCTAACAGGTTAGCCCACTACCATCTTAGACTGCATCATCACTTACCATCAGGTGAGATCGCAGACAAGGGCTAACTTGTAATGGATGAAAAAACCTAACTCAATACTCAATATCATTTATTCAATATAGGTACACTGTAGGTACACTTATTGACGTTAAAAATTACTTACTTATAAAACATGATGGTGATAATCGATAACGGTATCTTAAAACTAAAGCTACGAGGGTTCCAAACGCGCTTTCATCTGAGTCTCACTTATGTGGTGTCTACTATTTAGGAACCCTTCATATTTCCATTCTGAAATCCATCTACAATGATGATGGCGACTATCAGCATTGAGAAATGATGAGAATCTCAGCCAAAAATCACTTACTCTTCAAAGATTTTCTCTTGAACCTCAGGATAGGATCCTACCATCAGCATGGTGAACATTAGCACAGTCGCCGACGTATCGTGACCAGCGAACAATATGGTGTCAACATGTTCCCTGACCTGACGATCGTTAAAGGCGTCTTTTTCTATCGCTAATTCAAGGATGAGGTCCATGAAGGGTCGGAATTTTGGCCCTGTAAGGATTTCAAGATCGGTAAAAGCAATAGGTCAAAACACCCGGCATCCTGTTCGGGTGGTCGGGGTTCAATTGGATCCCCAGGCAGGCACTACTAACTTTTCCGAGATATTAAATATAACTGTTTTAACGGTGAAAATTATTAAACACTGCGAGAAAACATGCGTACCCTTCTGGGTAACAGTTCCCCATAATATTCTCAAAGGTGTGTGAAGTCTACCAATCCGAATATCACTAGCGCGGCGTGGTCAATGGCCAAGGCCTGACTCGTGCACAGTATTGAGCGGCGTGATGTGTTGAAGTGAAGAGATTCGAACTTTTGTACATATAATGTTTTTCCGTGGACCTGAATCTTTCTCAGTTTACCTCTAAGATAACAAGAAGACGTGAACATGAACCAATCTTCTCTTCACGCCTTATGGATCCGGAGATTTTAAAGGGATTACCCCTTTTCACATTTTTGGGGGCTGAATTTAGTGTGAGTGTTTAATGCAAGACCATTTAGCAAAGTGGAAAGAATATCAACCAAAACTCACTTGAACTATTTCTCTTTTTTATACTCAAGTTTAAAAAAATAAAAATCCAATGTGGACCCAGTGGATTTTTTATATTGACATCTGTGTTCATAATTATGTAAGTATTACCTTTTGTTGTACTTTCGATCCCATCGTGTTGTTTATTATTTAAGTATTCTGCTTTTCTCTTTTTAAGGACCTGTGAAAGTATGAAATAATGAATTGAAATGATGCGAACCTATTTTATATCGGCAAAAGAAAAAAAAAACATACTGTATTTAATTATAAAATCTAACGGCCACCCTGGGTAATTTCTAGATTTAGGCTTGTATTAATAAACCGACATTAGCTTAGAAAATGTTCTCAAGTATCGTACAATCTATAGTAACAACCGTTGTGAAGTGTGAAAATGTTGTATTAGTGAAGTCATTCTAAATCCAATATGGCGGGCTCTCAAAGACGGCGGACTAGTTTTTTATGTATCCCCATAATCTTGGGTACCAAGTAAAAGGGAAGAATACGAAAAATAAATTATCGTCGTGTCGTCGTCGTCGTGTATCTAAACGTCACTCTTAATCTAATATGGCGGACGATACAAGCTTGTTTCTAAAAATGATTTAAAACTTATTATTTTATTTGTCATCCTAAAAAAAAATTTTCAATTCTAATTTGTTCGATCTGTTCGAACAATTTATTCCAGTCTGTCCCCCAAAACAAGGAGCAGGTGAACAAACCGGAATAATTGATACGTACAGTATTTGACATATTGTGCAAGATCTTCAGACACTCGTCCTGCTTCCTTTTCAAGGATGACCAGTTGTAAGTGACGTCGCTGTGCAGCCAGGGTGTTTGAAACCTCTCTATTATGTATTTGAACATATTTTTTGCAGCAAGTACGTATTCGTTATACAGCAAGCTCTGGTTATTAAATTCCACTGCCATAACAACTTCTGTAAAAAAAAACAGGTACTTACCTATATTTCAGTACAGGTTAGCCCTTGAATACAATAAGCAATCTTCTCCGGTGGTAAATGATGATGCAGTTATGATATTTCCATAATTTATGGTTTACAATACGTTGCATTACAAAATTTAAGTAGGTACTGTCCTTCAGCTAATATCGCACTCATCACGTCCGTGCTAACTATCGACGCTCCACTCAAATCGAGACGATATTGTTATCTTTTGTACGACTACCCACCAACACGAAAGAAAGTACCTTTTAAAAATCTATTAGAGTCTGGCTAACGAAAGTAGAGACTCGAATTATTTGCAAACTTTTTATATGGCAATACTCAACTACATTTTGCCCTAACAAGATGGCGGTTGTCTGTGGTTGTCGGTGATTTGCAGTGATTAGTTGTGATCTTGTTTACGAGCATTTACGCGTTTAAGAATGAATAAAACAATTTAAAGTGGAGTGCGGAAGATGTTGTTTTGCATGATTTCCAAATTTGAAGAAAAACAACGAGAGAAAGATGCAAAATTCAAACAAAAACAAGATTGTTTACGTGTTGTGTTAGATTTTTTAAGTCAGTATGACGCATTATTTTGATACTTTGTTTGTATATTTCTCTTTTTAAAAAACTATATGTCTATTTTCATCCACATTCATTATACATTTCATTAAACACCTTAATAATACCTACTAAATGCAACTTCCAATTAAATGGTTATTTTTCATTGGTTGTGGTAGGTAAGTAAATGTTACATTTATTAATTTGTAACACAAATTATTTTCTTTGACAGAAAATCTGGAGGATGTAGCAGGAGTCGATGAAATAGTGAGAACTATTGAAAAACTTACTGATTTAGAGCAGAATGAGAGTATGAGAACCCAGAATCAGTACTTGGAAGAAATAGCTTCAATTACTGGTAATTTTTTACTAAGCACAAGATTTATACACAAGAAATATAATGTATAATAATAATATAATTTGCTATTGTCAATACTGTACCTAATCGTTGTTTAATCATTCTTTACAGGAGTAAGTGTTGCAACTTTAAAAAGAATAAAAAAGGAAGGTGCGCTAAATGATGGTGTGTGGAATACCCCAGAAAAAAAACGGCCCCATAAACCCACAGTGTCTAACTTAGATAGTTTCGACATAGATGCTATTCGCAACAAAATCAATGATTTTTATATTGTCAGAAAACAAGTTCCTACATTGAGGACACTGTTAATGGAATTAAAAGAAAGCATAGGATTTAATGGATGTCGGGAAACTCTTCGCCGCATACTACTAGCTAATGGTTATGAATTTAAGAAAAACAAGAATGAACGTTCAATATTAATTGAACGTTATGACATATCTGCCTGGAGACATCGTTTTTTACGAACCATAGCTTTGAAAAGTTCAGAAGGAAAGCCAATTATTTATTTAGATGAGACCTATGTCCACAAAAACTATAAGCCCAAGAAGTCTTGGCAAGGTCCATCTACGAGTGGTGCAATTGAAAATATTTCAACGGGAAAAAGGTACATAATTGTACATGCTGGATCAGAGAAAGGTCCTGTGCCAAACTCATTGTTAGTTTTTAGCACAAAATCGACAATGGCGAACTACCACCATGACATGAATGCTGCAAATTTCAATAAATGGTTACAAGAAAAGCTCATACCCAATTTAAATGAGCAGAGTGTAATAGTAATGGATAATGCAAGTTATCATTCCGTCATTGTTAATAAAGCTCCAACAACACAAAATCTGAAAAATGAGATAAGAGAATGGCTTACTTTCAATGATATCCGGTATGAAGATTACCACACAAAGGCAGAGCTGCTATGTTTTGTAAAGCAGCACACACCAGACCCAGTATACAAAGCTGATGAACTTTTAAAGCAGAATGGTCATGAGGTTTTGAGACTTCCTCCCTACCACTGTGATTTAAATCCTATTGAGCTTGTATGGAGTTTGGCTAAACGTAAAGTGGCAAGTAAAAATGTAGCCTTGACTACAGTAGAGTTAGAAAGAATGATTAAAGAGTCGTTTGAAAGCATTACATCAGAGGATTGGAAGAAAATGTGTGATCATGTCATGCATATTGAAATTAAATACAAAGAAAGAGATAGAATTACTGAAGAAAATTTAGAAAGTTTCATAATCAACGTTGGAAATAGTGACACCAGTGACTCTGATGAATCTTTGCAGATAGAAGCTTTGGATTCAGATTTTGACTATAGTGACTAAAATAAATTATTATTGAATATTGTTGTTTTTTCATTCAGGCAGGTGGTAGGTTTTTTAGTATGCAATCGGTTTCAACAAAAATAAGAAAAATAATTCTAAAGTATCAAATTAGGTTACTCCAGGTCTGTCACACTAATTTTGAGTTTGCCATACTAACAATTTTTAAATTTGCCGCTCTTTTCCAGTCTCTACTTTCGTTAGCCAGACTCTATTATGATTATTGTATTCGATACTTTTCATTATTGTATTCGATTTTTGCTAAACATAACACCTACTTTTGTATATTCGGGCGAAAGACTGGCTTCCCATAGCACGGGAAATCCTAGTTTGGGGGCCAGGAACTTAGCTAGACACTGTTTTTAGGGTTCCGTACCTCAAAAGGAAAAAATGGAACTCTTATAGGATCACTTTGTTGTCCGTCTGTCTGTCAGTCAAGACCTTTTTTCTCAGGAACGCATGGAGGTATCAAACTGAAATTCATACTACTGTCCCTTGGAGCTGTGAATAAATGAAACTCCTAAGCCAACACAATCAAAAGATACAGCCGTTTATGCTGCAAATTTTCGACACTCGCAAGGGTACTAAAACTTACAGGGTACTTTCCATGAACTCAGAATCTTGAAATTTTGTATGAAGCAACGTCATATAGCGCAGACAAAGGAAAAATTGCGAAAAGCGTACATTTTGAGTTATATCATATAATAAAAATATTTTTAATAATTTTAGACTTACTACAGGTTTGTACGGAACCCTCGGTGCGCGAGTCCAACTCGCACTTGGCCGGTTTTTTTTTATGTGATATCATTTGAAATACAGTTATTGTCAGGAAAACTTAATATAATTTGAACCTGCACAGTCAGTTTATCCATCTATGTGACGATGGGGCACGGGGCGTTAGTCAACCTTTGACTTTCACTTCCCATAGAAGATGGAAAGGAACTAGAGTACCTGCTTGATGTCGTCTATGAATACGGGCTAGCAAATACATACGACATAAGGTTTCCAGAACATTAGATAGAATATAGGTAGAATGGTCGAACGGTCCTTTGTCGACTTCCTTTTCTAGGTTCTTGACCAGACGGCGAGCTTGACTGTTGAAAACATCTATAAACCCATCCAACACAGATTGATTGAACGATGGATTCAGAAGCTTTCGATGCCCTTTCCATATTGATACTAGAATTAGAAATATAATATTTATAATAAATTCGGATTTAAGCGATGGTATTATAATTAAAATTCCAGTCCCACAAACTTATCTGGCCCGTAGGTCAAAATTGGAACAAATTTTATTATTTTCTAACTGTTTAGTTTTTTATTTATTTTCTTCATAGTAGCCAGCATGCCAAAGGACATTGTCCAAATTCGCCTAAGAATCAACAAGGAATTGAAACATACAGTAAATCTTAATTTATTTTGTACCTTCAATTTTAATAACTAGAATTTAACGGACACTTCTAAATAATAATAATGAAAAAAATGGGAATTTAATCGATTTTCTATCCTTTCCCTTTCCTCGAAACCGCAAACCACCGCTTGAGCGCTAGAAACGTCAAGTAAGAGTAAGAACTAATACAGTTTAAAGCGTTTAGATGACACGAGAAGGAAGAATAATATTGAAAATGGCTCTCTTAACGATACGAGCAAGAAACACATATATTTTGTCTTAGTGTACGAGTGAGATAAAACGCCATCTTTTCCATTTTGTTAGTGTTGAGATTGACAAAGACATTATTTTATAGGCATGGCAAAGGTAAAAACGATAAACAAATCGATATTTTAAGCAGTACCGATAATTATTATCGAGTGAAAATATCGACTAACTTAATTTATCGACTTTATAGTATGGCTGTATCTGGTTTACCTTTCGTGACAATTGTGTGGTAACTATTCTTGGAAAAAAAATTGTGTAGTACGAGAAAGCTGAGCTCCGTATAAAAAACGGCCATCCAGGTGGTATATATTACCATATAATTATAATGTAAACCACCTGGGAGCTAATTAAATAATCTATGTATGTTGTGTCAACTCTAAATTAATTAACTAACATTCAAAATCTAACCTCAAAATCAAAAATATTATCGTCAATAAATAAATTCTCTGAAGTGTCCGTTGTATAAATCTACTTTCAATGGTATTTATTTGTTATTTTGAATCGGATAATGTATGTTTTATGACTGTTGGTTCTTAGGCGAACTTTGTATGGGCGATGGTCAATGTCCTTTCAGCCCGATCCGTCCAGTGGGTTGACCTGTGCGTTGATAGACCAGTCAGTCACTTTTTCCTTTCATTATATTTACGCCTAGGGTTCCTTATTTGTTCCCTTTATAACAGCGACGCCGACATTTTATGACTTTAGTTTTTGTTTTATTTTTAACTACATGATGCCGGCGACTTCGTCGGCGTGGATTAAGTTTTTATGATTCCCGGGGCACTACTTAATTTTCCGGGATAAAAAATATAAAAAGCCTATGTCCATCCTCAGGATACAAACTATTCCTGCACCAAATTTCATCAAAATCGGTTGAACAGATGGGCTGTGAAAGCGTAGCAGACAGACAGACACACTTTCGCATTTCTAAAAGTATGGATATGGATTTTTATTCGTAACTTTAAATGTGTTAGTTAACAGCGACGCTGTCACCGGGTCAGATAAGTATGTCAGACTATACCTCTAGTATGCCCCGGTGTCTCTTTTGCAAATAATGAGAAAATTAATTAACTCACCGTCTGCGGTTATTAATCCCTCACCAAACCAGGGCTTTCCGAAATCGTAAAAGCCGTCCTTTTGCAAGCACGTGTTAGCGATAGTCAAACAATCTTCTGGATCTGTTACAACTAAAATAGAATGAATTTATTTGTCTGAATATGTGTGACAATGATGGTTACAGTAAAAACGTGGCAGCATAACTAGTCAGGCAACCCTCATGTACAAATTTGTATGTAGTACAAGTATTTAAATAACATGATACAAGTATGTTCTGGTATTAGCATAATAATTTATAGGTATCACATCTTCAACTAGCGGACGCCCGCAACTTCGTTCGCGTGGCATAAGTTTTTAATTCCCACAGGCACTCCTTAATTTTAGGGGATAAAAAAAAAACTCCATTCATTGTACAAATCCTCATCTTTACCCATGCAAAAAATCACATCGATCCGTTGATCCGTTGCGCCGTGAGTGAAGGACAAACTCTCTATTTAACGTCCCTGCGGGTAGAATTTGAATTGATGACGAAACACGTATTTCTTCATTTTTAACCGGTAGCCCAAATATGAAGGTTCACGGGTATAACTTAAAAAAACGACGGACTTTCAACAAAAACTTCAACCCCTTTTTTAACCATTTGGGGGTAGAATTTCGGAAAATCCTTTATTAGTGCATACCTACTCTTCACATAGAACACACCCTCCAAATTTCATGTCTCGAGGACCAGCCGTTTAGGTTGTGCGTTAATATCTATGTCAGTCAGTCAGGACTTTGAATTTTTTTTAATATATAGATAAATAAATATTGTCTTGAATAATTAATTACAAATAACGTCAGGCTTTGTAGACCTAGTTAGTAACATTAAAATTACCTATTACAATAAGTCTATGCATACAATGGATAGCTTTAATGTCATAATATTATGTAAGTATGCTTCATCCAAAGACGTTAAGTGTAAAGTCTTTGGCTTCATCAGTTATAATTTCAAATATACCAAGTCTATGATTAATTAAGTAAGTCAATTGTTGAATTAATAATAATTATAGTTATATTTTGTTACACAATTTAATCAAAATATAGTCCCCGCAAATATGCCACGTGGATTGAGTTTTTATTCCCGCAGAAATTCCTTAACTTTCTGGGATAAAAAAAGTGTGGTGTCGTGTGACACCAGAAGGAACGCTTCTGGTTTTAGCAATTTTACGATTATCCACTCCAAAGGGCGAGAAATAGGGGTTGAAAGCTTGCACCGCTTGTAATATTCTAAATGTGAAAGTTTGTTTGTCTACGCTATCACGGCCCATCTTTTCTACCGATTTTGGCGTGGTATACGTGGTAGCTGGTTACTTGAATCCCAGGGAAGCACATAGGCTACTTTTGGAACGAAGTTCCTTAAGGGATGATGCGGAGGGGTATCTTAGCGAGCAAAAAACGTCCATAACGAAAATGAGTAAATTTTTTTTACGAACACAAAAGGTCTTAAATATAAATACAGTACATTCGAAATTAAACTTAAAGTGAATTCAAAAATATAAACCTTAGGTTTATATTTTTTATTAAAAACTTTAACTAAACTTTCAACCCCTATTTCACCCCTATTGGGGTAGATTTTCGTAAAATTGCTTATACAGGTTTTTATTATTTATAACCAATAACTTAATTGCCAATTTTCATGTATCTAGCTTCAAAAACAAAGGACTTTCATATAAACTTCCAACCCTCATTTCAACCCCTTAGGGGTGATTTTCTCAAAATCGTTACTTAACTGATGTCTACACCATAGAAGGAACCTACTACCTTCCAAAATTTCTAGTTTGTTATCGTGATGAATCAGTGACTTCGCTTTTATATATATAGTTAAGTGAATAAGTAATTTTAAGTAATAAGTAGAAGTATTAAGTACTAGCTGATGCCGGCGACTTCGTCCGCGTGGATTGAGGTTTCTTGGTTCCCGTGGTAACTCTTTATTTTTCCGGGATAAAAAGTGTGTCTAAACAGTGCCTATGTGTTAATATGAAATATTAAATTTTTGAAAATACCAATAATCGTTCTATGATCTGAATTTATTCTAGTTTCATATTTCTTATAAGATAATTCATAACCAACCCCTTGAAAGAGCCTATACGAGTATAAAATAAATATATCAAAATTGCCGAAAAAATTCGTTAAAAGACTAAGTCATTCTCCATAATGGTGAGCTCTTACCAGCATTTATTCGACATTTTATTGTAGTATTAGGAGTCTTAACTGGTCATAATTTGTAAAATAATGATGTTTTAATATTAAAACAATTTATGTTAGGAGTCAGGACTTACAATAAGTAGTTCTGGGTCCAATATAAAGACACGTAACTCCACCGGCGTGCAATGAATCGTAGCACAACTGTTTCACAGTACTCCATAATTCTGTAAGAAAAAGTTGAATATAATTATTTAAGACTTAAGTACTTATATGTATTCAATATAATATGTAATACTTGTAATTTTGATGGTAGTTCAAATAAATTAAATAATGAAATAAGAGGTAAGTACATAGTAGGTATAGTACACGCACGAGTTGAATGCAGAGATCTGCATTCAACTCGCGCGCGAACACTGGGTACGTACTAATACCACAGATTAAATAGCCATTAATAGTAGATTGTTCATCAAGGGACTAAAACGAGCCATTTCGTACGAGATGTTTAGCCTCCCGAGCGTAGCGATGTTTTAGAATCGATTAGAATGGCTTTAACTCTCGTATAGAGATGGCTTTTATACGAATATCATATCATACTTAGTACTAATTTCAAAATTAGTGCCTTCTTCTAAAAATCTTTCTGACAGCGTAAGCAGCAGAACTAATCTTGCCAGCAAGTGTTGATATATGGGTGCCCCAATGAAGCTTTGCATCTTAAGGTCTCCCCCAGGAACACAGTAGTATTTTCTATTTTCAACACACCACTATTTAACTTTAGTTTTACATCACTTGTGGATCTGGCATTCGGCAATGCGAACTCAACCCATTTCGTAAACCAGTTCGTGACCAAATAGTAGAATATCGTAAGTGTTACGGACAAAATATGGTACACCAGGAACATGAAGGGACCCAAAATGGAGCCTTGAGAAACACCCATTAGTGAGGCTGATTCGGATGACTTCACATCGTTGACACATACTGTTTGAATGTGATTACTAAGGTAGGATGCAATGAGGCCAAGCGTAGTTTCTTTGACTCCATAGTAGCTCCACTTAACTAAAAGCGTCTCGTGCTCAACGCAATCGAATGCCTCTTAGACAAAGAAGACACAGAAAATACCAATAGCATTCTGTGATTTCTTCCACGCATCGAATATATGTTTTAACAGCATCAATTGTTGATCAACCTTTAGTAAAACCATACTGCTCAGAGTGAAGAAGTTTATTTGATTTAAAATTCTGAAGCAGTCGGTTGAGCATAATTTTTTCAAATATCTTATTAAGTGTTGGCAAAATTGAAATCGGTCTGTAATTATGTGGATCGCTTTTGCTACCCGATTTAATGAGTGGAATCAATTATCTACATTTCATAAGGTCTGGAAAGGATCCTGAATCTAAAGATTCATTAAAAACTAGAGCAAGATGTGGTGCAATAACATAAATAATATTGCCGATTATTTTTATTATCCCTCATACATTCCCTCCCCTCCTCCCTCATAGGTTTTTTAAGTTGCAAAGATTTAAATACTTTAATAATATCACATTATTTTATTTTATTTCTTTGGGTTCACGAACAACGACACACACAGGTATTACATAGGTCTTAGTATAACAATAATAACTGTGGAGTCAACCACGTAAACCTCAAATTATAAAGGTACATTTTTAAGTGGACTTAATACTGTAAACATACCTATTTATAATAAATAATTATAAATAGGTATGTTTACAACATTGAGAGATAAAAATAAGCTAATTAATTAGTTAGGTTCGAAAAAAAACAAACACAAAATGGAAATTTTCAGATTAGTTAGTAGGTAAGTAAAAATTTCAAGGTGTTTTTTAAAATGATCTATAAACAATCTCATAAAGGCGCCAATACGCGTAGAAAAGATATCCCATCAAAAACATAAATGTAAAATGAGAGCCAAGTTCAAAATTGTGATATTGTATATGCCTTGGTTGTTTACGTCAGCGACAAAAGAAGTGAGATCTAAATGGGTGCCAAGTTCTATGGTCAGTCCTGCAATTTATTTATCCTATCAAAAACATAAATGTGAAATGAGAGCCAAGTTCAAAATTGTGATATATATGCCTTGGTTGTTGACTTCAGCGACCAAAGAAGTGAGATCTAAATGGGTGCCAAGTTCAATGGTCAGTCCTGAAATTTATTTATAACAACATATAATATTTTATAACAACTTAAAATATCATTTCTTCTTATAACTTAGTATAAAATGTTGAAGACTAAGGCTTTGGCTTGGCTAGTTTCCATATACGAATTATTATTAAGTAGGTACCTAAAAGTACAGTTTCTACTAGCAAGCCAAATTTTCGGAAGAATAAAATAAGAACTTACAGCTTTACAACTTGTGAAGGCTATAATTAGAAGGCCATCACAAAATAACGAATTTAAACAAAGACCTGCAGTATGATTTATGTAATCGGAGTTTTTTTTTACTTAACAACTCTTGTTTTATTTAGTTGTGCATGCAGTACGCGTAGAATGTAATGCAAGTTGCCGCAGGAAGTGGACGACGGAGTTACTACCACCGCTTCAAGCAGTATTGTTTCAAAATAACGGTTGAATGTCACGTACTTTGACGTCCTTATAATAATGATTATAACACTACAACATAAACGTCAACAATATTAAAATAATACGGCTTTAAGCAATGGTAGTATGCCCCGTGTCAGAGTTTTGATCTATACCTAGGTAGAGCATAAAAATGACGATTTTTGTACCTTTATATCTAAATTACCATTTGAGGTGTGCTTATGAAATTTGGAGCACATATGTATCTCACGGGTCTCAATATATGCGCCAAATTTGACATGTTTATGTGAAATAGTTTTTGAGTTATAGGGGGTCAAAAGTGGCTCCAAATGGTTCGTGTAATATTACACATGGTGCTGCTCGCCAGTTTTTTTGAACTTTGGCTGGACACGCTTCCGCGTGTCTTGATCCGCGTGTCTTGATCAATATTATTAAAAGTCTCATATAAGTCTCATATGAGGTCACATGTCTAAACTTAAACAGCACACTAATTGATCGTTAATATAGTTGGAAGTCCCGGGATCCGGCACCAAAAAATTTAGCCAACTCGCAACTTGGTGGCCCGGGTGTTAGCGCCGCTTGATGACTAAAGATGGCGCTGTACCTGTGAGGCGGCAAAGCAGTCGTAACGCGAAGTTTCCACCAATCAGAGAAGTTTCCGATTATGTGGCAGCTATGTTTAATGACGTGACGTCATGATATTCTAGAATATTAGATTATAACAACTTCAGTGTTCTCTAACCATTCGATATTCAGATTTGCTTTGAGTAGCAAGTGTTCTAGAAAGTAGACCTATCTATACCTAGGATTGCGAGTGGTTATGTATCTAGTTGTTGTTATATTGTTTTATTGTTACATTGTAATTAATTTAATATATATGATATGTTGTTATCTTTCCTTTTAAATAAATGACCGAGTGTGTGTTTACATATTTTGAGTTTGCATCTTAAAATCCCTATCCATCACCGTTCACAAGTAGGTCTACTAGGTCTACTAATACGAGCTACACTGGGAAAGACTGGTACGGTCCAACGATAACGATAATTACACTCGAAATATACAATAACAATATAAGTATAATAACAATACACGTAATACCTTGGACTGCTACTTGCACTCGCTGACTGCCACCACGGTTCAGGGATTTATCGCTGGGTTAATTATGGGTTATTTTATGAGATGTTCGCGCGCTATGATTTCGATGCAACGGTTTTTCACGAACTACCCCACCTACCCGTTGACAAGTGACAGTTTGACGTGTGGTGACTTGCGATCGCTCCAACTTTTTACGAGAACATCATGCATGACAGCTAACTTGAGCTGCGTGTTGCCATTGCACTAAACATCATCGTTCATCACTGGTGCGAGGTTTGAAATTGTATAAAATGACGTTACGGTGACGGAACATATAATTTATATACATACATACAAAGATACATATAAACACTGCATAAAGCAATATTGTTATGTTATTCTTGCGACAAATCCTACCATGACGTGCCCAAAAGTAAGCTTATTAGAACATTGTTTCATAGGCAATTTTGTGACGTCATTAAGCAAATCATTCGCTCAATTCGTGCCATCAATTGTTTGTTAAGAGCATTATTGTTTTACGTAGGATTTACGTCAAATTTAGCAATCATAAAAAAGTTACTTTCTTGCGACGGATCAACGACGGTTTGACTTTCTAAACAAAGAAATAGGAAATTGTGAGGTTTTTCAAGTCAATATTCTACTGGATTAAAGTAAGTTAATGAGATAAAATTTTCCAAAAGGTATGAAATTAAAAATCAGGCACCCATGGGTGTATAGAGGAGTATGCTTGGAGTATTAATGAGTAATGTATGTAAAAATAGATATATTTATTATATAACAGTAATCTTTAAATTCACAATAATTAATTTAGTCATATTTGGCATAACATAAACTGATTTAAACTATAATTTAAAATTTCAGGTGACTAAGGATATCCATGCATTTCAAAAAACAATGATTCCAATATTGGATGCAGCTCTAGACTGGCCTGAGGCACATTATACGAACTTGCACGTTTGCACTCGAAATATGCCCTTAGCGGAATGCCGTTATTCAACAACTCTGGCCAAGGCGGCAGCATTTATTGTTCTGAAAATAAACATAATAAATACTCAATTCAATTCCGTAACAAACATTTAGGTATTATATTTAGATTGTTTAATTCATATCAAACTTGTTTCCATATAAATAAAAGTAAGAAAATCAAAAAGCTTATTATTTTTTATCATTATTAATACTGTTGAAGGTTATGTAAATGATAAAAGCACTTGGGTTTGACTTGCTCTAGCTATGCTTAGTTTTGCAGTTACTAAATTAAAATTTATTATTTTTTCAAAAGTTTTTCAATCGCCGAGTTTCTTGCTGGCTTTTCTTATAAGAAATAGCATAATAAGCCAGTGTAAGATTCAATCAACGATTCAAAAGCACTTGTAAAAGTTTATCTCAATAAAAACGTTTGTATTTTGATCGTTATATTATTGTTTATTTTTCTTCGACATCTGCTGCAAAACAACACAAACCACTTGAAATGCACT
This sequence comes from Erebia palarica, assembly GCA_964035005.1. NCBI lineage: Eukaryota > Metazoa > Arthropoda > Insecta > Lepidoptera > Nymphalidae > Erebia > Erebia palarica. The sequence goes on along the minus strand of OZ035993.1, from coordinate 7,779,787 downwards.
GCTGTATCACAAATCCTGTTTAATCGATTATCGCGCGTAGCACCACAACTTTACTGTTTTATCCAAGAAAACAAGAAACGCACAATAATTATACTTACTCGAGGCCCGACATACTATTCATAAAAGTTATAAAATAATCAACTTCCAAATAAATATTATTTATTTACGTGCCTTGCTTGACAATTGACATTTAAAACAACCGTTTCGTTTTATACAAAGTTAAGGAAACATAGAGCGAACAAACAATTATTATTTGGTTTCAAATTATTACATAAGATTAATAAACTTTCTGTTAATTATAACCCTTTATAAAGGTATAATAACTTTGTAAAGGTATAATGTTTAATAAAACATGTATCAACACTGTTATTTTATACATGAAATGAAACGCGATATAGACGAGATAGCGCTAAAAAGAATTGTAAAGAATAGATTAGAGGAGTGTCAGCATGTGCAGATTGCGGCGGAGTCTGATTGGGAGCCACTTCAGACGAGCTCTGTACTCGGACACGTGATCAAGACACGCGGAAGCGTGTCCAGCCAAAGTTCAAAAAAACTGGCGAGCAGCACCGTGTGTAATATTACATGAACCATTTGGAGCCACTTTTGACCCCCTCATAACTCAAAAACTATTTCACATAAACATGTCATATTTGGCGCATATATTGAGACCCGTGAGATACATATGTGCTCCAAATTTCAAAAGCACACCTCAAATGGTTATTTATCGATAACATCATTCTCAGTATGCCTAGACGGGTAGAAACTTTAATAAGAGCACGTGGAGGAAATACGCTATATTAATCACCATTTTTCTAATTCAATCAATTGTTATTTTAATATTAAATTTCACTTTTCCCGGTTACATTTCATGTTCAAAAATGTACAATTTTTCACAAATAGCCTTTACTCGCAAAATCTGTTCTTAATGTGATCTCATTTTAAGTAAAACAAATGAAACTTTAAATAACAAAAGAAGTGTAGTAAGTAGATTTTAAAATAAAACCATATTTTTTAAATTATGGACCTTTTTTATGTTCCGCTAAATATGCCGGCGAGTTTATATGTACTTATAATATAACATTACATAATTAGCCGCTGTATCAATTCATACCCATGCCTTGCTATCATTAAAATAATCCTTTACACTGTAATAGGACTTTTCTATTAGTTTGGTTTACGTTTAACATTAGTAGGTACTTATTATTCGGTGTAAGGTCAGCGTGTCACCCACCAGTAATTCTATTGTACGACTCATTGTACAAGATAATTAAAGATGAGAATTTTCAAGAAAAATATATAGTGTACCTAGAGTTACACTGACATTGACAGATTACATCTATGGTCAGACTACCTCTACAGCACATTTCTACATCTCATCAATTTTGATTGCAAAAGTTCAAAATCAAAAGTTTTTAGTGAAACATTGAAAACAAGCACGGTAAACAGTCGATATCACTAAAACCACTATAAACAATGAATACAAATCACAATGACTGACAGTTTGAACTGACGACTTCAAATACGTTTCTTCTTCTTTTCTGTCAATGACATTTCGTTGCACAAAATGCATGAATACGAAGGTAAGGTTTTAATGCAACTATATTATTATTCATTATTATTTACATTCAAATAATAATTATGTGTCATTTTCAATAGTTAACAACACAAAATAATGAATTTAAACAAAGACCTGCAGTATGATTTATGGGATAGTCTCCGCCATTCCTCAACTACGGCGATTCGCAGTTCTCCCACGTTGGCAGGAGCTGGAATTCTAGACTTAACTTTTCTTTTCAGCAAGTCCCAAACGTGCTCAATTGGGTTCATATCCGGTGATCTCGCCGGCCACTCCATAACAGTGATATTCATATCATTAAGATAAGCTTGAGTTACCCGAGCGGTATGCGGCCGAGCATTATCCTGCATAAAAACAAAATCTTCACCGATATATGGGGCAAACGGTACGACATTTTCTTCTAAAACTTCTTTGATATAGTATATGGAAACTAGCCAAGCCAAAGCCTTAGTCTTCAACATTTTATACTAAGTTATAAGAAGAAATGATATTTTAAGTTGTTATAAAATATTATATGTTGTTATAAATAAATTTCAGGACTGACCATTGAACTTGGCACCCATTTAGATCTCACTTCTTTTGTCGCTGAAGTCAACAACCAAGGCATATATATCACAATTTTGAACTTGGCTCTCATTTCACATTTATGTTTTTGATGGGATAAATAAATTGCAGGACTGAACATTGAACTTGGCACCCATTTAGATCTCACTTCTTTTGTCGCTGAAGTCAACAACCAAGGCATATATATCACAATTTTGAACTTGGCTCTCATTTTACATTTATGTTTTTGATGGGATCGAACTTACGCAACCCGAAGATAAATCTTAAATGCGTAAGTTTTGAAGACGCTCGAGCTTATTCAGCTGTTCTTCGGTTAGATCGGGGTAGGACGAGTCAGCATAGTTTAGAAGTGGTAAAAGAAGAGAGTTAGCTAAAGAAATGTTGGTTTTGATTGGAAGGAAGTTTTTCCAGCGTCTCAGGCCACCAATTGACGCAAACATCATTCGGCTAACCTCAGCGATTTGCGGAACCCAGGATAAAGAGCTGTCGATATAAATGCCAACGTTTATGTCCAGGGTAGTTGGGCCGAGGCGGATGGGAGGTAAATTGCTTCGTATGATCTTGTCAAGCTGCTTGGAGCCACCTAATAGAGCTACTTGAGATTTTTGTGGGTTGGCAGATAGTCCACAGGATTCGCTCCAAGTACTAATTTGGTTCAAATCCCGTTTGAAGTTTGGTCAATGTAGATGTCATGGATAGGTGCAGCTGTATACATTTGAAGATCATTAGCATAGAGGTGATAGGAGGTGGAGAGTAGATAAGTGACAGTGTTAATATAAATAGTGAAAAGAAGAGGAGATAGGACGCCATTCTTTTCGAATTAATGATATTAGTGTAGATTGGTATGGTTGGTAACTCACTACGATAAATGTGTGCAATATTTGATTTTAAGAAATAAAAAAATCTGAATAGAATTTAATAGTTTTTCATTGCTACCTAATCACCTATATATAGAATTCCATCTATGTATTGAAAATTAAAAAGTTAAAAGATCCGTCAACAAAGTAACGGATATGGATACGGATATCAGGAACATCGCTAATTATAATATTAGTATGGATATAGTTAATATAGTTATATAGTATGAATCATTTTGTCCTGCGTATGTTATGTTTTGTTGGCATTCCCAGCGCTTGGTTTGCAATCATGGCAATTTCATCACAATCGGTTCAACACGTGGGCCGTGAAAGCGTAACAGACAGATGAACAGACAGACGCACGTTCGCATTCATAATATTTAGTAATTTTGGATTAGTTAGGATTTATTTATTTATATCCATCATCCATCGGCCTGTATGCATCCACCGCTAGACATAGGCATTTTCGAGAGCGAGCCACTAAGCACGGTCGTCTGCCTACCTCAAACGACCGTTTCCCGCCACCTTCTTTAGGTCGCCGGACCAGCGAGCTGGAGGTCGTCCTACACTGCGCTTACTGGTACGCGGTCTCCACTCCAGCACACGTCTGCCCCAACGGCCATTGGTTCTGCGACAGATATGATCTACCTACTGCCTTCTCAGCTTGCTAATCCTCAGTGATATGTCGGTCACTTATGTCAGGGTCAATTTGGGAATTTATAATTTCTGAATTTTCCCTGGTCTGGCCTGGTGGGAGGCTTCAGCCATGGCTAGTTACCACCATACCGGCAAAGACGTGCCGCCAAGCGATTACGCGTTCCGGTACGATGCCGTGTAGAAATCAAATAGGGGTATGGGTTTAATTATTAATATAACTGCCATGCCCCTAACAGGTTAGCCCGCTACCATCTTAGACTGCATCATCACTTACCATCAGGTGAGATCGCAGTCAAGGGCTAACTTGTAGTGGATAAAAAAAAATTATAAGTTCTTCTTCTATACGAATTTCCTCGTTCCGGATTTTAAATTACATGCTAATTTTTAAATTCTTACGTGTACTATTTCCAGGTAATAAATGTATGTGTCCAATCAGCGGTAAAGCTCCAGGAAGCGATGGGGGTTCATTTTTGTTCCCGTTTCTTTGGCGCCACACATAAACAACACTCGCCAGAAGCACTAGTAAGATAAGTACCGCCGTCAACATCGCAACTGATAAACAACTTAAAAAAAAAAAGTTACTTTTCTTTATATAAGGCCCGTGCCGTGAAGACCTATAATAAAAATTAAACTATTTAACAAAAAATATTTTCATATATATTTAGTAGCTTGCAAACAAGTAATCTCTTACACTGACAAAAAATGACTACGAAAATAAAACCGGCATATATTGAAAATCGCTCACCGAGGCCGAAGGTTTTCTTCCGGAAAAACAGTTTTGAATAACGAGATAATATACAAATTTCGGTAGGGTTACCACCAAAAAATCGGTAGATTTCGGCAGATATTTTTATACTTACTTAATGGGGGTCTACTTACTTATTGCGATAAAACTCACCAATATACCATTTTATCATTGAAAATGGTTATCAGATGCAAATCGTCTGAGACGTATTTTTGGCCATAACTCCGAGGATTTTGGAAGGATCGAGATGGGAGTAGTATCAAGATTTGAGGAATTTATCGAGATACGTGTGAACGTTTAATTTAGAAAATCCGCTGGTAAGATTTTTGGAATTTTGAAAAATTTGAAAAGGTCGGGATTTTTGGGGGTGTTTGTTTACTAAATTGTAAATATTTCGGAAAAAACTGACTTAAGATAAAATTAAAAAGCGAGTATTAGTTTAGCTACAAAATGGCGAAAAAAATTGAAAATCGGTTAATAATTGTGACCTGTAGGTGGTCCCTTTAGATTTGTAATTGTAGAAATACCCGTTTGTATTTCTGTATGTAAAAAGTGATATAGCTTCTATGATTTTTGCAATCCTATAATCATAACAATGACTATCACGTAATATCTTTATTTAAGCAAAATTCTATGTGGAATGCTTACCAACAACCCGTTGCTTAGCAACAAATAGCATGCAGATGTTAATAACTTCGCCGAAAATTATAATAATTTAAATTTTTTACATTTATACATGCTATATAAATATATGGCATAAATAAGTCAGAGGTTTAGGTATATTTATAGTATCTGTCACAATCTATAATAAATAGGTAACAATTGCTTCTATAGTATCATAAATCGTAAGCAAGGCAGAGTAAAACAACGAGCAAAAAGGGGGGTATATGATATAATAATGAAACAAAATTATGTTGCCACGTTTATTCGACTTTTCTTACGTTGAATAAATATTATTTTGTAATTATAATTTTTTGTTGTGCATAAAAACCGATTATAGTTCAAAAATGTTAATGTTACGTACGACCAGTTCGCATTCGAACTAAAATATAGGCTTGAAAAAATTTGAAATAAAATATTGGCTTCACAGAATATATAAAATTAAATTTGTGTTTAAAACAAATTTTATTACGTAAGTATTACGTATTAATTACTTTTTAATTACGCTACCAAGAATACGATAACCCTACGATTTAAATAATAATAATACGATTTATGGTTCGTTTACAAAAATATTCCACATCAATATTGGCTATAGTATAGGTATTGTTGTACTTGTATATTTTTGTGGCCTGCGTGGAAATGCGGTTTTGAGATTTAGTCTTTACTTTACTCAAAATAACACATTTGCGGATGTGTGGGGTAAAGATGAACGAAGTAAGCATTGAATCATCCCATGTAGTTGGAAAACGTTTGCCCAGAAATCTTTGGGGCTATCTTAAAAGTGATCTACCTACTTATTTCCTGAGGGATTGCCACTCAGCGTCTAAGAATTACTTCTACAAGTTGAAAATTTCAATCTATTATATTGGGTGAATTCCTTGTTGAACAATCTCGAGGTTCAAATTATTTTAGTTTTAGTAGAAACCCGCACGCAATCTATCGAAGTAAATACAACCTTATTATTGAGCCGTCAGAATCCATTACTGTTTTCTTTGAAACAGTGTTACTCCAGAGAAAATAAAGAAACCTTAGAAATAATCGGGAGATAATTATTCGTTTGAAATCAATATTTCGGTAAACGGGGGCTGATTTCGGTAAATCTAACGAAAAATCAGTAGGTAGGTTTTTTCATCACTTTAATTACAAGAAATAATGACCCCGTTTGACACCGCATCGAGGCCGGGGGTACCATCGACATAAATCTGAAACTCCTTGTACTCAATAATTTGACATTGACCAGTATTAACTTGTAACGTAACTTAAGTCAAGTAGGTTACTATTAGTAGTAATACTATTAGTATAAATAAAATACTTAACAAAATACCTATTTATAACTTGTTATACAATAAATGTTAAAGCTAATGTCCGGAAACCGATTCATATGTTAGAGTTCGGAGTTTTATGTTATTTGAAGTTTACGGTGCCTCCACCGTTAAATCAATAATTGATGATTTAATGACTCAATATACCGTACTTAAGATATATGACTGATACTATTGAGTGATCATAGTGATCATAGTTTTAAATAAATAATGATATTACGGTGCAATCGTCTACTTAAAAATGTAGATGTATGCTTCGTGCTTTACAAAAACACACGGTAGGGTAAACAAGACTACGTGGGGTCGTGTTGTGCTTTTGAGGACCTCCGTGACGCAGTGTTGAGCGCTGTTGTGTTTACGTGCGAAGGTTCCGGGTTCGATCCCCGGCAGGGTCAATTTGGGAATTTATAATTTCTGAATTTTCCCTGGTCTGGCCTGGTGGGAGGCTTCGGCAGTGGCTAGTTACCACCCTGCACGCAAAGACGTGCCGCCAAGCGATTTTGCGTTCCGGTACGATGCCGTGTAGTCACCGAAAAGGGGTATGTATGGGTTTAAGGGGTTAAGAAGGCCGAATGACCTTGACGAAACGCAGACCAGCGGGACTTTTGCCGACGGTAATGCCGTATCGTGACCACGTCCGGAACTACGCAAACTAGGCCAAAGACTATAGACTGCAGAGGGAACAAGTGCTATTTTATGGGATAATGCCTATATTTATGTTTGCGCATAAATATCATAGGTCACAAATACGTAAAATTTCTTTAATACCTACCTTTAGCTTTACCTTGAAACCTTGCCATGAAATGTTCGATATCGTATCCGATACTAAATATTGTTTGCGCTTGTAGTAGGCACAGATTTAGGTATAGGTACAAGTAATATTTCGTATTGGATCAATGCTAAAATGTAGGTAGTTCAAGTTAGTGTTGCAGAACTATCGATAGTTGACATCAAGCTAAAAGTTTTGAAACGTGCTACCTCCACCAAGGGATGAGTGGGGTACAGGGAGAGGAGATAGAGAATCAGGTACTAACTGCTCACAATAAACCCCACTTGCCGGAGCTGCGTAGTTTTTTTGTGAGTTTACTCCTTTAAAATCAATTTTCATATGTATGAGCCTGTGGTATGAAAATTTATGTGCAGTACTACGTCATGCGCAGCTCTCAGCATAGAGTCACTTAAAAAAAAGTCAGCGCCATTTTGAAATTCTTTGTTAAATAACCGATTTCGTTCAAAATTGATATTTACGGCTTTCTGGGATCGGAAAACAGGAAACTGTTACCAAAATTTAAAAAAGTCGGTGCCATTTTGAACTTCTTTGTTAATTGACCGATTTCGTTCAAAATCGATATTTACGGCTTTCAGCACGGCTAGCATGCGCACTACGAGTAAAATTATGTCTACCCGTTATCTCTCTCTGTCTACCGAAGCTAACATGGTTACTTGTCTCGTTACGTCAAAAGTAATATAATAAATATAAAAGTAATATTTCTAATCTGAGGTATTATTCTCTACGAGCCTTTACATGTCGACTACTTTTTTCTTGTAATATACTGCATTTTGTGCATGTTAGGGTAAATGAAAAATTTGCCGGCAAAGACAATATCTCTCTCTCTCGTCGCGAGATAATCTCGTTGTGCGCATCCTAGACCTACCAGGATCACAAAACAGGAAACTGTTACCAAAATTTAACAAAGTTAGCGCCATTTTGAAATTCATATTGTTATTATGTTTCCATGACTATGTAATGTATTTTGATGAATATAAAATATATGGTAATTAATATATGATGATAGCCACGGAGTTAGAGAATAGGAGTGCAGGTGTTCCCAGCTTGTCATCACGAATTTCGATTCCATATTATGATATTATTGATAAGGTTGTCTGGAAGAGATCGCTGGTTAGCGATAAGACCGCCTTATTGTACCTACATTTTAAGTTTTCATGTTTATTCTTTTTCTTTTGTGTTTTTTGTGGTGTACAATAAAGAATATACATACATAAATATTATACACGCTGAAATTATAATGCTTGCTTTTCCGCAGTCTCTCAGTCGCAGACAAAATGATTTTGTCTCGGTAGCATAATCGATTTAGTAAAACAAAAGTTGTTAGAATTCAAAAATGGCACATTTACATCTGAGAAAGACAGACAGAAAGACACACTTACGCATACATTATAATTATTATTAGTATGTATTTTAGTTATTAGTAGCATTAATATTATTAGTAAGTAATTTTGCATTAAAAATATTATAATCTATTCCGTCGGGTCGGAGGAAAAAATCAAAAAGTTATTTATTCAAATTAAAGCTTATTAGCTTTAAAAACAATCAAAATTTAAGTAGCGAGTGCAGGTAGGTTGTTCCTCATCAAAATCATCTTGATTTGAATTTTTACAATCACTTGTCACTACAGAACCTTATTTAGTCTTTGCACCTACTTTGCACACTTAAAAAATTAAATTCTTAAAAAATATATATTTACACCTACTAATTTACAGATAAATACTGAACTAAGTATTTCTAAAATTTTAAATATGTACAAATGAGTATAAACCCTTCAAAATCGAAAATTAACTTTGAAAAATTCGCTCCGACACCGACGTGCAGTCCACATTCGACAATGTCCCGAAACGGACTGCCGAAGGGCTCGCGGGTGTTTACAGGGCGACGGAGCAGCCACGTTCTCACTAATATACTTAAATTTCGGGGGAAAATTACTTTACACGAATGTTATAGGGAGTAAAAATAAAACTCACCGTTAAAAATATTGTAATTTTTAAGACCTATTTTTGTGTGCAAGAACTAATTAAAAAGCTTGTGCCGTTTTGCAGAACATTTTCAAAGTATGACAAAAGTAGATACTCTTTGGGGATTTTTTTCTGAAAGAGGGTTTGAAAAAAGTAAACATTTTTTACAGTAGAAATGTTTATTAAGCCTATATCTTCCGTTACATATTTTTTCTTTACGGATTCAACTATCAGTTATTAAGACAATTTGACTTAAACATCCTAATACTGAGGCAGTTTGTCATCTCTTAAAGCCTTAATATAACTGCCATGCCCTTAACAGGTTAACCCGTTACCACCTTAGACTGCATCATTACTTACCATCAGGTGAGATCGCAGGCAAGGGCTAACTTGTAGTGGATAAAAAAGTGCTGAGTCGATTTTGGGACAAATCCACATTTTCAAAAAAACTGTCACCTTTACATAATACCATCGACACCACCACCATCACCGCCGACACCTATTTCCTCAACTCTGACAAATGCTTAGGGCCGGTTGATTCAAACCATTGGTTATCGTAACTTACGTTCGTTAAAATTTAACAGACATGAAACTACGAACTTTAACATCTGTAAATTTACTAGCGTTGCTTCATTGTACAAAAAACAGTTTGTCATTGTTATTTGGGTTGCCTGTTAGTGAAACGCTATTTTGGCCTAATTTTTGACGGGAAGTTTTTTTAGTAATAGCAACACCGATGAAAACGATGGCATGGGATGCATTTTGTCAAATTTGACAACCTTGTCAATGGCGTTTTATATACTTGTCCTCCTGGAATGAATTGTGGATAGAATCAAAATCGATTAAAGGCAAGTATTATGCTTCTATACAGCCTGAAATACCTACCTTTTCATCAAGATATGGTTCGCTGGGTTGCTTCAACCATCACCCGACTACGTATTGGTCATTCCTGCACACCAGTCCAGTGGCCAAATTAAGGATTAGAGATCACTCTCAGTGTGAATGTGGTTTGAGTGAAGGGTCTGCATCTCATATCCTCTTTTCCTGCCCAACTTGTACATAAACTTTATACTTAATGTCCTCCCTCCTAAGATTCCTAGACCTATAAGTGTGAAATGTCTTTTAATGTTTGTGTTTAGTCTCAATGTTAAATTTTTGTGTAAATATATTAATTAAAACAAAATAAAATTATACTCTTTAATATTATAATTTATCTTATAAGTAGACCTGTAAATATTACAATATTATCTATAAAATTTATAAATTTTGTGTTGTTGTAGTTTAACAAATACTAAAAATAACCCTACTATGTCTCGCGAATACGGATATTCATTCAGAAGTAGTAGTATGGAAACCGATCAATCTCCTTCGTGTTTTCTCCAAGCAACGCGACATTGGCGAAGTACCTAAATTGTGCTGTGCTGGCACAAACAAAAGCCACACATCAAACAACAAAAACAACAATAGTTACTTGTCTCTGGTTTTAGTGGGCCGTGTCGAAAAAACACTTTTTATAACTCTTCTTTTTTATAATTCCTCTTTCACTATCTAAAGGACTCCCATAAAATGTATTGAATAAAATCGATTCCATTGTAAGTATATTTTTTATTGAACTCTTTAAATTATTATTTGATTTAATAAGCCGCTTGTAGGATATACGAACTTACGATCCAAAATTTTACGATTACCAATGATTCAGGCACTGGTTAATGTAATCGTAACTTTTTGACAATCATTAGCGCTGACAGATGGTGAATCAACGCATTCTTTGACTTACGTACGTTAGCGTCATATTTAAAGGTTACGTGTCCGTCAATACAACCCACCTTTAGTCGTTACTCGTTAGATTCCGTAATACTTCAAATACGTAATTGTTGGAAATCTCAACATTACGTAGTTAATGTGAGCAAGAAAACAATTATTCAAACTCATAACGGATCCTATACGTCAATATTGACATTACCGCGCTAATGTAAACATTATCGGGTTAAGCAACATTACATTTTATACCTGTATGTTACAGGTACAAAATAAGTATTTTAATTTGGAATATTTTTTTATAAAAAACACCTTTGGAATGTTTAAATCATGTCATAAAACGCTAAATTATTATGGACGCGTGACCTTGAGAGCGATCAGTTCCTGCGTGCGTGAGTTCTTCCCCCCGCGCCTCGCGCCTGTGCCGGTTTTGACGAGCCTCGAGGCATTGACGCGTGAGTGCGTGAACGCTCTAGGGATCCGCAAAATTTTCAAAGTATCGATAGGTACCTACTCGATGCCAATTTTCAGATCAAAAGTATCGATACTACTAAGTATCGAGTAATATTTTTTAAGAAATAGGACGTAAGTAAGTGTGATATACTAGACGATGCCTGCAACGATTAAGATTTTTTCATTCCCGTGGGAACTCTTTAATTTTCCGGGATAAAAGGTATCCTATGTCCTTCCCCAGGATGCAACCTATCCTTGTACCAAAAATAAGTTGCAAAGATGGGCCGTGAAAGCGTAGCAGGCAGACAGACAGACAGACAGAAACACTTTCGCATTTATAATATTAGTATGAATTATATAAAAAAAAAGGCAAAAATCTATTTTAATATTAAATAGTAAGTTCAGAAATTTCCGGCTTACCACCTTTGAAGTCCGATATTTCACAATAATGCCCCCTTAAGTAGGTACCAAATTTTTAGACTAAATAAGGGTAGCTTAGGAATCCCAAAAGGTTTCGAAATTAAGTGACCTAGACAGGTTTAAGTACTTATTTTTAAACTAAAGTTGAAAATTGGATATGTAACAGCGTTCTAAGTCGCATATCGAATGCAAATGATAGTTATGTAAGTTACTTCCGTACGCTACTTTCGTAAAAACTTACAAGATGTGTAATCGTGGCCTAAAGAAAAAAGCTAAATTAAAAAGACCACCTCTGGTTGCCCCTGGGCCAATGGTGCCCATCAAGTTCGCAGCAATTTCGTAGGTACTCATTCCGAACCAGTGGAAGATTCACTCGACTATTCAAAAGCACTTTTAAAAAGTCTACATTTGATTTGATCTAATTTGATTTGGAGTGACGATGCACAACCTGAGAGGTTGAACCAGGTGCCAGGAAACCAGAGTTTGGTCCCGCAGCCCCTCATGAACACAAACCTTCGCCTGCTCACCCCAGCAGTTTATCGTCTCCACCGCCAATGGGATCTTAGGGCTCATTCACACAGCGATTACGCGATTAGCGATTAGCGATCGTATACGACGGTGTATGTATTTGTACGAACGAGTTCACACACTTAACAGTATTCCAGATCCAGTGAGAAATACGGATCAGACAAAATATGTAGCAGCGGTCCGTTTTACAGGTCCGTTTCATCGGATACGTTTTTATTCGGCGATGTCATATTGTAGTTGTAGGCGAGTTCACATACTTGACAGTATTTTGGATACAATAGCAAAGCACACAACCCGATAAAATATTTTTACTTAATCCTGTAATTATGGAGCAGAGGAATGAACATAACCTCTATAGTAGCCACGGAATACGGATCTGTTAACGATCCTGCAAATACGGACCTTCTGTTTAAGTGTCTATATTATTTCATGTGGTTTAAGATATTTTTTGTCTCAAAAAGTTTTTACAATTCACTTATTTGAAACTTACAGGCTAACGTTACATATTAAGAACAAGATTTTGCATTTTGAGCGCACAGGATTAAGTTTACTATAATAATTATTAATATTAATTACTATAATTTAAAAGTTATAACATACAATTCTAAACAAAATATCAACTCAATTTGTCTTAAATTTATAATGAAGGTAGTCTTAAGCATTAGCTGTACGATTTGAACAAAAACATTCCAAGTACACGGACAGTCTGCCACGGAGCTGTGTGAACATGGATATATCTTAAACTAGAAGTGACATGAGTTTAATTATTCTATCATATTTAAGTATTTAGTTTTTATAGGATTAGTAAATTTTAAGTAGTTTTTGAAGGTGTTCCTTCCTAGGCAGTTTGTTATATATGTTTATCTGTGTGTTTAAGTTTTATTAGTAAAGTGGGCTTTTAGGAGTTTTTGAAAGTGTGTATGCTTTTGCACTCTTTAATATTTTTCGGAAGTTTACTATTAACTGAGCACTTTCAAAAGTAATATTTCACTTACCATAGTTAGTTCTTGGGGAGCGTAAAATAATGTTGTTGGCACTTCTTAATCGTTGCATTTGAGGATATTTATTTTTGATTGTAAAAGTTATGTTTGAATGCATTTCTTTTCATAATAATTTTCGAATTAAGATAAGAGTGTAATATTTATATGTATTTTTTATATTCATTAATTTAGTTTCTTTACATATTTTCTCTGTTGATGTTAAAAAATCGTAGTTAAATAATACTTTAATCAATTTATTTTGTGCCGTTTGTAATATTTTAAGATTCTGCTTAAGAGCTGCCGATCCCCATACTTGGATTAAGTAATCTAAGTGTGGCTTTACTAGGGAGTTTTAAATTGAATAGCGGACTTTATCGGGCAGGCAACGTATTATAGCTCCTGCGAAGGGCTCCAGTTAGAGATGTTAATTTAGTTTTAATATTTTTAATGTGTGGTTTCCACGTGAGCTTGTTATCTAAAGTTAAACCTAAATATTTTTCGCAACCTGACCTACATAGTAATATTATTTATTTTAAGTGGATCAAAGTTTTATTTTGGTTTTATTTTTAGCTGCAAATATTACATAATGGGTTTTGTTTATATTAAGGGAAAGCAAATTACATTGAAACCATACATGAAGTAGGCAAAGAATACTTTGGGCATCTTGAATTATGTCCTCCATTTTATTTCCATAATAAAACAAGTTGATATCATCGGAATATAGTGATAGTTCCCCATTAAGCTCAAGTTTACTTAAATTGTTTATAAAATCTAGTTGTTATGGTTAGCGAGTCTAAAAAAATATTTTCAAGTATTTCTAACCACGTTTCTCAGGAAAATAATTAAGCTTTGCATTATTTATGCATGGATGAGGATAATACTGGAATAATTAAACTATATTTGCAAAAATTATGTAATTCCTTTAAAAATTACGATACATTTGTACTGCTGCCACACTAGTAAAGCTAAACGTTTTGGTTAGCGAGTCTTTTCAACTATTCGACAACAGATGCCGCTAAACGTTTTGCTTAGCGAGTTTTCTCAACTATTCGACCACAGATGGCAGACAGATGCAATGTCAGAGGTTGTTGCGTTCCTTAAAACGCAGTGGTTATTTGAAAATGCTTTGTTCTATCAATTAAACGTATCATTGAGGCTTGTTAATTAACAAAAATCTATATATATAAAAGCGAAAGGTTACTGATTCATCACAATATCTCAGGACCTATAAAGCATACAAACTTGAAATTTAGAAAGTAGGTTCCTTCTTTGATATAGACATAAGCTAACAAACGGTTTTGAGACAATTCACCCCTGAGGGGCTGAAATGGGAGTTGGAAGTTTATATGAAAGTCCTTTATTTTAGAAGTTAGATACATGAAAGTTGGCAATTAATAATTAGTTATAGATGATAAAAACCTGTGTAAGCAATTTTACGAAAATCTACCCCAATAGGGGTGAAATGAGGATTGGAAGCTTACATAAGGGCTCCTAAGTTTTATAAGTTAGAAATTTAAAAATCGAGATTTAGGTTATTAGTTTTAAGTTATAATAAACTGTATCAACAGTGTAAAATGGGCAATTGGGGCGGAATGTGATTAACCCGGATGCAAAAGCAATCACCCACTTACAAAGTTACAGAATCATAATTTACTATCTATCCCGGTTTGATTCTAAACTTATTATCAAAAGGAGAAGAGAATAAAATTTCTATACATTCAGGCTACTTGTTTTTAATGGAAATTATCATAATATCATAAATAAAATGTAGCTTAAAACTACTTAGTCTAGAATACGGCAGTTCTTCGGCTTATAAGATTCTAAAGTAGTCCGGATAGAATGTTCAAAGTATATAATCAGGCCAAGGCCTAGCAGTTTAGCTCAGTGGTAAATTTAGGTTCGAAGAATTTGACTCACTCACAACAAAAAAAAAAAAAAAAAATGATCCCTTACTTGTTGAATTGGTCACCTAGGAACATGGATCAGGAACGCGGGTATCCCTTCAGGGAATCAGGCTCCTCAGGTCCTATCCAGCTCCTCAGCGTGCATTCGTCACCATGTAGAAGGAATAAGTACCACGAGTACTTACTCAACCCCCGGGACTCGGAAGCACTTATATGTATATACGAAATGTCCCAACGGTGCGATTTGCGATACCGTAATTCAGCAAGAAGTGAAATAAAAAAGGTGGATATGCAAATAAAAATAGAACAAAAATAAATTAAAATACAACCCTGAAACAAAAGAAAAAAACAGTTAACAATACGTTCTTAATGAGAACCACGTGTGCCACATTTTCCCATTTTCTTTGAGCTTACCTACGGAACTCTTCCGATATAATTATTGTTTTCGGGTGGTTCCTCCCAACCCAACCACGTTGTTAAATATATGGGAACTGAAAAGAAAGACAAACAAAATGGTAATTAAATCAAAAAAAAAAAAAGGGTTATGACGCCATCTTGCATGTGAATCAACCTCGATTATCGACTCCGATCACGAACTTACCATAAATTGATGTGGAAAGATATTGAAGACACTTTATTAAATAAAACAAAAAGACATTGTTTTTTTTTTCTTTTCCCAGCGAAGCCGGGGCAGGACCAAAATTTGAGTTTTCGACTGCAACCCTTCACATCATCAGGTCCGGCGGAAAACTGCTCTCTCCAAAAAAAGAAAATCCAAAAATGACAAGGCGTATCGAAGCTCCGTTCAGGAAGCTCCGACCATAGACTAGCGAAATGCGAACTAGTGAATGTACGAAACTAGTTAAAGAAAGAAATTCGAAATTAAATTAATGAACACAATCTCCACTAATGGAATTATTATAAGATTAATATAATTATTATCGAAAATAAACCTATCGAAATTTTGACCAAAAACAACCAAAACGCCATCTATACGCAACTCCTGCGCATCGATGCACGCGCTCTCCGCGCCTTGACGCTAGATGTCACTACCTACCATTTACGAATTAAATTAAAATCGATTGATAAAATCACTACGTGACAATACCTCCCCTCCTACGAAAAGGTTCAACTGGTTGAACCACGTTGCCCTCAGCGTCTTCCAACAAGCAAAACAATAGCCTGAAACAAGAAAAGAAAACAAACAATCGAAGTCATGCACAAACACACAACTACTAACTAACACTGAAAATTATACAACAAAATAAATAAATGAGAAAAGTATTACGTTGGTATACTTTAAACCCTAGTTGCTAAATACTAACTACCACAATACAAAAAAAACTCTACGGTGTTTTACACACTTGAGTGTAATCACCTTGGCATCATTCTTCAGCTAACTGATAGAATGCGTCTAGGCCTACGGTGGTTCACTCTTTGTCAACTACCGTCGGAACAGTTGTCATTTGACAAGTACGGAAAATCTTTGTGATCGGGTGTCTAACAAGACAACCGTATGGTATCACGTTCGGAAAATAACCAAATCGGAAACGGAAAAAAATTGAATTAACTTCCATGGAAAAATAAATCTATGAACAGAATCAGAAAAGTAACGGAATATTTAGATCCATTATCCAGAAAGAGAACAAAAGAAACTAAATCAAAATCCCCAAAGTACAATATTAGCATTACAATTCACCTCCCGTTAGTCTACCACAAGCATTCTCATCATCATACATTCATCCTCACATACCTCAACTTCATCCATCGTCAACTAAACCATGGTAATGTAACTGTTATCTCAGTACATCACTACTCTCATAAAATTCCTAATTGAATATTGTTAAACTTAAATATTCAAACAGTTAAGACTAACTGAGTAATGCTGAATATTTACTTCTTAAAATCCTTAATATGCCAAGTGCCTATTGGGTGGTTGTCAGCCACTCTAACCAATTCATAAACCAAAGGTGACAAAACCTTGACAACTCTGCACTTCTCATATTTAGGAGCCAGCTTAGCTGCGAAAAAATTTGTAGCGTCGCTTTGTGTATAAGTCTTTTTCCACACTATGTCCCCAACAGAATAGCTTGCAGACCTACGCCTTAAATTGTAATGCGTTGAATTCTCTGCATGAGCCTGAAACAAATTTTCCCTAACCTGACTAAATATGTCCTCCAAAATTCCAAACTTTCCAGCGTATTCCTCCCTTGGAATTCCTGCCTCGTACTCCTTATCCGTGTCCTTATAGAAGGAACCATTTAGGACCGGTTCTCTCGCATGAACAAGGAAGAACGGGGAGAATCCAGTGGATTCATTAACCGCACTGTTTATGGCGAACTGGACTTTGTACAGGTTTTCATCCCAGGACCTGTGGTTATCTTTCACATAAGCGGCTACAGCAGTCATAATTACCTTATTGTACCTCTCGACAAGATTAACTTGCGGAGTGTACAACGGTGTATAGTGTAATTTCGGAATATTATAACGCTTAATGAGATTACGGAATTCAGATCCTGTGAATTGTGACCCATTGTCAACAATTACAGTCTCTGGAACACTATGGTTCAAAAATACAAAATTCTCTAGCGCTTTAACCACATCATCACATTCCGCCCCACGTTGGGCGCCATTTGTAAGATGGGCAATTGGGGCGGAATGTGATTAACCCGGATGCAAAAGCAATCACCCACTTACAAAGTTACAGAATCATAATTTACTATCTATCCCGGTTTGATTCTAAACTTTTTATCAAAAGGAGAAGAGAATAAAATTTCTATACATTCAGGCTACTTGTTTTTAATGGAAATTATCATAATATCATAAATAAAATGTAGCTTAAAACTACTTAGTCTAGAATACGGCAGTTCTTCGGCTTATAAGATTCTAAAGTAGTCCGGATAGAATGTTCAAAGTATATAATCAGGCCAAGGCCTAGCAGTTTAGCTCAGTGGTAAATTTAGGTTCGAAGAATTTGACTCACTCACAACAAAAAAAAAAAAAAAAAATGATCCCTTACTTGTTGAATTGGTCACCTAGGAACATGGATCAGGAACGCGGGTATCCCTTCAGGGAATCAGGCTCCTCAGGTCCTATCCAGCTCCTCAGCGTGCATTCGTCACCATGTAGAAGGAATAAGTACCACGAGTACTTACTCAACCCCCGGAACTCGGAAGCACTTATATGTATATACGAAATGTCCCAACGGTGCGATTTGCGATACCGTAATTCAGCAAGAAGTGAAATAAAAAAGGTGGATATGCAAATAAAAATAGAACAAAAATAAATTAAAATACAACCCTGAAACAAAAGAAAAAAACAGTTAACAATACGTTCTTAATGAGAACCACGTGTGCCACATTTTCCCATTTTCTTTGAGCTTACCTACGGAACTCTTCCGATATAATTATTGTTTTCGGGTGGTTCCTCCCAACCCAACCACGTTGTTAAATATATGGGAACTGAAAAGAAAGACAAACAAAATGGTAATTAAATCAAAAAAAAAAAAAGGGTTATGACGCCATCTTGCATGTGAATCAACCTCGATTATCGACTCCGATCACGAACTTACCATAAATTGATGTGGAAAGATATTGAAGACACTTTATTAAATAAAACAAAAAGACATTGTTTTTTTTTTCTTTTCCCAGCGAAGCCGGGGCAGGACCAAAATTTGAGTTTTCGACTGCAACCCTTCACATCATCAGGTCCGGCGGAAAACTGCTCTCTCCAAAAAAAGAAAATCCAAAAATGACAAGGCGTATCGAAGCTCCGTTCAGGAAGCTCCGACCATAGACTAGCGAAATGCGAACTAGTGAATGTACGAAACTAGTTAAAGAAAGAAATTCGAAATTAAATTAATGAACACAATCTCCACTAATGGAATTATTATAAGATTAATATAATTATTATCGAAAATAAACCTATCGAAATTTTGACCAAAAACAACCAAAACGCCATCTATACGCAACTCCTGCGCATCGATGCACGCGCTCTCCGCGCCTTGACGCTAGATGTCACTACCTACCATTTACGAATTAAATTAAAATCGATTGATAAAATCACTACGTGACAACAGTTTTAGGAAAATCTACCCCACAGAGGGTGAAATGGGGTTGTAACTTTGTATGACAGTCCTGTGTTTTTGTAGTTAGAGACTTGAAAATCGGGATTTAGGTTATTCGATTTAAATGATAATAACCTTTATGAGCAATTTTACGAAAATTCACCCCAAAGGGGGTGAAATAGGTATTTTAAGCTTAACAGCTTAGCTTGCAAGTGGGATCTAAGTTTTTGAAGTTAAATACTACAAAATCGGCATAAAGGTTTAAGTAATAATAAACTGCATAAGCAATTTTACGAAGATCTACCCCACAGAGGGTGAAATGAGCGTTGAAAATTTGTATGCAAGTCCTATGTTTTTGTAGTTAGAGACATGAAAATCAGGATTAAGGTTATTAGTTTTAGGTAATAATAAATTACATAAGCAATTTTACGACTATCCACCTCAAAGGGCGTGATATAGGGGTTGAAAGCTTGCATGAAGGTTGTAAGTTTTTGAAGTCAGCATTAAGGACTTAGTAGTCTTATATAATAAAAACCTGCCGATGCTATATAACTGCTATAAGAAGGCTTTTTGCAGCGGGAAAATCTCATAGGAAATCAGAAATTGTACGCAGACAAAGCCGCGGGCGACCGCTAGTAATTATATACAAAACATATATTTCCGTTTCAATACTATTTAATTGATCAAAAATAAATCACTCGTAATATAGCGACTAAGGCACTTAAATGGTATTCATGTAGGGTTACAAGATGATTATTATGCATGGATAATACGGAACATCAAAATGGAGAAGTACATAAAGAGGAAAGCGGACGCTCAAGATTTAAACAATAAACGTTTTGTTTTTTTAGACATTTTAATCTTGACCTTATTCAGAATAATAAATCCATAGTGATTTCGGTTTTAATTTTTAAACTTTACTGTAAAAAACAGAAATCCTGCGCATTGTCCCGAATCGGAGGGCAGTTACTAGTCATGTCATTTCTTCCTTTTTTCAATTGCAATGTGGTGTCCCGAACACGGCTTGAGCAACGCTTCATATTTAGCAACCATCTTGGTGTGATCTCCCGTCACCCTGTAGTGTCGAAACACATGCGCTAGGGTTGTCTTCATTGACACATAGGCGAAGGTTTGACCTGGGAAAAAAATAGAGAAATATCTGAGTATCAGAAACCTCTCACGCTCTCGTTGTATTCCTCCTTTCTGGAGGTCGTGATCTCTTTTCATAATTTTATCTACTTAATGAAGAAGAAATAAGACCGATATCGCCAACTGAGCACGAGTCCTAATATTAAAGCAACGATTTATTACTTGCTCTTATTATTCTTATTGGTCATACTTTAGTACACCATGCTGGCCAAGTCCGGATTGGCAGACTGCATATCTTTAAGAGGAGCTGCCATCAACGGGAAACTTTGAGAACAGTTATTGAATTGAACAATTATATATTGCCTTCGTACTGCTCCTTGAATAGCATTCCATAACACTCGATAGGGACAACTGCAGCTTGGACCGAGTATGCCTATGAAAAACAGTCGAATTCTTACTCTGGTATTTTCTTGTTTCCTCCCCCAAAACTGAACCAATTTTATTTTATTTTTAAAAATAATATTATAAGAAGAACTACTACAGACTATGTCGGTATGTTTTTAAATGGGGACATGGCAAGGATATATGTGGATTTCATGGTGCAAAAATTTATAAATATTACCTATGCAATTTCGTCTTCCCATACTAAAGGCAGCAAATGGGATTATATTGCTGTCACGAAACATAGCAGTGTTCAGCCAACGTTCTGGCTTGAATTCCTCAGCATCTGGACCCCACACAGGGTGCCTGTGGACTCCGTAGATCATCAGGACACATGACCTACCTTTCGTAAGCGTACAATTCCCTGTGACAAAGAATAACCGAATTTTACCAAATTAATGAGTATAGAAAATAGGTTGCGGTTTGTCTAAACAACAAGATTATTAGAAATGTTACCATACCCCTAACAGTTTAGCCCGCTAACAGCTTAGACTGCATCATCACTTATATACCACCAGGTGAGACCGTAGTCAGGGGTTAACTTGTAGTTGATAAAAAAAGGACTGTTCTTTAGTCTATTAAACTTAGGCTTCCTTTACATGAAGCCGACACTGTGCCGGTGCCGGACCGGAAAAACTAATGTAAACAAACAAAAACCGCGTCAGTGCCGCCCCGCCACAAACACGTGTTTACATTTACATTTGACTAGTTTCGGAGTTTATACCTATGTCCTCCGTCTAAATAATTTTTTTCAGGTACGATTTATCCAGTTCAGAGGCATGGAACTAATCAAAACGTCTATATGCCCAAAGGCCCAAGAAGCCAAGCAAATCGTTATCATTTGACAGCTTAAAACGTATTACTCTAACTGTTTCATGGAGTTCATACATGCTTTTTGACGTGCAGGCATCTGTGAACTCCTTAAACAGGCCGAATTATCCGTTTGACAAAAAATTACAGTTTAATCCTGCCAAAAAAACTTTGATTTAATATTAAATTTAAAACTAGCAATTACTTACGCAACTTGATATCTGAATCAAGTTGCCTTATAACAGCAGGGCCTACAGGATACAACCGCATCGATTCCTTTATCACAGCCTCCAGATATATCAGCTGCGATAGATCTAGCTTCGTGACGTCCCTGTCTTCGTCTCCGAAAACTCTTTGTAACCTGAAAAAAAAAATTTTATTGAATAATAATTCAAAAATTAGTTTATCTTAGTTTGAAAAAGTATTTCGATAGCCCACACAAAACAGTTCTACAGTTCGAATTTTCTCGCTATATTGAGGTGAAAAATAGCATTACCGACTCGCAGTCACTCAAGTGCTGTCCTATTTATACTACTTAGATTAGTTATATTAAAAACCTTCAAATTACGTATTAGCTTATATTTTTACAAAAGTAAACTTGCTGGGAGACAGTACTATATCATCAGCTCTAGACTTTACAGTAAAATTAATAAAGCAATTAAGATAAATCCTCTTAATAAAAATGAATGTTACAGGGTGGTTGCTTACTCAATCATAATGCCGATACTGAAAAACTGCTTGTAGTGCTAGTTCCACTAAAATTATTTTTATTATCATAGTATAACCTTTATTTATTTATTATATTCACACACAGTCGCACACACACACACAAATACATAAACACACACCCACACACACATTCATATTTAATATCTTAACTATTAAATATGAATGTCATTTAGATAAAGCTTAAACATTATCATACATTTATTTACGGAAAGTACTGTCGCCTAAAACCACTTTAGAGACAGTTGGTTATATTCTGAGTAACCAGTATATTTGAGAATAATAAGTAATTATTAAGTTTTCACGCCGTCATCAGGCATTCTGATGAATATAATCAAGAAAAGAAAAACATACCGACATAGCCAGAGTCCTTTTTAAAATATCATTCTTGAAAAAAAAAATCGGTTAATTTTTGAGGAGGAAACAGAATTCGACTGCTTTTCATAGGTATAACCGGTGCAAGCTGCAGTCTTCCCTATCGGGTTATATGGGACTCGATTCGAGGAACAGCGCGACGGTTATATTTTTGTTAAACTTATTCTTTCAATGATGCCATTTCATCTTAAATCCCTCACTACACTCAGGATTCTAACTTGGAAGCACTCACTTTTCTCAAACTAGGCACTCGCAACAAAAACGAACTTTGCTTTCTTGTTGAAAACATAACGAATACAACTTACTCATTGCAAATTTTATCCTGAACCTTAGGATATGATCCGACTAACAACATGGTAAACATTAACACACCAGCCAATGTATCATGACCAGCGAAGAAGAAAGTATCCACATGGTTTTTGATCTCCTGGTCATTTAAAAAGCCTTCCTCTATTGATAGTTCAAGGAGAAGGTCCATGAGTGGTTTGAACAATGGACCTGAAAACGAGATTTAACCTAGGAGTTAACTTGGAAAGAGTTGATTTGAACAAATAAATCTTTTGAAAGACTGACTAATATATCGCTTTACCTTTTGTATTATCATCGGTTCTCTTTAATTTTCTATTTTTCAAATAATTTGCTTTCTTATTACTTAAAACCTGTAAAGGTAGAATATTTGTGTTTCATGATCTGAAAGGCCGACAAAGATTGCGAGGCTAACGAAAACCAGCTTAGCAAGGTAACTTCTTATGGTAGCCTTGTTGTTACCTTAGGAAGACGTTACTTAGCATCGTTACCTGTAAAGATCACTGAAGACGTGCCGACAAGAGTTGCCATAATCCTAAACAGGCTAGCCCGCTACCATCTTAGACGGCATCCATTACTATCAGAATTCCTTCTGAAATACCTTCAGAAATACCTTCGGATATGGCGAACGGAACTCCTCAATGGATAAGAGGAAATTGCTCGCGATCAGTGTAATATCTTAATAAATAGTCGGTTTTTAACCAGACAGCATATTATTTTAATACGTGACTCAGATCATATCTTCGGACATGGAAAACGGAACTCCTCAATGGATAAGAGGTAGTTCCCACGGGAACCAAAAACCTCGATCCACGCAGACGAAGTCGCGGGCATTAGCTAGGATTATAAATAATACTATTACAGAACTACATCTAAATATATTAAAATATTTTTTTAGTGTTTGTGTTTACTGAAGTCGGTTTTTTATATATTTTTTTAATTTTTATGGAATGAAAAAAAGAATGGCAGCACAATAAAAAAAAATGTCCATACAGTATCTGACATGCCGTGCAAAGTTTTTAGGCACTTATCCTGTTTCCTCTTTAGCTCCGACCAATAAAATATAAAGTCGCTATGCAACCAGATTGTCTGGAATCTCTTAGTTATAATTTCCAATATCTCCTCTGTTGCATGTACGTATTCTTTGAGAAGATGTGTCTGGTCTCCAAAGTCAGCTCCGAAAACAGTTACTAAAACCAATGAATAGTTAATGTAAGGTAATGTATAGACACTTTCGATTTCAATAAAACAAAATTATTGATAAGTACTTAGTTCAATTTCTACAAAAGTTCAACTTCAAATTGTATACTTATACATACAACATAAAGTTTCCACAGCATTACATGCAGTATAAACTGAAAAGTCAAACGGTCCAGTACCGACTTCAATCTCTAGGTTTTTGGTCAATCGGCGAGATTGGGCGTTGAATACATCCTGGTATCCATCGAGGACAACTTGGCTAAATGCTGAATTCATTCGTTTTCGATGGATTTTCCATACAGATGCTAGAAAAGAATAAAGCCATAGTAAAGCTCTATAGATCTATCGGCCTCTATGGCAATAGAGACTAAGTATATGGTCACCACTATGGAAATAGTTGCATGACACTGGTTTCATCAAAAATTCGGGTGAAGCAAGAAACTATATTAATTTCATGAAATGAAATTTGAATGCATGCACAATCACATTTTCAAATATTTATTTCTGTGGTCAAGTTGGGTCTTTGGCAGCCGTCAAGCTGACATGTGAAATCAGCTGCCCCGATTTTGATTTTTAATTATATTTTGTTTAAAATACGGCTAATAGGCCTATTACACTGCACTTATCACCGGGCCCTATGGAAAAGGTTGGCGTGGCCGCTAGTTTTGGCGTCGCTATTACACTGCACTAAATACCGGGCCCTATCTTAGTCTAAACGAGAACGTAAAGAGAGTTGGACGTGTATCTTAATATGTTTATTATCGTTCACTGATTATGGCACCCATGCTATCGAAGCGAAAAAAGTTGTATCCATACTAATATTATAAACTAGATTATTTCCGCGACTTCGTCCGCGTGGATCGTGTTTATAATATTATTATGGAGGCGAAAGTGTGTCTATTTATCTGCTACGATTTCAAGGCTCATCTATTCAAACAAATTAGATGAAATTTGGTACAGCGGTAGGTTACGTCCCGGAGAAGGACATAGGATACTTTTTATTCCGGTAAATTAAAGAGTTCCGGGAACCAAAAATACCTCAAATTCTCCATAAATTAGGCATTTCTTTGTACACGTCTATCAGAACAACAAAACTTCTTTTTCTTTAGCACACGATATATTAACAAAATTTACGCGCTAGCCATAGAGACAACTACTCACTAGGCTGGTCGTAAGACGACGGAGCTCCCTAACCGCCCTGAATGTTATTACACTACCCGGTATGCAGAGCGCTTAGGCAGTTAGGCAGACGGGGCTAATCAGGGACCCTTCTTTCCAGAGTTTTATTACTGATTCAGGGTAAGGGTCACTGAGAAAAATGCAGTGTAATAGGCCTATAAGTTCTGCTGTAAGTTGTAATAAATAGAAAGTTACTTCCTCATCATCATCGGAACATAGACTTCGAGGCTGAGACAAAAGTACCTGTCGGATGGCGACCGGCGTGATTCATAAATAAAATCCGGGGGAGCTGCTTGCTTTTATGTCTTTATCACTCATTACTAATTAGCTTAATTATTGCCGCTCACTAATGAGTATATTACACAAAACTAATACTCCCTACACGCTACTCGTACATTCTCGACAATTTCGAGCAATGTCCATCCTCACACTCAGGCAAAGACTTTTCTCACTTTACTTGACTTATTTGTGGAAGTAAAGCTAGAGAATAACCTGGATTGCCTCAGACAAATCTAATCCTACACATAATAATATACTTCCTAACAAAGAAACATATAAGTACAACATTGGTAGTGAATAAGTCAGACAAAGTTATCCCACAAATTGTCCAGATATATAAATACATAAAGTCCCATTTATGTAACAAAATTGTGCCTAAATATCTTGTAACCTACCTACTTATATACCACATTAATAAAAGCTTATTCCTCGTCTTGTCTATTTTATCTGATTCTTTTTGTATCCCTCCATCTGTCTGTTCTCTAAACTCTCAATTTCCCTTCTCTAACATATAAAATTGGTGTGTTTCAGGTGTAGGCATTGTAAAATGTCTCCAAGCGTTCAAAACAGACGAGCAACAGCTTTAGAGAAGCAACAGAAACTTAAAAACGCCCTACAGGAAATAAAAACGCTGAAACAATTAAACACCCAGTTCCTGATAGAACAAGAGGACAATGAAGTTGAACTGAGAGTCATCATTACGAGGAATACACAGCTGAAAGCTGAACTGGCCAGCCGGCAAAGCGCCCAAATTCTTGTGCTAGAGGAGCAAGACTTCAACGCTAGAGCACCAACTTCAGGTGGTAGTCGGCTCTTAACATTTCATAAGTGATACAAGTTGTCCTACATGAAATAAATAAAACATTTATCATTTATTCAATTTAGGTACACGTACACTTATCTATAGAGCGTACTTTGACTTGGCTCAGACTTCACTGAGAGTTACGAGATGGACTTATGTGAGTAGATCACTTGCCGTCCAATTACTTATGGAATTAGTTGCGTGACTTTTTTATCTAAACAAGAAACTATTTTAATTTAAATTTAATTGAATACATGCATTATGACATTACCTAGAAGTTTACACGTGAAATTGTCGATGAAATTAATGTCATTAAACCGATTTCATGCTACTAATTTCGCAGGGTGTATCCAGCTTAAAAAATGCGTGGAACACGAGCCTACTCTGGTTGGATTAATAAATGCAATTCACACACGAAAGTGTTGGTAAAATTAATATCATGAAACTAATTTCGCAATGTAAATTAGGCTTAAGAAAATCGCTCACCTTGACTTGTTGCTAATCCATTCCCGACCCACGGTCGCGCCATTTGATAAAAGTTATCCTTTTCTAAACAAGCATTGGCGATTTTCAAAAAATCGTTTGGGTCTGTCACAACTAAAAAAAAGCAAATTATGTAATCTATACTTTTCGTATCTAGTGTTTTATGTTATATTGTTTACAAACGTTATATTTCTGGCAAAATTCAAAATGCTTTCCAGTTATCCAGTCCAGTGTATCTGCCACTGGTTCGGAATACCATTCTTACCGAGAAGAACAAGCAAGAAACTCGGTGGTTGCTCTTTTGAAAAAAAATTAGGTAATTTTGGTATTAATATTATAATGTAGTTCTAGTTGTAGCTCTAATTTTAATTTTTACATCTTTTTTTATTATTTTGTAACTTTTATTTTATTTTTTAGTAGGTATGGGTCCCTGCCTGAAATAAAACGATTTTATTTATTTATTTTATTTTATAATAAGCTTTTTTCAGGAGCATACTTTTAATGGACTTCTTAAACTTGTGTAAAGGTTGTGGAATTTTGTCTAAACTAATATTATAAGGAGGAAAGATTTGTTTGTTTGTAATGGATAAACTCAAAAACTACTCAACCGATTTTAAAAATTCTTTCACCTATAGAAAGCGACATTATCGAGTAACATAGCCTATATTTTATTTTGAATAAAATAGAGATCCTTACGAAAATTGCAATAATGTCAACGAAGTCGGAAAAAGTCATCTCTTCTGGGAGCATACGTGGCGTGCACTGCCCAAATAGGTAAAGTTACACAAAAATGATGTATGGTGGAATTGTTTCTCTAAAAAAGTTCTAAAAAAAGTCTGCGATAGCATATATCTAACTTTTAAGATTGACTCACAATAAGCATTTTATGGTTTTCAAATTTGGTCTAAACCAACGCTTTATTTGCGAAGGTGTTTTTACTGACATGGTAGTAATCCTTATCAAAATAAATATTATATTAGTCATCTCACGTATTTTATAGATAAAAATTGTCCTTTACACCATTTAATTTAGATTAATATCTTAAGAGATATCATAGAAATAATGTAACGTGCAAGGGAAAATGGAGCGACTCCGGCCGGCGCTCAGATTAAACCTATGTATATTCTCAGGGCTGGCAGCCGTGGCAGGTGTGGTGACTGGTGAGGACGGGACGTACTCTTACAATGTAATATTAAAATGTATAAGCTGCCCACTGCCCACTGGCTACATTGGGTATAGACTATTAGGATTATTAGTGCTACCCGTGCGAAGCCGGGGCGGATTGCTAGTTTTAAAATAAAATGCTCCTTCCCACGAACGACCTTCGGACCTTATTGAGGCGGAGTGATGGAGTCACGAGCTTATGGCGGCCTCTAGTTTGCCTATCATGCAGATCACATATTTTTTGTAATTGTTTCAAATGATGGAGAAAAGAGTGGAGATGGGTTATAGGATTCTACTGCGGGTCGCCATCATCTCTGAATTACTGGCATTCTCTCATTATTGCCCAAAATGCCTTAATGCAGCAAAAAACCTTAAATTCTTCTTCATCTTCATCCATCTATTCAGATTGTTACAATTCAATAATTCGCCCAAGTTTATTAAGCCGAATTTACACTGCGATTTAAGCCTTTATCCGTCTCCGAGATGTTGGCTATCTCTTTAACAAATTCCATCTTAATCGTATGGGCCATCAATGGGATTTTACATTTTACATTACTTATACTTACATAATAGTAGCATGAATTCATTTAAAATAACATACTTACTGTATAGAGGCTTGGGTCCCATAAAACCAATTATGACTCCGCCAGCTTTCAGGCTCTCATCCGACACGTCTTTAATAAAATTCCATAGTTCTGTAACATTATAATGATTAATTTTATTGAATACTAGTATGTTGTTTGGCTGCGCGGATCACTAAAGTGGACCGGGGACATGCAAAGATGTTTTTAGGTATCAAGTAAAAATTAATATAAAATACTTAGTTCTACTTTTAAAAAAATCAAGCTTCTTATCAACGCTATGAGCTGATGAGCTAGTTGCTTGTTGTTGAGAGCACTGGTACCTACGTATGTTCATAGCGCATGAGGGTTGTGCTAGAGTGGTTCTAACTATGCAAAAATATTCTTGAAAAACTTTAAGTCACCTAAATTATAGAACTTTCCGGGAAAATGCATGCTTACGTACGTCATTAAACTGGGTAGCTATTGTTATAAAATTATTTATTGACTAGCAAATGCCCGCGACTTCGTCTGCGTGGTTTGAGGTGTTTTGGTTCCCGCGGGATCTCTTTAATGTTCTGGGATAAACAGTAGCCTATGTGCTATTCCAAACTATAATATATCTCTGTGCCAAATTTCAGCCAAATTCGTTCAGCCGTTGGGGCGTGATTGAGTAACAAACATCCATACATCCATGCATCTATATACATCCATACATACATACATCCATACATACATACATCCATACTTCCGCATTTATAATATTAGTAATATGATACTATCACATTTCACGATTTAGATAAAAGTAGATATACACACATGTTACCAATAGTTTTTGTTTTATCGGGGAATTTGCACTGAATCATGTTTTGAGGACCTACAGCTACCGAAATGAAAAATTCGGGGCTTAAACAGTATCTTCCTAAACTAAAATCCTAATCAACAAATATTTACCAATTGCCTGGCACTTATGTAACTACCTCTTCTACATAGAAAAAAGTATAATTAGAAGTAGTTATATAGTAACGTTCTGGACTCCCGATTTCATCCAAGTCGCGTAAATTTTGCTGTTGGGAAAATCCACCCATCTATACTAATATTAATAAAGGCCCAAGAGTTCCCGTGGGTATCAGAAAACCTTAATCTACACGGACGAAGTCACGGGTATCATCTAGTAAGTAATCAAGCGTAAGCAGCAATAAAATCCTGCATACGCTTGTAATTGAATTATAATAAGTCGGGCAAAGCGCACTAGATTACCTTAACCCGCTTTCAACTCAATTTTATAAGTGCCGCACGCCATGTTGTTTAAATTTAAAGTCGGTTTCTTTAAAGGTGAATGTACACTACATTTCAAAAATGTACACTACATTTACACTTGAAAACGCTTACTCAAACTGTTGGTTCCCAGCAAACGATGGGCATGTCCGATAAGTGGTAAAGCGCCTGGGAGTGCTGGTGGTTCATCCTTACTTGAGTTTCTTCGAGCCAACGCCAAAAGAACACAAATCAGGAACACTAGTACCAGAACCGCTGTCAACATGATCAGTCGGTCAATCCTCCCTTCAGATATCTGTTTAAAAGCAGATTATTTGAAGTTTCTAGGAAATTGTTTATTATGTAGTCGAATTATATTTAGGGTTCCGTGCATAGGAGGAAAAATGGAAATTATAGTATCACTACGTTGTCCGCCTGTCTGTCAAACACCTTTTTCTCGGAAACGCGTGGAGGTATCAAGCTAAAACAGCTCATATCAAGTACATATGTCTACGATCCCATTGAGCTGTAAAAAGAATTAAGCTCCTAAGTCAACGCAATTAAAAGATACGGCCGTTCATGTCGCATATTTTCCCATCCGCCAATAAATCAAACCTACCCATAGGGTACTTCCCATCGACCTAGAATCATGAAATTTGGCAAGAAGCAAGGTCTCACAGCACAATTAAAAGAAAAAATCATAGGAATTCATAGGGGAACCATAGGAATTGAATTGTTTTTCAGGCGCTACCGGTTTAGTACCTACTGCATACGGAGGCCAGTTATTTCGCAGCTATTTACGTTTTATTATATATTTATTGTTCTTAACAAAAATAATTTATATTGTGTGGTGGTACAGTACCCTTAGTTTGCTAGTCTGACTCCCACTGGACCTTTTTTTCTTTAAATATTACACAGTACACTACTTAATACTCACCAACGCAGCAACAGCAACCTGGGTGAGTAGCGT
Organism: Erebia palarica; assembly: GCA_964035005.1. NCBI lineage: Eukaryota > Metazoa > Arthropoda > Insecta > Lepidoptera > Nymphalidae > Erebia > Erebia palarica. The sequence continues at coordinate 7,748,899 of OZ035993.1, read as the reverse complement.
TAAAATAATGACGCTGGAGTCGGAAAATCCTTATATATTATGATCTCAAAAAAAAAGTATCAAAGTACTTGGAACTTGCTTACAAGACTAGCGCTATTTGGAATGTTGACTCAACGATTATTGAACCAATGGTTGTATCAGTTAACGGCCTTATTGCGAATACTTTCAACCAAACACCTCGAGAAGCTTTCGCTTGGTTGTTGTATTAAGGGTTGATACAGAATGCGGTTTACATTGAGACGGCGCGAATTTGAAGAAGTTCCTCTCTCTGGAGCCTTGACCACTGGCGCAATGGGCGAAAGTTTTATAGGATTATTTTTAAATGTGTTTTGTGTAGTATTTTAGTTTATTTAAAACGTGTTTAGAAATAATTTTTGTAAAAATCTGTACAAATAAATGGGAGTAGGTGTACTAAAAATTAAGGAACACAAAAAGCCGAACCCGCCAAGTGCGAAACAGAATCGCCAACTGAGGATTGCACACCTCAGAAAATTTATAAATTGGTTAGATTTGATTGATGTTATCCTTGAGTTCCCGCAGGTATTCAGGGATGGCACCAAGTAGGTATGTATAAAATAGGTAGCATGACCTAACGTAACGGTTAACCTTGGGAAGTAAAACGGCCGGCAGTTTTGATGCACTGTTATATCTTGATCATTTTTTGTACTTAACCCTTAGATTGACTTAGATGAAATAAAGGTAGATCCTAAATAGGTATACAGGGTTTCGATTTTTGTCGTTTCGAAAAAAATGGAATAGAAGTTCATAGAATATATTATTAATTCTATTTAATATTTTAATTCTATCTATAATGTAAACTACTCAATAGTACTTAGAGTATTATTTATTTTTCATATTAAAAAATTACAAAACATTTACTGAAATGGGGAATACCTGATTCACATTTTTTTGTAAATTTTATCCCCAAGGACGTGTAATAGATAGTTAGTCCTCCAATCACGCCGCAACAGATTAACGTAATTTATTGCATGGGTATAGTTGAGGATGGACAGTGGCATAGGCTACTTTTCATCCCGGAAAATAATGAAGTGCTGTGGGAATTGAAAAAAAACTTATGCCACACGAACGAGTGACGCTCAATCACACCTGAACGGCTGAACGGATTGATTTGATGAAATTTGGCACAGAGATAGATCGTAGTCTGAAATAACACGTAGGCTTCTTTTATCCCGAAAAATTTAAGAAGTCCCTCGGGAACCAAAAACACCTCAAATGAATGTTTGTTACTCAATCACGCCAGAACGGCTGAACGGATCTGGATGAACTTTGATACAGAGATAGATTAATGTCTGGAATAGCACATAGGCTACTTTTTATCCTGGAAAATTAAAGAGTTCCCGCGGGAACCAAAAAATCGCAAATGGATGTTTGTTAGTCAATCACGCCATTACGGCTAAATGGACCTAGATAAACTTTCCACAGAGATAGATTATAGTCTGCAATAGCCAATAACACAGGTACTTTCTATCCCGTATCATTTAAAACAATTCAATCCACGCGGACGAAGTCGCGGGTATCAGCTAGTAGGCCTATAAACCCTATTTGACGAATAAATTTGACGTTTTGACAGACGTAGTGTAGGAATCCTACACAACATCTGTCAAAAAAGTAGTCTGTATTAAAGACCCTTAGTCATTTTAACATTTGGATATGTTTATAAAACAATAAAAAATGTTGAGTAAAAAAAGAATAACAAAAAATTATATTACTTTAAAAATATAATAAGTTAGTTTTTGTGCAATAAAGCAATAATTTTATTTAAAAGATAACACAACTTTTTAAACGTATAATTCTAGGGATTTTTTGCTCCTCGAAGTTTTGCACGGCATATAAAACCAAGTAAATTGCATGTAGGTATATTATACTCAAATCTTCATAAAACTGTGATATTTTATTATTAATATATGCGGGGATTTTATGTCTGACATGGATCGCGGTTAGTATATTAACCTGTGAACTGAGTTTATAGAGAGAATTGGGCTAGGAATCTATCTTGCTGTATTATTTGCAAATTATATTTCTTTTTCATTGACATCGCGGCTTTACGTACGTCAGAAAGAGTTAATAACCACCTATTTGTAAGCGGTAGGTAGATGGGATAATAATTATATTATAAAATGTACCTAAGTAATTTTAGGGCTTTTTAGGGTATCACGTTTTATTGTTTACTAATTTATCCAGGATAAAAACTTTTTATCTGTCGTTCCCCGTGAATCTCTACCCTATCTTCATATCTCTATGTCACCGCAAGATTGTAAAAACAGTTAGATTGTAATCTATCTAGCGAAATTGTAAACTGTCGAAAGATTGTGAACGGTTCAATGTTCTGAGTGTCAATTTTTGAAATATTCATTGTATTTACGTTTTCTTGTCTCTTTCTTGTAGGTTAGGTTAGGGTTCGACTTAAAAACTTAGGTTTTATCGGGTTAATATACCTAACAGATTACAATCTACCGAAAAATAATGCGTTATATTGTAATCTTTCGACAGTTTACAATCTCGCGAGTTAGATTATAATCTAACGGTTTTTACAATCTTACGGTGACATCTATACCAAATTTCATCAAAATCAGTTGTAAATATAAATCTGTAAAGCGTAGTAGATAGACAGCAAGTTAGACAGACAGAATTAAGAAGATAGACACACTTTGGCATAATTTATATTATTAGTATGGATTCTATTTTAAATAAATAATTAGTTTGCAATATTTTAGATTGATTCAAATGTTATTTTAAACGCTTACTTCAAAAATCACATGAGGTATATTTTGACCGTAATTTAGGTGTATAGTTACTGTCGCGAAGTTCATACATACTGTCGCGAAATACTTAAGTCTATGGTAAAGATAATGGAAATATTAGTCTATGCTAGAATTACATATTTTTTGTCTACGACGTACCGGGAATAAGTCGATGGGTCTTTAGTTAAGGAATTTTCGCCATAACAGCTCCTTTGTGGTGGCACGCTGTTTTCGGTCTGGAAATGTGGTGGAAGCCATGACCCCCGCGTCACACAGAGATGGTGAAATCAAAGCTAAGTACCTAGGCCTCTTTTATGTGTATATATATAGGAATTTCCAAGCATCTATTTGTTGATCAACTCATTGAGGGCGCTCTCATAAGTATGAATTAGGCGTGCCGTGGAAGGGTAAGGGTTGTGTCCTATGGTCAGGTGAACGCCTGTAGAGTAGTGTTAAAATAAAGTCGGACGCACGGACAGGTAGACGCGAGAGCGTATGGTAAAGCCTGTCCCTGCGAGGTTCCAGGGACGAACCAGTTAAAGGCGGACGCACGGACAGGTAGACGCGAGAGCGTATGGTAAAGCTTGTCCCTGCGAGTTCCACGGGGAACATGAACATAATCAGATAGAAAGGTGGAAGTAAGCATCTCATCCACGACCTCCTACAGGATTCCATGGGGAACTTAGCGATTCTGGGGCCATCGTACATTGTAACCTTTACTTTATCCCTAGCCGTGGATAAAGTAGTTTTTTGTACTTTATCCACGGCAAGGGATATTATAACGATAATCCGCTAGATTTTAGGGCATCACAATGGTGATTTCATAGTTAATTTAAACGTGCAGGTCACCGTGACGACGAAGGAGGCAGGGGGAGATCGGTAAGAGAATGCAGGGAGAGAAAAATGGGAATAGAGCAGGTGCAACGGGCACACTACGACTAATGTGCAGGTATGACTCCAATGTGATAGTGTATTCAATCGGCAAAATTCTATTCCACTAAAACATCCCTTTATATCTATATTTTAGATTAAGTAAATAAGCATATGTTATTGACTTAAATGGGCCTAAGCAGATAGTGGAATAGAATATGGGGGCTCGCCGACAGTTATCGTTAATGAATATCGGTATGAATGTTGGTTGGTCATCTGGCAGCATCAAATGTCATTTATGACCGACACTGTCAAAATAACGTGTATTTCCGTCGTTATGAACTCGTGAACTCGAGAATGCTACCTCGCGTGTTTCTAGTGGATTCTCTGACGATTTGGCACATTTCACTGGACTTTGGATCTTATCAATACTTGGTTACGCATGCTGGGTGTCGGCCTGTAGAAATGTTCAAAGAGCTGTGAATATGGAGGATAGAGAGCAAGTACCAGGGCCTTTAACTCAACATTACAGAGTTGACTGCATGGTGAGGAATGTCCTTACATCAATGACAAGTTCGTATTTTATACAAATGCCCTAAGAGAGAGGTGGTGGCAGAAAGGATCTATCCCAATGAGGTATTTAAATATGCTGTTTATACATTTTTCAAGGACTAGATAATAACTCGTAACTCTTCTGTCTGGATTTAGGTTTTAAAATTCCAGGATTTGATTTTCCAGTATAAAAAATAAAGTATGCCCGTCTTCAAGTCCCAAGGTTTAACCACACAAATAATCAAATCCATTACTCCGTTAAGATGTTATTGAAGTACAAACAAACACTATTGCATTTATATTAATGAAAACTGTAAATAATAAATGTACCTAATTGTTCAATAAACCTTAAATTTTGCACAATAGCAAAGGTAGGGTTATGTTTTAATACATTTCTGCGTATGTTAGGATAATTTTGACCCTGGAAGTACTGCTAGATGGATTTTTATTTAATCAATGAGGTGGTTATTCTTTGTATCTTGGGATTATTTTCCGCACTTAGGCGCAGGCGTCCGCTGTACGTAAAAAAGTTGAGATAGTTATTGGCACGTTTTGTTTTTACAAAATAGTGGCTGTAAATTACAAAACAGAAATAAACATTATTTTAGAATTGTGTAGGTACCATATTAAGTGGCATACTGATGAATAGTTCTTTCCAAATCAAGATGATGCCTCCAGCCATAATCCTGAAATAACATAACCAGAAAGTTGTATAGGTCTCAACATATCTTTTGGTTTTGGTTATTTTTATCTTTTACAAAACAATTTTTTTATCATGAAATTTGGTGGAAACTCATCTTTTTATGGCCCAAACACACTGTATTTTTTTGATTTAAAATATTTTGTTTTTCACCTTATTTTTACTTAATATCGCAAAAGCATTCATCTTCAAGCAACTTTTTTAAAAAAGTCGGTAGACTTTTTGTTTGTTGAAATCTCTACTTTCTGATGGTGTAAAAAATATACATTACTATGGTAAATTTTCTCAGAAAATGCAAAAAAAGGAAAAGAACTCGAATCTGATTTATTTTTCATCATGAAAAATATACATTCCTGTGGTAAATTTTCTCAGAAAATGAAAAAAAACAAAATGAACTCAAATCCAATTTTTTTAAATCATTATGATAAATTTCGAGCTATTTACTAAAATTTACACTTTAATTACTCGAAAAACGTAGACCCAGCACGCCTAGCATGCGCACAACGAGATATTCTCGCAACGAGAGAGAGAGATGTTGTCGTGTCGCTTTATTTCTCGTTTACCCTAACATGCGCGCTACGTGTGACAAGATTCTCGTGGAAGAGTTGGCCTTGTCGTGTGGAGAAACCAATGTTGCCCTTTCCCAATAACATGCGATATTCTAATGTTGCAACACCGATTTAGTTCATTCATTGTTCATTATTCTTAATGTGCTCTAAGCCTTTTATTAGAATTTTTTATCTGTAAACTTTAAAAATGACGTCTAGACACTGACTTAACTTGTCTCTGACACTGACAGTGACAAGTCTGAGAAATTATTTTTAAAAACAACTCTATTTTTATTGTGAGAATTTTACAAAAAAAGAAATGAATTTGGTGATATGGATAAATACAATGTACTTTTGAAATGAAAGTGTATTAAAGTGTAACAGAAATAGCGACGTTGTTAAATTTACATTTGACGCGTATTCAAATGATGAAAGCACCGATGGTTGCAATTGTTTTAAGTAAAACGTGGCCATGTTGTGTGAGCGTGTAAAGTCCAGTGAAGTGAGAAGAACTCGTTGTCACACCGTGGATTGAGGTGTTTTAGGGGTATGAAAAATAGATAGTAGCCGATTCTCAGACCTATATAATAATAATCCTTTAATAATCCTTTATTTGCTAGATTGTAGGTATACAAAAGAGGTGTTACAGGTAAAAATAGAAACCAAGCCACAATCAGCCATGAAATGGCATGCAATCATTCACTTTTGTCCTAAAACAAATTAATTAAAATATGACAATAGCTTCAAAATGTCAATAAATGTCATGATTTATATAGTAATTAGGTTAGGCTAGCTAGCATTAAGTTCTATTGTATTATTTTCAATAAAAAAAAAAGTCAATAAATTAGATAATACATTGAATTATCATCATACATTATCATCATTACATTACATCATTTATAAAAACACCATTAATTGTATCTACTTTATGATAAGGCTTAAAAATAAAAAATATTTTTACTATGAAAATAGTCAATAACTGAATAATAACATTTATCCAGCAGCCAAGCGAAAAGTCGATTTTTGAATGGCACTAAAGGTAATCTTTTTAGTTCGGCTGGTAATTTATTGTAAATCTTGACGCACATAGTATCACAACTTTTATTGTAGTGGCAACTCTTTGGTTGATGTCTCATGACCAAGCTATCTCGGTTTCTGCTACTTCTTGGATATACCTCAAATGCCTTTGTGAACAGATTTTCGTGAGTCTTAACAAAAACGCATGTTTCAAAGATATATAAACAGGGTAACGGTAATACACGCAAATTTTTAAAGTGCGGTTGACACGATTCCCGATGAGTGGCTCCTGTCATCGCACGTATAAATTTTTTTTGTGCTAGAAAAGCTCGGTTTATTTCTACTGAATTCCCCCATAGGATCAGCCCATAGCGCAAAACAGATGAAACGTAGCAGCAAGAACTGTATGCGGTAATGATATTTTACGCAACCTATATAACACGAATACATAGCGATGTAGTTTTTGGCATACCATATTAACATGTTCTTTCCAGTTTAAGGTTTTGTCTAGTTGTAACCCTAAAAACTTAATTTGTTGAGATTCCGATATTGGAGTAATATCATAATTTAGGTTAAGTTTTGGTTGAGGTTTTCTATTACTAATGCAAAATTGTATGTATGATGTTTTAGTGATGTTTATCTGTAAATTGTTATTTTCTAGCCATTTTATTATTTTTACTATTTCATTATTGATATCAGACTCATATTGGTCAAGCCTACTGAATATGCATATAAAATTTCATAAAAATCGGTCAAGCCGTTTCGGAGGAGTATGGTAACTGACATTGTGTGACGAGAATTTTATATCTTCTTCTTATACCTTATTTGTGCAGCGTGTTTTTTAGTTTTCGTCACTAATAACATAAATAACTTGTTTCTTACAAAGGAACATACACCAAATATAAGCGTTGAATTAATAGACTTTACAAAAAAATACATACCTACCTATCACAAATTAATTGGACTAAAATTAAAAATACCTACTTGCCTATTTTGTTTACATATGAAACTTTTAATTCTAGTATAGAAAGGATTTTATGAATTTTCGGACAAGCATCTGGTCTGGCACTATTTATTTATTATAATAACTACATATTATTATTATTTAATAGGTACAAAATGGCAGCAGCGGTCTGTTTTATACATTCGTTTCATCAGATATGTTTTTATTCGGCGATATGTTGTAGGTACGAGTTCATACAGACAATTTGGACATACAGACATTACAGACATTTTATTTATACAGTATCCTGTATGCAATATGGTGGTTAATCCTGTAAATACGGAGCGAACATTTTTTTTATCCACTACAGGTTAGCCCTACAACATACCTACATAACCTGAAGCCTGATAAACGAAGCCTGAATAGCAACAGAATACACCGGATGCGTTAAAAATGATCCTGTAAATACCGATTTTCTGTGTGAATTAGCCCTAGTGTCTATATTATTTCTTCCTCTTTTCAATTGCAATATGGTGTCCAGAATGCGGCTTGAACAAAATTTCAAATTTAGCAACCCTCTTAGTGTGATCTCCCGTCACCCTGTAGTGTTGGAACACATGCGCTAGAGTTGTCTTCATTGACATATAGGCGAACGTTTGTCCTGTGAAAATAAATAGAGAAATATTAGAATATAAGAAACCTCTCGCAATGTGCGTTGTATTCCTCATTTCTGAAGGTCGTGATCTCTTTTCATAATGAAGAAAAAATCAAAATAACCCATCGCCAGCTAAGCACGAGTACTACAATAAAAGCAACAATTTATTACTTGATCTAACGGTGAAGGAAAACATCGTAAGGAAATCTGCATGCCCGAGCGTTCTTTATTCCACCGCCGGCTCACTACTCTCCGCTCAGAATGAGAAGAGTCATTTGGATCACCATGCTGGCCAAGTATGCATTGGCAGAAATATTATCTTTACGAATATCATGAAGAAATCTGTCATTCTGAACTAGGTCAGCGAGGTGGACTGTGACCTAACCGTTTTCATTTTGAGAGGAGATTCGTACTCAGTGCGAGAGTAAGTAATGAAAAAAAATCATATTAAGTACTAGATGATTACCGCGACTTCATCCGCGTGAATTAGGATTTTTTGATTCCCGCGGGAACTTTTTCATTTTCCGGGATAAAACTTAGCCTATGTCCTTCCCGGGGATACAACCTACCCCCGTACCAAATTTAATCAAAATCGGTTGAACGGATGAGCCGTGAAAGCGTAACAGACAGACAAAATGACAGACAAACACACATTCGCATTTATAATATTATATAGTATGGAATAACATGTATTTAGTACTCGTTTCGTTACCTATGCAATTCCGCCTTCCCATACTAAAGGCAGCAAATGGCTTGGTAATGCTGTCACGAAACGTTGCAGGGTTCAGCCAACGTTCTGGCTTGAATTCCTCAGCATCCGAACCTCACACAGGGTGCTTATGGACTCCGTAGACCAGCAGGACACATGATCTACCTTTCGTAAGCGTACAGTTCCCTGTGACAAAAAGTAACCTACTTTAACCACATAATAGAAGTTTGCCAGTTATACCAAATTAATGAGTATAATTTCTGTAACCTTTATGGTTACAGAAATATAAGTGTTACAGAACAAAAGTGTAACAGAATCGAAGCTGTAACCCTATTGAATATGTTTTTAATTCTGATAACCTAAAACACTTATATTTCTATAACAGGAACGAATCTGTACCAGAAATAAAGGGTTTTTTAAAGTGTAACCGAAATAGTGACGTTGCCAAATTTTCTGTTGACGCGTATTCCGTTCAAAAGGACATGACCAGTAATTGCCCTCCGATTCGGGACAATGCACAGGATTTCCGTTTTTACAGTAAGGTTTAAAAATTCAAAACGAAATTATTATGGATTTATTATTCCAAATAAGGTCAGGGTTCAAATGACAAAAAAAATGCAACCCTATGTAACGCTATAAAAATATTTTACTTCGCATTCGCTTATACGAGAGCCCCCCTGAAATAAAGTATTTTATAACTGTTTAAGCCATATTCGGCTGGAGGCCATCCGTTTACATATTATATTTAAATTTGAAGCAATTACGGACGGACGGACGGACGTCCGTGACAAGTGCAAATTCACTCAAGTAGACCTTCGCTTCGCTCGGTCAATAATGAAACTGTGGAAATCTCGTTGATTTGGGTTTAAATAAGACTCCCGAATAGTTAAATATCACTATATTCCACTTTTACAATTATCGAGTTCAATTTAACAGTATTAGTTAGGTACAATTACCACGATCTCGATATTTGTAACTCGCGTTTGACTGGCGGCGCGTAAAAAGTAGTACGGGGCTACCGTGAGAGCGTTTGGATCGCGACTGGCGAGCTTAAAGGACTTGACCGGTGGAACTATGGCAGCTTGCCTAGGTGTCAAAAATCAATGTTCAGCAATGATTTCTTTATTATTGTAATTGTAATATTTCACTGTTTTCAGATAAAAAAAATTCCGGAGTCTGAAAGCTCGGAAAACTGCGAAAATGAACAAAAAAAGTTTCACCAAAAGATTGCTTTCCCACACTAGATGGCGCTATTTATTGTGTTGAGCGAGTCTAAAAAATATTTTCAAGTATTATTTCTTTATTATTGTAATTGTTATATTTTATAGTTTTCAGATAAAAAAGTTTCAGGAGTCTGAAGGCTCTGAAAACTGAGAAAATAATTAAAAAAAGTTTCACCAAAAACTGCTTTCCCACACTAGATGGCGCTATGTATTGTGGTGAGTCTAGAAAATATTTTTAAGTATTGCTCACTACATTTGTTAACAAGTTCAAGTATTCGACCACAGATGGCAGCATATGCAATGTGAAAGGGCGTTCCAGTTCAACTATTCGACCATAGATGGCGGCATATGCAATGTGAAAGGACGTTCCTTTAAACGCAGTATTTCAAAATGCTTTGTTCGATCTGTTAGTTTGAGACTTGTCAAAAAATAAAAATAATTATAAACAAAACATACATTTCCCTTTCATTACTATTTAATTGATCAAAAATAAATCATTCATAATATAATGACTAAGGTACTGGTATTCATGTAGCGTTACAAGATTATTAATAGGCATGGATATAATGGAACGTCAAAATGGAGTAGTGCTTAAAGAGGAAAGCGGACGCTCAAGATTTAAACAATAAACGCACTGTTTTTTTTGTCATTTGAACCCTGACCTTATTTGGATTATTAAATCCATAATAATTTCGTTTTGAATTTTTAAACCTTAATCTAAAAACGGAAATCCTGTGCATTGTCCCGAATCGGAGGGCAATTACTGGTCATGTCCTTTATCGGCCGGCTACCGGTGCGCTGCGCCCGCGCTTAACGGGATCTACGTCCCTCGCCGCGCGCCCCGCTCCTGACATCCACCGGGGTGCCTGGCGGTTCGCATCGCGCGTCCGGCCGCAGGCGCTCGAGAGGAAATTAAATATTTAAATGATATTTTTATATACTTATTGTATTGATTCTAATTTAGTTTTAATGTTATTACTATATTGTATGTACCTACTGTGTATATTTCTAAATTATATATTGTTTAATGGTATATACGTGTAAACTCTTTATAACGAAACTCAAGGGACTGAGCATTTTTTGTCGTTATAGAGAGTTATCGTTATATGGAGTGAACAAAAAAACAACCAAACTCTCGCAGTATGACGCATTGTTTTCTCGAAGACCATCACATCCTTTCAGCACGTGTTCAAGGCAATTAAGGATAACAAAAGCTAGACCGACCTCGGATGTTTCGGAGCTTCAAAGTCTTTTGTTACCTGATAACATAACATAAACAATAATACCGATAATAAATATTTACTGTCTACAAATATGAACACATTTCTTCGTAATAGAGAATAGCGTATCGCTATAAAGAGTGTTTCAATATGTGGGTTTTAACGCAAACCAACCAAGTTGGGTTCACTTCAACGTTACAGGGAGTTTATTGTTATAAAGGATAACGTTATTTAAAGAGTTTACACTCATGTATTTGGTAGTGTAATATTTAAATTTTATATTTATATATGTAAATAATATTAATTATAATGTATATATGACTGTACGTGCGTGTCACCCACAAAACCATGTTTTAAATACGTTATGTACTTACAGTATACAGGCATGTATCCCATATAAGCAGTTACAACTCCGCCAGCTTTCAGGCTCTCATACGAGACGTCTTTAATAAAATTCCATAGTTCTGTAATATTATAATGATTAATTTTATTTAATACTAGTATGTTGCTTGGCTTCGCGGACCACTAGAGTTGCTCACTGACATGCAAAGATGTTGGGTTCTGTACCTAAGAAGGAAAACGGGAACGGGGACGGGGACGGGCGCTAATGTGGGACGCAACATGCGTAGACACATTGGCCCCGTGTCATATCAGGGAGACAGCATCAAGGCCGGGAGCCGCAGCAGAAAAGGCTTAAGCTAAGCGGCGGAAGTATGCCTCTCTCATAGAGAGTTACATATTTGTTCCGTTTGCCGTGGAGACCCTTGGGCCGTGGAGTCTTAGTGCCAAAAATTTTTTGCGAGATATTTCACCGTGGTTAATTGCCTCATCTGGTGACAGAAGGGCTGGCTCATTTTTTGCGCAAAGGATCAGCCTGGCTGTCCAGCGCGGAAATGCAGCCAGCATTCTTGCCACCATTCCACGTGGGCATGATTTATATAATAATTAGGTTAGGCTAGCTAGCATTAAGTTCTATTGTATTATTTTCAATAAAAGAAGGAAAAATATGTGTGTATATTTATATTTAAGACCTTCGTAACAATGTGAGCATGTCGGCGACATGCATGTCGGCGCGGAGCATGTCGGTTACGCGAATCCACAAGTTGACCCCCTACCAAAAAGTGATCAACGCAGCTTAAGAAGTTTTCACTTCATTAATAAAAAGACTAATAATATCGCATCGTGCTAAATGTAAAATCTGATTTGCTGCCCACTCCCCACTGCCTATATTGTGTTTGGATGGACTATTATGATTATTAGTGCTACCCGTGTAAAGCCGGGGCGGGTCGCTTAACAGTATTAAAGCAATAATAAAATCCAGCATACGGCATGCTTGTTAACTAATTTTAATAAGTGGTGAAAGCTCATTAGATTATCTGGCATTTTCCTTACCCACCATCAACTTAAATTAAAAAGCGCTGCACGCCGTGATGTTTGAATTTAAAATTGGTTTCTGGAAAGGTATTAAATTGTAGTGGTATGAAAACGCTTACTCAAACTGTTGTTTCCCAGCAAAAGATGGCCATGTCCGATAAGCGGTAAGGCGCCTGGGAGTGCTGGTGGTTCCTCCTTACTTGAGTTTCTTCGAGCCAACGCCAAAAGAACACAAATCAGGAACACTAGTACCAGTACCAGAATCGCTGTCGACATGATCAGTCGTTCAATCCTCAATCATCTCATCAGCTAGCTGTTCGAAAACAGATTCTTTGAAGTTTAATCTAGCAAAATGTGTAGCCGAATTACTTTTTTTAAAAATTTTGGTTTTTGAAAAAAAAGTTATTCCAGGTTAGCTATCCATCCTCGGGATGCAACCATTCTCTGTACCTGTCGTAATCGGTCGGCAGTTACAAAATAGAGTCGTGAATAATGAAAGCGGTTCAGAGAGACAGACACACTTTCACATTTATAATATTAGAATGTACGTAAGTATGGATTTTCTTTGAATAATACACTTAATAATACTCACCAATACAGTCAACCTTGTTGAGGAGTGTTAGAATAATAACTCTAGAGTAGGAAAATCACTATATTTTTTTTATCTAAATTATCATAAAAATCCGGACCCGCCAAGTGTGAAACAGACTCAAAACAAGACAAACGAGGGTTGGCGAGCGTAGCTTAAAATAAAACGTATAAATTGGATAGATTTGATTTGTAAAGAGTCATAGGATTTTATTGATGTTATCCTTGAGTTCCTGCAAGTATTCAGGGATGGCACCTAAGTATCTAGAAAGTAAAACCACACAATAGGTAACAGTATGGTAAAACATAGCCAAACAAGGTAACCTTAGATAGTAAAACAGTCGACCGGCAATTTTGTTGCACCGATAGACTATATATATAGTATTAACTGCAATAGAGTAGCACATAATTTGCAGATTTCTTAGACTTAAAGTTCCATAGTCTCAGGTACTTAGCCTTAGGCTTAGATTTAATAGGATACGATTTACACAGACTTCTATTCAATAGCATTATTCGCCTCTAAAAATTTTCATTGTCCTCTGACTACTACTACTACTACTACCACTACTACTACTATTTTATCCACCATTAACAACGTACATTAACAATGTACAGTCAAATATGAATAATTTTTAACTCGTCGATACATAGAACCACTGAGGGGAAATGTTTAACTAATCACCAAAAATAATAAATGATCACCACAATTAATGAATGACCACCAAAACTTTAAGCAATTGAACTAGTTTTAATCGCGCTTTTTTTTAACTTCAGTAAAACTTGGGTATGTTGACCCAATAACCCCCTCAATATATTTCATGTTTAGCCCTTACCCAACCTAAGATTTTAACAAACATACTTATTATACAAGATTTATCTGCATAAATTCGAATGACGCTCTCTGATTGAAGCAAATGTCCGGTCGCGCCCGTCTCTTTCTCGCCAAATAGATCGTGCAGTGGCTATTTTCATCATAAAATAATACAAAAGATATATAATTTTACATGCTAAATTATAATGCGAGTATGTGACGTTTTCTAGTTGAAGCTTAAACTATATTTTTTTAGGAACATACTGATGTGATGTGGCTGAGCTAGTACATACGATGGCGATGTATAAATCAGTACTGACATGTACCTAATAATAATTGTTGCTCTTTACTAGACGCTTTATTTGGAATATTTACTTACTGTTGTAAAAAAGACGAATTAGTTTCCTATTAGAAGCTTTCTCATTTTCCCGTTGCTTGGTTATCAGAAGCAAGTTTTGTGGGCAAAAAGAAATCTGCGGCTCGACTTATTATTACCCGATTTATCGGTAGATCCTAAAATAATATAAACTCCTAAGGATATGCTGTCAAAGTCTCAAGGCGACCCAAAAAAAAAACCGTGACCTTAGCTAGTGTGCGTGAATGTTTATGTGTTACCTTGTAGTGCTGCGCTTTACTAAAATATCGACACAATGCACGTAGCATGTTTGTAGCAAACACAGACATCAAGTCCGTGTCAGTGTCGTCACGTCTGGTTTGACACCGATTAAGTTGCATGCATTGTAGATATTGAGGAAATCAAATAAAAGTACAAACCACACATTTTATTTTCGTTTTATTGTCGAAACTAATATTATAAACTTACTTACATATATACCAAAAATTGCGGAACGGGCAGGATTTGAACCTGCGTAAAATTATAAAACAAAAAATTTCCTCATGTGTAATAAAATTAAAATTAAAAAGTGGAAAGATTTGATTTTTTGATTCTTTTAGTGTTAGATTTTTGGTCCCTGGCTGCGATTCATGTGTGCTGCTGGTCCATTGTGTGAGGTAGGTCCTCAAATTTAACGGTAGGTTACTCAAGTACGTATCAAATAAAAAATGCAATTTATTAGATAATTATTGTATATATTTCTAAAGTACACTACATGTATCAAAATAATAATTAGGTATGTTAATTAATTTTGTATAATATATCTACGAAAATACTTACACAGATTCGATATAAAATCTACAGTCTGCGAGAATTGTGCAACCTTACCAAAAAACTATATTTTTAAATAACATAAACATAAGACAACGATTACATTAGTGAATGAACTAGAAGTTTAATTCGCTATAATCCGCTACAGTAGGCAAATCTGTGTGGTACAGTGCGTGTCTTTCACCTGCAGCATGCGACACCCACCACCCAGCAATTCGCACAGGCACAACACCACACCACACAAATCCTCCAAATCACTCTCAACGTACGTGTCACTCCGACACCGGAGCATCTTCAGGAGATGTTGACTCGACAATGCACGATTGTGAATCATAATCACAATCACAATCTGTAAGTTGACAGATAACCGTAATATCTATTATCTGCCAAAATAATGTTTTATCCATACTTCCATACTTATATTATAAATGCGAAAGTTCGGATGTATGTATGGATGGATGTTTGTTACTCAATCACGCCCCAAAGCCGAACGGATCTGGATGAAATTTGGCACAAATATAGATTATAGTCTGCAATAACACATAGGCTACTTTATATCCCGGCAAATTAAGAGATCCCGCGCGAACCGAAACACCTCAATCTACGCGGAAGAATTCGCGGGCATTAGCTAGTTGTTTACTAATTTTCTGGGATAAAAAGAAAAGTTATAACGTATGTCCTTCCTTGTGAAGCAACTCTCTATACCAAATTTCGTCAAAATCCGGTAAGTTAAATCGTTAAATCGTAGCAGACAGACTCACGGGTAGAAAAACAGACAGACAGACACACTTTGGTGTAAAAATATTTGTTTCGACAGACATAAATATTTATACGTTTCCTCTGAAGTAAACCTTTCCTTTTTTTCTCTAACACTAACTGTATCTATATTACACTAGCGGCACGCTATGATGGCCGGTTTGACACATTACAATAGTGATGTGGAATGTCAATTTATTCTCGAACAAAAAACAATTAAGTTTTGTTTTTGTACCTGATTAAATAGGTTTAATAAAACAAAAATGTATATGTTTATTTAATTTATTTGAACGAACTGAATATTTGAACGAAAATGAATATACATACTTTATATGCACACAAGAAACATATGAATACAAAAGATACCAAAAAAGGTGCCACAAAAGGCCATAATTAATCAGATTCGTCCATACTACTATTTTCACTGTCGTCACTGCTATCATCACATACATTAATAATTATATGTTCGTTTTCTATAATATTATCTATTTTCACATCTCTTTCATAATCTTCCCTTATTAATTTAACAGTTCTATTCACAACCTTTTCCCAGTCTCCTTTAGTCACATGTTCACAAGCTTCTTCTAATAATTTTAGCATTTTTTTTGTGGTAAATGGGGGTTCTGTATTGTGTCTTGCAGCATATCCCTTAATTTGAGCCCACACCAACTCAATCGCATTATACTCACAATGGTAAGGCGGTAACCGTATAACTCTGTGCCCATGTTCTAATGCTATTTCGTCAATGACGTATCGGATCTTGGTTGGTTTGTTTTCTTTTAAAAGACGTACTAATTCCGCTTTTAACATATTCATGTTTGCATCTACGCCATTTTTACGAAGCCATGCGACGATATCAGCTTTCTTTTGGGATTGGGCAGGTGGCTTGTCAATTTGCATCGAGTGGTATGGGGCGATGTCCATAATTATAATAGATGGTTCAGGGAGGCTACACAACATTGAGGTAAACCATTCAGTAAACTTTTCTCCATTCATGTCTTCATGATAGTCTCCAGTGGTTTTTGACGCAAAAGCCATGAGAGAACCTTCGACAAACCCGTTGATGGTTCCGGCGTGACAAATTATAAGTCGCGATCCTTTTCCTACAGGAACTTTGGAAGTAGATGCTGCTGTGTCATCGTTCCAAGAACGGCCTACAGTATGGTTAGCATTAAGCCATGTTTCATCCAAGAACACAACATTTTGCCAATTTTTGATTTCTTTCACTTGCCGTAAAAAAGTATACCTTGCCATCGCTATATCAAATCTTTCCATCAATATTTTGCGTTTGTTACATTTTTTGTATCGAAATCCAATGGTCTTCAAAATCTTCGTTAAAGAACTTTCCCCACCGAAGAATAATCCAGCTTCCTTCAGTGAATGCACCAACTTTTTTCTTGTTGGATACTCCTTCTGTAAATAGTAGCCGTAAACATGTCTTCGGATAGCATCGGCATCAAAGCTATCGATGCCTACGACTGGTTTTGCTCGTTTTCTCTTTTTTGGTGTGTGAAGTTTATTTTCTTCTGTGCCAGTCTCGCCATATTTTTTTTTAGTTATCCGTCTAACAGTTCGTTGTCCAATATTAAGCGCATCAGCTACGCGTTCAACCACTGACGTTATAGGTAAAATTGGCCCTCCATTTTGAGCTTCACGATCGAAATAGTTACGAAGGCGTATTACGAACTCACGTGTCTGACTATTTAGAACAGTTCTCTGCGTACGTTCGGTCATATCGACGAAATCCACAACAAAGGGCTTGAACAGAGTCCAAATTAACGAGCAAGGGTCAACAGTAATGCAGTATCAATATTTGAAATCCAAAGCCAGGTCAAAACTATATCACAATCGCATTGCACTGACAGTTTATACTTTTCGAAGCAACGTCAATTCGAAACTGCTTTGTTTTGCATTGAGCATTGACGCGAGTTTGCCGGAGGTAGTAGTTATGCTAGCCAGCGATCCTATGTGACGATCGTATTAGATTCCATTTTTAAAAATTTATTGATATTTTTTTGCGATTTCAGAGGTTTGTCCACATAGTGAAAATTGTTCATATTCACAAGTACATTCACCCCTTAAATGGTGCAAACTGATTTTTCTACACTTGTATACATTTAAGAAATCAATTTAATAAATAAATTTTGAGTCCTAAACCTAAAACTACATTCGATAAAATTTATGAATCTCTGCACATCACTATCGTCAATAAAGTAATACAATTATTTCCTTCAAAGTCGTTATCAATTAATACGGAACTTCATGAGCGGACAAACGTCAAACCGGCCATCATAGCGTGCCGCTAGTTTAATTATATCTAAACTGTAAAGAGGAACGATTTGTTTGATCGTTTGCAATGGATAAATTCAAAAACTACAGATCCGATTTTAACACACCCCCCTACTGAGATTTATTTAATCAGACCTCTCACTCCCTTGGGGTTTTCCTTTGTTATGATCCCTGCTAGTGTAGTTTTAGTATGAGTCTTTTCTTTCCGGGAGTTCAAGTATACCCATACCAAAAATTACGTCGATCCGTCGTGTTTCTCCATTGCGGCGTGATTGAAGGATAAACCAACAAACAAACACACTTTCGCATTTATAATATTAGTATGATAACACTTCAAAATTAATTAAAAAATAAATCAATGTTTTATTTCTGTTGTTTCTTAGGCGAACTTTGTATTGCGGCAAAGCACTGTCTTTAGTTAGCTTCATTTTATTAGTCATCCATCCAGGCATTTTGTTTAGTATTGCTGAAGTTGCCCAGAATGTATATGTCACCGTATGATTGTAAAAACCGTTAGATTATAATCGTAACTCGCGAAATTCTAAACTGTCGAAAGATTGTAAACTGTTCAATGTTCTGAGTGTAAATTTTTGAAATATTCATTTATTTACGTTTTCTTGTCTCTTTCTTGTAGGTTAGGTTAGGGTTCGACATAAATAATCAAGTAGTGCACTTAGGTTTTATCGAGTTTAAATACCTATCAGATTACAATCTACCGGAAAATAATGCGTTAAATTCTAATCTTTCGACAGTTTAGAATTTCGCGAGTTAGATTATAATCTGACGGTTTTTACAATCTTACGGTGACATATACTTAACTTTTGATTTTAATCCAAATCGGTTCTGCCTTTATTATTATGCATTTTATTTCAGGCAACAAGGCCCACATTATAAAATACATCAAATACATTAATACTAAAAAAATAAAAACAATATTTGTATAATAAAATATCTTATAATACTATAAGTAGTTAGTCCTTCATGGTACAATGCGCGTGGATTTCGTGGGATCGTTTTATTTTCCGGTAAGTATAAAAAAACCTGCCTCATTTCTATGCTTAATAACATGTTAGTAGGTATATGGGTTCACCAAAACCTACCATTAAGGTATTTTGTAGAAATGTATGAAATCTTCCGTTCCGAAAATTCTTCCGAAAAGTTCCTAACTAGTATCACCTAACATTATGCGGTAGGTTTTTATACCTAAGATTATCCATACTAATATTATAAATGCGAAAGTGTTTCTGTCTATCTGTCTGTCTGCTACGCTATCACGACCCATCTGTTCAACCGATTTTGATGAACTTTGGTACAGGGATAGGTTGTATCCCGGGGAAGGATATAGGCTACTTTTTATCCTGGAAAATTCAAGAGTTCCCGCGGGAATCAAAAAAAATAGGTGTTCAATCGATTTTGATGAAATTTGGTATAGGGATAGTTTGTATCCCGGGGAAGGACATAGACTACTTTTTATCCAGGAAAATTCAAGATTTCCCGCGGGAATCAAAAAACCCTAATCCACGCGGATGAAGTCGCGGGCATCATGTAGTAAGTATACATTTTAAGGGTTCCGTAACTATTGCATGATATTGACGCTGGTACACAATGGGGATGATGACAACGCAATCAAATCAGCAACTCTTTAACAAACTTAAAAACGCGCTTCTAGTATGGAAGTTGTATGAAATTCGCAATAGTGACGTCATCAAATTTCAACGCACTTTTTTTCTTTTATCTATATTTTAAAATGGTTATCAAACTTAAAACTAATTGAGGATGTGAATTTTAGGTCTTTTGGAAGACCCTCTATTTAATAATCAGTTAGAAATTATTTACTTTTGATATAGGTATCATCCCTATTATTGTTTTTATGATTCTGTAAGTTGACTGATGACCGTTGTTTCGGCACAGACACCCTGTCACTTTGGGATACTGGTTTATCAAATACAATCATAGCTTTAAAATATAACAGGCGTTAGTCAACACTGCATTAACTTTATTATAAACTAGCTGATGCCCGCGACTTCGTCCGCGTGGATTGACGTTTTTTGGTTCCCACACGGGTACTCTTTAATTTTCCGGGATAAAAAATAACCTATGTGTTATTCCAGGCCTGCATCTATCCCTGTGCCAAACTTCATCCAGATCAGTTCAGCCGTTCTGGCGTGAAAGAGTAACAAACATCCATACATCAATACATCTATACATCTATACATCTATACATCCATACATCCATACATCCATGTTTAGAAACTTTCGCGTTTATAATATTAGTAAGGATTGTCATTCGTTTTATAAAATAACTAGTTGATGCCCGCGACTCCTTCCGCGTGGATTGAGGTGTTTTAGGCGTATGAAAAATAGATGGTAGCCGATTCTCAGACCTACTGAATATGCATATAAAATTTCATAAAAATCGGTCAAGCCGTTTCGGAGGAGTATGGTAACTAACATTGTGAGACGAGAATTTTATATCTTCTTGTTGTACCTATTGATGCAGCGTGTTTTTTAGTTTTCGTCACTAATAACATAAATAACTTGTTTCTTACAACGGAACATACACCAAATATAAGCGTTGAATTAATAGACTTTACAAAAAAATACATACCTACCTATCACAAATTAATTGGAGTAAAATTAAAAATACCTACTTGCCTATTTTGTTTATATATGAAACTTTTAATTCTAGTATAGAAAGGATTTTTTGAATTTTCGGACAAACATCTGGTCTGGCACTATTTATTTATTATAATAACTACATATTATTATTTATTAGGTACAAAATGGCAGCAGCGGTCTGTTTTATACATTCGTTTCATCGGATATGTTTTTATTCGGCGATATGTTGTAGGTACGAGTTCATACAGACAATTTGGACATACAGACATTACAGACATTTTATTTATACAGTATCCTGCATGCAGTATAGTGGTTAATCCTGTAAACCGTAGCGAACATTTTTTTTATCCACTACTGGTTAGCCCTACAACATACCTACATAACCTGAAGCCTGATAAACATAGCCTGAATAGCAACAGAATACACCGGATGCGTTAAAAATGATCCTGTAAGTACCGATTTTCTGTGTGAATTAGCCCTAGTGTCTATATTATTTCTTCCTCTTTTCAATTGCAATATGGTGTCCAGAATGCGGCTTGAGCAAAATTTCAAATTTAGCAACCATCTTAGTGTGATCTCCCGTCACCCTGTAGTGTCGGAACACATGCGCTAGAGTTGTCTTCATTGACATATAGGCGAACGTCTGTCCTGTGAAAATAAACAGAGACATATCAGAGTATAAAAATCCTTTCGCAATGTGCGTTGTATTCCTCATTTTTGAAGGTCGTGATCTCTTTTCATAATGAAGAAAAAATCAAAACAATGGGTTGTTTTGATTTTTTCTTCATTATCGCCAGCTAAGCACGAGTACTACAATAAAAGCAACAATTTATTACTTACTCTAACGGTGAAGGAAAACATCGTAAGGAAATCTGCATGCCCGAGCGTTCTTAATGCCACTGCCGGCTCACTATTCTCCTCTCAGAATGAGAAGAGTTCTTGGTCATTTGGATCACCATGCTGGCCAAGTATGTATTGGTAAACATATTATCTTTACAAATATCATAAAGAAATTTGTCACTCTGAACTAGGTCAGCGAGGTGGACTGTGGATCTGCTCTCAAAATGAAAACGGTTAGGTAACCGTTTTCATTTTGAGAGCAGAGCAGCGTACTAAGTGCGAGAGTGAATATTGAAAAAAAATCAACAGAATATATTAAGTATTAGATGATTCCCGCGACTTCGTCCGCGTGGATTAGGATTTTTGATTCCCGCGGGAACTCTTTAATTTTCCGGGATAAAAAGTAGGCTCCTTCCCCGGGATACAACCTACCCCCATACCAAATTTAATCAAAATCGGTCGAACGAATAAGCCGTGAAAGCGTAACAGACAGACAAAATGACAGACAAACACACATTCGCATTTATAATATTATATAGTATGGATTATTATGTATTTTGTACTCATTTCGTTACCTATGCAATTCCGCCTTCCCATACTAAAGGCAGCAAATGGCTTGGTAATGCTGTCACGAAACGTTGCAGGGTCCAGCCAACGTTCTGGCTTAAATTCCTCAGCATCCGCACCCCACACAGGGTGCTTATGGACTCCGTAGACCAGCAGGACACATGATCTACCTTTCGAAAGCGTACAGTTCCCTGTGACAAAAAGTAACCTACTTTAACCACATAATAGAAGTTTGCCAGATAAACCAAATTAATGAGTATAAAAATGGGTTGCGGTTTGTCTATATATAACTAGAATATTAAAAATGTTTGGATTGTACTTCAGTCTTCAACCCTAACGGCCAGTTTCTTCATCGCAACTAACAGCCAAAGTCACGAGAAAGCTCCGATGGTTGCAATTGTTTTAAGAAAAACATGGCCATGTTGTGTCAGCTTGTGAAAAGTCCAATGAAGTGCGAAGAACGCGTTGTCACACCGTGCAATTTGTTAGGGCATGTGCCTATTAGGGTTATAAAAACACGTATTAACAGAAATAAACGGTTAAAGATCGATTGGGTTACAGTATCGATTCTATTTCCGTTATAAGTGTTTCTGTTTTACAACAGTTTCAAAAAACTGTGTTTAAACCTCTTATTTCGGTTACTGTTTCAGTCCTTAGTTTTACTGTTACTTTTATCCCTTAACCAAGGGTAATAACCTGTTTTTTTAACCTTTACTGCTCATTAAGGTGCTGTAAGAGTAATTGTCATTTGAACATTTTGTCAAAGTAGTTGGTTATACTTAGGTACTTCAACATCTATTAAATTCTACCAAAATGTCACTGTGCATTTATTTATTACCTAGATATAACTTTATTAATAAAATTTAAAAAGAACATCCACAACTTTTTTCAGCGAAAGCTCAAGATGATTATGAGTCATATTATGACGATTAGATCATACGATGAACTTACCGGAAGGGTAATGCATAAAAATAAAAGATTTTATATGTATTTGCAAAAAGAAATTTGTGATTTTTAAGGAGATTACCTACTCATCTCACACAAACAACTGACACAGGTTATCACCCCCGACTTCAAGTTAGGAACAATTAACTAAAAATAATAATTATAGTAATAAAAGTTAGTAATAAAATAATAATTAATTAGTAATTATGCTACTTAATATTATAATGTAAAAGTTTGTTTGTTTTATTTTGAAAAATAATGGAGTTCCTGCAGGAATTTAAAAAATATGTAAATCATCCGGACGAAGTTGCAAATAAATTAAATTAAAGAATTAAAAAATGTTCTAAGAATAAAACTGCCCCATACAAAGAGACAGCTATGGTATATAGTTCCTCAAAAAGCGCCTTGTATATAAAGGATTATAATCATTTGGTTAACAATACAAAGGAACGTTTTTAACAATCATAAAACCTATCCATCAACCTAAGAAGAGTTTTCACTCGGACACCTGGCAGTACCTACTTGACAATGACAAATATTGTTGCGCTGCCATGTGAAAAAAAAGCTCCCCACGAGTTTATTGGGCAATATCGACGTTTATGTAATGGCAACTACTTTGACCTTTACTTAAACTTTTGTTTGAATGAAGAAACACATTCACCATTGTTTCATTCCTCGGCTGGTAAAAGTCCAGACTTTTACTTATTACTATACTTGATCATGAAGAAACTGGCCGTAAAGGCTAACTGTACATGAAGCCGGAACCGCACTAGCGCCGGACCAGAAACGAGTGTAAAATAAACAAAAATGACGTCGGTGCCGTCCTGCCACAACGCCTGTTTACCAATGCTTCTTCACCTCAGCACTTGGCCTTTGGGCATACAAGAGACAAGATTTCTGGTTTCCGAACCCTAATAGGATGCTGTCATCGTAGACAATGATGAGTTACGGAAATTATACCTCCTACATGCAAATAATAGAGGGAGAGTTTAAACATTTTTCTCAAATCCTCCCTCTCAAATGTCCCCGCGTTAAATCCTGCCTAAAAGAACTTTGTTCTAATATTATACTAGCAACTTACGCAACTTGATGTCTGAATCAAGTTGCCTTATAACAGCAGGGCCTACAGGATACAAGCGCATCGATTCCTTTATCACAGCCTCCAGATACATCAGCTGCGATAGATCTTGCTTCGTGACGTCCCTGTCTTCGTCTCCGAAAACTCTTTGTAACCTGAAAAAAAAGAAAATATTGAATAATTTCAAAATTTATTGGTCCATAAAATTCCATAAGTAGTAAGATTTTTTCCCAAAATATTTATTTAGGTACTTATTAAATAGCTAAATATTGACCGTGACATCGTCCCCGTTGATTAAGGGGGTTTTGAATTCTGCAGAAACTCTTCAATTTCCGGGATAGAAATATGTGATAAATCAGGTCATACGCTATTTCTATTCCTTTCAGCTAAATCGGTTCAGTCATGTCAAACAGGTAGGTACAGATCCCAAACATCCTTAAACTTTCACAATAATAATTATATAAATCGCGATAAGTATAGCCAACTATGACCTATTCTGTGATATTAACTCAGCGCACGACAACCCGGGAATGTCTTGTAGTCGGAGCCGCCTCATGCTTGCGAACACTCACTACTCAATCCCAGCTCCTGGTTCCCGCTACCCTACAGGACTAAAATACTCTACAACTTACTCATTGGAAATTTCATCCTGAACCTCAGGATATGATCCGACTAACAACATGGTAAACATTAACACACTGGCCAATGTATCATGACCAGCGAAGAAAAAAGTATCCACATGGTTTTTGATCTCCTGGTCATTTAAAAAGCCTTCTTCTATTGATAGTTCAAGGAGAAGATCCATGAGTGGTTTGAATTTTGGATCTGAAAACAAGATTTTGCCAAGGAATTAACTTGGTGAGAGTTTATTTGAATAAATAAATTTTTTAACAAATATCGCTTTACCTTTTGTGTTCTCATCGATTTTCTTTAATTTTTTATTTTTCAAATATATTGCTTTCCTATTTCTGAAAACCTGTTAAGGTAGAATTTTTTGTATTTCATTATCTGAGAGGCCGTCAAAAATTGTTGGGCTTACGAAAACAAGTTACGCAAGTAACTTCGTTGTTACCTTATCCTTAACACGTTATCATCGTTACCGGTAAAGACGTGCCAACAAGCAATGCCAAACTTCTAAACAGGTTAGCCCGCTCCCATCTTAGACGGCCCACGGCATCCATTACCAAATGTACAAAAGGCACCACAGTAAAATAAAAAAAAGTGTTCATACAGTATCTGAAATGCCGTGCAAAGTTTTTAGACACTTATCCTGCTTCCTCTTCAGCTCCGAGCAATAAAATATAAAGCCGCTATGCAACCAGATTGTCTGGAATCTCTTAGTTAGTATTTGTAATATCTCTTCAGTTGCATGTACGTATTCTTTGAGTGTAAGTGTCTGATCTCTAAAGTCAGCCCCGAAAGCAGTTACTAAAACAAATTAAAAGTTAAATCTATAGGCACTTTCGATTTCAGTAAAAGAATATTGATACTTCCTGTTCTCAACTTCTCTAGAAATTGTATACTAAAACATACAGCATAAAGTTTCCGCAGCATTACATGCAGTATAAATCGAATGGTCGAACGGCCCAGTACCGACTTCGGCCTCTAGGTTTTGGATCAATCGGCGAGATTGGGCGTTGAATACATCCTGGTATCCATCGAGGACAACTTGGCTGAATGCTGAATTCATTCGTTTCCGATGGACTTTCCATACGGATGCTAGAAAAGAATAAAGATCTAACGGCTTCCGTCATCACTAGGGAATTAGTTGCATGACACCAATTTTATCTGTGAACATTGATGTAGAATTTTAGTACCTCTGTGAAGCAAGAAACTATTTTAATTTCATGAAACGAATGCATGCATTATTTTGACATTTAACCTAAAAGTTTACTCATGAAATTGTCGATGAAATTAATGTCATCAAACTAATTTCGTGGAACATCAAAAAAATCGCGTGAAACACGAATTTATTTTGGTTGATTCAAAAATACAATTCACACATGAAATTGTCATGAAACTAGGCTTTAGATAAATCACTCACGTTGACTAGTTGCTAATCCTTTCCCGAGCCACGGTCGCGTCATTTGGTACAAGTTATCCTTTTTTAAACAAACATTGGCGATTTTCAAAAAATCGTTTGGGTCTGTCACAACTGGAAAAAGAACAAAAATATAGTAGGGATTACTTTTCGCATCTGGCGTTTTAAGTTATTTTTACAAACGTTCTATTTCTGCCAAATGATGGAGAATAGAATACACGTGGGTTACAGCCTACAGGATTCTACGGGTCATCTTCTGACTGATATTCTCTCATTATTGGCCGAAACGCTTTATTGCAGCAAAAATCCTCAAATTTATCTTCATTCTCTTACATTGGATTCAGATCGTTACAATGCAATAATTACAAATTTTGTCCAAGTTTATTAAGCCGAATTTAGACTGCGAAATACTTAAGAGGCATGAAATTAGTTTCAACATGCATGAGAGTAGTTTCGTAATATAAATTCGGTTTTGTTTTTCCCGCGAGTCGCGACTTTATCCCTATGGATTTAAGCTTTCTCTGTAACAAATTCCATCTTAATCGGATGGACCATCGTGCATCGATGGGATAGTATGTGCACACAGAAATTTTTGCATTGATTATACTTAGTTATCATTAAAACACTAGTAGCATGAAAACATTCCACAAAAAACATGCGAAGTGATTTAATAGTGGTTCGCCCCGAACTGAGACCTCGCGGTATCCATTCACTGCACCGTACGCATTAAAACGCGTCGAATCTGATGACGTCAATCATCATCCGCTGGCGTGGATGGGATACGTATACCTACAGTATTTTACTAAAATGCAGTTCGTTCGGTGAGCGGGTATTACGTAGCATACGATTTCATAATAAAAAAATTATAAAATGTGATGACTAAGACTGTGTGCTTGCGCCTCCTACGGCGAGCATGTCTAGATGCGCGCTCATCTTTACGTTCATAGACATCAGTACTATCAGTAGACAATTTTTTTATTCTACGTAAGATGGTGCTAACGTCTATTATTTGTAGGCACAAACGAATAAACTTTTACAGATCACCATCTATTGACATCATTGTGAAGTTCTGTTAAAAGTACTGAAGCTCATTAAAAATTAAATAATTTCGTTCCTTATAATTTTTATCTAATTTTAGTATTTTTTGTTCAAGTACAGGATAAAATTCATATAATTGATCAAGTTTCAGGCTCAGCCTTTCAGAAAATTGAGAGTTCTAAGGTCAACTTTGGACGTTAGAAAATCTCCACTTTGAAAGCCCCCCATTTCGACAATTTTAGGGGAAAGTTTAAAAAAATATATTTTTGGACTCTATTTCTAATTATCTTTAAAATGATATACTGTAACGCTATAAAAAATATTTAGCCCCCCTGAAATAAAGATTTTTATAACTTTTTAAGCCCTATTCGGCTGGAGGCCATCGGCTTACATATTATATTTAAATTTGAAGTAATTACGGACGGACGGACGGACATCCGTGACAAGTGCAAATTCACTTAAGTAGACTCAGAGACCTTCGCTTCGCTCGGTCAATAATGAAACCATGTTTTAAATACGTTAGGTACTTACAGTATACAGGCATGTATCCCATAAAAGCAGTTACAACTCCGCCAGCTTTCAGGCTCTCATACGAGACGTCTTTAATAAAATTCCATAGTTCTGTAACATTATAATGATTAATTTTATTTGATACTAGTATGTTGCTTGGCTTCGCGGACCACTAGAGTTGCCCACTGACATGCAAAGATGTTGGGTTCTGTACATAAGAAGGAAAAAGATGTATGTATATTTATATTTAAGACCTTAGGTCTTCGTAACAATGCGAGCATGTCGGCGACATGCATGTCGGCGCGGAGCATGTCTATTATGATTATTAAAAAAGTAAAGTGTAAAGCCGGGGTGGGTCGCTTAACAGTATTAAAGCAGTAATAAAATCCAGCATACGGCATGCTTGTTAACTAATTTTAATAAGTGGTGAAAGTTCATTAGATTATTTGGCATTTTCCTTACCCGCCTTCAACTTAAATTTGCGCTGCACGCCGTGATGTTAGAATTTAAAATCGGTCTCTTGAAAGTTATTAAATTGTAGTGGTATAAAAACGCTTACTCAAACTGCTGTTTCCCAGCAAAAGATGGCCATGTCCGATAAGTGGTAAAGCGCCTGGGAGTGCTGGTGGTTCATCCTTACTTGAGTTTCTTCGAGCCAACGCCAAAAGAGCACAAATCAGAAGCAGTAGTACCAGTACCAGAACCGCTGTCGACATGATCAGTCGGTCAATCCTTACTTAAGCTATCTGTATAAAAGCAGATTCTTTGAAGTTTCTAGCAAAGTTTTTAATATGTACCCAAATTATTTTTTAGGGTTCCGTACATCAAGAGGAAAAAAGGAAACCTCAGGATCACTTCATTGTCTGTCAAACACTTTTTCTAGGGAACGCGCGTATCAAGTTGAAACTAATATGAAATACTTAGGTCTACGGTCTCTTGGAGCTGTAAAAAAATGAAGCTTCCAAGTCAACGCAATCAAAAGAT
The DNA here is from genome assembly GCA_964035005.1 of Erebia palarica. NCBI lineage: Eukaryota > Metazoa > Arthropoda > Insecta > Lepidoptera > Nymphalidae > Erebia > Erebia palarica. The sequence goes on along the minus strand of OZ035993.1, from coordinate 7,720,095 downwards.
ACGGCCGTTTTAAATACGGCATATTTTGCCAATCATCAATATATCAAAACGTATAGGATACTTCCAGTTGACCTACAATCATAATTTGGCAAGAAGCAAGGTAGTACAGCACAAGTATAGGAAAAAATCCGAAAATCGTTGATTAGGATTCCGTACTCATGGGGTGTCGAATTTTTTTTCAGGCGCTAAGCAAGTTATTTCACAGCTGATTACGTTTTATAATGACACTTTTCTTGTTATTTACTAAAAGAAATTAAATTGTGTGGTGGTACAGAACCCTTAGTGCGCGAGTCTTTGTTTTTATTATCCATAACCAGTTAGCCCTTGAATGCGATCGCACCTGATGGTTAGTGATGATGCAGTCAAAGATGGTAGCGGGCTAACCTGTTAGGGGCATAGCAGTTATATTAACATACCCCTAATCGGTTTCTAGTTTCAACACGCATCGCACCGGAACGCTTAATCGCCTCTTTGCCGGTAGAATGTTAGCCTCCCCGTAGTAAATATTTCCTTGGTGGTAACTGGCCACGGCCGAAGGCTCCCACGAGGCCAGACCAGGGAAAATTCAGAAATTATAAATTCCCCAATTGACACTGCCGGGGGTCGAGCCCGGGACCTGTGCACGTTGAGGTCGTCCAACAAGTCTGACTCGCACTTGGCCGTTTTTCCTTAAATACCTACTACACTAATTAATACTTACCAACAAAATCAGCAACCTGGGTGGATAGCGTTAGAATAATGACGCTGGAGTCGGAAATTCATTATATTTTATGATCTCAACAAAAATTCAGTAACAGAAAAAGTCGAACCCGTCAAGTGCGAAGCAGAATCGCCAATCGAGGGTTGCGCACGTCAGAAAAAAACGTATAAATTTGTTAGATTTGATTGATTAACATCCTTGAGTTCCCGCTAGGTATTCAGTATATTATATAGGGATGGTACGTATCTATAATAGGTAGTTAACGTTAGAAAGCAAAACGGCTGGCAGTTTTGATGCACTGTTTTATCTGTTTGTTATATCTTATCATTCTGCAGTCTTAGGTTCGCAACCCTAAGATTGGCTCAGATTAAGTAACGGTAGATCATAAGTATCGTGGGTGACGATTTTTGTCGTTTGGAAATAAATGGAATAGAAACCCGTTGGCATCCATGGCTTCGTTACTTTATTTATTATTTCTTTTTAATATTTTTATTCTATCAATAATTTATGCAACCCAATATTACGGCAGAACCTACTCAGAGTTTTTTCTTCATATTAAAACATTAAAATCAGGCATTCAACAAAAAAAAGTGAAATTATTAAAATTGTAAATCATTGTCAACCTACACGCCTTTCTCAGATTCCGTCTGTTGCGAGCGGCGCTAGCATGTCGTTCGTTTATGTAGTTTTATGGATATGGTGGACTAGAGTAAAACCAAAGATGAAAAGGTGACTGTCTGATTGACTGACTGATCTATCAACCTGCAGCTCAAACTACAGGACGAATCGGGCTGAAATTTGGCATACAGATAGCTTTATACATACACGTAGGCATCCGCTAAGAAAGGATTTTTGAAAATTCAACTCCTGAGGGGTTAAAATAGGGGTTCGAAATTTGTTTGGTGAAGAAACAAAATCTTCGGCTGGTGCGCGTGAATGTTAATAATTTGTGCTCTAGTAGTGCTGCTTTACTAAAAGATGACACTTATATCTGACCAACCATTTATTTAACTTTATAGGTACACAACCACGCCAATGAAGTTTCATTATTATTGACAGGCAACCATCGACAAAAACAAGTAATAGTATAAAACAATAAACTTTATAGACGGAGTTTTTCTTACAATATTGAAGCGACGAACCCATAAATCCGATACTTCGTAACTCGTATACTCATCTAGCAATCACCAGTATGAATTTCCTTTTTAAAATAGTCATGACGCTGGAACACAAGCTCTCTTAATTGTCTTTTAAGCACCATCCATTGTCAACTAGCTTTGCGTTTAAAATTGAATCGATTTTTTTAAATAGTTAAAAGATTGTTCGTTTAATTATTGAACGATTTAATTGAACTGATATTTGACTCATTCGATGTATTTCACTCAGTCATTTCGTTTCCAACGCCATATTGGAATAACTTGTATAAATACGAATGTTTTGACGATGGTAAGGCAGTCTTCACCGAGACTTAAACGATTATTGAATACCTTCGGTGTTTAGATCGTTATTTTTGATTACGAGCCTGCGGTAGCAACTGCGGCCTGATCTATGATTTTATACTGTAGTATTGCTTAACTAAGTTTTATAAATTATGTAATTATAAATATATTTTTTGCGCTTTGTTAGGTGCGGTTTATTATCGACTAGTTTGTTCCCACGGGAACTCCTTTATTTTCCGGGATAAAAAGTAGGCTATGTCACTCTCCAGGTCCTTAATTACTATCCCCATGCAATAAAACATCGAGCCGTTGCTCTTTTGCATCATGATTAAAGAACAAACCAACAAACAAACACACGAAAACACAGCGAAATTGCGTTTCTGTTGTTATCGATATCGATAGTGCCATTGAAATCCCTATCAACATAGGTTATTTTAATAAAGAATCATATTAACATATGAGTAGTTTTTGTGCATTCAGTGCATAGTTTAGACTTAATACTCATTTATAAATACAACTTTTTCAATCGTATAATTCTCGGGACTTTTGCTCCTCGAAGTGTTGCACAGCATATAAAACCATGTATATTATACTTATTGCATGTATATTATACTCAAATTGATATATTTATGATATTTTAATTAAAATATGGAGGGATTTTATGGAAAGAAAGAAAGAAGGAAAAAAAATCATTTATTCATCCTGTGCCTCGTTCAAAAATCAAACTTTAAAATTAAGCTTTGTGTTACATGGTTGCGGCTAGTATCTTATCCGTGAAATGGGTTCGCAATCTATCTTGCTCTGTTATTTGCAAAATATATTTCTTTCTCACTGACATCGCAGCTCTACTTTTCGACTTAAAGATAGCTGTACTTTTGGTAACTATCGCTAGGAAAGCTCTCCACTGGTGGAAATAGTGACGGTCTGCCCGCATGCAGCTGGCCAACTGTTTTCACCACTCAAAGACGAGTTTTGGTTACCAAAAATGAACAATAACTAGGAAGGCCGATGTGCTGATTCGGCTATGGTGTCGTATTATCATATGAGTACCTGTGTGAACCGTATAAAAAAAAACTGACAATATTCATTGGACGGTTTACTAGATATCGAAAACGTGATACACTTTAAAAAATTAAAGCTCAGTAGCTCAAGTGCCGTCGCGTTGATGTGCTCATAAATATTATGACGGCGTAAAATTAATTGCTATCCTATTCATAAAACACTTGTTCAGTAATGCCAAATTTAGTTTACCTATTTTATGATGATGTCTGTGTGTAGTATTTAAATATCCGCTAACTATTCATTTTGCTGTTTCAGTTTGTACCTATTTACGATTTAAGTATTTAAATTTAGATTGCATAAGATAATATTAAAATGAACATTTTACGATTTTAAGTAATTAAAAATTTTTTGTAAAAACTGGTAATTACTGCCTAAAATGCTATTTTAGGGTTCCGTACCTGAAGCCATCCCTGTCCGTCCGTCTGTGAGACGGACGTAATAGACTCCAGAGTGCTATTCGATCCACTAGTGGATCCGAAAAGTGGATCCTAGTGGATTAAGGGTAAGCTTAAGGATTTATTGTGTGGGTGAGAGTTTGCAAAAAAAAATTTTGCACTACCAAAAAACTGGACAAAACCAACAGGCCACAGAGGTCAGTAATCAAGTCACTATTTTATTGAACCAATCGATAATAAGGATAGGTACATGTTAAGGGTAAAACCTCTTAAACAAACATTGCAACTTAAAATTAAGGAAGACCTTGAAATCTAATGATTCTATGATTCTGTTTCGTAGCTATTAAATTAACCTGAAGGGCATCACGTAATAACATAACATAAAGTGTATTATTAGAGACAAGCAAACTTGCCCGTGACTCCGTCCGCATGAAATAAGTTTTTAAATTCCCACGGGAACTTCCTAATTTTTTGGGATAATTTATAGCCTATGACACTCAAAAATAAAGTGGCTTTCTATTGGTACCAGAATATTCAAAATCGGTTGAGTAGATCCAGAAATTACCCTCTACAATCACAAACTCACAAACATTATCTCTTTATAATATAAGTATAGATATAGATACATGTAGTAGATCATATCTCTATTACACTTTATGCAATATTTTTCTATAATTAGCAAATGATGAAAAAAAATACATACTTCCATACTTTATCCATACTAATACTAAATGCGAAAGTGTGTCTGCTGCTACGCTTTCACGGCCCAAATACTCAAGCGATTTTGATGAAATTTGGTGCATAGATAGGTTACATCCTGGGGTAGGACATAAGCTACTTTTCATCCCGAAAAATTGAAGAGTTCCCTCGAGAATAAAAACACCAATCCACGCGGACGAAGTCGCGGGCATCATCTAGTCTGATCTAGTATTATAAATGGGAAAGTGTGTCTGACTGTCTGCTACGCTTTCACGGCCCAACTACTCACCCGATTTTGATGAAATGTGGCACAGAGATAGGTAACATGATACATCCCGGGGAAGAACATAGACTACTTTTTACTCCGGAAAATAGAAGTTTGCCAGGTTTTCGCGTCAGGTTCCCTGCCGATGTGATCTTAAGCTACCTACTGGACGATAACTATACATTACATATGGTTTGAAATATTTATTAGAGCAAGCTTTATTATCGATATAGAGCCTAAAATAATTCAGGGGCCATACTGCCAACCCTTAAAGCGATACCTAAGCAATATTACACAAAATGTCAGTTTGATGTCACGTACCTTGACATTCCTAAAATAGGGATTACTAGCTGATGCCCGCGACTTCGTCCGCGTAGATTGAGGTTTTTACTTTTTAGTTCCCGCGGGAACTCTTTAATTTTCCGGGATAAAAGTATCCTAGGTCCGTCTCCTGGTTCGAAGCTACCTCCCCACCAAATTTCAGCCAAATCGGTTCAGCCGTTCTTGAGTTATAAATAGTGTAACTAACACGACTTTCTTTTATATAAGTATGTCACCGTAAGATTGTAAAAACCGTTAGATTATAATCTAAGTCGCGAAATTCTAAACTGTCGAAAGATTAGAATTTAACGCATTATTTTCCGGCAGATTGTAATCTGATAGGTATTTAAACCCGATAAACTACTAGGCACTACTTGCTTATTTATGTCGAATCTTAACCTAACCTACAAGAAAGAGACAAGAAAACGTAAATAAAATGAATATTTCAAAAATTGACACTCAGAACATTGAACAGTTTACAATCTTTCGACAGTTTAGAATTTCGCGAGTTAGATTATAATCTAACGGTTTTTACAATCTTACGGTGACATATATATAGATTTCTAAAACACGAAAGTCAATGAAGTAATATGGCTTTAAGCGTTGGCAGTATGGCCCTTGACCACGTACGTTCATTGACAAGCATGATTTCGTCAAGCACAAGCCTATCACGCAAAAAAAAGGTATCAAAAAAAAAAATTAAATATGGTTTATTTTTTCCTCATTTCAATAGATACATGGTGTCCCGATAATGCCCTCAGCATGACGTCGATCTTCGTCACCATCGAGTGATTGCCGGACACCCTGTAGCGACGGAATACGTGAACCAGGGTAGTCTTTATTAACATCAGAGCGTAGGATTTTCCTGAAAGTAATCTTCTAAATATACAAAAAGAAAAGGTAACTGATTGAGTGATCTATCAACGCTCAAACCAATAAACGGATAGAACTGCCCCCCAATTGTGTAAGAATTGCCGATCGAATCGTCTAAGTTCGGTGTCAAAGTAAAATAAACCATATCATTATTGAGTTAGAGCTCAATTTCGTGTATCCATTCTTACACGTTTAGGTATGTACGATACCATAAACGTATGAGAATGGATACACGAAATTGAGCTCTATTTCAATGATGTTATGGTTTACTTTAGTTTGACGCCGAACTTTGACAATTGGATCGGCAATTCTTACATAATCACACCTCCGAAGAGCATACAGAATAATTACAGATAGCTATTATAACGTAGGCATCCGCTAAGAAAAGAATTTTTGAAAAATTCAACCCCTGAGGGGATACAATTTGAATGAAAATCCAACTTAACTAGATAAAAGCTAGTTGAATATAAATGTTTCAAAAAGTAGCAACTTTTACTTCCTATACTCATATGTGAGTTTGAATTTGTTTGTAAAGGATATTGCCCAAATTCACCAAAGAAATAACATACGTTTGAAATATACCTTTAATAAGTTCTGAGCTTATTTTTTAATTTTCATTCCAAACTAGCTAATTCCCGCGACTTTATCCGCGTGGTTTAATTTTTTTTCATAGGATTTCAATAATCTTCCAATAATCATATTATTTCATTCTTAATATTATAAATGTGAAAGTGTATTTGTTTGTTGGTTTGTCCTTCAATCACGCTGCAACAGAGCAACGGATTGACGTGATTTTTGCATGGGTATAGTTGAGGACTTGGAAAGTGACATAGGCTACTTTTTATCCCGGAAAATTAAGGAGTTCCCGTGGGAATCAAAAAACTTATTCCACGCAGACGAAGTCGCAGGCATCAGCTAGTAAAAAAATAAATCAATGCATTATGACTGTTGTTTCCTAGGTGAACTTTGTATTGGGGCAGAGCAATGTCCTTTGTAAGTCCTTCATGGTACAATGCGCGTGGATTTCGTGGGATGGTTTTATTTTCCGGTAAGTATAAAACATATCATCTCTGATTTCTGTGCTAAATTGTGTTAGTAAGTAAGTAGTAGTAGTAGTAAGTAGTAAGTATATCGGTTCACCGAAACCTAAGGTCTAGCCCCACTTGTGATACACGGAGTGGCACGTCATATAGCGGCAAATACTATTTCTATGAGTTGGTACGTGCTTTGTACTGAACCGCGTCGCTTAAGTATGCCCTGCTCTATAGCGGCTTCCTGCGTGGATCCATTTTTCCAGCTGTGAACGTCTATCGGTTGAAATCTTGGTCTTGAGACGACGATGACGCTAATATGCGGAAGGCTAACTAAAGCAATTAGGCTACTGGCGTGTACCTATTTGCCTACAGAGTGGTAACTAACCACGACCGAAGCCTTCACTTATACACCACAAAACTCACCACTGCGCCAGAGTTCAGCAAAATTATCGTCACCATTCATCATGCATGATGCATGATGAATCATTATTTATTATAATTTTCACAATAATTTTTAAGCGCTTCTTACCAATGCAACTCCTTCTTCCCATGCCAAAACCAAATAGCTCGTTGGAACATTCGGCCATCGATGCAGGGTCCATCCAACGTTCTGGCTTGAATTTCTCAACCTCGGTACCCCACATGTGATGTCTACAGACCCCAAAGATAAACAAGACACATGTTCTACCTTTCTTCAGAGTGTAGTTTCCTGCACCGGTAAAACTTGATCAATAACATATAACAGTTGCATTAACCGACCATGATCAAGAGCTTCTACATATATAAAAGGAAAAGGTGACTGATTGACTGGTATATTATACGCACAGCTCAGACCACTAGACGGATAGACCCTACATTTTAATTACAATGCGGCTGAACATTGATGTAGAATTTTAGTATCTATTTCAATGCGGTTGAATGAGGAAGTTGGTGGTGATTCACATCCGTGCCTCGGAGAGCACGTTAAGCTGTCGGTCCCGGTTATTATCACTAACATGATAATAGACGTTAAAGCCCGCCAACCCGCATTGGAGTTGCGTGGTGGGTCTAAGCTCTAATTCACTCTATCTTTTGAGAGTGGAGGCCTGTGCCCAGCAGTGGGATGTTAATGGGCTGTACAAAGAAGAAGAAGAAAACATATTTATTCACAAATGGTGTTACAGACAAACATCTGTCAGATATAGCTGTACACACAAATCTATCTTTGTCTGTGACACCACCCGGAATGGGTGTACAGCTCAGCCGTATGTCCGGCATCATACTTACTAATGCATGCATGATGCCGGACGCTGATTTTCAGCTGTGACCTGGGTGATGTCGCAGCCAACTGATATGAATACCTCTAAATATTTTACAACTCTTATCACATCTTTATTCCACTAAACCTAAGTCAAAGCATTCACAAGCCAAAGCAAGAGAATCAACAAACAACATATTACGTAAGTATAATATAGAAGTATGTAGCGGTGGTGGTGGAACGAACCATTAAAAAAATTCAATAGCTTTTGACTTTGAATAGCTTATTTGAAAAACTACTAACTTAAATTGATGTCTCTATCAAGATGCCTGGTGATGAGAGGCACGACAGGGTAAATACGCATGCTTTCTTTTATAACAGCCTCCAGGTACACCAGCTGGGATAGATCTTGCTTCGTGACGTCTCTGTCGTCGTCACCGAAAATTTTGCGTAACCTGAAACATAATTTAAATTAATTCATGGTTTAATCAATCAATCAATAGTTATTAATATTTTTTTAACCCACTGCAAGTTAGCCGACCGATTATCACCATCATGTTTTATAAGTTACTAGATGATGCTCGTGACTTCACCCGCATGGATTGACGTCTTTTGGTTCCCGCGGGAACGCTTTTATTTTCCTTTTCCGGGATAAAAAGTAGCCTATGTGTATAATCTATCTCTGTACCAAATTTCATCCAGTACCGTTCAGCCGTTCGTTGTTGTTGATTAACAATCATCCATCCATCCAACAAATCTTTCGCATTTATAATATTAGTAAAGATAATATATAGATTAAAGAAGAGACAAAATTTCGGTTACTCGTCAAATATTTTCTCTTGAACTTCAGGGTGGGACCCAATCATTAGCATCGTGCACATAAGCACATTGGCGACTGTGTCATGAGCACCAAACATCATGGTATCCACGTGCTCTCTGATCCCCTGGTCGTTTAAGACATCATCCTCTACTGCCAATTCGATGAACAGATCCAAGAAAGACTTGAATTTCGGACCTGAAAATAATGATTAGTTTGATGTGATGTGGACTTAGAAAAATAGAATATTATAATAGTGTGCAAAAGTAATTCCTTTTTATTTCGGAAAATTAATAAATTATTAATTTTGAATACCCACCCTGAAGTTCAAGAGAAAATATTTGACGAGTAACCGAAAACCGACGAGTAACCCTTGCGAATTGGGTATTTGATGACAAGGCAAATCAGCAACGCTTTTTCAACGTCAAAACGCACGCTTGTTAAGGGATTTTGCTTGAAATACTAAATTGTGATTAGTGACGTCATCAAAGTTCGACGCAATTTTTTACTTTTATTCGATAGTTTAAAATGGCTATTCTGCATAAAACTAACAGGGGACGTAGATATTACGTCTTTTGGGAGACCGTCTATTTAATATAATCACTAAAAATAAAATTGATTTGGCTAGTTAAAAACTTATTCCACGCGAATGAAGTCTCCTCATCATCTATAGTAATTAGATACTTAAATCTGTAATGTCTTGGAACCATTTTGCCATTTAAATGGGAAGGTCCCTAAAGGAATTCAATTTTGGGTCTGAAGTAAAGAATTCCACCACACCAGGGAAGTCGACAAAATTTAATCATTGTTATTTTTTACCGTATTTTGTTTCCCCTTCAATTTTCTTGCTTTCTCTATCATTGTTCAAGTAATCTGCCTTTCTCTTATTAAGAATCTGTGAATTGTAAATTAAATTTAATAAAAAGCGAAAGATCTTTCCACTTCTCGCGGTCTAACTACTACGGTTTTGTTTCGACTGATTTAATAATTATACGTTTTGAGTTTTGGGCACAAATGTTTTTATGCAATTTTTTTTTAAAGTATTGAATCATTAAGAGAATGGTTCGGAATGCCATTCCAGCACAGAGTACTTTTTATATATGGGCATTCCAGAGAAAACTAGGTAATTTTATGTAACGGTCACAAGTTAATAAATATGAACAGAAGTGCTGGATATATTAGAGGTTGTCGTTACTCGCTTACTTGTTCTCTAAATGAACTAAAATGACAGCTTTAGTAAAACAAAATGGTTGCTACCGAAAGGGACAGAACTGGATTAATCCCACGTTCTCAAGTATCCAATCTTTGCTTAAAACCAGCAAGGTCTTTACCGTGCTCGAGCACCTGTTCTTAGCTGATGTTGGCTTACTAATACGGGCCTTAGTCTTGTCAATTTAGTTTAGTGCCTATATATAGAATGCCTATACAGATGGTGTACACAATCAGATTCCCAATTGTCTAAGCAAATCTTAATCATTAGACAGCTTAGAACGTATTGCTCGAATTGTATAAGGAGTTCATACATGCTTTTGATGTGCAATCATCTATGAACTCCTTAAACCGGTCGAATTATAAGTTTGACAAATTATTACGATTTCCTTAAACAATCGGGGGGCAGAATTGGTCACACAATGGAGTATGGACCCCTAAAGACGTAAATTTTGCTGTCAAGACGTTTTGATCAAGATTTAAAAATAGAAATAGTTAATATACAATTAATACATTGTTTGAAGCATTATGCAAGATTTTCAGACACCGATCCTGTTTCCTCTTGAGCCCGGACCAGCTGTACACAAAGTCGCAGTGGAACCAGGGCCTCTGGAATCTCTGGACGAGAATGTTGAACATCTGGTCTATTGCTTCTCCGTAAGAGCTGTTAAGCACGCCCTTGTCACTGAGGACCTCTCCGAAAACTGTTACTATAAATAATGCAGAATTGTTTTGTTAGGAGTATACTTACTCAGTCGAGTAAGCATGCCAACCACAAGACCAACGAGGCGACTGCCTTGTGGTTGGCATGCTCGACTGCGGCCGACGAGGTCACGGGTTCGTTCGGGCCTTAATTGAGGATATTGGGTTTTCCTGACTAGAAATTCTCAGTACTAGCCTGGAGTTAGGAAGTTGACGGTGTTTCACCCCCGTGGGTTCCGGTTATTATCACTAACATGATATTAATCCTTAAAGCGCGCCAACTCGTATTGGAGCGGCGTGGTGGGTCTAAGCTCTAATTCCCTCTCTTCTATGAGAGTGGCCTGTGCCTAGCCATGGGACGTTAATGGGCTGTAGTGGTGAAATATATTTATGGGAAGTATAGCTAGGAATGCATGCTTATATTAAAGAACAGGTATTTATTAGTTCTGTTTGGCTGGATAAAACGCGGAGATCTGTCATCTGGGCCCATACTGCCAGCGCTTAAAGCCATAATATTGTTTCATTATTGTTGGTTTTCGTGTTTTAGAATTATAATCCCTATTTTAGGAATGTCAAAGTACGTGACATTTCGTTAACTGTCATTTCGTAGTATGGCCAGTATGGCCCCTTGCCTGGAAAAATGGTATGTGACAAAAAGTGTTAAACCTCCCTCCCTCTACTACAGATTATAATATTAGTATAATTAAGAGTGTATCTGTTTGTCTGTCTGTCAGTCAACCGAATTTGATGAAATTTGGTACAGAGATAGGTTGTATACCGGGTAAGGACATAGGTTACTTTTTAACTCGGAAAATTAAGTAGTTCTCGTGGACGAAGTCGCGGGCATTATATAGTTGGATAATAAAATACATACGACACGTAGTTTCCAGAGCATTTTTTCGAGTGTAAACCAAGTGGTCGAATGGTCCCTTGCCAGCCTCCGTCGCCAACTCGTCGACCAAACGGCGTGCTTGGCTGTTGAAAACGTCCAGAAATCCGTCCAAAAACGTTTGACTGACTGCTGTATCCATTCGGCTCCGATGTAATTTCCATATAGGTACTGAAAAACGTACAAGGTAAGCATAGAAATTTAAGGTAAGTTTGGTTCGCGCTTAGGTCTATGGCACTAATCATTTAGTCGTCTCTGAGGTGCGAGTGCTCTCATACAAACTGTCGATGACAACGTATGTAAACTACTACAGCACCTACGTACTACATACTACGCGCGAAAATATGTTGAAAATATGTTGTCGCGTCTTGCGCTCCACTTCAGACGCGACTATTTGATAGGATAATATGGATGATGACAACTCAATCAAATCAGCAACTAACTCTTTATCAAACTTAAAAACGCACTTCTAGTATGGAAGTTGCATGGAATTCACACTTTTCATCAAATTTCAACGCACTTTTTTTCTTTAATCTATATTTTAAAATGGTTATTAAACTTAAAACTAACCGAGGATGTGAATTTTAGGTCTTTTGGAAGACCCTCTATTTAATAATCAGTTAGAAATAATTTATTTTTGATATAGGCATCATGCCTATTGGGTATTTGGCAACTGTTCAAATAAATTATTTTTTAGTGATTATTAAATAGAGGACCTCCCAAAAATCGTAATATCCACGTCCCCTGTTAATTTTATTTTGAATAACTATTTTAAACTATCGATTAAAGTAAAAAAGTGAGTCGAACTTTAATGACGTCACTATTCAATATTTCATACAAAACCCCTAAGCACGTGTTCTGACGTTTGAAAAAAAGTTGCTGATTTGATTCGTCGTCAAATATCCAATTGATAAGTGATGGCAGAGTCCTAATAAGAGAAGATCACAAGTAGATATTTAAGGGGAGTCAATAACGATACTTATCGAACGAAACCTCAATAAATGGAAAATAATAACATACTTACAGGAACTCGTCACTAATCCGTCGCCGAGCCAAGGTTTTGCGAATCCGTAATAGTGAACTTTTTCCAAACATGTATCAGCGATTTTCATAAAGTCGTCTGGGTCTGATACAACTGAAAATGATTCATAAATTCACATAGAGGTTTCCTTACTCCTCCTAATAAAACTCACGTTCCGCAGGGAGTATTATGAAAGGGATAGCAATATAAAATAGAGCTGTATAGTCCGTCAAACTTATCTGAATCGGTGGCCAAAATTGGAACAATTTTTTATGCCTGTTAAGTTGTTTTTATTTATTTTCCTGCTAGCGAGGCTGACACGGTCAGATAAACTTGTGGGACTAGTGTACGCCATTTAAGTAAGCCATAGTGTACACCAGAATTGAACTCAATATTATATGAAGCAAGCCGCACAAGATTGTGTTCTATGAAAACCCATGCAGGGGATATACAACCACCATCGCTTTATTAGTTTTATGGCCCAAATAAATAAATAAAAAAAATTAAAATCGCTTAAGACAGTATTATTTTAATAATAGCTAATGCCCGACTTCGTCCGCGTGAATTGAGGTTTTTTGGTTCCCGCGGAAACCTTAATTTTCCGGGATAAAAAGTATTGTATAAGTATATATGCAAAATAAAATATAAAGCCTATGTGTTACTCCAGACTATAATCTATCTTTGTGCCAAATTTCATCCAGATCCGTTCAGCCGTTGGGGCGTGATTGAGTAACAAACATCCATACATACATCCATCCAAACTTTCGTATTTATAATATTAAGTATAGATTGTTGACGCTCGTGTTTCCGAATTATAATCCTTAATATTTTGAAATAATACTGCTTTAAGCGATGGTAGTAAGCCCACAGGAGACCATCAGGAGATCTTCGTCCTGCAATGGACGTCTGGTGGTTGAAGCGACGACGACTATGCTATTTAAAAGCTAAGTTCTGATTCGTATCAAGAAATACACTGAGCGTTAGCTTCACTGACTAAGCAGACTTAGATAGATAAATAGACAGATAGATAAAACTCTTTATTGCACACATTTAAAACAAAGAGAGTAAACAAAAAGATGAAACAGAAGTACAATCTCTTCCAGACATTTAGGGAGAGAACATTATCAAACAAGAGCAGACCTATTGAGCAAGAGAACAGACTTAATAGCTTTATTAGCTACTTGATAAAATCTTTACATCTTTACTTACAGTAAACCTTCTTGGGCCCGATAGAGACCGAGAAAACTCCGCCTGCTTCCAAGCTTTCGTAAGCGATTTCTTTCAAAAAAATCCATAATTCTGTAATCCATAATTAAAAAAATATTAAGTAATAAATTATAAAATTAATTAATTATTTTATTATTAAATTAATGATTTTTGCGCGAACCGTTTGGGAAGTTCAGAAGGCAATGTAGTATGACAAACCGTTTTGATCCTAATCCCAAACGGGCTTTTTATTTTTCAATATTTTTAAGAATTTGCTTTTAATACACATAAGTACATTACACGTGACACAAAAAGATTATTCTCTTTCTAGGAATACTCCATTGTATTTTAAAAAATTAAAAATATCTCACTAAACTATGTAAACTTTTGGATCTTTGAACTAAGAACTTTTGGGAATACTGCTGGGTACACGCCTCTACTCTCATAGGAGAGAGAGAATTAGAGCTTAGACCCACCACGCTGCTCCAATACGGGTTGGTGGGCTTTATCGACTATTATCATGTTAGTGTTAATAACCGGGACCGACGGCTTAACATCCTCTCCGAGGCTCCGGGAACACCGTCAACTTCCTAGCTCCGGGCTAGTAATGAAACTTTCTAGTTAGAAAACCCCAATACTTAATACCACCCGGTACTCGAACCTGGGACCTCGTCGGCCGCAGTTGAACATGGTAACCACTAGACCAACGAGGCAAGTACGATCAGGACTTAATAAAAACTTACGTTTACAATCACCAACCAGTAGATGGGCGTGTCCAAATAGTGGAAAGGCGCCATGGAAAGCCGGCGGCTCGTCTTTGTTATTTCTCTGGTACCACGTGAATATACTGCACGCCACCAATATTATGACCAGCACCACCGTCAACATTATGTACTTAGTCCTGTCTAAATTCTAAAGATTCAAGTTAAAGAATTTATTTTCTCAAAATAATTTTAAAATTCATTTAGGTACTCTGTGTACACAGACATATATAGATACTTTGATTATATACATATCAAAGTACAGATATGACAAAACACTATTTTGGTCATATACATAAATCTAACTCGCGTAATTGCAAACTGTCGAAAGATTACAATTTAACGCATTATTTTCCGGTAGATTGTAATCTGATAAATTCATTATAACTCCGGTTGAAGAATGCGAGATAGACAGTTAAGTGTGTAAAAATTGGAACTATATAGCTTTTTTGACTGTTTATTTTTTGTAGTGAAAACTTCTTTAGGCCCGTTGAGCACTTTTTGGTAGGGGGTGAAAATGTAGAAACGCGAGACCGACACCGTTTTTCTTAAGACAAATGATCTTAAGTAGTACATTCGTAATTAAACTTTAATGTCTTCGTTTTAAGGTTTATATTAAAAAGTGATGTGTCACCGTGATGTGACCTCGCTACACCATTCTTCTTAATAATATAGTACATTCGTAATTCAACTTTAATGCCTTTGTTTTAAGGTTTATATTTTAATTATTTTAAAATTGATGTGTTATTATTTTAAATATTCGTTTTCACTTCTTTCGGCAGACCCTATGACTGCCGAAAGAAGTGAATTTTTCTATTATATTTATACGCAACACTAGTAACGCTGTCACCGGGTCAGATTAGTTTGTGGGACTGTAACTACATACCTACAATCTGCATATTATAGTTAGATACAATCGTTTCTAAAAGGATGACCCGTTATTGTCCTAGGGGCCTTGGCCTACGCCACAGAAAGACACCTACATTATGGATAAAAGCCACAACGCGACTCGATACGAGTTACGACGCACCGCGATAGTATCAAACAGTAGCTTACTCCTCATGTGGCAGTTATCGCGTAGATATGTATCGCGTCGCGTTTCGGCGCGTCGCTTTCGTTGCTCACCTAGGACCAAAGACAACACTACTACTACGATACTAGAACAACAGATAAGTCACAAAAGGGACGAGACTACTGTTACATGTAACCTGCTTAATGAAACAATTGCATATTGAAAAGAGCTGCTGAGTTCCTCCCGGCTCTTCTCAGTAGTCAGTACCACCGGTTCGGAAAGGGTAGAGTCTACACCTATTACAAGATTGCCTGGAAGAGATCACTCATAGTGATAAGGCCGCTTTTACACCGTAACAAGTTGTAAATTCTGTCACGATTCGTTTTACCTCTGTTCTGTTATTTGTTTGTGTGTAATAAAGTGTTTTTACTTACTCACTTACAAGAAACACCCGTTTGTATTTTTACATGAAATAAACAAAGATTACTTAGGTAAAAACCACAACTTCAGTGCTGGAAACCTATCACCGTCACAAATAAGTCTGACCATCGACCAAATAATAAAAACAAAATACTACACTCTCCTGTTGTCTGATAAAAACTGAAACCCGACAGCGGCGGGGCAGAACTGAAGGCGGGTCATTAGCTAGTCATTATACGTATTTTTTAATAGTAATTAGTAATTACAAATTGTAATGAAATGAAAAATAAAACAGTTTACTTGACCGGGAACCACGGAGCCTTGAATTTTAAATGTTTACGTTCCTGTAGCCTCATTATGTAAACGAAACAATCTCAATACGCTGTCAAAACATCAAAATTATAAATGCGAAAATTTGGCTGGATGGATGTATGGATGTTTGTTACTCAATCACGCCAGAACGGCTGAACGGACCTGGATAAAGTTTGGCACAGTGATAGATTATATGTCTGGAATAACACATATAGGCTACTTTTTATCTCGGAAAATTTAATTATTATTAAACGCCTCGATTTTTCCAAGCGACATTCTGAATTACGTCCCGCACTTTGCGTTCACTCTCGTCTCACAAAGTATGCCTAGGTATGTCGCTGCGTGAGCGATAAATCCTCGTCGCCAGCTGCTCCCACAGGAACACTCTTTAAAAACAAGGAACGGAATCTAGCTTCAAAACGGTTATAATCAAAATATATGTGAAATGACAATCAACAATAATTACAAGCGGCACGCTATGATGGCCGGTTTGACACATTACAATAGTGATGTGGAATGTCAATTTATTCTCGAACAAAAAACAATTAAGTTTTGTTTTTGTACCTGATTAAATAGGTTTAATAAAACAAAAATGTATGTTTATTTAATTTATTTGAATACAAGAATACAATAACAATAACAATAACATACTTTATATGCACACAAGAAACATATGAATACAAAAGATACCAAAAAAGGTGCCACAAAAGGCCATAATTAATCAGATTCGTCCATACTACTATTTTCACTGTCGTCACTGCTATCATCACATACATTAATAATTATATGTTCGTTTTCTATAATATTATCTATTTTCACATCTCTTTCATAATCTTCCCTTATTAATTTAACAGTTCTATTCACAACCTTTTCCCAGTCTCCTTTAGTCACATGTTCACAAGCTTCTTCTAATAATTTTAGCATTTTTTTTGTGGTAAATGGGGGTTCTGTATTGTGTCTTGCAGCATATCCCTTAATTTGAGCCCACACCAACTCAATCGCATTATACTCACAATGGTAAGGCGGTAACCGTATAACTCTGTGCCCATGTTCTAATGCTATTTCGTCAATGACTATCGGATCTTGGTTGGTTTGTTTTCTTTTAAAAGACGTACTAATTCCGCTTTTAACATATTCATGTTTGCATCTACGCCATTTTAGATTCCATTTTTAAAAATTTATTGATATTTTTTTGCGATTTCAGAGGTTTGTCCACATAGTGAAAATTGTTCATATTCACAAGTACATTCACCCCTTAAATGGTGCAAACTGATTTTTCTACACTTGTATACATTTAAGAAATCAATTTAATAAATAAATTTTGAGTCCTAAACCTAAAACTACATTCGATAAAATTTATGAATCTCTGCACATCACTATCGTCAATAAAGTAATACAATTATTTCCTTCAAAGTCGTTATCAATTAATACGGAACTTCATGAGCGGACAAACGTCAAACCGGCCATCATAGCGTGCCGCTAGTTTAATGACACTTATTTTTTAACCACCCTCAATAGTTATACATTACAGAGTTCCTGCGGGAATCGAAAAACCTCAATCCACGCGGACGAAGTCGCGGGCATCAGCTAATTGACTTACAAATCTCAGTGCGATGCAACAGAGTATCTCAGCCGGATGCATATCAAAGTAGAAAATTGTTGCTTAGGAAATAATAAGCATGCCCACGGTTGCGACGCTCAAAAGTCTAAGCAGTGAAGTTAAGTTCTTTTATTGTACGTCGGGAGTTAAAAATAATAATAAACAATCAAATTATTTCAATAAAACTATATTTTGATATTCACTTAGTTTAAGTTCGACGATCCCCGTGGCAGTGTTGAGCGCTGCTGTCTAAACGTGCGGAGGTCCCGGGTTCGATTCCCGGTAGGGTAAATTTTTCAAATTTATAATTTCTGAATTTCTGTGGTCTGGCCTGGTGGAAGGCTATGGTCGTGGCTAGTTACCACCCTACCGACAAATACGTGCCGCCAAGCGATTTAGCATTCCGATACGATGCCATGTATATAGAAACCGAATAGGGGTATCTATGGGTTGAATGTAACTGCCCCTAATAGGTTAGCCCGCTACCATTTTAGACTGCATCATCACTTACCACCAGGTGCGATCGCAGTCAAGGGATAATTTATAGTGGATACAAAAAAAGTACAATTTTGTCTACAAATTAAAATTTAACATGATTTTTTCCTCCTCTCTATGGTTATATAGTAACCAGAGACTGGTTTTAGCATGACATCGATTTTGGCAACCAACTTCGTATGATCCCCGGATACCCTGTAGTGTTGGAATACGTGAGCCAGGGTCGTCTTCATTGACATGTAGGCGTAGGATTTACCTGGAAATAAACAAAATTTCTAGAAAATTCTCAGCAACTTTTTTGTGTATCAACAGGCACCCCTGTTTTTTTGTGTCTAGTTGTGAAAACCTGTAGCTATATACCTAATAATTTTGAGAATATTCAGAACAATAAGCTGTTGGTTTTCCAAAATAAAATAATTAAATCTGGTCACCTAAGCTGGTAATTGACTTGGTCGCTAACTATGGGCCTCATAAGAAAGCTCAGGGTCACTCAGCGAGCGATGGAGAGAGCAATGCTCGGGGTTTCTTTGAGCGATCAAATCAGGAATGAAGAGATTCGCAGAAGAACGAAAGTAACCGACATTGCTCTTTCGTTCGAAGAACCGACAGACGTTGGGGTCCCAAAGTGCTGGAATGGCGACCTCGCAGTGGGAAGCGCAGCGTTGGCAGACCCCCTACTCGCTGGACGGACGACATCAGGCGAGTCGCAGAGAGCCGCTGGATCCAGGCGGCGCAAGACCGCGGCGTGTGGAAATCCTTGCAAGAGTAAGTTGTCGTAAGAGGATCCTATGTCCAGCAGAGGACGTCTGTCGGCTGATGATGATGAAGCTGGTAATCTCGTTCTTGGGTAAAATGAATATTTCTAGTAAAATCGAAGAGCTCGATCGAAATTTTCACATTTACTAATACCTACCTATTAAAAATGTGAATGTTTAGATACTTGTAAGTTTGTATGTTTGGTCGTTCTTTATCTACTCCTTCACACGACAATGACTGAACTTAGGTATTTGAATGGGAATGGAATTAATATCTTATTCCCTGAATACATTAAAGAGTTCCCGTGGGGGACATAAGTCTTGAAAAATGTTGTTGATAATGATAAGATACGATATTGCTTGGTCACTAACACCAGGCGCTCAATGTAATATGTGTTATTGATAGTATCGAATATAAAACTCAGATATTCAAACGACTCTCATCGACTTGACAAACATCACAAAAATTGCATGGAGTCTTGTGTCTTGACACACCTTTTTTTAATTTTCCAAGAAAATTAGCGCCTACAATGATGCGTCATTGACCAGTAAAAACCGGCCAAGTGCCAGTTGGACACGCATACGAAGGGTTCCGTATCATCGTACAATATTTAATCATATCTACTATTATATTATATTCTATGACATTAAGTACTTTTTAAATACTTTCGTAGAAGAAACAAGAGAGGCGCTAGAAAATCACGTTTCTTGTAGCTTTCGGGGCCCCTGTATTTTTCGTTTTATTTCATTGTTATAGCGGCAATGGAAATATTACGGTTGAGATACAGCCCGCTCACAGACAAACGGGCGGACGGACGGACTGCCTTTGGTACCATTTGGGTACGGAACCCAAAATAGGTAATAGGCGGTTACCTACCTATACAAATTCTTCTGCCCATACTGAAGCCAGCAAACGCAGTGGGGCATTCGGGCAGCGTTGCAGGGTCTAACCAACGCTGTGGCTTGAACTCCTCAGCATCTGGACCCCACATGGGGTGTCTGTGTACCCCATACACGAACATGAAACACGTCCGACCTCTCGTTAGAGTGCAGTTTCCTGTAACACCCGGAAAATTCAAGAGTTTCCGCGGGAATCAAAAAACTTTAGTCCACGCGGACGAAGTCGCCGGCATCATCTAGTAGAACATAAAGCCTAGCCTAATCTAAGAACTGTACAATCATGCGTAGAATTTACATATTCGCGGTAAATTTTCATTTCATTTTGGCGCAACCAGGTTGAAACTTGTACCTCAAAAAATGTTCCAGCATTTCCGTCATCAGGTGAGGCAATAACTAATCGCGGTGAAATGATAACACTTACCTCGCACCACCTGACAAAAAGACTAGGGGTAGGGGTTTTTCCATCGCTTACCCAAAGCAGTATTACTACAAAATGTCAGTTTTCCTTTATGTAACGTATCATGACTATAATCTTATTCTTCTTTAAATATTGATATAAACAGGTTAATCCAAATAGAGACGTCCAATGAAAAAATTTTGATTCCTTGTTCCTCGACCTATCAGAAAATACCCCATGTATGTTCACCGATTTTCGGTAGTTTTCGAGTTATAATTTTTTTCCTTTTATTTAGGGCTTATTACCAATATTTTTTTGTGAACATACGTGCTATGAAGTGTTATACTTTGCATAAAATAATTAACACTAGCATAAGTCGGAATTGGTCGTAACTGAAAAGTTTACGTTGGACAGAGGAAGAATCGAGTTTTCAACTTTAGATTAAAAATACTCAAACCTGTCTATGTTACTTCCGACTAATTTTAAAACTTGAAAACTTTTGGGGTTCCTAAGCTACCCCTAATAGCCAAAAAATTTTGTACTTTGGCGAAATTATTGTGAGAAATCGGACTTTAAAGGTGGGAAATCGGAAGCTTTTGCATCCTCGCCTGCATTTCCTACCGATTGATCAAAGGCCAAGAAGTGTGGTGTTGTGGGACACCAGATAGGAACGAAGTTCCATAATACGTAAATATTAATTAAATAAAGTTCTATTTTTACGATCTTTTTTCTTTAAAAAAAAATATTAAAAAATATACCTTAACACATAAGCATTAAAATTTAATTTAGAATGTAGTATATTTATATTTAAGACCTTTTGTCTTCGTAAGAAAAATCTCACATATTTCGTTACGGACGTTATTTGTCGGCTAGGGTAGTAAAAATACCAGAAGATGAGAAAAGCTGATGCATTATCAAATGTTATCATACGTAGCTTGACGTCTCTGTCCAGGCGTCTGGCGGTCACAGGCACGATGGGGTAAACGCGCATGGTCTCCTTCAGCACAGCCTCCAGGTACACCAGCTGGGACAGATCTTGCTTCGTGACGTCCCTGTCGTCGTCACCGAAAACGTCGTGCAATCTGAAACATTGCAACCACAGCTTAGTTCACCTCGTCAACTGCACTGACAAAGGGGGGGTTGGTAGATTTTTCAAAGGTATGAGAAATATTACAAGGAACTTTTGGGCATGCAGGTTTAATAACGTGTTTTCCAGCAGCGCTAAAAAATTTGCTTAGAAGTTAGAACACACAGCCAAGACACTCCTCGCAGCTTTAGTTTGATCCGTAGTTATCACGTCTCATATTTCTTTGACGTTCAAAAAGTGTACATTGTTGGTACCTATTTTTAACCTACTACAAAAAAAGGAGGAGGTTCTCAATTCGACTGTTTGTTACGCGATTACTCCGCCAATTATGAATCAATTTTGTTGATTCTTTTTTTGTTTGATAGATCATACTTCAGAGGGTGTAGATCTGATAAATATTTTCGGACATGGATAACGGAACTCCTCAATGGATCAGAGTAAATTACTCGCGATCAGTGCCAATGAGGTGTCAATGTGGAGACCCAAAACAATATGAAGAATAAACGATTCGTGCGGCTAATGAGTGGCACCGGCTTCAAAAAATATTTTTATATACATTAACTTTTCTAAATATTATATTATATATTCATTAATAAGGTTTTTTTTAGTGTTTGTGATTATTGAAGTCGATTTTTGTTTACGGTGTATAAACAGTTTTGACTGTTGACTATTAAAAGAAAAATGAATTGACGCCTGAGCCTTAGCTACCTAGACCTCTAGAATTTTCACCATACCATAACATGCCAGGTACTAACTATTATTACTAGCTACTATTCTTTGAAGTAGAAGACAAGTCACAATCTTAAATGAAAAAAAATCTAGAAAATAGATAAATAAACTGTTTATTGCACACACTTAAAACAAAAACAATAAACCAAAGCTTAAAAGGGTGCAAAGGCAGTCTTATTGCTAAAGCAATCTCTTCCAGACAACCTTTTGGGAGAGGAGATTATCAAAGTGCGGGATATTGCAATACTATCTTCTAATATCTTACTTCTTACTCTTACTTAATATTATAAATGCGAAAGTTTGGATGGATGTATTGATGTATGGATGTATGGATGTTTGTTACTCAATCGCGCCCCAACGGCTGAACGGATCTGGCTGAAATTTGGCACAGAGATAGATTATAGTCTGGAATAGCACATTTACTACTACATAGATACTTTTTATCCCGGAAAATTGAAGAGTTCCCGCGGGAACCAAAAAATCCTCAAATCACGCAGACGAAGTCGCGGGCATTCGCTAGTCACTAAAATATATGAAAATCTTGAATAGAAGCAGGCGTTACTTTGCGGAAGTCCATGATAATGAATGAACTAGAAGGTTAATTCGCTATAATCCGCTACAGTCGATAAATCTGTGTGGCACAGTGCGTGTCTTTCACCTGCAGCATGCGACATCCACCACCCAGCAATTCGCACAGGCACAACACCACACCACACAAATCCTCCAAATCGCTCTCAAAAAATATGAAAATCTTACTCATGGAAAATTTTCTCCTGCACATGAGGATACGAGCCAATGAGCAGCATGGTATACATAAGCACACTAGCTGAGGTGTCGTGACCTCCCACAATCATGGTGTCAACGTGTTCTCTGATCTCGCGGTCGTTGAAGACACCTTTCTCTATTGACAGCTCCAAGAGGAGATCCATGAATGGCTTGAATTTTGGACCTGGAATTATTTATTTATTTTTATCCACATTTGTTTATCCAGATATTGGAAATTTCCAAATTGACCCTGCCGAGAATAGAACTCGAGACCTCAAACAATAAGACCACAGTGTTCACCACTGCGCCTTATTGTTAGTACAGGTCTAGCAGTTTTAATACACCACCGTTACGAACCGGGTTCTGTTGGGATCAGTTTTAGGGTTCCATGCATGCATGCATAACGTCCATGCATTTTTTCTCATTCTTAAAAGATTGTTTGCATGGTACAATGATATTTGGTTCACTGTGCATCTCCTTTCTCCATACTAATATATTATAAATCCGAAAATGTGTTCCTCTGTCTGTGTGTGTCCGTCAACTGATTTTGATGAAATTTTGCAAAGCTGATAAGTTGCATGATGCATCCCGGGGAAGGACATTTAAATACATATGAATACTTTGTAGGTTTAATCACGGAAAATTAAAGAGCTCCTGCAGAAATCAAAAACCTCCATGACGAAGTTTCAAGCATCATCGTGTATATTGTATCTGTCACCGTAAGATTGTAGAAACCGTTAGATTATAATCTAACTCGCGAAATTGTAAACTGTCGACAGATTGTGAACCGTTCAATGCTCTGAGTGTCAATTTTTGAAATATTAATTGTATTTACCTTATCTTGTGTCTTTCTTGTAGGTTAGGTTAGGGTTCGACATATTATATAATCAGGTAGTACCTTGCATTTAGGTTCTATCGGGTTAATATACCTAACAGATTACAATCTACCGAGAAATAATGCGTTAAATTGTAACGTAATGCGTTAATCTAACGGTTTTTACAATCTTACGGTGGCTTAGAACTATTTGAAAAAAAATCTGAACAAATATTTTTTTTTTTTAATAAGTTAAACTTATTTTTTCGGGTCGAGTAGGTACTCCTTGACGCTCACCTTTTGTCTTCTCTTCAATCTCCTTGCAATTCCTATTTTTCAAATAATCTGCTTTTCTCTTCTGCAGTACCTGGAAATATAAGATTATTTGTTTGTTATTTTATGGTAATTTTCCTCGGAAATACTGTCTGCCTCAGTGGCGTTTACGACATAGAGGCATAAAAGCATTGCTTACCCTAGTAAAAAGATCAATACTTATTTTTCATCATGCCATTGCCAATTTCAAAACAGGTATATATCTAACCAATGCCTACTCTGGCTCCGAATACTATGCACGCCGCGCCTATACATAGGTATCTGTTATTTTGTTATCCCTTATCCCTTAATTTGTATATAAATTGGCTGGCCCTATGGCTGACAGTTATTTCATTTCCAGAAAGCAATTAACCATCAAATACAATAAAACTGTATAGTCCTTTGCATACTGTTTAGTCCTATTCGTAGTTTTGATATATTCTTTAATTGCGTATACCTACTTAAAGCAATAAAGATTTAAATAATAACAATAAAAATATTTGTCAATTGTTGGAATGATTGCCAACCACCCATGAAAGAGATCCCACTAAAAGAAGAACAATACACATACAGTGTATGACATATGGTGCAAGATCTTCAGACACTGGTCCTGTTTCTTCCTCAGCGCAGACCAGCTGTATATGAAGTGGCTGTGGAACCAGAACTTCTGGAATCGGTCCACCAGGATGTTGAACATCTGTTCCGCCGCGTTCACGTACTCGCTGTTGAGAACGCTCTTGTCTGTGAAGTCCACTCCCAAAGCAGTCACTTAAGAAAAAACAGATAAACAGGATTAATGACATTAGAGCGCAAAACACACAGGGAACGGTCGCGCGCGCACGGGTGACGCGGTGTACAGTTCTAAATCAAATATTTAGCCTTAAATTAGAACTGTACACCGCGTCATTAATTTGCCTTAATTTCTAAATTAACTACTCAATCCGGGAATCAAACGTCACTCACCCACCACTGAGCCTATAGCGCTAGTCACTGCAAATCTGAGTTCGTCAAAGAAATCAAGTAAACATTTTTCTGGGATAATCTACCTGAGAGGAAATATTACAAGAAGAGGTAACGAAATACATACAGCATATTGTTTCTAAAGCATTGTGTCGAGTATAAACCCAATGGTCAAACGGTCCATTCCCGACTTCAGCCTCCAAGTCTTTGACCAGACGGCGCGATTGTCCGTTGAATACTCCCAGGAAACCGTCCAGGACGACCTGGCTGAATGCTGGGTTCAACAGCCTCCGATGAACTTTCCATATTGGCACTAGAAGAAAACATAAGTTATAATAACATAATAAACATCGGCGATCAGCACAATAGCCTGCAAAAAAAATTACATTCTTACTCGGATACCTTGATCCCTATTACAGTACAATGATAGCTACTATGTTACGATCGCAATCACCTTTAAGTGTCTAAAACTCTTTTACTGTTAGCCAAAA
Organism: Erebia palarica; assembly: GCA_964035005.1. Lineage (NCBI taxonomy): Eukaryota > Metazoa > Arthropoda > Insecta > Lepidoptera > Nymphalidae > Erebia > Erebia palarica. The sequence continues at coordinate 7,694,416 of OZ035993.1, read as the reverse complement.
TCCATTGTCCAACAGAGCAATTGAGAATTTATCTATGTATTTATCGACTAGCCCGCGACTTCGTCCTCGTGGATTGAGATTTTTTCGGTTCCCACTGGAACTCTTTAATTTTCCGGGATAAAAAGTAGTCTATGTATCATTCCAGACTATAATCTCTATGCCAAATTTCATCCGGAATTGAGTAACAAACATCCATCCATACATCCATCCATACAAACTTTCGCATTTATAATATTAGGATAGATAGAAGTATAGATTTATGCAGCTAAATGGCTAATGGTTTTCCTCCAATTCCCGTACCATTTTATATATTTTCTGCCACGTACCTGTAAATTGTGGGACCAGCTTCTACCTGTGCAATAGGTATGTTCCCCTCATAATTACAATGTAGATATACCATATTTTAGGTTTTCAAGAGGCAGATTTCGCAAACTAATCGGTACCTACCAGGTCTGCCTGCTCGAGTTTGCTTGCTAATCATATGGAACAATAGGATGTTGTTTTCTGTTGAGGACTTCCGTCCCGCGTCCTCAATCTTCGAAGGTCCTCAGTTTTTTTTAAATTCTTTTATACATAATATTGTCTTATAACAAACAGAAAATAAGCGGACTAAGGTAAAGCTTATCTCTTGAATAAAAATCTCTTCAAGCCTTCCTTGAAAGTGTGAAAGTAAGGTGAAATTGATTTTCGCCTTAATAGAAATAACTTGAAGGTGTAACTTTGGTAGCAATAAAACATATCTACTTACAATCACCAGTCACTAAGCCTTCTCCGAGCCAGGGTTTTGCGAATTCGTAAAAGTTGTCTTTCTGTAAACACGTGTTGGCGATCGTCAAATAGTCGTCTGGGTCGGTAACAACTAAAACACACAAGGTTTAAATATAAAAGTATTTTTTCGTAATATAATGGGGTTTGATTCTGTAGTACAAAATCTAAACTAAAATTTCATCATTAAAAATATTGGTAACCCTTACATAATACTCCCGGTGACAATGGACATAACTAGATTTAAAACTGTCATTTTAGTGTAGCTTAGAGATTGTTTATAGAGCTGGCCATAATTCCGTTTTGTCCGCAATCTCACCTTGTCGGTAGTAAGATGACAATAATAGGAAGGAGTCATGGAAGGTATGACAAATTAAACCACACAAATGGTTTAATCGGTTGGACGTTGGAATCCCAAGGTCCCAAATCAATTGATAAATAAATAAAGGAGTAAATACCGTAAATTGTCCTCGGCCCAATGGATGCGGATATGGCGCCACCAGCTTTCAAGCTTTCGTACGAAAGCTCTTTCACTGAATTCCATAATTCTGTAATAATGAAACAATTTGGTAAGTACCTACTTTTAGGTAACATTACTAATCTAATCTAGTTACTAAATTTTATTTAAGCACGCCGTTTCATCTCAAATGGTCAAAAAGTAAAATGCCCATTACCCAATTTGTTTGGTTGACAGTTAGGTTTTGGTTATGCGGACTTAAGACCACAGCGCTCACCACTGTGCCAGTTAGTTAGGTCGTCAAAGTATCGTCAGAACATCTTACTAAAGGAATACGGAGTGTGGGCACCATCTCCGCTTAGGAACTAGTTCGCCGTCTTCACTCTGACTTTTCGACTATAACGAGCGTTGCCCCTACGACAAGCATGGCCTGTCAAACCAGGCACTTCTAATAATGTCCTCTCGACCGAATTTCGACCACAGCGGCCGATCTCTAGAGAAATAAGTCATCTGCGCGGGAAACATTAATATAGTGCACAAATGTGTGTACAAACACAGGTGCACTCTCTATTCCTTTTCTTTTAGAGCCCGATGGGACGGAAAATCCAAAACAACCGGAGAGAGATCATTCGCAGACCGACGGCTTTACGTGCTCTGCGAGGCATGGAGGTGAAACACCGCTAACTTCCTAACTTCGGGCTAGTTCTTAGAACCTGTCACTACTTACGTATACTGTCTCCAATCAAAAGGTGTGCGTGACCGATGAGCGGCAGGCCGCCGGGGAAGGCTGGTGGCTCGTGTTGGTTCCGGTTCCTCCGCCACCAGGCCCACAGACCACACGTCAGGAATATCAGCACCACCGCCAGCATTCTGTACGAGCTTATGCAGATAAAAGTTTTAGCACAGTAAACAGATACAAACAGTAGTGAAACTACCTAGAAACGTTCTAAACAGCTCACTCACACAAACATGCGCATCTACGAGACCCCTAAGCGGTCGCCGCAATGCCGTCAGTAGTGAGTGCCGCGTCATGACGAGTGTCTATTTCCGCAATCTTTTTAAAAATGCCAGGAGTGTATTGCGTAGCATACGGCTGTTTGAATTCTGCTTCAACAAAACCGGAACTATAGTTTTTTAAATTCGTTTAAAATCGATATTTGGGGCTCCCTGGGATCACAAAATAGGATACTGATACCAAAATTTTAAAAATTCAGCGCTATTTTGAAATTCTTTGTTAATGTACTGATTTCGTTCAAAATCGATATCTGACGATCTCTAGGATCACAAAACAGGAAACTGTTACCAAAATTTTAAAAAATCGGCGTCATTTTGAAAAATTGATTTAATTAGGGAATTACAGACCGCTTTAAACAGTCACAATGTACTAATTTTAATTAATTTACATTTAAGTAAAGCTAGTACATAATATGAAAAATCTGTAAATTGTTTACTTTGTTTTTTTCACGATATAATTACAAATCTAAATTGCATCCGTGTGAAGCCGGGGCGGACCGCTAGTCAAGAATAAAGGTATTTTTATGTACTGTTTTTTAATTACTAGGTATCAGACGCATTTTTGGGGTTGAAACGCGGTACGGTTCGACCTGAAAATGCGTGACAAACACCTGAAAACAGAGCTCATAAGCCCTGCCCGCGCGCCACCTGCGGCGCCGTCCGCGCACCCAGCTGCGGCTCGCGTACGCTCCCGCCAAAATATGTAAAAGGTTACGCCATAATGATAAGTTAGTGACCTACAAAGAAAAACAAAGATCTACAAGTTGTTGTGTGTCAATATTATTAAACTGTTTTCCGTATTTTAAACTATCGAGATTAACCGACGCCATGAGATACTTATTTAAATTTTATTCGTAAACTCGCTATTTCAATTCGATTAATTGATCACAACAGAACATAGAATGTTATAGCTAACAAAAACAAAATTAAACCATAAAACATTAAAAGGACAACCCTATTGCTTCAATGGAGCGTAGGTAATTATTTTTTTCCATACTGGTTGTATCTGTCTCAAAAGGAAAAAAGGAAACCCTTTTGTTGTCCGTCTGTCTGTCAAGACCCTTTTTCTCAGGAACGCATGGAGGTATCAAGCTGAAATTCATATCAAATACACAGGTCTACTGTCCCTTAGAGCAGTGAAAAAATCTTCTAAGCCAACGCAATCAAAAGGTACAGCCGTTTATGATGCAAATTTTCGACACTCGCAAGGGAATCAAAACCTACAGGATACTTCTCGTGAACCCAAAATCTTGAAAGGACTTGACCGGTGGAACTATGGCAGCTTGCCTAGGTGTCAAAAATCAATGTTCAGCAATGATTTCTTTATTATTGTAATTGTAATATTTCACTGTTTTCAGATAAAAAAGTTTCAGGAGTCTGAAGGCTCGGAAAACTGCGAAAATGAACAAAAAAGTTTAACCAAAAGACTGCTTTCCCACACTAGATGGCGCTATTTATTGTGTTAAGCGAGTCTAAAAAAATATTTTCAAGTATTATTTCTTTATTATTGTAATTGTTATATTTTATAGTTTTCAAATAAAAAAGTTTCAGGAGTCTGAAGGCTCTGAAAACTGAGAAAATAGATAAAAAAAGTTTCACCAAAAACTGCTTTCCCACACTAGATGGCGCTAGTTATTGTGGTGACTACTCACCACTTTTCTCACTACTTTTCGTTAACAAGTTCAACTATTCGACCACAGATGGCAGCATATGCAATGTGACAGGGCGTTCCTTTAAACGTAGTATTTCAAAATGCTTTGTTCGATCGATTAGTTTGAGACTTGTCAAAAAATAAAAATAATTATAAACAAAACATACATTTCCTTTTCATTACTATTTAATTGATCAAAAATAAATCATTCCTAATATAATAACTAAGGTACTTAAATGGTATTCATGTAGGGTTACAAGATTATTATTAGGCATGGATATAATGGAACGTCAAAATGGAGTAGTGCTTAAAGAGGAAAGCGGACGCTCAAGATTTAAACAATAAACGTACTATTTTTTTTTGTCATTTGAACCCCGACCTTATTTGGAATAATAAATCCATAATAATTTCGTTTTGAATTTTTAAACCTTACTGTAAAAACGGAAATCCTGTGCATTGTCCCGAATCGGAGGGCAATTACTGGTCATGTCCTTTGTTACGAAACAACGTCTTGTAGCACAGATAAAGGGAAAATTACGAAAAACATAAATTTTCAGTTACATTATATAATAAAAATATTTTTAATAATAATTTTAAACTTACTACAGGTTTTTACGGAACCCTCGCTGAGCGGGCCGGTTTTTTGTACTTTAAGCATGCATAAAAGAAGTGAGATGAAACGAAATGAAATGTTTTTTTTCACGTAGGACAACTTGTGCCACTTATATATAACTCAAGGCTCAAGACTACCACCGGTTCTGAAACCTGATTCTTGAAACTTTTGAAACCTATTTCCTATTCAACTTAGCTTAAAACTTAAGGGGGATTTTCCACTGCAAAAGGGTAATGAGCGAGAAATGCCAAAGTGAAAAGGACTCGTAGACAAAATAGTTCATTTTTCATTAATTAATTTTTTTAAATCGTTTGACTGTTACAATGTTGAACATCTTAAAATAGTAATAATTTTACATAGTCAACAGGCATACATTATATTAAGCTTAGATTAGTTAATTTAACATTAAGTCATAATATTAACATTTGAATCGGGCAATAGGCATGATGACAGTATCCAAGAATCAATGAAATTATGAATTTATCTAATGAAATAGGATTCATGGTATATAAAAAACTTATTTATTTTTATATTTCGAGTGAGATTGTTATTTATTTTAATAAAAGAAAACTATGAAATACAGCAATCCGCCATATTGTATAAAACACCACTGAAGCGAATGACGCCACTATTGTTTTCGAGGTTTGACAATCGACCAACCATCTCTCTATGTACAGGCGTTTTAAATGTTTATCAAGTATTTTCGTGTTTTTTTGTTTCCCAAAAATCATTTCCGTAATCTAGTTTTCTTTTACCGAATCCAAAGATATGAAATTAAAAATCGTTAGCCATGGATCAAGGATTTACCAAAGCTATTAGCTCTAATTTGCCCAGGATTGATTTGTTGATGCTGGGTTCAGCAAAATTTCGCAACGTCAAAACGTCCATGTAAGTACAATAATAGCATAATAATTTATAGGTTCTAAACCCGTAAAATCTGCTATTTTATATAATAAGCACTTCATGATAGGTATGAAATGTTGTTTTTTAAAACTATACCGTATAACTTAATATGAGCGGTGTTTGCCATGGGTTCGATTCTTGGTACGCATCTCTAACTATTTGCAGTTATTTGTGTTATAAGCAAAACCGCATCACTACATAGTATAAAACAAAGTCGCTTCCTGCTGTCTGTCGCTATGTATGCTTAGATCTTTAAAACTACGCATCGGATTTTGATGCGGTTTTTTAAATAGATAGAGTGATTCAAGAGGAAGATTTATATGTATTTTTTATCCAGGAAAATTAAGGAGTTCCCGCGGGAACCAAAAAACCTCAACCCACGCGGACAAGGTCGCGGGCACCAGCTAGTACTAGAATAAAGCAAAAACTTACGTCAATGTGATTTGAACAATTTATTTATCATACACACTGGGGGACCGCACACGACTTACACACTTTAGAATTCATATTATTCACACAAAATATCTAAATTGCTGTACGAAGACTTATTGTTTACTGCACACAGTACATTAAAGTACATTGGTAAAAACAATAGTGACGTCACAAACGACGCCATGACACCCGCGAGCGTTTTAGCGTTATTTTTAAAATTGAAATTTCAAATGCCAATTTTATCTACCAAACCTTTTTTTTCTGCTGAAATAAGATATTTTCCCAAAATAGTAGATACTTCCGAACATAATCTGACCATTTTTCAAAATCAGTCATCATGCCTATTATAAAATGGTACAACAGATTATAATAATTAGTAAGAACAGATTATGGTTATTATTATATATCAAAGTTATTATCCACGTTAATTTTAAATTCAAAAATTATATTTTATCCAATTTAATTTCAAAAAATAAGTTGTACACTTCCATAATAGGTTGCCATAATAAGCAAACTCATTTTGAATCTTTCTGCTCGCTCAGTCCTTTGCATTCTAGCTCTTTGTTGATAAAAGTGCTTGTGTGCAATGCAGTCATTGATGCAGGATTTTAGTTACTCATTATATTTCAATGAATGCAGTTTTCTTTTTCGAATTGGTTATTTAACAACAAGTCAAATCTGCAACTTTTTTTAAAAGTCATAACGCGCACTTAGTACGGGATGTATGAAATACTAAGCTGAGACGTCAAAAAAAAAGTAGATACCCAGTTTTAAACGGAATCCATACGGAGCACATTTCGCTTGCGGTGGAAATCCCGCTTTAGCTAAGAAAGAAATACAATACATCAACATCAATTCATATGACTTTTCAAATATTGATATCCATTAGTGGTTCTGAAATTATTGCTTTTTTTAATGCTTAATTTATTCAACACTCAAGCACCAATTCACAAACACCAATGGAATTTTATTTTTCATTTATTTTATTTTATTTATTTGTTTAAATCCAATCACTGAATAGGTAAATTATTGGTAAGTAACTATTAAGTGAATCCAATCAAAGGGGTTCTCCTGTGACCATGCGAAAGTGTGTCTATCTAGTTATCTGTCCCTTCCTGGCCTTTTCCGACCTATCTTTACAACTAATTTCGTAGGTTGCATCTCGGCGTAGGATCGGAAAATCAAGGAGAGAGGAGGACCATATAAGTTAAATTTTTTTTTTTTTTATTTACCTGAGAAATTTTAGGGTTCATATAAACCAAATTAAAATAATGCCGAAGATGAAAAACTGATGAACTGTTTTTTTTTTAGATTTAATAATCACTTCTCACACTTTTCCGTACTTTGTACCCTTCGCACTTCGTTCAAATATTGTACTAAAATACGGATTTGTACGCATTCAGTCGTAGCCCTATAAACTGCAGTTTCGTGATCGCAACAAGGTCTATTCGCATCGACTGTAATGCAGGTGCAATGTGCATTACATACTCGATAATATTCGAGCAAATTCAAATGATTGGATGCAATGAATATATTAATATTATGACATAGATAGGTACTAGGGTGCGTTTCCACCAGAGATAATGGAACGTTGCTAAGCTACGGATGGGTGACAAACCCACTGATCGTCTTGATCGTCGAGATTTGGCTGAAAACTCGTTAGGCATAAGCCGAAGTTTTAGCTTTGGACCAAACGCTGGCCATTTCTGTGGATTGCCTAGGCCAAAGGCGATGTTTGTTCTTAATAATACGAGCCTGAGTGAACAGAGGCGGCGTCTCGTTTGCACATACACGTCTTGTTAAAATTCTGGTCGGGAAATTTTTATTTATACATACAATAAAATTAAAACTGCATCTGATGTGAAGACTCCATACGTATTATATTTGCGACGCAATACTTTAGGTAAACTATATTATCATGTAGGTATATACAAAGCAATTCGATTGAACATTTCCATCATGAATATGTTGTCATTTCCGTTAATTTACTTACATTATGTGGGCCGATTTTTGTTTAATTACCTTTGTTCTGCTTAGTCTATTCGGTACTTCGCAATGAACCCATGTCCAAGGTTAACGGAATCCAAAGATGATTGGCGATAAGAATCTGCGGAGCGAACAGTGTCCACTAAAGCCGTGCTAGTGGAGACAGGACTTATCCCTAAGTATAGCGAAATTGGTCAAGGAACGGGCGAAGCTATTCGGAAACAAAGTGCAAACGCTAAATTACAAGTGCGGGCCACGGATTGGTCGGGAACAGGTGAGATCACCAACCTAAAATTATGACACATGAGGGACCATAGGGAAGTTGACTGCTGGCTAACACAGGCACTCAGCGGACACGGGTTGTTTCACACCTATCTGTTTGCAATAGGAAAAGCGCCAAGCGAATCTTGCAATTTCTTTTTGGATTTAAAAAGATTATAGGTACGACTACGAGTGAAAAATCTAGCTCGAGAACGTATAAAGAACAGCACAGTAGCGCGTCACTAGTCAAAACGAAAAATAAATAAATTGGATCAATATACTTAGAGCTTTCTCGAATTAATGTTTCCGAAACATAACATTTATTCTCTCTGAGTAATCAGGGACCGTCCAGTTACAGTTCTATTAAAAGATACCTACTAGAACTTCGCACGGGTGGTTTTAATGTACAACCAAAAACGTTAAAGATTCACGTTTACTGGTTTGAATTGTTAAATCGATCATCGCAATCGATTTGCTCATTGATTTGCTATGCCCCGTTTGAGTTCCGATTTTCATCTGCGAAGCATTCATTAGATCTTCATTATATTTATTTTCCGTTATTAAAAGTGTCCTGACGTTGACCCAGTGTGTAAGCTATAGTATGCATTCAAATCCGTAAAGTAGTTTAAGCGTGATAACATAACAGACATACACACACACAAAAAGGCAGGCAGGCAGCATGCGTTGCTTCTTTCAGACTTTCGAACTGAACTGTCAGTAGGTATTTGATTATGGATCACGCGCCAGTCGGTTTTTTTTATTCAAATGAAAATTTTATTCGATTCAAAAGCATTCATTACCTACATATAGCATAGCATTACATTTGGCGATTCAAAAGCACTTGTAAGTTTATTTGAATAATAAAAAACTTTTTATTAAATTGAAATAAACTTTTACAAGTGCTTTCCAATCATCAAGTGATTCACCTCCGGTTCTATTAGAATACGAAACAATAGATCCCGTCATCCTAACCTTAGGTACAATAATTATTCTACTGTTTACCTATATAAAGTAAGTTAACCGGTATGTAAAAATGCATTTTTTTGCCAGAGGAAGTTAAAATCGCTGGTGTAATAATACTATGTTTGCTACAGAATTTTAAATTATTCTCAGAGAATTCAGAAAAACTATTTTTTAACGATGAGACCTTTTTTTACTCTAGTCGTAGAGGTCGTGGTATTCAGAATCAAAATCAAAGGTCGAGGTAAATTCAAAATTGTGTTTTAAAACCATACCTACTGAGTTTGAATCTCAGAATGCTGAAATTCCATACTGTTACATATTTTACATACATACATACAATTTTTTGTTTTCAATCTCTATGAAGATTGATAGCCGTGCCTGAAAATCGATTGGAAGGCCGGAGGACCATTCTGGGGTCTAAGCAACTAGTTGGACTACGGGCCTTGTTGGCGGTTGTCTTATTTTAGTTGGACCGTGGCCAATTCTGTTTAACACAATTTCTAAATTAAACTAAAACGACAGCTCTAAATCTAGTGCTGATGCTTTCCGCAGAGAGTATTATGAAAGGGATAGCAATATAAATAGAGTTGCCATATCTAGACCCTTGGTCCAACTGATTTATTATTTAATATACCACAAGTAGATGAACAGAAACTCTAAAGTAGGTCCACCGAGTTGACTGAGTTGAGTGATCTTGACGATAGACAATACTATTATTATTACTACTAATACTTAATTATTATTATTGATGATAGGAATATTCCGGATCTGCTTCGCTTCAACAAGTCAACGTTACAGTATCGATGTCGCTGCAAAACCTTGACTCAACTCGCCGTATACGATCTGGTCGAGTCGCGTGTTAAGTCTGTTTCCGCCCTAATTATGATACGTTCACGCGCCGTCCGTCACGCACGGACAGACATCCTGCGTGTTTGCTAATGCACTCCGGATCTAAGCATGTCGACATGTGTTTAGCATTTAGTTCAAAGGCAAATGGAAAAGTTGTTTTTTTATCAACTACAAGTTAGCCCTTGACTGCAATCTCACCTGATGGTAAGTTATGATGCAGTCTAAGATGGTAGCGAGCTGTTAGGGGTATGGCAGTTATATCAAACCCATGCCGCTAATCAGTTTCTGCATCGTACCGGAACGCTAAATCGCTTGACGGCACGTCTTTATCGATAGGGTAGTAACTAGCCACGGCCGAAGACTTCCTCCAGGCCAGACCAGAAAAAATTAATAAATTTATAAATTCCCATATTTACTCTCAGGTCGAAATTCTGCCATGTCCTAGTACATATGAAAATAATTATGAAACAGTAGGAATTCTGGATCTGGCTTCCTCAGGATTCTAAACTATGCCCTCAGGCCAAAAGTCTGAGCTGAGGAACACGTCTTTGCACGAAGCCACTTTGGCTTTGCATAAGTAGGTTAAATTAAGTTAAGCTTTGTTTTGAATTAAGTTAGATTGTTTTTTTAAGGAAATAAAAATCAATCCATTTGTAACAAATTATTTTTATTAAATATTATATTAGATATTACTTTACAATTTAAAACGTTAAAATAAATAAAATACCAATACAGTTAGGGAAATTTCTATTGCAACGCGCTTCAAAATACAGGTGCCGATTTTTGTTTCCCTGATGAATCAGCCAAGTGACCTGAAATTAAAATTTGAAAATGTAGGCAGAAAATACTGTTGCAGGCCTACATTAGTCCTACCTACACTGATATCTGCTGACATCAGCGTACATAGCGGATTCCTTACAAGTTGTCGTCGTCATCCGATAAACGTCCACTTCAAGATCTACCCCCTGATTGTGTAAGGAAATCGTAATCGTTTGTTAAACGGATAATTCGATCTGTTTAGTGAGTTCATAGATGACTGCACGTCAAAAAGCATGTATGAACTCCATAAACAGTTCAACTAATACGTTTTGAACTGTCAAATGATCACGATTTGCTTAGACAATTGGGCCTCAAGGCCTCTTGTAGAGACTTCCACACGCTGCGGATCCAACGGCTCTTTGCGACTCGCTTGATAATTATCGAAGATCCACCTAGTGTATGGTGACCCCACACTAGTGACCCCATACTGGTAACGCTGCGCTTTCCAGTGTAGGGTCACCATTCTAGTACCTTGAAACCCCAACGTCTAGTCTGTTGGTTCTACGAACTATGTGCTATGTCCATTGCCACTTAAATTTTAGAACCCGTTGACCTCAGTATGTCTGTCCCTCCTAAAGCGCTAACCTACCTAAAATATGTTCCACTTGAGATGAGCTTTTTTTCAGCTTCTTTAACTTCTGTCATCTTATCGTCCGTCATCTTATCTGCCACTTGACTTGACACTTGAATAGTGATGGGCGTATTGCAATACGACAAGTTTCTAGATATTCCCATCAATATTGGTCGAATTTCAGATAAGATTACGTGAGCAGACGTATATGACTACTATAACTATGATAACTATACTATTATAACAGACATTATAGAGCTTATTAGGAAGTCTACTCACTGTTCAAATGTACTGCAGGCCCAAAGTGACAGCGTGCGTCAGTATGGCTTCGGCGGCTTGTCACGTCTCCACGTGCCAAAAGGCGCCTTTCAGAGCCCTGATGTCATATAGCGTTCGCTAGGAAGTCTACTCACTGTTCAGATGTACTGCAGGCCCAAGGCGACAGCGTGCGCCAGTATGGCCTCGGCGGCTTGGCGCATCTCCACGTGCCACAAGGCACCTTCCAGAGCCCTGATGACGTGTAGCGTTCGTTAGGAAGTCTACTCACTGTTCAGATGTACTGCAGGCCCAAGGCGACAGCGTGCGCCAGTATTGCCTCGGCGGCTTGGCGCGTCTCCACGTGAGAGCGCGCGGCGTCGTGCCACGACAAGGCGGCCGCGCGTGAGGCGCCTTCGAGAGCACTAATGTAGCGTATGGCGTTCGCTAGATTACCGCGATCCATCCAGAACCTTTGAAAACAACAAAACACCGGTAGGTACTGCTATTGACAACATGGGGCGGATAATAATAGATACGAACGGCAAATATTTACCGAAAATTAATGTATTACTTAAGATCAAATGTGGCCTAGAACAATTTATTGTGAGCATCCCGACTTAACAGGCTGGTAGACTTATATTTTTGCTAAGCGCGACGCCAGAAGCTCACAAATTACGGATATCATTCGTAACACACTTTCGTATTTTATAATACAGATTACAGTAATTGGGGCTGATTCTGTTGTTGTCTAAACTAAAATGACAGCATAAAAAACATTGCCTAGCTTTTCATAATACTCTCTGAAGAAAGGGACAGCTACATTTAGAGGTGTCATTTTATTTTTATTTAGAGATTGTGTTGTACAGTGTATGGTGTGTGTATGGTCACATCCATTCTAATATTATAAATGCGAAAGTAACTCTGTCTGTCTGTGTGTTACGCAATCACGGATACTACTATAATACACTGCTGAATATATACTACTGAACCGATTTAAATGAAATTTAGTACAGAGATAGTCTAGAGCCTGAGAAAGAACATACTACTGCGACTACTTTTTATCCCGGAAAATTAAAGAGTTCCCGCGGGAATCAAAAAATCTTAATCCACACGGACGAAATCATCGGGGGCATCATCTAGTTATAATGTATATGTCACCACCGTAAAATTGCAAAAACTGATTACAATTTAATGCATTATTTTTCGGCAGATTATAATCTGTTAGGTATATTAACCTGATAAAACCTAACGCACTACCTGATTATTTATGTCGAACCCTAACCTAACCTACAAGAAAGAGACTAGAAAACGTAAATACAATGAATATTTCAAAAATTGACACTCAGAACATTGAACGGTTCAAAATCTTTCGACTGTTTAGAATTTCGCGAGTTAGATTATAATCTTACGCTTTTTAAAATCTTACGGTGACATTTATACATTAACATTACATTATTATAGATATTTTATAGTTTTGACTACAGTGGCGTGCAAAGAGTTTGAAGGTAGGGTAGGCATTAGTTGATCAGAATACCTGTTTACTAACTGTGAAAATTGAACATTGACGTCTTTTCATCTGGGTAAGCAGCGCTTTTACGCCTCTATGAACTGCACACCACTGACTGACTATAGAAGTACGGATTATACCTAGCTCTCTGCAATAACTCGAAAGTGTCCAATTCTTTGTACGGAGGCTCTTTTGGAGGATTGTCAATCTCTTTCTGCGGTATTCCCGATAGCTGAAACAAAAAATTATAATGAAGTTTTTATGCCCAATAATATAATTACTTACTCAGTGCCCAAATAGATAGATTATAGGTACTTACTTAATATTTTTAATGCTAGATGGTAAGAATTCAGTCAGTTCAGAATTCAGAACAAAACTTATACATTATAACTTGAGAGTTGAGACCTAGTAACACAGAATAGTAATCAATGTAGTAGTAGGTACGTCTTTGACTTCTGAGAAAAATACTATGGTTGCCAATCAACGGCCTCAATTTTGCAAAGACGACCAAACGGGCCCTGTCAAACAAAGAATGTGGACTTATTTTACTAACGCCATCTAGTCTGAATGGCAGGGACAAGGACCGGCTTATACAGGTGAGGGGCACACCCTACAAGTCAGACGCCCAAGTTTTTCTATGATAGGGCCCATCTAGTACCTACTCAGGTAATCAAATCAGGAATGAGGATTCCTTGAAGAAATTCGAAAAACCGATAGACTTCGGGATCCCAAGGTTCTAGAACGAAACTATATCACAAATTCATTATGTTACTTTAATGTTTATTACCTTCATAAAGAGTAATGCGGATTGCAACCAAGAGAGGATGTAAACTGGAAAAGACGCGCCCTCTTGTTCCACTAATGCCACCTTGAGAGCGATGTCCTCCATCTGCCACAAATATTATTGTTTATTACAACTAGACTAGATGATGCCCGCAAATTAGTCCGCGTGGATGACGGTTCTCAAAACCCTACGGGAAATTTGATTTTCCGGGAAAAGTAGCCTATATGCCCTTCGCCGGAATATTGTATGCTATCTCTGTTCCTTTCAGTAGCTGAGCCGATTGACAGATAGTAATATTATTATGGTTTTATCATTTTATTTAAAAATAAATGTCTCTCTCTCTCTGTTGTATTCTACATTGCTGAGAGTTGTGACAATTTTATAATAGCAGGGGTTATGCGGGGGTTAAATAATGATGTGGGTTCCCAGGTTCTTGCATAATGTAAAAATGTACCTAAAGATAAACGTGTACGGGAGCAGGTGATATGGCTCGACCGTAACAAAGGATGATCATCCTCCGACCGGGTGATGTGCTCGGGGACCACTGGTCCGACCGTTCATCGTTGGAGGTTGTATATATAGCGTAATTCAGAGAACGCTTCGTAATCGTGAGTTGGGCTCTTCGTGGTCGAGTGAATCGTACTAGTAATGCCATCTATTGGATTATGTGCGGACTGCGAAGACCGCCACAAACGTAAGTAGTTAATAGAACAAGGAAGACTGCGTGCCTGAGAGTTTACATATAATCCTCAAAGACGTGACAATTCGCCGAACTTGCCGAACGTGGTGAACTATGGCCGGAACTTTCTAAATCAGTTCATAATAAATCGACAACACAACAAGAACACAAAAACCTTCACCTGATGGTACCTGGCCCTTAGAACACTCTCTGGCACCAAACCTTGCTCCCGCACTGATTGAGGTATTGCTTGTAACACAGTGGTGACTAATTTATCACCATCTCCTGTAAACAAGACCATTTCCTTTCATTATATACTTAGACTAGCTGTTGCCCGCGGCTATGCTCACGTAAAGATCGATTTTGATTATTAAATTTCAAACCCTATTAATTTAACCCCTTAAAGGCCGTATTTAAAAAAAAAGACACACCTGAAGCCCTCTCTATCGCCCTCAGCTCCCTATCAACATTAACGTAGGGGTCACCCTTCTTTGTGGCCGCCAGCAGAGACGCTCCAGCCACCCATAAATCCTGGGACCTTCTGGTTTCTCGTTCTATCTTTAGACGTGCTGAAAACCGTAAAATCATTCAGCAGCATTCAATGGTCAAAATATTCAGTAGGTAGTAATGGCAATTTTTCGGGTGTTTAGGATATGGGAAGTGCTTTAGATATTATGATTTTTACGACTTCCAAAAAAGGTGAAGATAGATAAATAGATACACTTTATTGGAAACGCTTGAACAAAATAAAGAAAAGGAACTAAGCAAAATGGTGCAAAGGCGGTCAAATCTCCTGACAACCTTTGGGTACTCTGACTGGACACCTGTTTAGAAGGTACTCACTTAACTCACTCAGGAGGTCAACAATGCTCCAAGGAGGTTACCAGATCTCCCTGGCGCAGTGTTGAGCGCTGTTATCTTAACTTGGGAGGTGCCGGATTCGATTCCCGGCGGGGTCAATTTGGGTATTTATAATTTCAAAATTATCTCTGGTCTGGTGGAAGACTACGGCCGTGGCTAGCTACCACCCTACCGGCAAAGACGTACCGCCAAGCGATTAAGTGACCGACTAGGGGTTTGGGTTTAATATAACTGCCTTATCACTACGGTAGTCCGCTACCATCTTAGACTGCATCGTCACTTATCATATGGTGAGATCGAGCTAACTTGTAGTGTACCTAATTAAAAAAAGGTTTCAGTTCTTTAAAATTTACCATTTAGCTTGTCCTGAACAAGTTGTAATTTCACAGCCATTTCTTTCAGCTGGATGGCGAACTGGTTCTTTTCATACGCCACTCTTTCTGCGACCAGCTTGTTCAATTTTATTGTTGCCTATAATTTTAATTAACGTAAGATATAAGTTCGTTCGTTTTTATTGGTTCTTATTTTTCCCATCGATTACCCTAACAGGTTAGCCCGCTACCATCTTAGACTGCATCATCACTTACCATCAGGTGAGATCGCAGTCAAGAGCTAACTTGGAGTGGATAATAAAAAAGATTTTTTGTCAACATAATATTATCTATCTATCTCGGTTTGTATTGATATATCTATCTCGGTGGAGTTCCTTGATTTCTTGGTATGAAAAAAGAATTGGAGTTTTGTCACTCTCCAAACTGTATCCATGCAAAAAATCATGTCGATCCCTTGTACCCGCATGATTACAGGTGATTTGATTGGTGGTCTTGGTGATTTTGATGTAATTTGGTTTGACTAACCATCAAACCAAGGAACAAATAATTTATGCTTTTTTAATATTGGTAGAATTACTTTAACTTAAATTTGGAGAAATGGAAAGAAAATGGTCTCTTATTCACACGTTGTCTTAGGTGAGCGACAGAAGCGACGCCACGTGACGTGACATGATACGACAGCATAGAAAATGACAGACGTATCTAATATCTATGCGACAACGTAGGCTACGTGAAGGATCAGCTACTGTTTGATACTATCGCGTCACGTTTGTCGCTCACCTAGGACAACGGGCCAGACAAAACAGGAGCTTTCGACAATCATCAAGTACCAACCTCTTTTTCTTTTTCAACCAATCTCTTTTGCAAGGTGTCTTGATGTCTCTCTAGTTGTTTCCTCAATGAGTCTTTCAACATCTTATCATTTTTTTCTCGTTGATCAGCGTACTGCAATGTTTATTTTAACATTAATCTACTTATTGATAAATGAACTTGATTTTCATCTGCTATTTCATTATGTATAGTTATTGTTGAGATTCCACGGACGCGTACGAAGCGATTTGCTTTTTCGTTTCTAATTCGAACCGCTAAGATATGGGACGCCCTCTCGGCTTCCGTTTTGGTATCCGCTTATAGTATTAGTATCTTCAAATCAAGAGTGAATAAGCATCTTCTAAGCAAGCGCGCTCCACCTTAGGCTGCATCATTGCTTCCAGCAAGTGTGATGTGACTGAGTTCCAAGTTAGAATAACTTAAATAAAAAGCGGAGGCTTAGTTTTAAGATCCCTCAGGATTCAGAATCTTTTTTTAGGTTGGAGACAGACTCCAAATGTAAATCTCTATGATTATCTGCAAGATTAACATAGTAGATCGTAAGGAATCTTGCATGCCCCCGAGAGTTCTTCATAATCTATACTTCAGTACTTAATATTATAAATGCGAAAGTTTGGATGGATGGATGGATGGACGTTTGTTACTCAATCATGCCAGAACGACTGAATGGATCTGGATGAAATTTGGCACAGAGATAGGTAATAGTCTGGAATAACACATAGGCCACCGTTTTGTATCCCGAAAAACTAAAGAGGTTCCGCGGGAACTAAAAAATTTCAATCCACACAGACCAAGTCGCGGGAATGAGCTAGTCTCTTCATAATTCACACGCGAACAGCGTGGTCGACTATGGACAAACCCTTCTCATTCTGAGAGGATACTCGTGTAGGTACAGTAGTGAGCCGGCTACGGGCTGAAATGATAATGCTGACGATAAAAAAGCTGTCTGCTTACCCGTTTGTTAAACTCCCTGTCCATCTCAGCCCTCTTCTGCCTGAGAGCAGATTGCACCAACGCGTCCCTCTGCTTTACCTCTTTCTCACCTTGAGGCAGCACTACAGTGTTTTAAAGCATAATTCCCATCAAGTAAGTAAGTACATAGAAAGTAAGTAAGTAAAGACATAGCTTTGTTTTTTTTCATTTAAAACATAGATCAGCAATTTTAGAAAAATCGGGCCATACTTGTCTTGAAAATCTCTGTGCAAAAGGGGACTTCCATCTTGGGATGACTTTAGTAGGTGGAACAGTATTATATCAAAAAAGGCGGAAAAATTTAGAAATTGATTTAAAA
Source organism: Erebia palarica (assembly GCA_964035005.1). Lineage (NCBI taxonomy): Eukaryota > Metazoa > Arthropoda > Insecta > Lepidoptera > Nymphalidae > Erebia > Erebia palarica. The sequence goes on along the minus strand of OZ035993.1, from coordinate 7,676,589 downwards.
ATAAATTACTTAAGCCCTTTTTTATTATAATTCAGTTGCACAAATCAATTAAAAATGCGATACATTGAAAGTTTTCAATAGGACCCAAAGATGGCGCCTTTTTAACCAAAGATTTTATTTGTAACACACTAGATATTATTGCTAGGCAAACTTACTTATGCGTGTGGTAGTGGCGCCACTGTCTTTATATTTAAAGATCAACACAGAGTAGTTACTGTTAGTATCGAATTCGGTCACACGCACAATTAAGTTTGCCAAACTATGCACTATTCCAAAAGAGATTTATCCCAGAGCCGTAAATAATAGTATAGCCTATTTATGAAGATATTAAAAAATTACTTACTTTCGACAGCCCTATTGACTCTCTCCGTCATTCCTTCGATATAATCATTCAATTCTGCCTTCAATTTGCGTGACTGCAAAATTCAACGAAAGTTTGTTAACAATACGGCCAAAGGTTTTATCCTCAAAACCCATTTATTCACAAAGTTCCTATTCAGTTTCAGATAAACCTGCTTCGTCTTTCTACTGGCAAACTTTTTGTCTGTAGATCATAGCAGCCCAGGGGGCATACAACTTTCGCATAAAGCTGTATTATTTTAATATTGTTTATGAATTAATACTTATTTTAGGGACGAGAAGGTACGTGACATAACGCTCTTTGAAATAGTACTGCTTTATGCGATGGTAGTAAGTAGTAACCCCCCAAGGATTGATTCCCGTCTAGGAATTTGGCACATGGAATAGGTATAGAAATAGAAATCTTTATTAAAGAAATTAACTTAAGTACAAATACAATGAATTCCTACATAGAAGCACATTTGACATTAAGGTATCTACCGGGTATTTATGTCAACAAATTTTCCGTAGCAACCCGGAGTTCGATAGTGGGCGGTGTTACCCGTGCATGAGGGGCAAGCATATTGGACTGCCACCCCAAAAACTATTTGAGTGCGGGAATAGAGAGTGCGCCTTAGTTATGCACTACTAGCTAATGCCCGCGACTTGTCTGCGTGGATCGAGGTTTTTTGGTTCCCGCGGGGCCTCTTAATTTTCCGGGATAAAAAGTAGCCTATGTGCTATTCCAGACTATAATCTATCTTTGTGCCAAATTTCAGCCAGATCCGTTCAACTGGGGCGTGATTGAGTAACAAACATCTATACATCCATACATCCACACATCCATACATCCATCCAAACATCGCATTTATAATATTAGTAAGATAAGACCTCCTAATCCCGTGGAAGGAGAAGAAGAAGAATGTTCATCTCTGGGATGCAAACTATATCTTTATGTAATTTCGTCAAAATCGGCTAAACAGACAGACAAACATACTATCGCATTTATAATATGTGTTTATGTATATTTTTATAATAGGCGTGGATTAAGGTCTTTTGATTTCCATGGGATCTCTATGATTTTCTGGAACAAATACTTAGCCAGTGTCCTTTCCACAACCTTTGTACCGAAATTTATCAAAATCGGCTGGTAAGATGGGCCGTGAAAGCGTAGCAGATAGACAGACCCACTTTCGCATTTATAACATTAAGGAATAATATGGAAATTTTAGGAATAGTATGGAATAGTATAGATTAGTATGGGCGCCAATTCACTCACATATCGGCTGGTATGATGGAGCAACAAGTCAGGATCTCCTCTAAACTGCAACTTCTTCTGCACGTAATTTATTTCAGGGAACATTGTCTGGTTCTCGTCGGTATACTTGTCTACAGTTTGTTCAACCTGAAAATCATTTACTTTGCTAAAATAATAATGTTGAAGTGCCTTTAAAAAAATATTATAATCTGTTAGAACATAGGCTGTGTAGTGAAATGGGTATTTGACAACTGGTCAAATAAATTAATTTTTAGTGAATATGAAATAGGGGATCTCCTAAAAGACGTAATATCCATGTCCCCTGTTAGTTGAAGTAAAAGAAGTGCGTCGAACTTTGATGACGACACAATTCAGTATTTCATACAAAATCCCATACTAAGCGCTGTTACTAAGTTAAGTAAGTTACTGCTTTGACTAGACTTTGTCAAATAGTCAATTTGGACTACGGCCTAACTAACCCTTCTCGTTCCGAGATACTCGTGCTCAGTAGTGAGCCGGCAGTGGGTTGATAAAAGGGAGTGAGAGAGAGAGGGAGAGAGAGAGAGGGAGAGGGAGAGGGAGAGAGAGGGAGAGAGAGAGAGAGGGAGAGAGAGAGGGTGCTGAAAGAGAGGGAGAGAGAGAGAGAGAGAGAGAGACTAAAACCTTACCTTCTGCCACTGAACGTCTAGAACTTTGGACTTGTCATTTTCCCATGTGTATTGTATATTAGCTGCTTCTATCCGCTGCGAGTAGTCTTTCATCAGAACCTTCAGATTCTCTACTTCGTCCTTAGGGCCAGTGACACCGCAATCAATGTAACGCGTTAAGTCTTCTACAATGAGAATAAACCCAACGATATTTGAGGTTTTAATTATTAATACAATTTCCATGTTCTAAAGATGACCAACGGCCCGGTCATCTTTAGAACATAGAAATTGCATCGGTCACGGCGTCTAATCTCATTGGATATTAAAGCGGAGGAGAAAATGGTAATGGGGCACTACAGAATCGGACCCAATGTGGCCAATTCTTTAACAATCTCTTCTAATGCTGTCATTTTAGTTTTGTTTAACTAAACTGACAGCATTATAAATATTGCTACTTACCCCTTTCATTATACCCCCTGCGGAATGGGACAGAACTAAATTTGAAGCTGCTATTTTAGTTTAGGTTAGAGATTGTGCTAATCAGAATTGACCAGACTATCTATAATTTATCCCTCTAGGTTTCGTATCGCCACTGGTGTTGTTAACCTGTCATATTTGAGGAAAAAAGTACTTCTTTCCTTAGTAGCAGGAAAACGGTGTGCGACTTTATTATTGCATTTTTAATTAACGCGTACAAAATTTATGTAATAACATAGGTACATTTTTTACGCGTCTTATCAGCAGGAAAATGGTGTGTCAAAGCTATGGGCAAAAATGGAAAACCTAATTCATCGGCAAGGTTATCTAACGCTCACTTTAGACGTGACGATTATTATTTTTGTAGATACTAAATCTTTAATCCCTTGAAAACATTGTTTCCAATATTGCAAATGACAGTTACAAACGCGTGGCGCCATCTGATATTAGCTTTGCCGGTCCCTCCTCTTTTTTCTTACAACTACAAGATTGCCCTTGACTGCGATCTCACCTGATGGTAAGTGATTGTTCAGTCTAAGATAGTAGCGGACTAACCTGTTAGGCGCATGGCAGTTATATTAAACCCATACCCCTATTCGGTTTCTACACGGCATCGTACCGGAACGCTAAATCGCTTGGCGGCACGTCTTTGCCTGTAGGGTGGTAACTAACCACGGTCGAAGCCTCCCACCAGGCCAGACCAGGGAAAATTCAGAAATTATAAATTCCCAAATTGACCCTGCCGGGGATCGAACCTGGGACCTCCGCACGTTAAGACAACAGCGCTACACACTGCGCCACGGAGTTACTTACTCTGAGCTGTCTTATGAGGTCTGTAGAGGTTTTCGCAGTCCGCGCATATGCTAATAGATGGCACTACTGGTGGCACATGAATGAATCCGCACGTAATTATGACAGAGTCTACATCGCGCTTACGAAGTATTCACAAAGTTTTTTTATTTTTTATTTCTATTTTGTTCGGAAAACTTACAGCTAGATACAAAAAGGTGGATGGTTAGATAGTAGAAAAGTAAATATAAAAAGCTCGCATTGGTGAAAAAAGTCAATAGTAATTAAAATATAAAGTATAAAGTTAGGAAGATAGGAAGTTGCGCTATATAATTTTGTTTCGGAATCGTAGGTCATTAAGTGGCAACACTCACTGTTCGAAGAGTATCAAGGCGATAATCTAAATAGATAATTAATAAGAAGTTTTTATACCAATATCGGCGGTAGCCATTGCCGCCTTCTTAACGGCCTCTGTGACTAAATTAACACGCTCTTCCAAGTGGCCATGGAGTTCCTTCAGAGTCTTTATGCTAAAGTTTTGCATCGTCTCTGCTACAGTCTAGAACAATCAAAATAGAATGAAGGATTTTCTTCAAAAGAACATTAGTTATGTATATGTCACCGTAAGATTGTAAAAATCGTTAAATTATAATCTAACTCGCGAAATTGCAACTGCGCAACATGTGTAAACTTGTCTCGTTACGTCAAAAGCAAAGATAAAAGTAATATTTCTTATCTGTGGTGTGCTTTTCTACGAACCCTCACTTGCCAATTTTTTTTTGTAGTATCCGGTAGATTTTGTGCACGATAAGGTAAACGAGAAATTAGCCGGCAATCAGACCTGTTTGTAAGTGATGATGCAGCCTAAGGTGGAGCGCGCTTGCCTAGAAGGATGCCTATTCACTCTTGATTTGAAGGTACCTATATTAAACGAGGAGGGGAAAACGGAAGCCGGAATGTCATTCCATATCCATATCATCCATATTGAGTTTTATTACCTGGTTATAAAGTAAACAAGCTCTGTGCCCAGTGTAGTAGTTACTCAAAGCGTCGTTGCCACGTTCTTTGAGCCTTTCTAGAATCTCGCACGCTGTCTTCCTGACTACGATCGGTGGGGGCTGCACACATGACTCGTCATCTTCTGCATCATCGTCTTCCGCTTCTATGGCAAAGGATAAATATGTCAGAAACAGCAAATCTTAACATTAATTAAACACGAATGCATAAGTAACGAGGAAGAACCTGGACATCGCATCTATACCTGTTTACTGTGTCTATACTCTATACTAATACTATAAATGCGAAAGTTTGGATGGAATGGATGTATGTTTGTTACTCATTCACGCCAGAACGGCTGAACGGATCTGGATGAAATTTAGCACAGAGTTAGATTATAGTCTGGAATATCACAGTCTCAGTAATTGAGAGTGACGCTACTTTTTACCCCGGAAAATTAAGGAGTTCCCGCGGGAATAGAAAAATCTTAAAGCGATGAAGTCGCGGGCGTCAGCTAGCAACTAGCTAGCCATATTATTAGTATGGAATATAGATAGAGAAGAGACATACCCTTTTCAGCTTCGACTTCAGCCTCTGTAGGAACGGCTGAAAAGTAAAAAAGGTAACTTTAAAGAAATAACAATATTATACTCCTTTTGTCAGGCCGTCGTATAAAAAGAAAAGTCCTAACTTACTGACGCCCAGCCCAGCTCATACACTTGGAGTTGAAAACTCTGCACAGGATAGAATAAAAATGGGTTATTTGGTATGGGCGGGTAGTAGCTATATTAATATTATTATTAGTTGTAAACTAATATTATAAATGCGAAAGTATGCCGATGATAGAGCCGAAAATAAAAGTGGCAAGTACCTGAGTCATTTCTTTTTGTTTAAATATTATTTTATTACACCTAACTTAAATCTATCCTTACAGGCCTAAACCTAATGCGATGGACTAAGCCACAAAAAAAATATTTACAGTAAAAATATACTTAATTAACTACATATTCAATGAATAATATGTATTAAGTAAGTAGAGTAAATGTACAACGCATGGGTGTAATCATTGATACGATATACCTACGGTGTGATATACAATGCATACTAATATTATAAATGCGAAAGTGTGTCTAGGTATCTGTCTGCTACGCTATAACGGCCCATCTTTTCAAGCGATTTTGATGAAATTTGGTTCAGAGATAGGTTTGCATCCCAAGGAAGGAATTTTCTCTGGTCTGGCCTGGTCGACCTGGACTGCGGCTGTGGCTACTTTACCACTCTACTGGCAAAGGAATCAGAACTGGAATAGGAATGGCAGTGGACTGGAATCCGAACCAGTGGTAGATTCACTCGACGATTCGAAAGCACTTTTAATAAGATAATTTTAATTAAAAAAAATATGAATTTGAGTTTGAAAGACGTGCCGCCAAACGATTTAGCATTCCGGTACGATGCCGTGTAGAAACCGATAGAGGTATGGGTTTTATATGACTAAACTGCCGTACTTCTAACAAGTTCGCCCGCTACCATCTTACACTGCATCTTAGCTTACCATGAGGGGAGATCGCAGTCAAGGGCTAACTTGTAGTGGAATAATCATTCCACTACAAGTCATTTTCATTCTCATCATTCATTTTGTAGTCCTGCTTTAATATTAATATTTTATTAGTAAGACTGTGCTCTGTGGCGATCCATGCAGGAGACCTTCGTCCAGCAGTGGACGTATAAAGGTTGAGACGAGAATTTTTCAATGTAAACTTATGTGAATGTACGACTTTTCTAATTTGCATGATGTATATCTAACTACTACTAACTTATAAGTTGAATTGCTTACCTAGTGCCTGAGCCATTCATCATTTTGTAGAGGTACTTTCTACATGTAATTCTGTTGGTAGTTCAAATAAAATAAAATAAAATATAGTTACTTATTGCTGCTTTTGGCGCCTCCTCGGCCGGGCACGGGTCGTTCTTCATTATAATCTTCAACCGACCCTTCAGGTCGTCCAAGCATTGCTGCACAAACTCCCCATACGAATAGTTCTCCTCGAACGCCACTGCGATTATGTCGTCGAACCATGGAGCGTGGATTGAGAGCCAATCGCGAATCTCTGGCGATTGTCTGAAAGAGTTAAACAGATGGGCCGTGAAAGCGTACCAGACAGACAGACATACACACTTTCGCATTTATAATAAGTATAAGTATGAAAGTATAACAGTGACGCTGTCACCGGGTCAAATAAGTTTGTGGGACTAGATACTAATAATAATAAATAATTTTGACCAGTTGCTAGGTAATTCATACTAATATAATAAATGCGAAAGTGTGTCTGTCTGTATGTAAGTCTGTCTGCTACGCTTTCCCGGCCCATCTTTTTAACCGATTTTTACGAAATTTGATATAGATATAGGTAGGTCGCATCCCGGGGAAGGTCATAGGCTAAGAATTTCTTATCAAAAATCTAAATCATCATAGTGATTCGCCCCGAACTTAGACCTTGCGTCCTATGAGTTCGGAGCTATAAATACTTAGACGTGTCATATTATGTACCCTACAGGAACTTTGACCAGTAGGTAGATAATTTTCAATATGGGTTATATATTCGAGTAAAGGAAACACGTCTGACTCTTAGGCATTTATTGAGAGAGAGAACGATGACAAGTGACATTGACATGCAATTGAACATATGACACAATATCTTAGCCTACCCGCACTTATGTCTATATCTATATTACCCTACATTACACCTCCACCCTTAATCTACCTTACTCCTATTAACCTTAATCCTAATCAAACTCGAAACCGAATCTTTGTACTGGTTTCCTCAAATGTCTAGGCCTAAGGGCCGCTCTAGGTGCATGTACTGGTGATTGTGGTGACGGTTCCACCTTTTGCTCAGAGTTTGACTGGGTTGACCCCGTTGATTCCCTAGAGGTACTTGGATCATTTGAAACCTCGGGTTGCTCCGTACTGGTAAGGGATACATGATCACGGTTACTCGGACTTTCTACCTTTGAGACATCCGGGTTATATGTGTTAATCCATCGATATTTAAGCTGGTCAACATGTCTCTTAATCGGTGAACCGTTTTCTCCTACCACGATATAATGACGCGATCCCATCTCTTTATCTACTCGCCCTTTTTCCCATTTCTTCCCACCTGTATAAGATCTAGCCCAGACGGTGTCACCGACTTTAAAATCTCTCTGACTTCCTCCCGCGCTAACAATCTGCTTACTCTGCTTTTCCCGTACCCGATCTTCGATATGAGTATCTCCCCGTAAACAGTCTAGCCGCGAACGTAAATTACGTTTTTGCAATAACATGGCCGGAGAAACACCCGTGGTACTATGCTCGACATTCCTATACGCTAGTAAATAAGATTGTAGGGCAGCGTCCACGTCGGAACCCTCGCGCATGGCCTTTTTTAACGCTCTTTTGCACAGTTTAACTGCCCCTTCCGCTGCTCCGTTCGATGACGGGTGATATACCGCTGTAAATGTCACCTTAATACCGTTATTTCGCATAAAATTACCGTATTCTACGCTAGAAAAAGGGGGCCCATTGTCACTCACCACTTCCCGGGGAAGCCCAAAACGGGCAAATGTTTCCCGTAAAACCTTAATAACAGCTCCGGCTGTTGTTCTTTGCATTTGAAAAATCTCTAACCATTTAGACGTGGCATCTATCAAAACCATAAAGGTTTTACCATGGAATGGACCTAAAAAGTCTACATGTAACCTAGTCCATGGTGTAGCTGTATAAGGCCAAGGTTGCGGCGTGACGCGGTCCGGTGCCGGGGCTACTTCGGCACACGTGGTGCAGGTACGCGCGATGTTTTCAATATCGGCGTCGATGCCCGGCCACCAAAAGTAACTTCTAGCTATAGATTTCATTTTTACAATACCCATGTGATTAGCATGTAATTCCTTTAATAACGGTTTTCGTAAAGCACTCGGTATAACTAACCTATATCCCCAAACTATGCAACCCATATCAATGTACAATTCATTCCGCCGCGTAAAATATGGATTTATTTTCTCTTCTTTACATTGATTAGGCCAGCCGCTCTGAACGTAGGTAAAAACTTTCCTGAGAACTTCATCCTTGCTAACGTGGTCATTAACTACTTCCCTAGTAATTGGAAGAAAATCTTGTATAAAATTAATGTATGTGTTCTCCGCAGTTTCCGCCTTCTCTTTGCCTACTGGTAAACGTGATAACGCATCCGCCGCATTTTGTTCACTACGTACGTATTCAATACGGTAATCATAACCTGCAAGTAACACGGCCCACCGTTGCATCCTACTCGCAGCCATTACCGGTATGCCCGCCTTACTACCGAAAATAGTTACCAAGGGTTTGTGATCGGTTCTTAAAACAAACTGTCGCCCATATAAATATTGATGGAATTTCTTAACTCCGTATATGATCGCTAGCGCTTCGCGTTCTATTTGCGAGTACGACTTCTCCGCTGCGTTGAGCACTCGCGACGCAAACGCGACCGGCCGCTCGCCGCCGTCCGGCATGATGTGTGCTATCACGGCCCCAACGCCTACCGCACTGGCGTCGGTTGTGAGCATTAAAGGTAAATTTAAGGAATAATGGGCTAGTATTACATTTGAAGTCAGCATTTCCTTTACCTTGCTAAAACTAATGTCACACTCTTTGGACCAAACAAACGCGACATTTTTTTGAAGTAAATTATATAAAGGTGACAAAATGCTACTTACATTCGGCACAAATTTCGCGTAATACATCACCATTCCCAAAAATGAGCGCAACTCGGATACGTTTGTTGGCACCGATACCTTTTTTATGGCTTTTACCTTATCTGGGCAAGTTTGCACACCATGCTTACTAATAATGAATCCTAAATAAGTGACGGAGTCCGCGAAGAAAGTACATTTTTCTTTCTTAATTTTTAACCCCCATTTACTCAATCTGTCAAACACTTCATGCAGGTTCTCCAGATGTGACTGATCATTCTCCCCGGTGATTATAAGATCATCAAGGAATACTCCCACCCTGGGCATGTCCGCGAATAACTGTTCAAGCTTCCTCTGAAAAATGCCCGGGCTCGATGCTAATCCATAAATCAACCGATTGTACCTAAACATACCTTTATGTGTGTTAATCACTGTATATTTTTTTGAATTATCATCTAATTCAAATTGCGCATACGCCTGTGACAAATCGATTTTTGTGAATTTCTCCCCGCCATATAACTTAGCTAATAAGTCTTCCGGCCGCGGTAACGGAAAACGATCCACCTCGAGACATTTATTTAAAGTTAATTTAAAATCGCCACATACCCGTATAGTTCCGTCTTTTTTCAAGACCGGCACGATGGGCGTCGCCCAGTCCGAGCTGCTTACCGGAGTGATCACGCCATCCCTTACCAGCGCCTGCAGGGCCCGCTCAACTGGCTCGCGCAGCGCGTAGGCTAAAGGTCTCGCACGTAAAAATACGGGCCTCGCTTCCGGCCGCAGGTGAAAGGACACCGGCCCACCAGTATATCTCCCTAGGCCATCCGAGAACACCTCACAATATCTGGAACTGAACGATTCGAGGTTAAAAACATTCCGAACATAAGTTATCTCATTACAGCTAGTAACCGGGTATATAATACCTAATTCACTTATCCATTGTCTCCCTAACAGATTAGTTTTACCGCTGTTTACTACGTATAAATCTAAACATTTACTGTTATGCTTATATGTAACTAACACAGTTATTTTACCTACTGGTTTCACAATCTCACCTGTATAATAACGTAATGTCAAATCACTGGATTCTAGCTCAATATTTGCAAATAATTTCTTGTAGCAGTCCATACTAATGCATGAAATAGCACAACCCGTGTCAATCTCCATCGATATCGGAATATTATTCACGTAAACAACTATGACGTATGGTCCAAACTTTAACAACTGCCTCGACTCAATAGAAAAGTTATTTACCTCGTCACTAATCTCGTCGCTGCTATCCGAGTAGACTACCTCCTCGTGATTTACCGCAGATTCCTGACGCAATTTTGGGCACATATTCCGTAAATGGCCCTGGCGAGTACATACCCTACACACATACATCCTGTATTTACAGGAAAAACCGGGATGATTCCCCCCACACACAGTACACTCCTCCTTCTTACTGCTCGTATTCCGCTTAAAGGCCGTGGCACCACCATGTCGCACTTTTCCGCCCGCTCCGCTCATGCCACTTGGGCCACCGCCGTATGATGCATTTAAGTGCGGCCGGCCGCCTCGCTGGCTCCGTGTCTTGTTCCCGGCCGCTATTCTATGCAACTCTGTGCCCTCGCTCTCTCGCCTCGCAGTGCCCGCCTGTCCGGAACTTGCAGATGAGCCGCCATTGTCCCCGGCACGCTCCTGTACCAGGGCTGCATCTGCCTCCGCCGCCTCCATGGCTACTGCTAATTTGAAAGCCTTATCGAACGTGATATCATCTTCTGTAAACAGCCTTTGCCTTATTAATTCACTCGATAAACCGCATACAAACTGGTCTCGTAAATTTTCTTTAATCAATTCCGGTGTAAACCGACAATGCTTCGTTAACTTTTTCAATTCCGTTACGTAATCTGCTATACTTTCATTCCGCTGTTGAATACGCCTCCGAAATTTGAAACGCTCTGCTAATAAGCTAGGTTTAGGTTGTAAGTGTTCCTTCATAAGGGTGACTAATTCTTCGAATGTTTTTTGCGACGGCTTGACGGGTGTACACAAGTTAACCATCAGTTCGTACGCGTCACTGCCTAGTACCGTTATTAGCGTTGCTACTTTAACTGCTGGTTTGACATCATTCGCTATGAAATATTGCTCCAGCCTATCTACGTATGAGTCCCAGTTGTCCTTGACCACCTCGAAAGCTCCAATCTTCCCGACCGACATCGCGGTAATCGTAGGATATTTTGCGACAAACGAATAAAATTAACTCGCGTATTCCACCACACAATACACAGGCGTTAATATTTTCACTGTTTTCCTCGTCGCCAGTTTATTATATATTCGAGTAAAGGAAACACGTCTGACTCTTAGGCATTTATTGAGAGAGAGAACGATGACAAGTGACATTGACATGCAATTGAACATATGACACAATATCTTAGCCTACCCGCACTTATGTCTATATCTATATTACCCTACATTACAATGGGTAACAAATAACAATCAACAAAACAATGATGTTTGAGGTTGTATGCAGTGCTTTTATGCGTGTATTTTTCTCGGAATTGCATCTTGACTCCGTGTAAATTTCTGATTTTGACGAACTTTCCAAAACGTTGACTTTGACTTTGACTAAACATGCAAATTTTTACTTTGATTTTGACAAACTTAGCAATGACAGCGAATCCAGCAGCAACAAACTCAACGGCCATTGCCCCCCACAAAGCGCTGTCATCTGGATATACTTTGACCCCGTGTAAAATTCTAATTTTGACGAACTCTTCAAAAAGTTGACTTTGATTTTGACTAAACATGCAAACTTTTGACTTGATTAAGACTGACTTAGCAATGACAGCGAATCCAGCAGCAACAAACACAACGGCCATTGACCCCCCCAAAAAGCGCTGTCATCTGGATATACTTTGACCCCATGTAAAATTCTGATTTTGACAAACTTTCCAAAAAGTTGACTTTGATTTTGACTGAACATGCAAACTTTTGACTTTGATTAAGACTAACTTAGCAATGACAGCGAATCCAGCAGCAACAAACACGACGGCCATTGCCCCCCAGAAAGCGCTGTCATCTTTGGGCTTCGGAGGGGGAGGGGGCGGTGGCGGGGGGCACGGGTCCCGGACTTGCACCTTGTAGTGTGACGTCACGCATCTGGATATACTGGCTGTTTGCGCGTCTAGGTATCGGCAACGCTGGAGAGGGAAACTAAATAACAACTGACAGTCAATCTATACTTGTCTAACTAGGTACTAATATTATAAATGTGAAAGTTTGGATGGATGGATGGATGTTTATTTGTTACTCAATCGCGCCACAACGGCTGAACGGATCTGGATGAAATTTGGCACAGATAATGATTATAGACTGGAATTTATTAGAGAATTACTGGAATTTTATAGAGAATTTTCAAGCCCTTGACAGACAGTAGCGCTCGATTGTCGCTATCGAATACGTAAAAATCTCCCACTCAGCTTGTTTGTGGTAATGTGATGATGCAGTCTAAGATGGTAGTAGGCTAACCTGTTAGGGGTATGGCAGTAATAATCCTTTTTGGTTTCTACAAGGCATCATACCACTTAAATACTGACTTCATGCCAGAAAGCTAAATCACTTTGTTTGGCTTTGCCGGTAGGATGGTAACTAGCCACGGCCGAAGCCTCCCACCAGACTATAGATAAAAGAAAATTCAGAAATTGTAAATTCCCAATTTCACCCGCCGCGATCGAACTCGGGACCTCCGGCTTATAAGACAACAGCCACTGCGCCAGGAAGGTCGCTTGTCGTACAGTTCATCCCTGGAGCGAAAGTTCTTACCAGGAAAGATCTTCCAGTCCATAAACATGTTTTTATTCTAAACATTGCTGTAAAGTTTGATGCTGTCACACATTTTTCTCTTCTCTGTCTTTCTTCTGACAATCTGCCAACACTTCTTTATTTTTATTAGAAAGTGAAAAAATAGGCCTGACCCTACCAGCGTAAAATGTTATTTAAGCAAGATTTAAGCTATAGGAAAAGCTGTTTTGTTAAAATCTAAACTAATATTATAAAGAGGAAAGATTTGTTGGTTTGTTTGTTTGTAATGGATAAACTCAAAAACAACTCAACCTATTTTTTTTTTAAATTCACTTATCAGATCAGCGAGCAACATAATCTACATTTTATTTTAAAAAATTAGAGATGCTTACGAAAATTGCAATAATGTTAAATAAGTCGGAAAAAATCGTCCACGTAAGTTCTGAGAGCTAAAAAAAATCCGGCTAAAATATTTTTTAAGGTTTACTGACAATAACCATTTTTATGATTTTCAAAGGTCTAAACCAATGCTTTACTTGCGAAGGTGTTTCGACGGATCGTTAGTTCGACAAATAAGTAAGAAATGATCGTATTCCTCTGATTTCCTCTGATTCTGTTTGCTTGCAGCTTGCGATATTCACAGCCCAGTAGGCCAGCAACACCACACCACACAAATATTCCAACTTATTCTCAACGTACGTTTCACTCCGATACCGGAGCATCAGATGTTGACTCGACAATGCAAGATTGTAATTTTACAGTGAACATCGCAAGCTGCAAGTGCAATACACACTGTACTACATAGATTTTTCTGCTGTGGTGGATTTGGATATATAGCGAAACTTCTGTAGCTTCGTAGCTTTAGTTTTAAGATACCGTTACTGATTATCACCATTATATTTTGTAAATAACTGGATGTCAATAAGTGTAGTGTAGGTCTACCTAAATTGAATAAACGTTATTTGACTTTGACTTTGACTTTGACTTTCTAGTTCCATAAGTTTTTGAAACACGGACGAAATCGTGCGCATCAGTAGGTACCTAGTTTGTATGGTTTTATAACATCATTGTCTTTCCTTATTTCAGGCGAATTTAGTTAAATTATTGCACAACAAAAATACGATTCATAAAATATACGTTGTATTAAAATACGTACTTATTTAGCACATAATTTAACTGTGGTATTTACGTACCTACGTACGCTCTAACTTAGCTTCATGACGCAGACTTTTATATTTATCTCGTTTTTTATACGAATGCCTGAAAAAAGGAGTATATTGTTTTCAGGGTTCATGTATGTATGTATGTATGTATGTATATATGTATGTATGTATGTATGTATGTATGTATATATGTGAGTTTGTATATTCCACCATAACTTCTATACGCCTGAACCGATTTTGATAAATGAGCTATCGTTAGAATCCCTAGCTTATTCCGGGTGACATAGGCTAGAATTTTTTTTTTAAAAATTGATGGGGTGACCATGGTCCCGCATTAAAGACCAAAATTGAAAAAAAAAATCGAAAATAAAATCGAAGTATTTGCATTTCTACAACCATAATCAAAGTATTTAAGGTAAAACTTGAAATCAGTCTCAGAAAAAAAGTACAAAAAAAAGGGGAAAAAACTGGTTTTTGCGCTTTTGCAAATATTATTAAATTTTTATACCCATTATCAAATCAAACTATAGAAAAGAACGAAATAAGGAGGAATTATTCGCCCTTAGACAATTCTAGCACCTATCACAAAATTCTACAGTCATCACAAAATAGTACAACTATTTTGTGATGACTGTAGAATTTTGCAACTGTCTTTTTACTACTTGACTGTAAAACAGGCACGTAATTGTAAAATGTACTTTTTGAACAAAACTAATAGATAATTGATATACAACAAATAATATTGATCTCCTTAAAAATCAAGTCAGTCCTATGAAACCGTTACAAATAGGAACAAATATACAATTGTTTTAAGAGTATTGTAATAGTAATTAAAACCAAAAACAATCAATCTTCATCCAATGAATCCAAAACTTCTAAATTTGGTGTATCGTTTTGCATTACCAAATATCCATAAAATCTTTGATAATGCGATGGTATAGCATTCGTATAACATAGATTCAGGCCCGGACTCCACCAGAGTGGAGACGAGACTCGTCTCCGCTCGATTTAAACCATCCATAGAATTTCGTTATTCCCATATCTCGTCTCCGCTCAGCTTCAGTGGATACCACTATGTATCATATTTGTATGGCGCAATCGATGCGGAGATGTTAGCTGTGGCTCGCAAGCTGGCAACGGCGAGCAGCGGAGACGAGAAGAGATGTCAGTGGCGTGCTGTGAGCGGCACCGCTAACTCCTGCCGCGTTGCAGAACCCGGTGCGCCCGGGGCCCGTCGCCATTCTCGCGTTATTTTGTTTAGGTAGTAGGGAATTTATAATTTCTGAATTTTCCCTGGTCTGGCCTTGTGGGAGGCTTCGGCTGTGGCTACTTACCACCCTAATGGCAAAGACGTGCCGCCAAGCAATTTAGCGTTCCGGTAGGTACAATGCCGTGCCGATCAGGGGTATAGGTTTAATATGCCATGTCCCTAACAAGTTATCCCGCTACCATCCTAGACTGCATCATCACTTATCATCGCAGATCGCAGTCAAGGGCTAACTTGTAGTGGATAAAAAAACTGAGTGTTCATCTCAACATCCAACGCTCGGAGCATGCAGCTCAGTCCCGCTCTACCCAGCATATATCTCCGCTCTAGCCAGCACACATCTCCACTCCAGTCTAGCCAGTACGCATCTCCGCACAGCTTCAGTGGATACACCCTAGCTGAAAAACATCTCTTCTTGTCTCCGCTTGGGACATCGCACATCTCCGCTTTGGTGGAGTCCGGGCCTTATTAAATCCTTATACAAAACATTCGACTACGTGGCCCTCTGTCTATATAGACGGGCACTACGTAGGCACTACGTAATGGCCAAATCCATAAGAACAAACAAGATAACTCATTCATATTTATTCATTTGAATTTTTAATTTTGTGCCAACCGCAAAACAAGCTACGATTAAAGCATAGATTTATTTTGGCTTAGCGAAACTTATAGATCGTTCAACAACTGCTTCCAAACTGCAATTTTGCAGTCGGCTTATACTGTCCTAATTCAGTCCTAATGTTATGTGTGCGTTTATGTTCACTTATTATTAATTGTGAAATAGTAATAAAAACAATATTAATTATAAATATTTTTAATAACAAAAAAAAACAAAACAAATAATAAATCCTTAAGATCCCTGCTCTCGATTAGTATAGATTTCGTTTGTTATAATCAGATGGGTGTAGAAATAGAAAAAAAAAACTGTTAGTTATCCTAACTTAAATTTAAGATAGCCCTGAACAAATTTCACTAGGCAAGCTATTCAAAGCATGTTCTTTGATTCATAACAGCACCTTCCGTATGATATGATATCAGTTGGGTAGAGGTCGTTGTGTGATGGGATCTTATACCACTACTGTTAGCTTTGTTTAAAGTAAAATACTATATCTACTTTAGACCAGTTCAGTTAATTGGAATCTTCTTTGATCTACTGTAACGTATGTGACGCATTATTAAGTTTATTATTTTCAAAATAAATCATCATCAATAAAATTTAACATGCATACGGTCTAAGTTCACAGCATACACTAGCGAGTGAACGTGAGTACCTATCACTGCCACTTCGTCCCGCACCAACGTATTCTCGTTTACTCACGATTATATAATAAAATTGTATATGCGTATTATTACTTACTTGATGAATATGTATTATTCCAACGAAAAAACGCAGTAATCGTTTTTATTTAATATATTTTTTATAGTTAAAAGAAGTAATCGCGTGTAAATAAGTAGGGAAGAAAAAGAAAAAATGGATAAAGACCATTATCATATATATTTTATTTTTCTTTATAAGAGGTACGGATAAATATCATAAGTGCTATAACGTTTAATCAAACTTTAATATTTTAGCGTAGATTCACCTATTCCGTTATTTACTAATTAAAAAATCTGAATTGTCAAACGATGTAAATTATGATTTAGAGCATAAAAACGCCAAGATTAATGATAAAAATCTGAAAACATTGAGCATATGTAACTCTTTCCAATCATATTTATAACTAAAATTTAAAGTAACACGACTTATGCTTTTTTTCTCTGGGGGTGCGTTTTATTTTGTGGTTTTGTTTAACTCATCGACCACATATAACAATCCGGTGTTAGCTTATTTCGTTCAGTTACCTCTGTGCATATTATTCTAACGTTTTGTAGTGAACATATACTAAAAACCTGCTTTGCAAATAGGTAGGCAATTCCTACCAAAAATCTACGAGTACAGGTTTGCCTGTTTGGAATTCAGGAACGAGCAAGATTGGTATACGAAGGTAAACTATTATTATTATTAAGTACTTATTATTTTTTGCAACGACCTCAATTTACATAGAGGGGCCCTGTCAAACAAAGAATGTGGACTTATTTTACTAACGCCAGTCTGAAAAGCGGGACAGCGTTATGGCGGGGACAAGGACAGGCATATACAGGCGTAGAGCGCGCTCTACAGGTAGGCGACCCAATTTTTTCTATGAAAAAATCTAGTACCATATCTAAACTAGCGGCACGCTATGATGGCCGGTTTGACGTTTGTCCGCTCATGAAGTTCCGTATTAATTGATAACGACTTTGAAGGAAATAATTGTATTACTTTATTGACGATAGTGATGTGCAGAGATTCATAAATTTTATCGAATGTAGTTTTAGGTTTAGGACTCAAAATTTATTTATTAAATTGATTTCTTAAATGTATACAAGTGTAGAAAAATCAGTTTGCACCATTTAAGGGGTGAATGTACTTGTGAATATGAACAATTTTCACTATGTGGACAAACCTCTGAAATCGCAAAAAAATATCAATAAATTTTTAAAAATGGAATCTAATACGATCGTCACATAGGATCGCTGGCTAGCACAACTACTACCTCCGGCAAACTCGCGTCAATGCTCAATGCAAAACAAAGCAGTTTCGAATTGACGTTGCTTCGAAAAGTATAAACTGTCAGTGCAATGCGATTGTGATATAGTTTTGACCTGGCTTTGGATTTCAAATATTGATACTGCATTACTGTTGACCCTTGCTCGTTAATTTGGACTCTGTTCAAGCCCTTTGTTGTGGATTTCGTCGATATGACCGAACGTACGCAGAGAACTGTTCTAAATAGTCAGACACGTGAGTTCGTAATACGCCTTCGTAACTATTTCGATCGTGAAGCTCAAAATGGAGGGCCAATTTTACCTATAACGTCAGTGGTTGAACGCGTAGCTGATGCGCTTAATATTGGACAACGAACTGTTAGACGGATAACTAAAAAAAAATATGGCGAGACTGGCACAGAAGAAAATAAACTTCACACACCAAAAAAGAGAAAACGAGCAAAACCAGTCGTAGGCATCGATAGCTTTGATGCCGATGCTATCCGAAGACATGTTTACGGCTACTATTTACAGAAGGAGTATCCAACAAGAAAAAAGTTGGTGCATTCACTGAAGGAAGCTGGATTATTCTTCGGTGGGGAAAGTTCTTTAACGAAGATTTTGAAGACCATTGGATTTCGATACAAAAAATGTAACAAACGCAAAATATTGATGGAAAGATTTGATATAGCGATGGCAAGGTATACTTTTTTACGGCAAGTGAAAGAAATCAAAAATTGGCAAAATGTTGTGTTCTTGGATGAAACATGGCTTAATGCTAACCATACTGTAGGCCGTTCTTGGAACGATGACACAGCAGCATCTACTTCCAAAGTTCCTGTAGGAAAAGGATCGCGACTTATAATTTGTCACGCCGGAACCATCAACGGGTTTGTCGAAGGTTCTCTCATGGCTTTTGCGTCAAAAACCACTGGAGACTATCATGAAGACATGAATGGAGAAAAGTTTACTGAATGGTTTACCTCAATGTTGTGTAGCCTCCCTGAACCATCTATTATAATTATGGACAACGCCCCATACCACTCGATGCAAATTGACAAGCCACCTGCCCAATCCCAAAAGAAAGCTGATATCGTCGCATGGCTTCGTAAAAATGGCGTAGATGCAAACATGAATATGTTAAAAGCGGAATTAGTACGTCTTTTAAAAGAAAACAAACCAACCAAGATCCGATACGTCATTGACGAAATAGCATTAGAACATGGGCACAGAGTTATACGGTTACCGCCTTACCATTGTGAGTATAATGCGATTGAGTTGGTGTGGGCTCAAATTAAGGGATATGCTGCAAGACACAATACAGAACCCCCATTTACCACAAAAAAAATGCTAAAATTATTAGAAGAAGCTTGTGAACATGTGACTAAAGGAGACTGGGAAAAGGTTGTGAATAGAACTGTTAAATTAATAAGGGAAGATTATGAAAGAGATGTGAAAATAGATAATATTATAGAAAACGAACATATAATTATTAATGTATGTGATGATAGCAGTGACGACAGTGAAAATAGTAGTATGGACGAATCTGATTAATTATGGCCTTTTGTGGCACCTTTTTTGGTATCTTTTGTATTCATATGTTTCTTGTGTGCATATAAAGTATGTATATTCATTTTCGTTCAAATATTCAGTTCGTTCAAATAAATTAAATAAACATATACATTTTTGTTTTATTAAACCTATTTAATCAGGTACAAAAACAAAACTTAATTGTTTTTTGTTCGAGAATAAATTGACATTCCACATCACTATTGTAATGTGTCAAACCGGCCATCATAGCGTGCCGCTAGAGTAGTAGCCCATCTAGTAGTAGTAGTATTAGTAGTATCGATGATTTTTTGTACCCTAATTTTTGACATAATAATATAAGGCCGAAGGTATTTTAGAATTTAATAGCTTCTTTTAGATAAGATACTAGCTAGATCTTAATGCTAATGCCCCGCTTGCAGTTCACCCTAAGAAATAAGTGCCACCCACCCTACCACCACCACCCTAAATATTATAAAACTCGATGATGGCCGCAACTTCGTCCGCATGGATTATTTTTTTTAATTCCCGCGGCAACTCCTTAATTTTCCGGGATAAAAAAGTATGTATGTCCTTCCCCGGGATAAAACCTATCCCTGTACCAAATTTCATCAAAATCGGTTGAACATATGGGCCGTGAAAGTGTAGCAGACAGACAGACAGACAGACACACTTTCGCATTTATAATATAATAGTAGATATGGATTGGTGATTAGATTAGTCATACGCGCATGACGGTATAACACAAATAGTCTGCCTGCCTTCTTAAAAACAAGTGCCAAAAACAACTCAAATAAAATCTCATACAGTAGAGAAAAGCACTTACAGACTCACTCACTTACTGACTTGTCAATGTCACCGTAAGATTGTAAAAACCGTTAGATTATAATTTAACTCGCGAAATTGCAAACTTTCGAAGGATTACAATTATACGCATTATTTTTCGGTAGATTGTCATCTGTTAGGTATATTAACCCGATAAAACCTAAGTAAGACACTACCTGTTTATTTATGTCGAACCCTAACCTAACCTACAAGAAAGAGAGAAGAAAACGTAAATACAATGAATATTTCAAAAATTGACACTCAGAACATTGAACGGTTCACAATCTTTCGACAGTTTACAATTTCACGAGTTAGATTATAATCTAACGGTTTTTACAATCTTACGGTGACATCAACGTCACGCGCGTTCATCACCAAACGCCAATCTAAACTAATAATATACTACCTATAATGTGAAAGTTTGGATGGATGTATGGATGGATGTTTGTTACTCAATCACGCCAGAAAGGCTGAACGGATCTGGATGATACATTTTATTCCGGGAAATTAAGGAGTTCCGCGGGAAACAATAAACCTCAATCCACGCAGGCGAAGTCGTGGGCATCAACTAATCATCAATATGGCACAGAGGTTTCCGATAAAATGTAGTTAAAGAATAATGGCTGGATTCGAAAACCTCAGAGAAGCGAAGCCGCGGGCGTTCGCTTGTATTATTAAGCTAGCCTTGCTACTACTAATATTATAAAGTAGCACCCATCATCAGCCTCATTCAGATTCTAGCTCACTCTCTTTATAGTGGGAGATCCGGTATAAGAAAGTTATACCCATAACTATTATTTTTTAGTGACTAGCTGACTTCGTCCGCGTGGATTGAGGTTAATACTATCTGCACGCAATTTAACTATAGGCAACCTATTCGCGATATGTCAATGAGTATGATAAAAATGAATGTCGCTCAGCGGATAACTTACGAACACCTTACGAACAACTGCACCAAATTGGATAATTCTTTTTTTTTGTGTTTGTTATAGTCAGGACAAGGTTTGTATAAAAAAAATTAAGAGTTGCCGAGGGAACCAAAAATCCTCAAATGGATGTTTGTTACTCAATGACGCCAGAACGGCTGAACGGATCTGAATGAAATTTGGCACAGAGATAGATTATAGTCTGGAAAAACAGATAGGCTACTTTTTATCCCGGAGAATTAAAGAGTTCCCGCGGGAACCAAAAGACCTCAATCCATGCGGACGAAGTCGCGGGCATCAGTTATTAGTTTAATATAAACATAACATTTAGAAACGTCAAGGTACGTGACATCAGACTGTCATTTTGAGTAATATTGCTTGTATTGCTTGCGTTAGTAGAATGGCCCTTGCCCGCATAAATCCAGCGGCTCCTTGCGACTCATTTGTTGTCGTCCTGACCATGAATGTTTTTTTTTAATTTTAATAATTCTTTAATTATTTTTCAGGACGCCATGGCGGTTCTCCTAGTAAAAGGTGACACTGTAGGACAAAAACAAAGAGACTACAACATCTTAGTAAAAGAAACAATACAAAACAATCCAACACAGGAGTTAGCCCCAATCAATTACGAAGACTCTGATTTGGATAACCTATTTAAAATTGATATAGCATGCAACACTAGAAATGTCGAATACATTCTAGATGTTCTCAAATGCGAGGACATGCTATACATATCACGGGTTATCAAGCGATCCACGTGGCTGTTAACCGATAAGCAATACTCATACATTATTAATCCCGAATACTTGCACAATCAACTTCGTCCAAATATGACATCGAAGGCTTTTAACAAACTAATTCTACACATTAGGCTGAATTTGAGAGATGAAAAGCGAGTTTTTCAACTATTACCAGAAAAGGGATTTGGAAATATCACTCAAATGGCTCCTGCATTGCTCCGTTCCCTTTACTGAAAATATTATAGGGAAACATGCAAACGATATACCATCGCAATTGCTTAAACGGCTATATGCAAAATCTCTCAGTATTCTGGAAATAGTTTTACGAAATACTACTTGGAATGTTAAAGACTTCTTGATAATACCGGGAAGGTTTCTTTTGAATAGAGACCTTGAAAAGTTTCTAGATATTACAGAATCAAGAGTAGAATGTGGAAGTTTAAGCTTTGGCCCAAAATACACTAGACGAGTAATGGAAAAAAATTCTACAAGAATAATGAATAATCTTGAAATATACGGTGAATTGCTTGATATTCCAACTTTTTCAAAATACTTAAGAAAAGAAGAAGTTAAGGACTTTATTTTAAAACACATCAAAAATGAGAAAACGCGTTTTTTGTTCACCTATAAAATAATTAAATACTTTCTGAACCGATTGCCATTCGAGGAAAGATTTGATTTTGTTAATAATTTTTTTATAGAAAAATCATATAGGGACGTGAATATATCAAAAGAGACATTGGATGATATAGTAGAGTACTGCAATCTACCTGTTTTTCACTTATCATCATCAAAAAATATATGGAGTTGGTACGTTTATGCACCATTTGATAAGGCTTTTGGAGATTTGAAACAGTTGATTCGAAAAGAATCAAATCCCACTGATAGAATATGGATATTTCATACAATGCTTACATGCGCTGGCAGTGATCAGAAAAATATACGTACATTATTAAAATATTATTATGAGAATCATATGAGTGAACCCTTTATATTTAAAGTACAGTTTGTGAACCATTTGGTTACCATGACTGATACACACAAGTACGATGAAGAATCTTTGCGATATTTGAACAATCTTTACAATAGCTTGGAAGTATCCACCAGATCCAAAGGCGTGGAAACGTGTGTGAAATCCATAATTTTACACAGTGCAATACGCGGTGAAGAGATCCCTGAAATTATAGAAGATAAATTTAATTTTGAATATTTTATAAGATATGAATATAACGACTGTAAACAAAAGTACAATACTGAAGAAAGAGAAAAATTATTTAATTACTTCTACAAATATTACATTTCAAAAATTAGAAGTGAAGAACAATTTGATGAGGTTGTGGGCATACTTGTTAAAGTTTTAGAACTTCTCGAGAAATGGAACAAAGACCTTAAAGATTATCCATTAATCCTGCGGAAAATTAAAGAGTTGGCAATCATAAAAAAAGAATACTCTTATGTATGTGATCTATCTGCTATATATCACTTCAAAAAATCCTGGAGAAAGCTTCTATTTCCAGAATCAATTATTTTAAATCCCGGTCAAGACACCTGCATCAACGCGCTTAAACATGATCCAGAGCTATTGGAAAATTTTAGAAAAGAAATAAATTCATCCATAAATAATGATGTATCATTTAACAGGTTTTTTAAGAAAATACGAATTGATTGGCACCGATCTTTAGCAGACTCATTTAAAACAACTTTCAAAGAAAACCTTGACCAAAAAAACAGTCATAAAACTTACATCACTTCTTACATCATCTTTACAGGAATTCCTAATACGATAACTAATAAAAGGACTGTGTACCTTACTTTCACAAAATGAACTATTAGATTTTGTTCAAAAATATGAGCCGAAAGAAGCAAAAATTGCCCCCAAAGACTTCGATGACTTGTTGATCAGCATTCGTAAAAACATCGCTGCATATATGCATCTAGCAAGACCTCATCCCCCCTTACATGTTGCATTATTATACGCCAAAGGAGATTATTTGCAATATATGTTACCTTCATTAAACGCAATATTTTATAACATAAGTTCCACACACATTTGCAAAAATGTAACGAATCTTCTTAATACACCAGTATCCTTACAAAAGTATGTCATTCGAGTTGCATTTTCTAAGATAAATGATCACAAAGAACTTAAAAATATATTTTCAGAATTTTGGAAATCTAGTAAAAACCGAAGTATAAGAAAGGATATTTTTTGCGAGACTTATAACATGCTTTGTAGAGAAAGAGATGAAACGATTATTTTGGACGCATGGGAGTTGTTGAACACGTTTATCGATACACTAAATTATGACGAAAATAAGAAAATATACTTAACTCTGAGCAAAGTTGAAAAAATACCTCTTTCTGTTAGAGCAGCGTTCTGGATGAAGAGCTATGAATTTTTGAAAAAAGCGCCAGCTATATTAAATTGTGAAAAGCTTATTTGGGATTTAAACTTGAATATGAAAGACTTTATGGAGTTTTTACATTGTGATTTAATGAGAACAATATTTTTCGAAAATTTTGATAAAAAGTTTTCTAAGCAGAAATGTGAGTTCTCCCATAAGATAGCTCTGTATTTACTATCAACTAAGTCTGAATCAGTTCAAAGAGAGCGTAACGAAAAAATTTTTATACCATTAGTAGAGAAAGCTGTGGCTATGTGGGATACACAGCATGGAAATAGCTACTATGCTCTAAATAATTTAAGTGATATATTTGATTATATGTCTACAGAATTCGAAGAATTAGTTTTGAAAAAAGAAATGGTGTTTCCTATAGCCTTATATACTGATGTCCTGAATAAACTCCAAACTACTTTATCGATAAAAGAAAATTATGTGTTCTTGACATACATAAAGTTGTCTTTAGGACACATAAAAATTCTATAGGTATGACTTGAAAACTAAATGTGATGATTCAAAAGATAAATTAGAAAAGTCTGAGGAAATAACAATTCTTTACAAAGATGCAGCCCCTGTCTTTGGCAGGTTGTGCTTAGATTACTTGAAGGACGATGTTGCAAATAATTGGTCATCAATTTACACAATTTTTGCACACGTTTTAAATCGTATATTCGATCGGTATATTCATAATAGCGACAATAATAATATGTTTATATTGAACGTCTTACAAAGTTTTCTCGACAGCAAAGATTTCATTGAAGGACATTTATTGGTATTAGAACTGATGCCAAGATGTAATTATTATGCTAAAGACGATGAAAGAATTCTGAAACAAGAAATTTTAAAAGAAGTCAGCTTACATCCTTCAGAAGAAATCGCAATGCATTATTGGTTTGCACGGAAGGACGATGAAAATTAATGATCATTTGAATATAATGTGTGTTTAATTCACTCTAAAATGAACTTGCCTTAGGAATAATTGCATTTGGAAAGATAACTATTTTGTCTAAGGCCTTAGCTCTTTTTATCGATTATTTTAAACTCGATAGTTTTGTATACTGTCATTATTTAACCTCGTTTTAATATTTTTGTATTTTTATTATTATAGTGTTTAACCACACTTTAGTGAAGTTTCAAAACCAAATTGCGGAACCGGCAGGATTTGAACCAGCGCCTCTCCTCCCCTAAACCTTCACTTTCACTAGGGGCAAGTGACACGCGACACGTGTAGCTAGAGATATCGGACAACGTTAGACGATGTCGACTGACGTCGCTAGACATCTTTTATCGCAACCTTTTGCCTATATTGTGGTCAATTTTGTTTTACACAATCTCTAAACCAAAACGATATCTCTACATCTAGTCCTGTCCTTTTCTGGAAGAATATTAAGAAAGGGACACTGATATATTTAGAGCTGTAATATTAGTTGTATAAAAGAATTAGCCCCATAGTTGCATGTTGCCAGACTTGCCGTGCGATGGCGGGCGAAGTTGAGCGACGTCGCCCGACTTCTCTAGCGTCACATGTCGCGGGATATTTGTCCTCGAGTGAAACGATTCTAGAATTCGCTTTGATCACAAACTTTATATTATACTGCATCCTCATGGTGCTCATTGTCGTTCGCCTGAACTTCGTCCATAACTGGCAAGTGTAAAAACATTGACAATATGCACGAACCAGGGTTAGCTTAACGTCAGTAGTGAACTTAGAAAACCTACGCACGAGCATGTTGCACCGAATGGACAGTGCTCTTCTCTCTCTTTCTATATCTAAGTCATCTCTAAGGTCATCTGTGACTACATGTCCAAGATATTTGGATTTCCTCACCTCCCGAATTGCAGAGCCATTCAAATAAACCGGTGGCACCCTCTCCGGACCCTTTCCCGATATATCACCACTTCCGACTTGGAAGCATTATATTTCAATCCGTGGCTCTTAATATAACGATACCGAAAGTAGCTTCCTCAGCCCTCCGATCGAGGGACACCATGTCATCCGCATAACTGAGATTATTTACACAAACATCTCCCAAATGGCAGCCGATCCTGATGCCTCTCAGCTCCCCGATCAATCCGTTGATATAGACGTTGAAAAGGTCCGGAGAGGTAAGTCCTCCTTTACGTACCCCACAGTCTAGCTTATATCCGCTAGAGGTCGCGTCACCCCCTCTTACGTTGTTCACCTGGCCTCCGTACCAGTATCTCAAAAGACTCGTTATTTCCTCCGGGACCCGAGCATCATGCAATTTGTTCCAGAGACCTTCATAGTCTACTAAATCAAATGTGCAGCTCAAGTCCAGAAGCCATGCATACACAGATGTGTTATATAAATTTATTAATTCTAATATTATGAACGCGAAATATTGCATTTATGGATGGATGGAAAAGATAGATTATAGTCTGGAATAACACATCGGCTAGTTTTTTTCCGGAAAATTACCGCGGGAACCAAAAAACCTCAATGCACGCGGATGGAATCACGGGCATTAGCTAGTTCATTATAAAATACGAATACTAGTGTCTTTCAAAATGTTATGTTTAATTATTTATTAATTTTATTTATGATAATTTTATATCGATGACATATCTATCGATAATACCAGCCCTAACCCCCAGCTTAAGCTCCGCCCATACGGCATTTTTACTTACCGGAAGCTTCAATTTAAATATATCTAATGTTTCATATCCTTCTCAATTTATATATTATTATCAAAGTCCAAAACAATTTTGGCATAGTAAATTGATTAGTCAAGCGTGAGTTACCTTTATCTAAACATGCGAACTTTTGACTAATAGGCCTATTACACTGCGCCTTTCACAAGCCCTGTGGTAAGGGTGGGCGTGGCCGCAAGTTAGAGCGTCGCTTATTACACAGCAATGAAAGGCCTATTACACTGCACTATTCACAGGGGCCCTTACACTTGAATCAGTGTAGTGTAATAAAATTTAGTGTGAAGGGTCCCTAAATTGGTCCTTACCGCTGCGTAATAAGCGACGATCTAACTAGCGGCCACGCTCACCCTTACCACAGGGCCCTGTAAAAAGTGCAGTGTAATAGGCCTATAAGGACCAATTCAGGGACCCTTATCCCTATATCTTATTACACTACACTGATTCAAATGTAAGGGTCCCTGTGAATAGGCCTATAACAGCAATGACAGCGACCGTTGCCTTGCGACTTTAATCTTTACGTTATTGACTTTATGTTTCCATGGTAACACTTGTTTATGTTTCCATGATTATGTAATGTATTTTGATGAATGTAAATTAGTTATTTTAAATAATTAATGTATCAAGCATGCTTTCAGTAATATAAAAAATGAATGAATTCATTTACGCTCATTTAATTTACTAATCTAACTAGGTATATACTTAGGTATTTTATTTATCGTTCCGAAAGAGTAAGCTCCAGTCGTGCGTCGGAGCTGACACACACATTTAAAGATTTACTTCCCATTCGATCGCGAGAACGTTAACTACAATTTGTATATGTCTCCGTAAGATTGTAAGAACCGTTAGATTATAATCTATCACGCGAAAATCTAAACTGTCGAAAGATTGTAAACTGTTATTATTATTATTATTAAACTCTTTATTTGTACCACACATAACAAAAGTAAATTACAGAAAACATAAAATAACACAAAGAAGTACAAAGGGCGGCCTTATTGCTAAGTAGCAATTTCTTCCAGGCAACCTTATTAGGAGAACACAAGGAAACCAGGCTGTAGGTGGCGCACAATTATACTAATACTACATACAAAAAACTACATAACAATACATAGACAAAAATACACAAATATCTTAATACATACAATGCATAAATATATTATAAAATAACATATATAATACATACATACCATATAAACTTAAATATACAATTACATACTATACATACACATACTTACATTAAAATTAAATATAAACTAACTAAAACTTAAATTATTATATATTATATACAACGACCTCAATTTACATAGACGGGCCCTGTCAAACAAAGAATGTGGACCTATTTTGCTAATGCCATCTAGCCTGCAAAGCGGGACAGCGCTATGGTGGGGACAAGGACAGGGCTATACAGGTTAGGAGCGTGCTCTAAAAGTTGGACGCCCAATATTTTTCTTTGAAAGCGCCCATCTAGTACCTACATATATATCGATGATTATATATTAAATATAAACTGTTCAATGTTCTGAGTGTCAATTTTTGAAATATTCATTTTATTTACGTTTTCTGTCTTTCTTGTAGGTTTGGTTATGGTTCGACATAAATAATCAAGTAGTTAGGTTTTGTCGGGGTTAAAAACCTATCAGATTACAATCTACCGGAAAATAATGCGTTAAATTGTAATCTTTCGACAGTTTAAAATTTCGCGAGTTAGATTATAATCTCACGGTTTTTACAATCTTACGGTGACATATAGAATTGTCAAGCCCTTGGGCCTTGACTGGTGGCGCTCGATTGTCGCGATCGAATACGTAAAAAACGCCCACTCAGCCTGTTGGTGGTAATGTGATAATGCAGTCTAAGATGGTATGGCAGCTATAATTCTTTTTTTTTGTTTACGGGGGGAAATCTTCCATAGATACCCGACCACATAGGATCGAGTGCTGTGGGATTTTTACCCACTAAAACCCCCTTGGTGACCGTCCTCAGTTCATAATGAGGGGCTCCGGGAACTCTTAAAGAACTTGCCCCTCTCTTGAGCGACGCCCATTATGGGATCGTTCCAGGGGAGGGAATGTCCCCAGTTGTCTTGAGGCATAGCAGCGTGAAGTGGAGCTGCCGTCCTCCCGGGATCGTCGATGGCAGCTATAATCCTAATCGGTTTCTACAAAGCATCATACTAAGATTAAATACAGGCTTCATGCAGAAACCTAAACCTGAAAACTAAATCTCTTTGTTAAGTATTTGTCGGTAGGGTGGTAACTAACTAGCCACCAGACCAGATAAAAAAAAATCTAAAATTTTAAATTCCCAAATTCACCCGCCGGGGATCGAACCCGGGACCTAACAGCCACTGCGCCAGGGAGGTCGCTGGTCGTACACGTACAGTTCATCCCTGGAGCGAAGTGGGTATCCTTCTTAACTGTCCTAGTGAGAGATTATTTACCTATTCGATCGCGGCTAAGCTTTTTATTTTTGGATTTTTGGAAAATTGATGGAGCGAGCTTACTTTTCAATCACAATAGTTAGCGCGCCTGTCTCATTTATCCATGCAAAAACTTTCTGTTACAATTTTATAATTGTTGGAACGTACTACTAAGGTACAGTTCGCGCGCGAGTTGAATGCAGAGTAAATGTCACCACTCATCATACATTTACTCTGCATTCAACTCGCGTGCGAGCTATACTGCCAACTACATTCACGGCGAACAACTATTATTCCATACTAATACATCATCCATACTAATAGGTATTATAAATGCGAAAGTGTGTCTGTCTGTCTGCTACGCTTTCACGCCCCATAATATTATGTTCAACCGATTTTTGTGAGATTTGGTATGGGGATAGTCTGTATCCCGGTAACGGACATAGGCTTTCCCGTACTATCTTTTATAGAGTTCCCGCGGGAAACCAAAAATATTAATCCACGCGGACGAAGTCGCGGGCATCACCTTGTAATATAATGAATGCTAAAGTGTGTCTGTCTGACAGCTACGCTTTCACGATCTAAGTAGTTAGTTGTCGATTCAACCGATTTTGACGAAGTTTGGTAAGTACCTACAGAGAGAAAGTTGAATCCCTGGGGTCTTTCATAGTTAAATATGTACAACCGATCTTTCAAAAATCATTTAGGTTTTTGAAACGTTGACGAAGTCGTGGGCATTCTTTAGTACCTACCTGGTTTATATTTTATATATTATTATTAGGTAGTTACAATAAGTTTTTTTCTTTATTTCAGCCAAATTTAGTCAAATTGCACAACTTTTTTAGTTGTGCAATATGACTAAATTCGATTCTTTGAATCACTAGGTAATCGTATCTATTTAAGTACTTACCTATTTATGCTTTAACTTAGCTACATCACAGAATAATATAATAGTACTGACGTAGCTACATGTTACATGACGCAGACTTTTATACTTATCTCGTTTTTATCATTGCGATATGAGCGCGACGGAACGATAGCATTAGTTTCGACCGGTGACCTTCATGTTCGTGTCTGTTTTGTTTGACTCATCGACCACACAGCAATCCGGCGTTAGTTCATTGTGTTTAGTAACCTCTGCGCACATTATTCTAACGTTTTATAGTGAAAACATACTAAAAACCTTTGTAAACAGGTTAATTCCTACCAAAAATCTACAAGTAGGAGGTAGCTTTGCCTATCTTGAATTCAGGAACGAGCAGAATTGGCATAAACAGGTGAGCTACCTTATTATAATTTTTGTACCTTAATTTTTGTCATAATATTATAAGGCCGAAGGTCTATTAGAATTTAATAGCTTCTTTTAGATAAGATACTAGCTTACTCTTTGAACGCTAATGCCCGGCTTGCATAAAGTACACCCTTATATATAAGAACCTACCTTATTATAAAACTTGAATATTATTAGAACCGCCAGGATATGGAATGAATGCCCTTCCGGCTTCCGTTTTCCCCTCCTCTTTTAATATAGATACCTTCAAATCAAGAATAATTATTATTATTATTAAATCAAGAGTGAATAGGCAATCTATCTATCTTCTAGGCAAGCGCGCTCCACCTTAGGCGGCACAGAGTACATTATATATACTGTTAGGCGGCATCACCACTTGCAAGCAAGTCTGAGGCCCAATTGTCTAAGCCAATCGTATTCATTTGACAGTTCGTATAACTCGAACTATTTAAGGAGTACATACATGCGGTTTGACATGCAAGAATCTATGACCTCCTTAAACCGATCGAATTATACGTTTGACAGACGATTACGATTACGATTTCCTTACATAATTGGGGGGCTGATTGCAGCCAAGCGCTAGCCTATATAATTTTAAAATAAAAACTCGATGATGCACGCGACTTCGTCCGCGTTGATTAGGCAACTCCTTAATTTTCCGGGATAAAACTAGTTCCTTTTCCTTACCCGGGATACATATCTCTGAACCAAATTTCATCAAAATCGGTTGAAAAGATGGGCCGTTAAAGCGAAGCAAACAGACAGTCACACTTTCGCATTTATAACATTAGTAAGTATAGATTGTTTATCACACCGTAACTATATCATATTATCAATGATTACACCAATGCGTTGTACATTTACTCTACTTATTACTCATTTATGTATATGTAGTTAATTAGGTATATTTTTATTGTAAATATTATTTTTAGGCGAGTCTATTGCACGGAGGGAGCGCCAGGGAGGTCGTCGAAAATGACATACAATAAAGAGAAAAGTACTGACTGACTCACTCACTCACTTACTAACTTATCAACGCCGTGCGCGTTCATCATTAAACGCCAATCATCAATATTGCACAGAGTCCGTGAAAATGTAGTAGAAATAAGGCTGGATTCCAAATCCCCTGCACAGGAGCGAAGTTGCGGTGTTCGCTTATCCATACTAACATTATAAGCTAGTTTAACCATAATATTATAATAAAATAGCACCCGGTTATCAGCCTTATCCAGATTCTAATTCACTCTATTCATTCCATGTATCGTCATCATCGTCATCGTCATTATCAACCGATAGACGTCCACTGTTTGACAACAAATAAGCCAACTAAATACCTAGTCTACTTCTAGACTTCCACACGCCGTAGTCTCAGGGCCACTGCGAACGCCCATATTGTTTAATTATTGTTAACTTTCTGTTTTAGAATTATAATCCCATCTACTTATTCTAATATTATAAATGCGAAAGTCTGGATGGATGGATGGATGTTTGGTACTCAATCACGCCATAACGGCTTAACGGATCGGTATGAAATTTGGCCCAGAGATAGTAAAAGACTTATGCTACTTTTTATCCCGGAAAATTAAAGAGTTCCCGCGGGAACCAAAAAACCTCAATCCATGCGGACGAAGTCGCGGGCATCGGTTAGTTTAATTTAAACATAGAATTTAGGAACGTCAAGCTACGTGACATCAAACTGTCATTTTGGGTAATATTGCTTGTAGTGCTCGCGTTAGTAGAATGGCCCTTACGCCGCCTCAATCCAGCGACTCCTTGCGACTCATTTAGAGTCATCGTGACCATGAATGTTTTTTTTTTTAAATTTTAATAATTATTCTCCCATTATTTTCAGGACGCCATGGCGGCTCTCATAGTAAAAGGTGACAACGTAGGACAAAAACAAAGAAACTACAACACCTTAGTAAATGAAGCAATGCAAAACAATCCAACACAGCAGTTAGCCCCAATCAATTACGAAGACTCTGATTTGGATAACCTATTTAAAATTGATATAGCGTGCAACACTAGAAATGTCGAATACATTCTAGATGTTCTCAAATGCGAGGACATGCTATACGTATCACGGGTTATCAAGCGATCCACATGGCTGATAACCGATAAGCAATACTCTTACATTATTAATCCCGAATACTTGCATAATCAACTTCGTCCAAATATGACATCGAAGGCTTTTAATAAACTCATTCTACACATTAGGCTGAATTTGAAAGACGAAAAACGAGTTGAAGAATTTTTTAACTATTACGAGCATAGGGATTTGAAAATATCACTCAAATGGCTTCTGCATTGCTCCGTTCCTTTTACTGGAAATATTATCCGGAAATATGCAAACGATATACCAACATACTTATTGAAGCGGCTATATGGAAAATCCATAACTATTCTGGAGATAGTTTTACAAAATCATACTCTTTGGTATTATAAAGACGACTTGATAAATCCGGGAAAGTTTCTTTTGAATAGAGACCTCGAAAAGTTCCTGGATATTACAGAATCAATAAATGGAGGCGGGAGTATAAACTTCGGTTCAAAATACACCAGGAGAGTGATGGAAAAAAATCCTACAAGAGTAATGAATAATCTTGAAAAATACGTTGAATTCCTTGATATTCCAACTTTTGCTAAATATTTAAGAAAAGAAAAAGTTAAGGACTTTATTTTAAATCACATCAAAAATAAGAAAACGCGTTTCTGGTTCACGTATAAAAAAATTAAATACTTTCTGAACCGATTGCCATCCGAGGAAAGATTTGATTTTGTTAATAAAGTTTTTATAGAAAAATCATATAGAGACGAGAATATATCAAAAGAGATATTGGATGAGATAGTAGACGACTGTAATCTACCTGTTAAATTTAACTTATCATCAACAAAAAATATATGGAGTTGGTACGTTTATGCACCATTTGATAAGGCTTTTGGAGATTTGAAACAATTGATTCGAAAAGAATCAAATCCCACTGATAGAATATGGATATTCCGTACAATGCTTACATGCGCTGGTAGTGATCAGAAAAATATACACACATTATTAAAATATTATTATGAGAATCATATGAATGAACCCTTTAAGTTTAAAGTACAGTTTGTGAACCATTTGGTTACCAAGACTGATACACACAAGTACGATGAAGAATCTTTGCGATATTTGAACGATCTTTACAATAGCTTGGAAGTATTCACTAGATCCAAAGATAACGTGGAAACGTGTGTGAAATCCATAATTTTACACAATACAATATGCGGTACAGAGATTCCCGAAATTATAGAAAATAAATTTGATTTTGACTATTTTATAAGATATGAATATAGCGACTGTAAACACAAGTACAATACTAAAGAAAGAGAAAAAATATTTAATTACTTCTACAAATATTACATTTCAAAAATTACACGTGATATCACGACTGAAGAACAACTTGATGAGGCTGTGGGCATACTTTTAAAAGTTTTAGAACTTCTCGATAAATGGGACAAAGACCTTAAAGATTATCCATTCATCCTGCAGAAAATTAAACAGTTTATAACCATAAAAAAAGAAAATTCTTGGAAATGTGATCTATCTGGCATATATAATTTCAAAAAACCCTGGAGAAGACTTCTATTTCCAGAATCAATTATTTTAAGTCCTGCTCAAGACACCTGCATCAACGCGCTTAAACATGATCCAGAGCTATTGGAAAATTATAGAAAAGAAATAAATTCGTCCATAAATAATGAAGAATCATTTAACAGGTTTCTTAGGAAAATACGAATTGATTGGCACCGATCCTTAGCAGACTCATTCAAAACAACTTTTAAAGAAAACCTTAACCAAAAAAGCAGTCATAAAACATCTATAAAAGGACTCTGTACATTACTTTCACAAAATGAACTATTAGACTTTGTACAAAAATATGAGCCGAAAGAAGCAAAAATTGCCCCCAAAGACTTCGATGACTTGTTGATCAGCATTCGTAAAAACATCGCTGCATATATGCATTTAGCAAGACCTCATCCCCCCTTACATGTTGCATTATTATACGCCAAAGGAGATTATTTGCAATATATGTTACCTTCATTAAACGCAATATTTTATAACATAAGTTCCACACACATTTGCAAAAATGTAACGAATCTTCTTAATACACCAGTATCCTTACAAAAGTATGCCATTCGAGTTGCATTTTCTAAGATAAATGATCACAAAGAACTTAAAAATATATTTTCAGAATTTTGGAAATCTAGTAAAAACAGAAGTATAAGAAAGGATATTTTTTGCGAGACTTATAACATGCTTTGTAGAGAAAGAGATGAAACGATTATTTTGGACGCATGGGAGTTGTTGAACACGTTTATCGATACACTAAATTATGACGAAAATAAGAAAATATACTTAACCCTGAGCAAAGTTGAAAAAATACCTCTTTCTGTTAGAGCAGCGTTCTGGATGAAGAGCTATGAATTTTTGAAAAAAGCGCCAGCTATATTAAATTGTGAAAAGCTTATTTGGGATTTAAACTTGAATATGAAAGACTTTATGGAGTTTTTAGATTGTGATTTTATGAGAAAAATATTTTTCGAAAAATTTGATAAAAAGTTTTCTACGCAGAAATATGAGTTCTCCCATAAGATAGCTCTGTATTTACTATCAACTAAGTCTGAATCAGTTCAAAGAGAGCGTAACGAAAAAATTTTTATACCGTTAGTAGAGAAAGCTGTGGCTATGTGGGATACACAGCATGGAAATAGCTACTACGCTCGAAATAATTTACGTGATATATTTGATTATATGTCTACAGAATTCGAAGATTTAGTTTTGAAAAAAGAAATGGTGTTTCCTATAGCCGTGTATACTGATGTCCTGAATAAACTCCAAACTACTTTATCGATAAAAGAAAATTATGTGCTCTTGACATATATAAAGTTGTGTTTAGGTCACATAAAAATTCTATATGACTTAAAAACTAAATGTGATGATTCAAAAGATAAATTAGAAAAGTCTGAGGAAATAACAAATCTTAACAAAGATGCAGCCCCTGTCTTTGGCAGGTTGTGCTTAGATTACTTGAAGGATGATGTTGCAAATAATTGGTCATCAATTTACACAATTTTTGCACACGTTTTAAATCTTATATTCGATCGATATGTTCAACATAGCGACAATAATATGTTTAGATTGAGTGTATTTAAATGTTTCCTCGATAGCAAAGATTTCATTGAAGGACATTTATTGGTAATAGAACTGATGCCAAGCTACAATTATTATACTAAAGACGATGAAA
This sequence comes from Erebia palarica, assembly GCA_964035005.1. Classification (NCBI taxonomy): domain Eukaryota; kingdom Metazoa; phylum Arthropoda; class Insecta; order Lepidoptera; family Nymphalidae; genus Erebia; species Erebia palarica. Next base: position 7,640,486 of record OZ035993.1, on the reverse strand, counting down.
GAATTCTGAAACAAGAAATTTTAAAAGAAATCAGCTTACATCCATCGGAAGAAATAGCAATGCATTATTGGTTTGCACGGAAGGACGATGAAAATAATTGATCATTTAAAAAAAATATGTGTATAATTCCCTCCAAAATGAACTTGCCTTTGGAATAATTGCATTGGAAAGACTATTATTTTGTCTAAGGCCTCAGCTCTTTGTAAAACCCATAGATTTTTTAAACTCAATAGTTTTGTTTACAGATATATTATAATTAAACCTCGTTTTACTAGTTTTGTAATTTTTATTGTTATAGTGTTTAACCGCACTCAGAGAAGTTTCTAAACAATGCTTAAATACATATTAATATTATCATTGGCGCTTTATAAAACTCATAGATTTTTTTAACTCAGTAGTTTTGTATTACAGTTGTATTATAATTAAACTTCTTTTTACTAATTTTTATTATTATAGTGTTCTAGTTCTAGTTTCTAAACGAAATTGCGGAACCGACAGGATTTGAGCCTGCTTCTCTCTTCCCTTAAACACCCTCCTAGTCTAAACCTCGTTTTCACAAGGGCCAAATGACCCGCGATACGTGTCGCTAGAGATGTCGGTCGACTGACGTAGCCAGACATCTTTTATCACAATCTTTTGCCTATATTGCGGCCAATTACGTTTAACACAAAATCTAAACTAAAATGACGTCTCTACGCCTAGTCCTCTCCCTTTCCGCAAGGAGTATTATGAAAGGGATACTGATATATTTAAAGCTGTCATTTTAGTTGAGTATAGATATTTTGTAAAACAGAATTAGCCCCATTGTTGCCATACTTGTCGTGCGATGTCGGGCGAAGTTGCGCGACGTTGCCTGACTCTATAATGACATACGCCTTGAAAACAAATATTATATTAAGATAATATATTATCATAGATGATGCATCATAGAAGAAAACTTTAGAAAATAAATTATTTGAAGGCGACAATAGGATAAAACTTTAAAAATTACACACTTAAATTACACCCGTTTTATATTTATCACAGCTCACTAATATGTTATATATATATATATATATATATATATATGGTATGGTATGGTATATATATATATATATGGTATAACAATTTAAAAAGAAAAACCAGTTTTGACGCTTCATTAGTTTCAATTATGCTTTGGTGTAGCAGGAAAACTTCATTGGAATTACGCTGAATTTACTTAATATTTTTGAATAAATCAACTTGTTTGGGCAGTTTCACAAAATAAACTTGCTGTTATTTCCATTTTTTTATCGTAAGTTTTATTAACTGCTACCTATAGTTTAGAATGAAATGTCACATACAATATTATGTAACTATAGTTATTTAAACAAATTATGTAACAATACATAAAATACTTTTATGTTTCAAAAACACTCGCGTTTATATTTGCTTTTTTTTATTTTTTAACCCGTTATGACATTTGGATCAAAGTAACCTAAACTACTAAGTTAACTAAATAGTAAGTTTGTTTTGGAAATAAATAACTTATAATTTCACATTATGTTTTCTTTAAATAACCAGTAAGTATAATTATTAATCAATCAAAATACCTGTTTAGCATTTTGATTTCCGGATTTTTCAGACAGTAATATAAATAATCTAGTACCAAACATTCGATTCGTTATCTATTTCCGGAATTACCAGACAATCATCCAGAAAAAAAAAAAATCCAGACATGCCTCCAGCTCTAGGAATAGCTCCAGATAAATATTCCAACTAAAATATTTACTCTTCAAAATTTTATCAGCGGTTTAATAAGCGATAAAAATTTTATGTCACATTTATATTAAGTAGTTAACGACATCCATCATAGACCCCGATTCCATATCGATTTCCGGAACCGTCAGATTAGAGGTACAATAATCCGGATACGGATGCGTGCGCCATAACAGCTTCGGCGGCTTGTTTAAGTTCAAGATGGCGGCGTACGGCGTCCGACCAGGGCTGTGCTACGGCTTTGGGAGCGCCTTGCAGGAGGTTAACATAACGTAAAGCTATGGAAAGATTGCCGTGATCCATGTGGTAAGTACCTAAAAAGACGTATAAAATTTTGAAAAACTTTAGATTTTGTTTGTGAAACCAATGCATAATAGGTACTTTTATAACTTGTTATGTGCAGTTTTATACACCTTTTTATCTTAATTCTAAGGCGCGGGATATATACGAGAGACGCGGCGGCGGTGTGGCCTCCGAAGTATGAAAGCGACGTCCGCGTGCCATTCGCGCCTGGCCACTTGGACGCCTCTCTGTATACCTGCCGTCCCGTCGCTTGCATATGTGACCGTAAGATTGTAAAAACCGTTAGATTATAATCTAACTCGCGAAATAATTGTAAACTGTCGAAAGATTGTGAACTGTTCAATGTTCCGAGTGTCAATTTTTGAAATATTCATTGTACCTATTTACGTTTTCTTGTCTCTTTCTTGTAGGTTAGGTAAGGGTTCGACATAAACAACGAGGTAGGTTTTATTGGGTTTATATATCTATCAGATTACAATCTACCGGAAAATAATACGTTAAATTGTAATCTTTCGACAGTTTTCAATTTCGCGAGTTAGATTATAATCTGACGGTTTTTACAATCTTACGGTGACACATACATTTTGTATGAAATATAATAGAACTGGCACGTACCCGCAACCGTTGCCTCTCGTATTTAACCCGCAGCCACAGAGTACATTATATATACTGGTATAGAGTTGCTACTCGACTTTCAATGTACAGCGACATCTATCGGGAAGTTGTCTAACTAAAATATGTATATATTTAACCATTACACAATGCTATAGTACTATAATAATTATTATGAAGTGTATTGTAATAATAATTTATCTTAATTATTACAAGATCACCTAATTCAGCAACTATAGAAGTGACCTTGTAATAATTAAGATAAATTATTATACGATAAACACAAACTGTAAAGATGTTCAGATGTTAGTAAATGAAACGCATGTTGATTACTTTCTCTTATATTCTCAATCACAAAAAATATACATAAAGTATAACAATTGTTCCACAGTTTCATGTTTTTCACATCGTACACACTTAATACGCACTCTAATAATATAGTTTCACATTGTAACGAATTTATCAAAAAAATAATAATTTTGTCCACCCGGCATCCGGCATGCCAGAAAACGTCAATGTCAATGTCGAATTTCAAACTTTAAAATGGCGGCTGTCCACGTTTGGAAATTAAAACACAAATGTTTCATTAAACTTCTAACTCATTCCACTAAACTAAATTTATAACTAATAAATCTTTATAAATTATCTAAGATAACTCATATTCTGCTCAAAAAAAAAGTTTTATATATTATTAGCTTTTTGTTTATATAAATGGCAAAATCATTAATTTATCTAAAACATAAGCTTCTGAACGAACACTTATTTCAGCGCCATCACAGACCCTGATCACAGACTTTTAAGTATACATACTTTCAGTACAAGATAAGCGCCATGAGCGCCATCCTTTAGGGAGTTGTGGAACTAACATCCCCATACAACAAAAAAATGTTCTAAGTGCAAAGGCCCTGCCCGCAGCTAAGCGCATAAAAAAACCCTCCTTCATCTCAAACCGAGTCCAGAACAAAAACTTGCTAAAATGGCGTCAAAACGCAACAGGTCGCAATCGTCGCCATTGTCGACAGTAAAAAACAATGATATGGACGCAAAAAAAAATGGAATTGACACCTGCTAGGTCGGGCATTATTGTTTAAATTCAATAATCCATACTAATATTATAAAATACGAAAGTGCGTCTGCCTGTCTGCTATGCTTTCCCGGCCCATCTTTTCACCCGATTTTGATGAAATTTGGTACAGTTAAATGCTACATGACAAGACAGATGCACGGACAGACATGGTGTAACTATGTATAAGCTGCTCTCTCTTACCTGGCTCTTTGGATGATATCAAAGGTGTCCAATTTGGAAAAGTCTGTTGGTAGGTTGTCCAACTCATCCTGTGGTATTTCGGCCAACTAAAAGAGATGGAAAGAAATAACTCCCTATAATAACATCGTAAGAAGGAAAAATAAAATACGCGCCGAATTGAAATTACCACATACACTTCGCCGCTTCTACGGACTGATGCTGAGATCTATAGGGCGTACTTTGACTTGGCTCAGACTTTACTCAGAGTTAAAACGAGATGGACTTATGTGAGTAACATAAACCTGTCTCGTTTTAACCATAGGTCTAAGCAAAGTCAAAGTTCTCTCTATAGATCTGACACAAAAGATATGAATGATAAGAGCAGGTACTAAACCCGCTCTTATCATTCATATCTTGATCGATCGATCTTAGTCGATTGTAAATCGATTTCCTTAAATAAGCCCAGGGTATGAAAATGTGTGGGGAGTGAATTCAAACTTTCTCCGTTACGTTATGTACATGTATCCACGGTAACACTTGATTATGTTTCCATGACTATGTAATGTATTTTGATGAATATAAATTATATAATTAATATAAATAAATGTATCAAGCATGCTTTCAGTAATATTAAAAATGCGTTCATTTACTCTCATTTATTTTATAATCGTTCGTAAAGAGTAAGCTCCAGTCGTACGTTGGAGCTGACACACACAATTTTTTAACAAGTAGGTACTTGATCACTGATCACTACCGCTCATTACCGTCCCATGGCTGGGCACAGGCTTTTACTCTCTTATGACAGAGAAAATTAGATATTAGACCCATTACGCTGCTCCAGTGCGGGTTAGCTTGGACTTTAACGACTATTATCAAGTTAAGATAAGATAAGATGTTAGTGAAAGGTATATATCACAGAGTACATTATATAATATGGGTTTAATTATAATATCGTCTTCAACATCACAAGGTAATTTTATAATCTTAGAATGTGGTGATCGATTTTCGATTTTTACAATCGGCTACACCCGCTCCTATCATTCATTCTATGGTTCACTTTTCATGCCACATCTCTATGGAATCATTCTATTTATAAATGTCAAACACCCATTATGTCATTAGTCTTTGTTTTTATTTTGGAATTCTTGCTAGTTAATTGATAAATTATTAGCTTCTTATCGCTTGAATTGAATTACTTTTATAGTATATTATGAACTATAAATGTTTTACCTCAGGAAATAAGACGTTTGTGAGTGATTTGTGAAATACAACAGTGAAAATATTGATAGCAAAGTTGAAATGTCTTGACTGGTATGTTTTATTTACATTTTTTACGCTGCCCCCATCGAAATATAACGCATAGAAAGTCAGTAGTCGCGCACGGAGTGTAACCATTTAATAGTAGCCTTTAAAGGCTACGTATGCCTATCGGCTCGTTAGTGTTCCAGACGGAGTCTTAGAACGCAGAGCTCGCACAATTATTAAAAAAATTACGTACTGTGCTGTAAAAGGGTGCCACAACTCATCACACGATTACCAGAAAAATTTAAAGATCCCATTCCACGGGTAAGTACCTACTTCCAAAAATCTTATATACTTCACATAAACATTATTCAAAACATTATAATGAATCGTAAACAAACGGACGCCATTACAATGAAAATGTTGCTAGCTATGGTAAAAATATTTTACCCCATATTTATTTTTTCTCAGCCTAAGTACCTACTTGGCTTTAATCCCAATTCACAATTATTTAATTGTGTTATTGGGGTGATCAAATATTAGTAGGGTGACCACATACTATTGTAATTTAAAAAAATGATTTAAATTTCGCTAAATAATGATTATTTTGTTCAGGTTGTGTGTGCCATTTGCATGTTGCTTGTTTACCTACTTGCACTGGAAAATTGCTTTTATACTGAAATTTAGTGCAATGTTTTTTAACCCGTTTTGGGTATAAATTGAATGAATGAATGAATTATATTATATTTTTGTTTAATAATAAGTTCAAATTTATTTTTTTGATGATTAGATTCTAGAGATTTATAACGAAAGTTCGAAAATTTTGAATAATTTCTTATGACTGAATAACTATTTTTACAATTTAATTCAACTCGTCAAGTGCATGTCAGGACACCCATGGAGGTGGTTTCGTAGTCATGCTAGTTTTGATGGTGAATGTTTTGTAAAAGATGTTTACCTCATAATGATTATAAATACATTTGAGTGAGTTTTCAACAAGTTACTCGAATAGGGAAGGGAATAAACTAAAAATTTCTTCTACTATTCCTTTTTAATTTCTGGAGATACTTTATATCTAAACTTATATTATAAAGAGAAAAGATTTGTTTGATTTTTTGAATTTTTAATTATGAAAGGAAAGGTTATTTACAAAGTATTAAGTTATTTTATAGTTTTTTATTATTTTAATAAAATTTCAAGATTTAATTTTATTTTTTACTTAGGTACCCAAACCCATGTCGTTATAATGCAAAGACTCAAACTTGGTCTGAGTGAATCTTTAAATAACTTAAAACATTTACTGGGCATTTTCTGAACGTCACCTTAACATACGAATATTATGATGCGAATGTCTGCTACATTTTCACGGCGCACGGAGTGTTTAACCGATTATGATGAAATTCAAATAGATTGTACGTACGCTTTTAACTTATCTGCACTTTTCACAGGGACCCTTACACTTAAGTCAGTGTATTGTAATAAGAAATTGGGCCTTATTGCTGTGTAATAAGCGACGCTCTAACTAGTGGCCACGCTCACCCTTACCACAGGGCCCTGTAGTAAGTGCAGTGTAATAGGCCTATTAGCTACATGTAACATGACGCAGACTTGTACACTTATCTCGTTTTTATCATTGCAATATGAGCGCGACAGAACGATAGCATTAGTTTCGACCGGCGACCTTCATGTTCGTGTCTGTCCTGGTGTCTGTTTTGTTTGACTCATCGACCACACAGCAATCCGGCGTTAGCTCATTGTGTTTATTAACCTCTGCGCACATTATTCTAACGTTTTATAGTGAAAACATACTAAAAACCTTTGTAAATAGGTTAATTCCTACCAATAATCTAGCTTTGCCTATCTGGAATTCAGGAACGAGCAGAATTGGTATAAGCAGGTGAGCTACCTAATTATTATTTTTTGTACCTTAATTTTTGTCTTAATATTATAAGGCCGAAGGTCTTTTAGAATTTAATAGCTTACTCTTTGAACGTTAATTGCCCCGCTTGCATAAAGTACACCCTTAGATAAAAGAACCTACCTTATTATAAAACTTGAATATTATTAGAACCGCTAGGATATGGAATGCCCTTCCGGCTTCCGTTTTCCCCTCCTCTTTTAATATAGATACCTTCAAATCAAGAGTGAATAGGCAATCTATCTATCTTCTAGGCAAGCGCGCTCCACCTTAGGCTGCATCACCACTTGCAAGCAAGTCTGATTGCAGCCAAGCGCTAGCCTACCTAGGTATATAATTTTAAAATAAAAACTTGATGGTGCTCGCGAATTCGTCCGCGTTGATTAGGCAATTTCTTAATTTTCCGGGATAAAAGTAGTTCTTTTTCCTTACCCAGGATTCATATCTCTGAACCAAATTTTATCAAAATCGGTTGAAAAGATAGGCCGTTAAAGCGAAGCAAACAGACAGTCACACTTTCGCATTTATAATATTAGTATAGATGGTTTATCACACCGCAACTAGGTACCTACATCATAATATTATCAATGATTACACCAATGCGTTGTACATTTACTCTACTTATTTAAGTATATTTTTATTGTAAATATTATTTTGTAGGCTTAGTTTATTGCATTGGGTTAGGTACGTACCTGTAAGGATAGATTTAAGTTGGGTGTAATAAAATAATATTTATTTGTTGTTAAGTGTGTGCATTCTTAAAAATAAGTGGCAAAAACAAGTCAAACAAAATCTTTTCTCTTTTTTCATTCTCTCATCTGGATGGTAAGTGACGTTGCAGTCGATGGTAGCGGTCTTACCTGTTAGGGGTAGGTATGGCAATTATATTAAACCCATACCCCTGGACGGTTTCTACACGGCATCTTATCGCTTGACGCTGTCTTTGCCGGTAGGGTAGTAGCCACGGCCGAAGCCTCCCACCAGGCCAGACCAGAGAAAATTCAGAAATTATAGATACCCAAATCGACCCTGCCGGGAACCCGGAACCTCCCACGTTGAGACAACAGCGCTCAACACGGAGGGAGCGCCAGGGAGGCCGTCGAAAATGACATACAATAAAGAGAAAAGTACTGACCGACTCACTCACTCACTTACTGACTTATCAACGCCATGCGCATTCATCACCAAACGCCAATAATCAATATTGCACAGAGTCCGTGAAAATGTAGTAGAAATAAGGCTGGATTCCAAATCCCCACAGGAGCGAAGTTGCGGTGTTCCAATATCCAGTGTGCGGTTATCCATACTAACATTATAAGCTACTTTAACCATAATATTATAGTAAAATAGCACCTGGTTATCAGACTTATCCAGATTCTGATTCACTCTATTCATTCCATGTATCGTCATCATCGTCATCGTCGTTATCAACCGATAGACGTCCACTGCTTGACAACAAATAAGCCAACAAAATACCTAGTCTACTTCTAGACTTCCACACGCCGTAGCCTCAGGGCCACTGCGAACGCCCATATTGTTTAATTATTGTTAACTTTCTGTTTTAGAATTATAATCCCATCTACTTATTCTAATATTATAAATGCGAAAGTCTGGATGGATGGATGGATGTTTGGTACTCAATCACGCCATAACGGCTTAACGGATCGGTATGAAATTTGGCCCAGAGATAGTAAAAGACTTATGCTACTTTTTATCCCGGAAAATTAAAGAGTTCCCGCGGGAACCAAAAAACCTCAATCCATGCGGACGAAGTCGCGGGCATCGGTTAGTTTAATTTAAACATAGAATTTAGGAACGTCAAGCTACGTGACATCAAACTGTCATTTTGGGTAATATTGCTTGTAGTGCTCGCGTTAGTAGAATGGCCCTTACGCCGCCTCAATCCAGCGACTCCTTGCGACTCATTTAGAGTCATCGTGACCATGAATGTTTTTTTTTTAAATTTTAATAATTATTCTCCCATTATTTTCAGGACGCCATGGCGGCTCTCATAGTAAAAGGTGACAACGTAGGACAAAACCAAAGAAACTACAACACCTTAGTAAATGAAGCAATGCAAAACAATCCAACACAGCAGTTAGCCCCAATCAATTACGAAGACTCTGATTTGGATAACCTATTTAAAATTGATATAGCGTGCAACACTAGAAATGTCGAATACATTCTAGATGTTCTCAAATGCGAGGACATGCTATACGTATCACGGGTTATCAAGCGATCCACATGGCTGATAACCGATAAGCAATACTCTTACATTATTAATCCCGAATACTTGCACAATCAACTTCGTCCAAATATGATATCGAAGGCTTTTAATAAACTCATTCTACACATTAGGCTGAATTTGAAAGACGAAAAACGAGTTGAAGAATTTTTTAACTATTACGAGCATAGGGATTTGAAAATATCACTCAAATGGCTTCTGCATTGCTCCGTTCCTTTTACTGGAAATATTTTCCGGAAATATGCAAACGATATACCAACATACTTAATGAAGCGGCTATATGGAAAATCCATAACTATTCTGGAGATAGTTTTACAAAATCATACTCTTTGGTATTATAAAGACGACTTGATAAATCCGGGAAAGTTTCTTTTGAATAGAGACCTCGAAAAGTTCCTGGATATTACAGAATCAATAAATGGAGGCGGGAGTATAAACTTCGGTTCAAAATACACCAGGAGAGTGATGGAAAAAAATCCTACAAGAGTAATGAATAATCTTGAAAAATACGTTGAATTCCTTGATATTCCAACTTTTGCTAAATATTTAAGAAAAGAAAAAGTTAAGGACTTTATTTTAAATCACATCAAAAATAAGAAAACGCGTTTCTGGTTCACGTATAAAAAAATTAAATACTTTCTGAACCGATTGCCATTCGAGGAAAGATTTGATTTTGTTAATAAAGTTTTTATAGAAAAATCATATAGAGACGAGAATATATCAAAAGAGATATTGGATGAGATAGTAGACGACTGTAATCTACCTGTTAAATTTAACTTATCATCAACAAAAAATATATGGAGTTGGTACGTTTATGCACCATTTGATAAGGCTTTTGGAGATTTGAAACAATTGATTCGAAAAGAATCAAATCCCACTGATAGAATATGGATATTCCGTACAATGCTTACATGCGCTGGTAGTGATCAGAAAAATATACACACATTATTAAAATATTATTATGAGAATCATATGAATGAACCCTTTAAGTTTAAAGTACAGTTTGTGAACCATTTGGTTACCAAGACTGACACACACAAGTACGATGAAGAATCTTTGCGATATTTGAACGATCTTTACAATAGCTTGGAAGTATTCACTAGATCCAAAGATAACGTGGAAACGTGTGTGAAATCCATAATTTTACACAATACAATACGCGGTACAGAGATTCCCGAAGTTATAGAAAATAAATTTGATTTTGACTATTTTATAAGATATGAATATAGCGACTGTAAACACAAGTACAATACTAAAGAAAGAGAAAAAATATTTAATTACTTCTACAAATATTACATTTCAAAAATTACACGTGATATCACAACTGAAGAACAGCTTGATGAGGCTGTGGGCATACTTTTAAAAGTTTTAGAACTTCTCGATAAATGGGACAAAGACCTTAAAGATTATCCATTCATCCTGCAGAAAATTAAACAGTTTATAACCATAAAAAAAGAAAATTCTTGGAAATGTGATCTATCTGGCATATATCACTTCAAAAAACCCTGGAGAAGACTTCTATTTCCAGAATCAATTATTTTAAGTCCTGCTCAAGACACCTGCATCAACGCGCTTAAACATGATCCAGAGCTATTGGAAAATTATAGAAAAGAAATAAATTCGTCCATAAATAATGAAGAATCATTTAACAGGTTTCTTAAGAAAATACGAATTGATTGGCACCGATCCTTAGCAGACTCATTCAAAACAACTTTTAAAGAAAACCTTAACCAAAAAAGCAGTCATAAAAATTCTATAAAAGGACTCTGTACATTACTTTCACAAAATGAACTGTTAGACTTTGTACAAAAATATGAGCCGAAAGAAGCAAAAATTGCCCCCAAAGACTTCGATGACTTGTTGATCAGCATTCGTAAAAACATCGCTGCATATATGCATCTAGCAAGACCTCATCCCCCCTTACATGTTGCATTATTATACGCCAAAGGAGATTATTTGCAATATATGTTACCTTCATTAAACGCAATATTTTATAACATAAGTTCCACACACATTTGCAAAAATGTAACGAATCTTCTTAATACACCAGTATCCTTACAAAAGTATGTCATTCGAGTTGCATTTTCTAAGATAAATGATCACAAAGAACTTAAAAATATATTTTCAGAATTTTGGAAATCTAGTAAAAACCGAAGTATAAGAAAGGATATTTTTTGCGAGACTTATAACATGCTTTGTAGAGAAAGAGATGAAACGATTATTTTGGACGCATGGGAGTTGTTGAACACGTTTATCGATACACTAAATTATGACGAAAATAAGAAAATATACTTAACTCTGAGCAAAGTTGAAAAAATACCTCTTTCTGTTAGAGCAGCGTTCTGGATGAAGAGCTATGAATTTTTGAAAAAAGCGCCAGCTATATTAAATTGTGAAAAGCTTATTTGGGATTTAAACTTGAATATGAAAGACTTTATGGAGTTTTTACATTGTGATTTAATGAGAACAATATTTTTCGAAAATTTTGATAAAAAGTTTTCTAAGCAGAAATATGAGTTCTCCCATAAGATAGCTCTGTATTTACTATCAACTAAGTCTGAATCAGTTCAAAGAGAGCGTAACGAAAAAATTTTTATACCATTAGTAGAGAAAGCTGTGGCTATGTGGGATACACAGCATGGAAATAGCTACTACGCTCGAAATAATTTAAGTGATATATTTGATTATATGTCTACAGAATTCGAAGAATTAGTTTTGAAAAAAGAAATGGTGTTTCCTATAGCCTTATATACTGACGTCCTGAATAAACTCCAAACTACTTTATCGATAAAAGAAAATTATGTGTTCTTGACATACATAAAGTTGTCTTTAGGACACATAAAAATTCTATATGACTTAAAAACTAAATATGATGATTCAAAAGATAAATTAGAAAAGTCTGAGGAAATAACAAATCTTAACAAAGATGCAGCCCCTGTCTTTGGCAGGTTGTGCTTAGATTACTTAAAGGACGATGTTGCAAATAATTGGTCATCAATTTACACAATTTTTGCATATGTTTTAAATCTTATATTCGATCGGTATGTTCATAATAGCGACAATAATAATATGTTTAGATTGAACGTCTTACAAAGTTTTCTCGACAGCAAAGATTTCATTGAAGGACATTTATTGGTATTGGAACTGATGCCAAGACGCAATTATTATGCTAAAGACGATGAAATAATTCTGAAACAGGAAATTTTAAAAGAAGTCAGCTTACATCCTTCAGAAGAAATCGCAATGCATTTATTGGTTTGCACGGAAGGACGATGAAAATTAATGATCATTTGAATAAAATGTGTGTGTAATTCACTCTAAAATTAACTTGCCTTAGGATAATTGCATTTGGAAATATAACTATTTTGTCTCAATAGTTTTGCATACAGTTGTATTATAATTAAAACTTGTTTTACTAGTTTTGCATTTTTTCTTGTTATAGTGTTTAACCGCACTTTAAGAAAGTTTCTAAACAATACTTACAATTCAATACATACCAATATCATTCGCTTTTTATAAAACTCATACATTTTTTAAACTCAATAGTTTTGTATTACAGTTATACCTATTATTATAATATATAGTGTTCTAGTTTCCAAACCAAATTGCAGAACCGGCAGGATTAGAGCCTGCTTCTCTCTTCTAGTCTAAACTTCGTTTTCACAAGGACCAAAAGTGTGCCTGTCTGTCTGCTACGCTTTCACCGCCCATCCGTTCAACCGATTTTGATGGATTTGGTACAGGGATAGTTTGTATCCCGGGGAAGGAAATAGGCTACTTTTTATTCCGGAAAATTAAGAATAAAAAAAAACTTAATCCAGGCGGCCGAAGTCGCGGGCATCATTTAGTTAGAAAAATATTATTTGACGATGACAATAGAATAAAACGACTAAACAAATAAAAATCATTCTCTAATTTAAATTACATACATTACGTTTTATATTTACATAGCTCACTAAAATGACCATAGTGCATGTATTAAAAACAAAAAAAAGAAAAACAAGTTTTGACGCTTCATTTGTTTCAATTATGCTTTGGTGTGGCAGGAAAATTTAATTTTAATCTACGCTGCATTTTCTTAAGGTACATTTTTGAATAAATCAACTTGCTTGGGCAGTTTCATAAAATAAACTTGCTATTATTTCCATTTATCGTAAGGTTTTCTAACTGCTATAGTTTTGGATGAAATGTCACATGCAATATTATGTAACTATAGTAATTTAAACAAAATATGTAACAATAAATAAAATACTTTTATGTTTCAAAAACCTTCGCGTTTATATTATTATATTTGCGTTTTTTTTAACCCGTTATGACATTTGAACCAAAGTAAACGAACTAGTAAGTGAACTTAATTAAATAGTAAGTTTGTTTTGGTAATAAATAACTTATAATTTCACATTATGATCTGTTTAAATAACCTTATTAAAAAATATAGTAAGTATAATTAATTACTCAAAATACCTGTTTAGCATTTTGATTTCCGGATTTTACAGACTAAAGTAATATAAATAATCTAGTACCAAACAGCTTATCCGGAATCACAGTTATTTTTAAAAAAATAGCACCTAAATCATTGCATCTAATCTGTAAATTAACTAACGGATACCTGTAATAATAATTTAGTCATTTTAGAGTGTTTTTAATTCAAATAATAAATATTCGAATTCGCGTCAATATTTTACTTTCTTTTTAGTTTAATTGTGCTAATTGCGATCGATATTTCGAATAATAGCAATAGTTTTCTCTCACACTTTATTTAGGTAAGTATTTAATTACTCGATAGTCGACATGAAATTAATTCGATTCTTTACCTGTTTCCGGAATTGACAGACAATCATCCAGAAAAATTTAATAATCCGGACATAGCTCCAGCTCTAGGAATAGCTCCAGATTTTTATTCAAGACCGCGACCAGAATCCTTTATCGTAAGCCAATAATTTAATATTATTTAATTTGATTTTATTGAATTAATTATTATGTTGTAAATAAAAACATGAATTTTATAAATTCCAACTAAAATATTTACTCTTCAAAATTTTATCAGCGGTTTTCGTTCGAAAACAAATAAGCGATAAAAATTTACTGTCACATTTATTTAGTGATGACATTCATCATAGACCCCGATTCTATATCGATTTCCGGAACTGTCAGATTAGAGATACAATAATCCGGATACGGATGCGTGCGCCATAACAGCTTCGGCGGCTTGTTTAATTTCAAGATGGCGGCGTGCGGCGTCCGACCAGGGTTGTGCTACTGCTCTGGGAGCGCCTTGCAGGAGGTTAACATAACGTAAAGCTATGGAAAGATTGCCGTGATCCATGTGGTACCTAAAAAGACGTATAAAATTTTTAACAATTGTGGTGTTTGTGAAACCAATGCATAATAGGTGCTTTTTATAACTCGTTATGTGCAGTTTTATACACTTCTGTATCTAAAGCCTAAGGGCATAAAATCCAATCTTCATCTCAAATCGAGTCCAAAAATAAAAACTTTGTAAAATGGCGTCAAAACGCAACAGGTCGCAATCGTCGCCAATCATTGTTGACAGTAAAAACAATGTAATGGACGCAAAAAAAATTGATTTGACACCTGCTAGGTCAGGCAACTTACTGATATTATATATGCGAAAGTTAGGATGGATGTGTGGATGTATGGATGTTTGTTACTCAATCACGCCCCAACAGCTGAACGGATCTGGCTGAAATTTGGCACAGAGATAGATTATAGTCTATTTTTATCCCAGAATATTAAAGAGTTCCAGCGGGAACCAAAAAACCTCAAACCACGCAGACGAAACGCGGGCATTCGCTAGTTATTGTATAAATTCAATAATCCATACTAATATTATGAAGGCGAAAGTGTGTCTGTCTGTCTGCTATGCTTTCCCAGCCCATCTTTTCACCCGGTTTTGATGAAATTTGGTACAATTTATCCTGGAAAAAATGCTACATGACAAGACGGATGGACGGACACACATGGTGTTACTATGTTTATTTATTGAAGTATACTCATCTATTAAAATAATTATCTATCAAAAGCTGCTCTCTCTTACCTGGCTCTTTGGATGATATCAAAGGTGTCCAATTTGGAAAAGTCTGTTGGTAGGTTGTCCAATTCATCCTTAGGTATTTCCGCCAACTGAAAGAAATGGAAAGAAATAACTCACTATAATAACATCTTAAGAAGAGAAAAAATACGCGCCGAATTGAGAACCTCCTCCTTTTTTGGAAGTCGGTTGGAAATTAAAGATAATTCGCAAAAATTTATGGAGTTTGGTCCAAATGTAAACTCAAACTTCAAGTATATTTATTCAATTTAGGTACCAAATAGGTAGTATACCTTCTGAACGTCACGTTTACAAAGTATAAGACGTGATGGTGATAATTAACTACGGAATCTTAAATCTAAAGCTACGAGGGTTAGCTGTATGGAGATTGCTCCAAAAATCTTGCTCTCGTGCTAGAATCTCAGAAAAAAAACTTTCATCTGCACCTGGGAGCTTTATTGGTGTCTATTAAGACTAGCGTGTCCGGGTAGTGGGTACTGAGCTACTAGCCACGGTAAATTTCTTGCTTTTGGATGAAATAAATACTTTTTTTTTTTTTAAATAAGCTAATGAAATGAATAAGTTGTGTAATTAGTGCATTATGCGGCTATGTAGGCCTCGTTTGTGGTGGTTATTTGGACCAATTTTGCCCATTTTCCTTTACCCAAATATGTAATACTAGCTCAAAATTTCCGATCTATTATTTTTCAGTATTTAAATTGGTCACAAATCTAAACAGCTATTTAGAGGCCATAATTTGAGATGTTTTAATGTAGCAAGTAATTAGGGTCATAAATTTTAACTTTGTACATGACATACCAAATAAAAAAAATGTTTGGTGTGTGTGCAATTCACACACGGCGGAAGTGAATCTTCAGAAAAGTATAATAATAACTAAATAATAACTTGTATTCTATCTCATTCTCTCGCAGGCTAAATCCTATTTAGGAATATGTTTGTCTCTTTTTGATGTCGCTTTTTCGTTTCATCGAATTTTCAAATCACAACGATTCTTAAGAACTTCCGCTCCAAAAACTTTTTGGAAATAATTTACAAAAGTGAAATACTGCTTGCTTTTTACTTCAACCGCGCGGAAAGCTTAATTTTTTTTTATCCGTACAGCCCCCATAGCCAAGTTACATACATTTCATGTCTATTCTCTTTTGAATAGCCTATGGTTAGTTTTTAATCGCTAAAGCGTTAACAATTATAGAAAAAGAATAGACACGAAACATATGTAACGTGGCTACCACTACCACCACTGCGGCCCATTAAAGTCCCACCGCTGGGCACAGGCCTACACTCTCATAGGAGACAGGGAATTAGAGCTTAGACCCACCACGCTGCTCCAATGCGTGTTGGCGGGCTTGATAATATCCGGGACCGATGGCTTAACGTGCTCTCCGAGGCACGGGGGTGAAACACCGCCAACTACCTAACTCCGGGCTAGTACTGAGAATTTCTAGTCAGAAAAATCCAACACTTAATTATGGGCCGACCCGGGCCACGAACCCGGGACCTCGTCGCCCGCAGTCGAACATCCTAACCACTAGACCAATGAGGCAGTTTTTCAAGTAACTTGGCTAGGAGGGGCTGGTATCTTAAATTTTTAACTGTACTGACCTTCTGGAATAGTAGTTTGGATTGAAGCCACGAAAGGAAGTAGATAGGTAGAGTAGCACCCTCGCGTCCCACTAAAGCTACTTTAGCTGCTGTCTTTTCCACCTAATGAAAACAACAAATAAATAATATTCCATAGACAAAGACAAAGAGTCCCCTCTTTCAAGACAAATCAAATCAAATATTAATTTATTCAATTTAGGTACAGTGTAGGTACACATATTGACGGCAATTACTCATTTAAAAAACATGATGGTGATAATTAGTTACGGTATCTTAAAACTAAAGCTACGAGGGTTCCAAACGCGCCCTGGTCTGAGAAGAGCCCACAACAAACTCAGCCGGGGTTTTTTTTTATTATCACCCTCTCACAAATTATCTTAACTAAGGAACTATCAGAGCCATAAAAGCAAATTATTGCCAAGCCTTGCCTTTTCATTTAAGTAATCCCTTACATGGTAGGTAAAAAGATTTTTCAATGAGTTTAAGTCTTACATTAACTTTGAACTTATACAGAGACATCTTCAACATGTCTTCTGGGAGCTTATTGTAGAAGCTGTTTCCAACAAATGACTAGTTTTACTAAGCCTAGATGCAGGCATGTTATTACCGTATCGAATCTGTCCCTCAACGTCTTTTCCGTGACTATTCCCTTCTCTCGCACTTCAGGGTTGATGCCTTTTAATACCGTTTGTACTAGTTTGTCGTCTTTGCCTGAAAACAAAATCTTGGCTACAGTAAGACAATAATAAGAAAGTCTCTAAAGATTGATACATTCCAGCTGTCTATCTGTCTGTCTGTTTCTTTTCTTGAAGCGAGTAAATTATAAAAAACCGGTCAAAGTATAAAAAACCGAGTCAGCCTCGCTCACAAAGGGTCCCGTACCCCATTTATATTTTAGTAAATAACAAGAAAGATGTCATAACAACACGTAATCAACTGTGCGTTATGAGACTTTGCTTCGTATCAAATTTCATGATTGTAGGTCAGCGGGAAGTACGCCATAGGTTTTGATTTATTGGCGAGTGTCAAAATATGCAAAATATGCGGCATAAACGGCCGTATCTCTTATGATATATGATAACTGATTTATTTATTTCATGTAGGACAACTTGTGTCACTTATAATACATTAAGACTCTACCACTTTTGATTGATCTTTTGAAGTATTTCATATTAATATCAACTTGACACCTTCACGCGTCCCCGAGAAAAAGGGTGTTGACAGACAGACATACTGACAATGAAGTGATCCTTTAATAAGGGTTTCTTCCTATTGAGGTACGTAATCCTACAAATCATACATATAAGTAATATTGCTTAAGAGCTGATACCCGCAACTTCGTCCGCGTGGATTGAGGGTTTTTGGTTCATGCAACTCCTTAATTTTCTGGGATAAAAAGTAGCTTATGTGTTATTCCTGCGACTGTGACGAGTATAAGTGAAGTAAACAGCGTTACCAGCGGCTTCCAGCGCCTTGATCTTCTTGTCGAGCCTAGTCTCGGGCGTGCTCCGCCTAGTGGCAGCATGTAACGCCTCCGCGGCCGCCCATAGGGACTGCGACGAGTATAAGTGAAGTAAACAGTGTTACCAGCGGCTTCCAGCGCCTTGATCTCGTTGTCGAGCCTAGTCTCGGGCGTGCTCCGCCTAGTGGCAGCATGTAACGCCTCCGCGGCCGCCCATAAGGACTGCGACGAGTATAAGTGAAGTAAACTGTGTTACCAGCGGCTTCCAGCGCCTTGATCTCGTTGTCGAGCCTAGTCTCGGGCGTGCTCCGCCTAGTGGCAGCATGTAACGCCTCCGCGGCCGCCCATAAGGACTGCGACGAGTATAAGTGAAGTAAACAGTGTTACCAGCGGCTTCCAGCGCCTTGATCTCGTTGTCGAGCCTAGTCTCGGGCGTGCTCCGCCTAGTGGCAGCATGTAACGCCTCCGCGGCCGCCCATAGGGACTGCGACGAGTATAAGTGAAGTAAACAGTGTTACCAGCGGCTTCCAGCGCCTTGATCTCGTTGTCGAGCCTAGTCTCGGGCGTGCTCCGCCTAGTGGCAGCATGTAACGCCTCCGCGGCCGCCCATAGGGACTGCGACGAGTATAAGTGAAGTAAACAGTGTTACCAGCGGCTTCCAGCGCCTTGATCTCGTTGTCGAGCCTAGTCTCGGGCGTGCTCCGCCTAGTGGCAGCATGTAACGCCTCCGCGGCCGCCCATAGGGACTGCGACGAGTATAAGTGAAGTAAACTGTGTTACCAGCGGCTTCCAGCGCCTTGATCTCGTTGTCGAGCCTAGTCTCGGGCGTGCTCCGCCTAGTGGCAGCATGTAACGCCTCCGCGGCCGCCCATAAGGACTGCGACGAGTATAAGTGAAGTAAACTGTGTTACCAGCGGCTTCCAGCGCCTTGATCTCGTTGTCGAGCCTAGTCTCGGGCGTGCTCCGCCTAGTGGCAGCATGTAACGCCTCCGCGGCAGCCCATAGGGACTGCGACGAGTATAAGTGAAGTAAACTGTGTTACCAGCGGCTTCCAGCGCCTTGATCTCGTTGTCGAGCCTAGTCTCGGGCGTGCTCCGCCTAGTGGCAGCATGTAACGCCTCCGCGGCAGCCCATAGGGACTGCGACGAGTATAAGTGAAGTAAACTGTGTTACCAGCGGCTTCCAGCGCCTTGATCTCGTTGTCGAGCCTAGTCTCGGGCGTGCTCCGCCTAGTGGCAGCATGTAACGCCTCCGCGGCCGCCCATAAGGACTGCGACGAGTATAAGTGAAGTAAACTGTGTTACCAGCGGCTTCCAGCGCCTTGATCTCGTTGTCGAGCCTAGTCTCGGGCGTGCTCCGCCTAGTGGCAGCATGTAACGCCTCCGCGGCCGCCCATAAGGACTGCGACGAGTATAAGTGAAGTAAACTGTGTTACCAGCGGCTTCCAGCGCCTTAATCTCGTTGTCGAGCCTAGTCTCGGGCGTGCTCCGCCTAGTGGCAGCATGTAACGCCTCCGCGGCCGCCCATAAGGACTGCGACGAGTATAAGTGAAGTAAACTGTGTTACCAGCGGCTTCCAGCGCCTTGATCTCGTTGTCGAGCCTAGTCTCGGGCGTGCTCCGCCTAGTGGCAGCATGTAACGCCTCCGCGGCCGCCCATAAGGACTGCGACGAGTATAAGTGAAGTAAACTGTGTTACCAGCGGCTTCCAGCGCCTTGATCTCGTTGTCGAGCCTAGTCTCGGGCGTGCTCCGCCTAGTGGCAGCATGTAACGCCTCCGCGGCCGCCCATAGGACTGCGACGAGTATAAGTGAAGTAAACGTGTTACCAGCGGCTTCCAGCGCCTTGATCTCGTTGTCGAGCCTAGTCTCGGGCGTGCTCCGCCTAGTGGCAGCATGTAACGCCTCCGCGGCCGCCCATAGGACTGCGACGAGTATAAGTGAAGTAAACGTGTTACCAGCGGCTTCCAGCGCCTTGATCTCGTTGTCGAGCCTAGTCTCGGGCGTGCTCCGCCTAGTGGCAGCATGTAACGCCTCCGCGGCCGCCCATAGGACTGCGACGTTGTCGAGCCTAGTCTCGGGCGTGCTCCGCCTAGTGGCAGCATGTAACGCCTCCGCGGCCGCCCATAAGGACTGCGACGAGTATAAGTGAAGTAAACTGTGTTACCAGCGGCTTCCAGCGCCTTGATCTCGTTGTCGAGCCTAGTCTCGGGCGTGCTCCGCCTAGTGGCAGCATGTAACGCCTCCGCGGCCGCCCATAAGGACTGCGACGAGTATAAGTGAAGTAAACTGTGTTACCAGCGGCTTCCAGCGCCTTGATCTCGTTGTCGAGCCTAGTCTCGGGCGTGCTCCGCCTAGTGGCAGCATGTAACGCCTCCGCGGCCGCCCATAAGGACTGCGACGAGTATAAGTGAAGTAAACTGTGTTACCAGCGGCTTCCAGCGC
The DNA here is from genome assembly GCA_964035005.1 of Erebia palarica. Taxonomy (NCBI): domain Eukaryota; kingdom Metazoa; phylum Arthropoda; class Insecta; order Lepidoptera; family Nymphalidae; genus Erebia; species Erebia palarica. The sequence continues at coordinate 7,619,604 of OZ035993.1, read as the reverse complement.
CTTAATCTCGTTGTCGAGCCTAGTCTCGGGCGTGCTCCGCCTAGTGGCAGCATGTAACGCCTCCGCGGCCGCCCATAAGGACTGCGACGAGTATAAGTGAAGTAAACTGTGTTACCAGCGGCTTCCAGCGCCTTGATCTCGTTGTCGAGCCTAGTCTCGGGCGTGCTCCGCCTAGTGGCAGCATGTAACGCCTCCGCGGCCGCCCATAAGGACTGCGACGAGTATAAGTGAAGTAAACTGTGTTACCAGCGGCTTCCAGCGCCTTGATCTCGTTGTCGAGCCTAGTCTCGGGCGTGCTCCGCCTAGTGGCAGCATGTAACGCCTCCGCGGCCGCCCATAAGGACTGCGACGAGTATAAGTGAAGTAAACTGTGTTACCAGCGGCTTCCAGCGCCTTGATCTCGTTGTCGAGCCTAGTCTCGGGCGTGCTCCGCCTAGTGGCAGCATGTAACGCCTCCGCGGCCGCCCATAAGGACTGCGACGAGTATAAGTGAAGTAAACTGTGTTACCAGCGGCTTCCAGCGCCTTGATCTCGTTGTCGAGCCTAGTCTCGGGCGTGCTCCGCCTAGTGGCAGCATGTAACGCCTCCGCGGCCGCCCATAAGGACTGCGACGAGTATAAGTGAAGTAAACTGTGTTACCAGCGGCTTCCAGCGCCTTAATCTCGTTGTCGAGCCTAGTCTCGGGCGTGCTCCGCCTAGTGGCAGCATGTAACGCCTCCGCGGCCGCCCATAAGGACTGCGACGAGTATAAGTGAAGTAAACTGTGTTACCAGCGGCTTCCAGCGCCTTGATCTCGTTGTCGAGCCTAGTCTCGGGCGTGCTCCGCCTAGTGGCAGCATGTAACGCCTCCGCGGCCGCCCATAAGGACTGCGACGAGTATAAGTGAAGTAAACTGTGTTACCAGCGGCTTCCAGCGCCTTGATCTCGTTGTCGAGCCTAGTCTCGGGCGTGCTCCGCCTAGTGGCAGCATGTAACGCCTCCGCGGCCGCCCATAAGGACTGCGACGAGTATAAGTGAAGTAAACTGTGTTACCAGCGGCTTCCAGCGCCTTGATCTCGTTGTCGAGCCTAGTCTCGGGCGTGCTCCGCCTAGTGGCAGCATGTAACGCCTCCGCGGCCGCCCATAAGGACTGCGACGAGTATAAGTGAAGTAAACTGTGTTACCAGCGGCTTCCAGCGCCTTGATCTCGTTGTCGAGCCTAGTCTCGGGCGTGCTCCGCCTAGTGGCAGCATGTAACGCCTCCGCGGCCGCCCATAAGGACTGCGACGAGTATAAGTGAAGTAAACTGTGTTACCAGCGGCTTCCAGCGCCTTGATCTCGTTGTCGAGCCTAGTCTCGGGCGTGCTCCGCCTAGTGGCAGCATGTAACGCCTCCGCGGCCGCCCATAAGGACTGCGACGAGTATAAGTGAAGTAAACTGTGTTACCAGCGGCTTCCAGCGCCTTGATCTCGTTGTCGAGCCTAGTCTCGGGCGTGCTCCGCCTAGTGGCAGCATGTAACGCCTCCGCGGCCGCCCATAAGGACTGCGACGAGTATAAGTGAAGTAAACAGTGTTACCAGCGGCTTCCAGCGCCTTGATCTCGTTGTCGAGCCTAGTCTCGGGCGTGCTCCGCCTAGTGGCAGCATGTAACGCCTCCGCGGCCGCCCATAGGGACTGCGACGAGTATAAGTGAAGTAAACAGTGTTACCAGCGGCTTCCAGCGCCTTGATCTCGTTGTCGAGCCTAGTCTCGGGCGTGCTCCGCCTAGTGGCAGCATGTAACGCCTCCGCGGCCGCCCATAGGGACTGCGAGCGGCGCGCCTCCGCCTCCGCTTTCGCTCGTTCTGTGTGAACACACTTCACTTGTGATATTTATATGAAGTAATAAATTTGCAGTCATAGGGACTGCCGATAGAAGTGAAAACGATTTTTGAAGTTAAAACTTCTTTAGGCGCGTTGAGCACTTTTTGGTAGGGGGTAAAAATTTAGATTCGCGTGAACGACAGCGAACAGCGACACGCTCGCAAACATACTAGTATACTCCATTCGAAATTAAATTTTAATGCCTTGGTGTTAAGGTTGATATCTTAATAATTTTAATTAAAATTAAAATAAAAAAATTAACATTTGTTTCACTTCTATCGGCAGTCACTATGACTGTAAATATTTATGAAGTGAAAACTTTAGGCGCGTTGAGCACTTTTTGGTAGGGGGTAAAATTGTAGATTCGCGTGAACGACATGCTCGCAAACATATAAGTATACTCACTTCGAAATTAAACTTTAATTCCTTAGTGTTAAGGTTTATATTTTAATAATTATAATTTTTTTTTAAAGTTTTCACTTCTATCGGCAGTCCCTATGACTGCCATTTTTTTTTAAATATAAACCTTAAAACTAAGGCATTAAAGTTTAATTACAAATGTAGTATATTTGTACTATTATTTAAAAAGAGCAACCACCGATTTTGCTGCTGGTTCTTCTCCGGAATATGGCATTCCGAACCAGTGGTAGATTCACTTGACGATTCAAAAGTACTTGTAAAAGTTGTATTTGAATAAAAAACATTTGAATTTGAATTTGAATTTGAATTTGTATTAAAGACTTTTTGTCTTGGTAACAACGTGAGCATGGGGCAGCGAGGTGTTGGTGACGCGAATCCACAAGTTTACCCCCTACCAAAAAATGCTCAACGCGACTAAAGAAGTTTTCACTTCAATAAAAGCTCTGTTGTTTCCTCCAAAATCCCTCAGTGCCTGAAGACGAAAGTTTTCGAACAGTGCGTGTTGCCAGTGATGACTTACGGCTCCGAAACATGGTCGCTTACTATGGGCCTGATAAGAAGGCTCAGGGCCACTCAGCTGGCGATGGAGAGAGCTGTGCATGTTTCCAGTATTGTTAGGTAAATATAATGTCCTCCCGACGGAATTTCATCTCCAGAGAGCTGAGCAATCTACGCGGGACGCTATTAACGATTTAGTTGTAGAAGGAATTAATGCGATTATACTAGTTCTTTTCTCACTTTTGAGGGTCTGCTCAATGGCCTGCAGTTTGCCCGCCATAGCAGCAAGTTCCTTCTTGAACGTGACTCGCTCCTTCTCCACTTGTTCAGACACCGAGCGACTGAATTTGCCCAGTACCTAATAAAAAATACAGATATTGTTTAGAAGATGACGACCCTGGCGTAGAATTGAGCGCTGTTGTCTTAACGTGCGGAGGGCGCGGGTTCGATTCCCGAAAATTTATAATTTCTGAATTTTCCCTTGTCTGGCCTGGTGGGAGGCTTCTGCCGTGGCTAGTTACCACCCTACCGGCAAAGTCGTGCCGCCAAGCGATTTAGCGTTCCGGTACGACGTCATGTAGAAAACGAATAGATCTTAGACTGCATTAGAGCTGTTAAACTATCGCTAAACGGTTAACGGTTGTAAGCGGTAGTAGAGAAAATGTTTTTTTTTCACTCGCTAGTGCACAGGAGGAATGATTGATTACTACCATTTACAACCGTTAAACGTTACTATTAACCGTTAAACAGCTCTAGGCTGCATCATCACAAGTACCATCAGGTGAGATGGATTTTTTATCCACTACAGGCTAATTTGTAGTGGATAAAAAAAAGGTCATATACCTCTTTTTCTTTTTTAGCGAGTCTGTCTGACATAACTTCCTGCTGTATTTCAAATTGTTTCTTCAACTGCTCTTTCAGCTTCCTGTTCGCTTCCGCTTGAATCTCCAAACTCTATAACAAAGACATTACATAAATATTTCATTTAATCCACCACCACTACAGCCTATTAACGTCCCACTGCTGTGCACAGGCCTCCACTCTCATAGGAGAGAGGGAATTAGAGCTTAGACCCACCACGCTGCTCCAATGCGGGTTGGCGGGCTTTAACGACTACTATCATGTTAGTGATAACAACCGGGACCGACGGCTTAACGTACTCTCCGAGGCACGGGGGTGTAACACCGCCAACTATCTAACTCTGGGCTAGTACTGAGAATTTCTAGTCGGAAAACCCCAATACTTAATTATGGCCCGACCCGGGACTCGAACCCGGGACCTCGTCGGTCGCAGTCGAACATGCCAACCACTGGATCAACGAGGCACAGTCATTTCATTTAATATAAATTCTTAGTTACAAATTAAAATATTTAGCTAAATAGGTAATACAATGACGGTGTCCACATACACGCTAATAGATGGCGCTACTAGTAGCATAAGAAGAAATCCTAACCCAACCAAGTGGCAGGGTTTGAATCGCGCTATCGAAATTTTCTATCATGTAACACCAAGAAATCAATTCTTGTTATTTATTTCTTTAATACGTATTTACTAAATTTAATTGATTACTATTTATTTATAAAAAAAAAATAATAAGAGATTAGTTAACAACCAATTAAGCATAAAATATGTAAATTAGGTTATTTTTAAAGTTATCAGGAAGAGATTGCTTTAGCTATAAGCAATGCCTTTGTACCCTCCTGCATTATATTTTTAATGTTTTTGTTTATTGTTTCTGTTTAAAGTGTACATAAAGAGTTTTATCCACACATCTTGCTATCTAAATATAAAATTAGTTTTTAACTGTTTACCTTCTTCTGGTATTCCTTCTCCTTTTCTAACCGTTCCCTCTTGATCATGTCTTCCACTTTTGCTTCAATGATGGCTTTCTCGTCGTGACCTAGACAAAAAATAACATATTTCATCATCATCACATCCCACTACTGATCATATATTTTTTCCTCTCAGATTGAGAAGTTAAACCTCCCACAGTCGTCGTCGTCTCAACCTATAGACGTCCACTGCTGGACGAAGGTCTCCTGCATGGATCGCCACAGAGCACGGTCTTGTGCTGCTAGTTTTCAGCGGCTCCCGGCTGCACGCTTGAGATCGTCCGTCCACCTAGTCGGGGGTCGTCCAACGCTGAGCTTCCCGGTGCGAGGCCGCCATTCGAGCACTTTGGGACCCCAACCCCTATCGGTTCTACGAACTACGTGCCCCGCCCATTCAATTCAATAGGCATGATGACAGTAACCAAGAATCAATAAAATTATGAATTTATCTAATGAAATAAGATTCATGGATTATAAAAAACGTATTTATTTTTCTATTTCGAGTGAGATTGCTATTTTTTTTGATAAATTAAAACTATGAAATACAGCAATCCGCCTTAATGGATTAAACACAAAGAAGCGAATGACGTCACAATTGTTTGTTTTCGAGCTTTGACAATCACACTATTGTTTACTGCACACTTCAAAGTGTACATTGGAAAAAAAATAGTGACGTCACAAACGACGCCATGACACCGGCGAGTTTTGGCGTGAATTTTAAAATTTAAATTTCAAATGCCAATTTTATCTACCAAACCATATTTTTCTGCTGAAATAAGATATTTTTTCCAAATAGTAGATACTTCAGAACATTATCTGATCATTTTTAAATCAGTCACCATGCCTATTCAATTCAAATGTTTTTTATTCAAATAAACTTTTAGAAGTACTTTTGAATCGTCAAGTGAATCTACCACTTTAGCTTGGCGACTCTTCGAGCTATGTCAGTTACTCTGGTTCGCCTACCAACAGGCGAATCGACAGTCTTGTGTTAAAATCACCACCCCCACTACAGCCTATTGACGTCCCACTGCTGGGCATAGGGCTCCACTCTCATAGGAGAGAGGGAATTAAGAGCTTAGACCCACCACGTTGCTCTAATGCGGGTTGGCGGGCTTTAACGACTCATGTTATGATAATAACCGGGACCGACGGCTTAACGTGCTCTCCGAGGCACGGGGGTGAAACACCGCCAACTTCCTACTCCGGGCTGGCACTGAGCATTTCTAAATTGAAAAACCCAATACCTAACAATTTATGCCCGACCGGGAATCGAACCCAGGACCTCGTGATCCGCAGTCGACTACGCTAACCGCTAGACCAACAAGGCAGTCTTGTGTTAAAATAAATCACAAAAAAAAACCCCTTACATTAGAAGCTTTACACTCGTTATATTTCTACCTACCGTCCCGCCATATTTTTTTTATACTATATTTTCGTAATTTTTTATCCGATTCTGATATTATTATTTAATTTCGATTTTAATTATTTGATTGTTTTAATTTGATATTTTTGTAATAAATATGCTACATTAACAGCGAGTAACAAGCCTATGTTACTCACTGATAATGTAGCTTTCTACAGGTGAAAGATTTTTTTAAATCGATTTAGTACTTTTTGAGTTTATCCATTAGAAACAAACAATCAAATCTTTTCTCCTTATATTATTATATTCACTGTGTTTTATAATTTGACTGTCGCTATAAATCTACATACTCAGTTAAAAACGTGGCTGGTCCTCATTGTTTAAAATAAGCCAACAACTCCTTAGTCTAGTCTTAAAAATAATAAAAATGCTTACATTCGATGGCCCTGTTTATTTTCAATTCCCTTATTGTTTGAAGTTCGGCGATTTCGTTTTGTAAATATTGAATCTGAAATCAACAAAATAATGTTTAAATTCCACGATGGAATACCTAAATTCAAATTCAAATAAACTTTTACAAGTGCTTTCGAATCCTCGAGTGAATCTACCACCGGTTCGGAATGCCATTCCTACCGAGAAGAACCAGCAAATAGAACTAGGTAGGCTCTTTTGAAAAAAAAAATACAATTATATCAATATCATCATCATACATATTTTGTAATTTTTATTATAGTGTTACTCACACAAGGGATGTTTCTAAACTATTCTTAACCCTTAAATCGATATCGGGAACCCAGGGATACGTTACTTTCTTTTTAAATCTGAGAATTATTTAATAGCCTGAAAGATTATTCAAAATTCTTTATCAAGGACTTCAAGGACAGTTAGTATCCCGGTGAAGGACACCGGCTATTTTTATCTCGGAAACTTAAAGAGTACTCGTGGGAATTACAAAACCTTAATCCACTCGGACGAAGCCGCGGCTATCAACTAGTAACAACATAAAAGATCATATTTAATCTATGCTAGCTGATTCTTTCCTAGTTATATATTATATATGATATTGTGGTTTTTACTGAGTAGATTATACAAAATATATCATATATCATGTATTATATATCATATATTATATATCATACTAGTGATGCCCGCGACTTCGTTCGCGTGGATTGATGTTTTTTTTTTGTAACTGCGGAAACTCTTTATTTTTTCGAAACAAAAAGTAGCCTATGTGCTGATCCAGACTATAATCTATGGCTGTGCCGAATTTTATCCAGATCCGTTCAGCCGTTCTGGCGTGATTGAGTAACAAACATTCATCCATCTATACATCCTTCCAAACATTCGTATTTATAATATGAATAGAGTAAGGGACATCTCCTATATAGAGACCAGTTAATCCCCCCTTAATAATTTTATACTCTACTTCAAACCCACAGGAGTAATTTGCTACAAATGAATTTCAAAACGTTTGTATTTACAGAAAGTACCCCCGTACAAATTTAACGAATCGTCATGAAATAAGCCAAATTGATAGTTATCGAAATAATAAACCTAACAGTAGGTAGGTATAGACTTGTGGAGATATTCTGACCTGTTTCAAAGTGTACATCAGCAGAAGGTCGGTATCCCCTTTGATCTCCAGCTGGCGGGAGCTGAGGTCCAGACCCGGGAACAGCATTTGTAGCTCTTCTTTGTATGCTTTACGGGCTTGGTCCACCTGTAGATACATAACTTGTTAGTTTTGCAGCTGATCTGTTAATCATTTGCTAATATTTCATTTGATATCATCATCATAAATTCAACACGTCGTTTTTGGCCCATCACTAAACATGGGTCACCTCGGGCAACACACAACACGGGCACAATTGCAGTTTTTGCAATTTTACAGGAGAGACATTTTAAGATTTTTTTTTATACGACTGCCTGAAAAAAGGAGTATATTATTTTCAGGGTTCATGTATGTATGTATGTATGTATGTATGTATGTATGTATGTAGGTATGTATGTATGTATGTATGTATGTATGTATGTATGTATGTATGTATGTATGTATGTATGTATGTAGGTATGTATGTATGTATGTATGTATGTATGTATGTATGTATGTATGTATGTATGTATGTATGCATGCATGTATGTATGTATGTGAGTTTGTATATTCCACCATGAGTTCTATACGACTGAACCGATTTTGATAAATGAGGTATCGTTAGCATCCCTAGCTTATTCCGGGTGACATAGGCTAGCAAAATTTTTAAAAAAATTGATGAGGTGACCATGGTCCCGCATAAAAAAAAAAATCGAAGATAAGATTAAGTATATAATCATCATCTAGAAAATGATGAGTAGATTCCAAAAATATATAACACTATAGTTCAATATTTAGTGATTCACAAAAAAATATCATTTAGTAAAAAATGTGAATAAGATTCCAAAGGCTATATATGCAAATCGCTTCATAAGGAGGTAAACTCCAAAAATAATATGGCAGGGCAATCGTATTTTTTAATTCGTTAAATTAATTTTAATTATGACTTGTTCATTCAATATGGTCTTGGTCTGTTAATATTGCACTAAAGTAGTTCTTCTTAGCGTGACATAAACTTAATACTTTATTCTTTTTATGCAAGTAGTCATCGAAAATTAAAAACTTTTAGTTTTTTTCAATTGTTTTTTTTCAAGGGTTGCATTTGTGCCCTTGTTCCACCAACGTATTGTACAGACAAGGTGTCTGAACGTCTTTGTCCCTCCAATGTCGTTGTTTCTTGTCGTTCCAGAAATTAAAAACACACAGGGAACGGGCGCGGGCCCTATGTGTTTTGCGCAAAAGGGTTTATGGGCATATTACATTGCACTCTGTTGCGCCGACGTCGCAACTGAACAAGGACCCTGTGATAAGGGTGGGCGTGGCCGATAGCGTCGCTTATTATATAGCAATAAGGACCAAAATAGGGACCCTTTCTCCCTAAATCTTATTCAGGTGTAAGGACTCAATGAATGTCTTTGTTCCACCAGTTGAAAAGGTACTTTTAAAGTATTTTGGCATACTTATTTAACTCATTAACTCCAAAGGTAGGCCTATTACACTGCACTTTTCACAGGGACCCTTAAACTTTAATCAGTGTAGTGTAATAAAATTTAGGGAGAAAGGGTCCCTATATGATCCTTATTGCTGTGTAATCAGTGACGCTCAAATTAGCGGCCACGCCCACCCTTACCACAGGGCCCTGTGGTAAGTGCAGTGTAATAGGCCTATTACTTGGAGCGCTAACGCAGTAAAGGTAAAAATAATAAGCCTAGTAGACTAGTGCGTGGTAGTAAATAGTTACCTTGTTCCAATACCTGTCGCTAAGTACAGACTGGTTCACGCACTACTTGAACTGGCTTTCAACGCGTTGAAGAGGTCAAATTACACTACTATACCGCTCAAGGTTATTAAAACAGTGTGATGAAACTCAGTACAGCACCATCTAGTGTGTAAAGTGCGTGGTAGTATATAGTTACCTTGTTCCAATACCTGTCGCTAAGTACAGACTGGTTCACGCACTCCTTGAACTGGTTTTCAACGTCGCTCAGGTCAGCTCGGAACTGTTTGATGTATCGGTTGGTTGCCGCAATACTTTCTGGCGGTGCTTGAACGCCCGCTTTGATCATACGGTCCAGGGTTTCTGAAGAATTGTGGTGTATATTAAAAAACTTCTTATATAAAGACTGCTGCCCGCGACTTCGTCCGCGTGGTTTAAGTTTTTTGATTCCGGCAGGAACTCCTTAATTTTCCGGTAGCCTATGTCCTTCCCCGGGAAACAACCTATCCCTGTACCAAATTTCATCAAAATCGGTTGAACAGATGGAGCGTAAAAGACAGACACACTTTAGCATTTATAATATTATAGTGGTAGATTTTCTTCCCATTCGATCGCAATAACGTTATCTATTTGTATGGAATGTATGTATGGATTTCTATCCAGAATGGTCAAGCCCTTGACAGCTGACGCTTGATCGGTTCCATATAAATGGTGGTTAACGTTACTCCATTCTTGGGACGGCAATCTGTCACGACCGGAGAGATATATTTTAAAATTTTTCACCATATCTGACAAACTAAGGCTTAAAAATGAAATGTATTTTAGAAAATACATTTAAAAATACAGTAACCCATTTTACATGATTGTTGTGTAATTATAATAATATTTCTTGGATTCTTGCATTTGCATTTAGGTTTGATAAGCATTATTTGGATAACTATTTCATAGTTACTGAGATATGGAAGTGTGAAAGACAGCCAAACAGATATAGTATCCTTAAAGCAAAGACATAACCATTTCTATCATTTTGGTACGGAACTCTAAAACAAACTCATACCAATAGCACAATTGGTCTTGGCAGACACAACCTTAGCCTAGGCGAGGAAAGCGTCGCGTTCGTTCCTTGCGCCCTGCAGTGCCGTGAAGTGTTTCTCGTCCAAATAACAAACCATACAACAAACTCATACCGATAGCACATTTAGCCTTAGCAGACGAATCCTTAGCCTTGGCGAGGAAAGCGTCGCGTTCGTTCCTTGCGCCCTGCAGTGCCGTGAAGTGTTTCTCGTCCAAATAACAAACCATACAACAAACTCATACCGATAGCACATTTAGCCTTAGCAGACGAAGCCTTAGCCTTGGCGAGGAAAGCGTCGCGTTCGTTCCTTGCGCCCTGCAGTGCCGTGAAGTGTTTCTCGTCCAAATAACAAACCATACAACAAACTCATACCGATAGCACATTTAGCCTTAGCAGACGAAGCCTTAGCCTTGGCGAGGAAAGCGTCGCGTTCGTTCCTTGCGCCCTGCAGTGCCGTGAAGTGTTTCTCGTCCAAATAACAAACCATACAACAAACTCATACCGATAGCACATTTAGCCTTAGCAGACGAAGCCTTAGCCTTGGCGAGGAAAGCGTCGCGTTCGTTCCTTGCGCCCTGCAGTGCCGTGAAGTGTTTCTCGTCCAAATAACAAACCATACAACAAACTCATACCGATAGCACATTTAGGCTTAGCAGACGCATCCTTAGCCTTTGCGAGGAAAGCGTCGCGTTCGTTCCTTGCGCCCTGCAGTGCCGTGAAGTGTTTCTCGTCCAAATAACAAACCATACAACAAACTCATACCGATAGCACATTTAGCCTTAGCAGACGCATCCTTAGCCTTGGCGAGGAAAGCGTCGCGTTCGTTCCTTGCGCCCTGCAGTGCCGTGAAGTGTTTCTTGTCCAAGTCATCCAGAGAGGATTCCACCACCTGACACAAAAAGGAATTATTGAATTATTATAAACTAGCAAACCGGCCCCAGCTTCACATGGGTAGATATCTATAATAGAGATGAAACGGATATCCGGTAACTATCCGGTAACCGGCCTATCCGGCGTAAACAGATATTGAGTTACTATCTGGTATCCGGCCGAATACCGGATGTTCAAAAACTACGACAATTTCCTAAAATCAACTTTAAAATATAAGTTTTTGTGAGGTAAATACTTAATAAGAAAACAGGTTATAGTTATGATGTATTTTATTTATAACTGAAAAGTTACAAAATCTCAGGAAGTTTGTTCACTTCCAATAAAACTTATATTTTTGATTTTGTCTTAAATTACACTCAAACCAGTGAAATCCGACCAGTCCGATTATTTTTTTCCCTTTTATTTCAAGTTCCTTCTTTTAACTATTATTAAAAACTATTATTGGGAGCCCAATTGGACCTTATGCTAACAGGAACCGAACCACACACATGTCAAAAATGAGATAAGTATACAGAAAGCTTTTAAAATGCACCTTCTATCGATTCTGTAAAGATCAAAATGATCTGACAATTTTGGTCTCACAATTTCAAAATTGCTGGCACCTGTGGTTGCCATTTGTGGTTGGTATTTTGTTGCACAATTTATTTGTGCATTATTTTGTGATATTTTTTAAGATATTCATCGAAATTAAATAGCATAAAGGGCAATTTCGGTTAACATTAAATACTTAAGATGACTAACACATTTAATTAGATGTGGGAGGTCCTGCGTTCGATCCCTGGCAGCTGCTATTTCAAATTTGGGAGTTAATAAGTTCTGAACTTTCTCTGGACTGGTCTGGTAGGAGGTTTCAGCCGTGGCTAGTCACCACTGTACTGTAACAGTAAATACATGACGCCAAGCGTTCGGTACGATGCCATGTAGAAACCAATTAGGACTATGGGCCTCTAACAGGTTATCCCGCTACCATCTTAGACGGCATCATCACTTACCATCGGGCGAGATCGCAGTCAAGGGCTGACTTGTGGATCTTAAAAAAACTGGTTGTGTTGTTTTACTCACCTTATACAAAGCTTTGTTGTAGTCAGCGCAGAACTGTAATGCCTTCTTGTAGTTGTCTATGGCTATTTTAGTGTTCTCGTGCATATCGTGTTCCAATTCTACCATGTCCTTGGTTATCCTTATGACAGGCGGTTGTTGGGGCTCGCACTTTTCTGTCTGTATTAACGTTGCTAAGGAAAAAAATACTATTATAATACAATTAAAAATACGAAAATTGGGACAAAAGAGAAATTTGGTTGTTGAGAATGTTGGATAATACAAATAAAAATGCGAAAATTGGGCCAAAAGGGAAATTAATACTGTTTAACAGAGAATGTAGGTTCAAAAATGTACAGAACCTCCACAAAGTAGGTAGTGATTTTGATATTTTTTTTCAATTTTTGTTTTTTATAGCAAGTAAGCAGGCTGGCCATCTGATGTTAAATTAAGCCCATGAAGCACATTTTTGTAAGTACACAATGAAACTTGACTTCAAACTGTCTTATAAAATTTATTTGCATTCTTTTTAGTTTTAACCGCCATTATGATGTCAGACATCAATACATCCTTAGAAGTGTGTCATAGAGGCAGCAAAGCACTACTTACCCTTAAAGTTGAAATAGCTCAATGCTTATTTTCCTCTATTACCAGTAATCTAGAGCCTACGTATCAAATGCCTATCCCGGTCTCGCGTTTAAAGGACATTTAACAGTTTTACCCGCTATTGCGCTACAGCTGAGAATTATACAAAATCTGATTAAAATAATTGGTAACCAACCTGGTGTTTCAACTTCGGGCGTCTCCAGTTTCTTCTCTTCGACATACAATGGTTCGAGTTGCGGCGGTGGTACTGTTAGACAAAGCTGGTATGATATTCCTATTTCAGTTAATATGATAACTAGTGTATATGGAATGCAGAATATAAAGTATTGGACAAAGAACGGTGTTACATTAGCACTATTACATACATATAGGGTTAATTTCAAAATACTACTAACCCTGTAAGTTCAGTATTATTCTCTGCTTAATACTGAAAATATTTGTTTAAAATTGTTTTAAATATATGTGGCAAAAAAATACAGTTTTTAATGTACACTCCAGAAACTTTGTAGTTCTGTGGTTTTAGTACGTACAAGTCGATCGCTGACATGAATGTAGTCCGCGCGACGCGTAGGTATAGGGTATAACGCTATTTTAGAGTAACCAATTTTTTTTTAAATTTCATTAGAATTATGAGTAGCACGCACCCATATGAGGTTATTAGTATTTTTAAAATGAACTCTGTATATTAATCAGAGATTTAGGCATAATATATTTAGTATTCTTTTTCTAAAATATCAGTGAGAAAAAGACACTTAATTTTTTTATTTAAGACATTAACATTATATTAATTGTTCATATGTAAGATTTAGCCTTGGGTTTTTCCTGAAAAGGTTTCTTATCCAATACTGCATGTGTAAAAATGATAATGAAAATGTTGTAAATATGCACAATTAACAAAATGTTAGACAAATGTCTAGTGTTTTTTTTTAAATCACAAGGTACAAATTTTTTAATGCACCTGAATTAAAAGGGTTTATTTAATTAATTAATTTGATTTGTAAAAATTGAACTCACATTCATATGTTTTGCTAGCAAAAGCCTTGGCTGCATCTTTTTCAAGGTCTTGCTCTGATCTCTGTTGGAATTCGAGCGGTGATACACCTTCCTGTAAAATGATGACTAAATATTTGAAACAAAGCTTCTACATAGTCATTAGTGAAGGGGAAGTGCCCCCCCGACTGTGTAAGGAAGTCGTAATCGTTTGTCTAACGGATAATTCGGCCTGTTTATGGAACTCATAGATGCCAGCACGTGTAAAAGCATGTAGGAACTCCTTAAACAGTTCGAGTAATACGTATAAGCCGTCAAATGTTTACGATTTGCTCAGACAATTGGACCTCTGATTCGCAGGAAACTGACGAACGCAGCAAGGAAAAGCTCCTTATTGGCTTTCTGGGCAGTGCATTTGAAACAAGATAATGAGAGAGTACATTAGGTGGAACTCTTTCCTGTCCTCTCTTTTATCCACACGAGCAAGCAAGAAAGGATAACAGATGGAAGGAAAGAAAGGATGAAAAATGAAGGATATACCAACAAACAAACACTTTCGCATCCTAATTCCTACTTTATGTTACACTAGCTGATGCCCGCGATTTCGTCCACGTTGTTTTTTTGATTCCCGCGGGAACTTCTTATAAAGTAGAGTCCGCTATATAATTTTGGTAATTTTATAAAAATAAACATTATTCTTATTCTTATCTACTACTAGAAATAGGAATGGTGACAACTCAATCAAATCAGCAACTCTTTATCAAACTTAAAAACGCGCTACTAGTATGGATGTTTGTATGAAATGCATAGTTGTGACATCAACAAATTTCAACCCACTTTTTGTCGAATTGATAGTTCAAATTTAAAACTAACAGATGTGAATTTTTGGTCTTTTGGAAGACCATCTGTTTAATCATCAGCAAGAAATAATTTATTTTTGGCATAAGTACCATCCCTAATGTAATAAATGTAAATAGTCATAACTAGTTGATGCCCGCAACTTCGTTCAGATTCAGATTAAAGTTTTCTGATTCCCACAGAGACTCCTTAATTTTCCAGGATAAAAAGTACCCCATGTCCTTCCCCAGGATACAACTTATCCCTTTGCTAAATTTCATCCACAACAGTTGAACAGAAAGGCCGTGAAAGCGTAGCAGACAGACATACACTTTCGATTTTATAATATTAGTATGGCTACAGGCTACAAAGACAAACCTTCCCAAACAAGAAGTTGGTGACATAATTGGAGGCTCTGCTCAGCTGGTTCACTGTGAACTTCCAGTAAGTTGTGTTCTCCTGATACACAAGCGCTACAAAGTCGTTCGCCCATGGGACATTTGACTCTAGCCAGTTACGAGCATCGGGACTTGATCTATAATCAAATAACACTTATAATAATGGACTGCTACCCTAGGTTTTTCTTTTTCTTATAAGCAAAAAAACATTGCAAAAACCATGGCGTTTTAAGTTGTGCACCTGGCCATGTGCTATTACAATATAAATTACAACATTTGGGCTAATTCTGTTTTACTCTCTGTCTCTGTCTCTAAATTAAAGTGACAGCTTTAAATACATATATTGCTATCCCTTTCATATTACTCCAAAATTCAAATGCTGTTTTATTCAAATAAACTTTTTAAAGTGCTTTTGAATCGTCAAGTGAATCTATCACTGGTTCAGAATGCCATTCCTACCGAGAAGAACCAGCAAGAAATTCGGTGGTTTACTCTTTTGAAAAAATTTATTTACAATTTCAATACATAAGTAACCGCTGTCCTTAGCATTGCTGGAGCGAGTCAAATCCATGCACTTTTGTCGTTTATGTAATCTTCCACAGTAAGTATAATAAACTTTTTTCAGAAGCATACTTTCAATGGATTTTTTAAACTTGTGTAAAGGCAAGATTAAAAAAGGAAAGGAACAGGACTAGATTTAAAGATGTAATTTTAGTTTAGTTTAGAAATTGTTTACAACAGCATCAGCCTCATTATCTAAATGAAAAACCTTAAACTAAAATGCTGTGTAAGTAACAAAACAACCTGTAATTTTTTTAAGACTATTTATTCTGAAATGATAAAGTTATTCATGATGTAAAGTCCATTTAGGGGTGATTATTTTCCTGTAAGTCATCCTTGGCTTGGAAGGAAGTTCTGTAAGCCTTTGCCAAAAATGCTGCATCAGTCTCAATTGTTGATAATGTTATGGTATTCATACTGCGACAATGGATTGTGGCCAATATCAAACCATTGTGGTCAATTTTGTCACAAATTGTGACATTATTATAACATACAAACTTTCACCTTTATAATAGTGTGATAAATTATTATTTAATTGAATCTCATTAAAACATAAACCTCATACTTAGCATAAACGACCGCTGCCCCAGTCAACACAGTTGCACCAACAGTCCCCCAGAAGAATTTCCTGGATTTAGGCCTCTTTTCACTCGGAGGACATCTCTCTTGATGTGCATACTGCCGATGGGGCGACCGCATCACTATCAGCGCAGCACATGATCCATCTCCTATTTGTTTTCTAACCTATGCAATGGTTGAAAACTAATTATTAAAAATAATTGCAATAAAAAAAATATAATAGTGTTCTCTCTCTAGCACATTTTGGACACACAATTCTGCGTGCAAACATGACTGCACTCTTTATTGCCCCCTTCATACAAGCACAAGTTTCTCCTTTAGAATCGCAGATACTTAATATTTAAGAAACTAAACTCGCCGGCATATTTAGCGGAACATAAAAATAAGGTTTGATATCAGTATCATATAAGGTTGCTGGCTGGTTTATACGTCATTTAATTTAAATTAATAAATAAATAAATATTAATTTTAAATATTTTCAAATTAAGAAAACAACTGAACATCACATTTTATGCAATTGTTTTAATTTTATTCAAATACACCTTCTCTGGAGCGAACTTCGAGTATTTCTTCCTTCTGAGTTTGATTTTAAATTTCATTGAAATACTGTTTTTTGTTAGTTTTTTTAATCGCGTATCTTTCTGGAGTTGATGACTGAATTATGCCTGACTTAGCCCCAACGGAGATTGCCAGGGCACTCGAAATGCGAAGAAATGGTCAAACCTACAGAGTGATATCGAGAGATCTTCGTCGACCAGTTTCAACGATCCATCGCAGTATCCAACGGTTCAGGGAGACCGGTAATTATGTGAGAAGAGCAGGACAAGGCAGAAAAAGATGCACTTCGAGTAGGGATGATCGTTTCATACAGCTTGATGTACGTAGGAACCCCCGTTTGACGGCCGTCCAAGCCCGACATGAGTTAGAAGCAGTGCGGGGTGTAACCGTAAGTGACCGTACGGTACGAAGAAGGCTCGAAGAAGCTGGTTTGGGTTCATTTGTGCCCGCCAAGGCCCCAAGGCTAGAAGTAAATCATCGTGGAAACAGGTTAACTTTTGCTCAGCAGGAACATCAACTTTAGAACGCGGACCAATGGAGTAAGGTATTGTTTAGTGATGAGTGCAGAATTCTCTTAAATCAAATTGACGGCAGGCAAAGAATATACAGATGCAAAGGAGCACGATACATTCAGACAAATTTTGAAACTACAGTTGCATATGGTGGTGGATCAATAATGGTTTGGGCGGGCATTTGTTTGGGAGTTCGCACAGACTTGGTAGTGATTGACAGAGGGAGTCTGACTGCAGACCACTATATCAGAGAAGTTTTAGAAGAAAATGTCGTACCGTTTGCCCCATATATCGGTGAAGATTTTGTTTTTATGCAGGATAATGCTCGGCCGCATACCGCTCGGGTAACTCAAGTTTATCTTAATGATATGAATATCACTGTTATGGAGTGGCAGGCGAAAAGTTAAGTCCAGAATTCCAGCTCCTGCCAACGTGGGAGAACTGCGAATCGCCGTAGTTGAGGAATGGCGGAGACTATCACAGGAGACCATCGATAACATCATTCTCAGTATGCCGAGACGGGTAGAAACTTTAATAAGAGCACGTGGAGGAAATACGCGATATTAATCACCATTTTTCTAATTTAATTAATTGTTATTTTAATATTAAATTTCACTTTTCCCCGTTACTTGAAAAGTTCAAAAATGTACCATTTTTCACAAATAGTCTTTACTCGCAAAATCTGTTCTTAATGTGATCTCATTTTAAGTAAAAGAAATGAAACTTTAAATAACAAAAGAAGTGTAGTAAGTAAGTGGATTTTAAAATAAAACCATATTTTTTTAATTATGGACTTTTTTTTTATGTTCCGCTAAATATGCCGGCGAGTTTATGTTAATTTCTTAGTCAGTGGCACTAACTATTCAGTCAAAATAAATACTACTCTAGAATATCTACCTACTGCTATCATTTTAATTTTTATAACTAAGTTAACCAGCTGATCGGCGAACCATCGATAATTCCAACATATATTTTCTAGGTTATTTACAAGAATGACGTTATACGATTATGTAAGCGACAACAATAAAGTTTGCTATGATAATACATACTAAATAAGAAGCAAAAGTAATAAATAGTATGTTTTACCATTTATAAACTCTATAAAACATCGAATCAAACATTATTGACGTTAAATACATGACTATTTTTTGTAATAAACAATGAATGCTGTGGGACGATTTCTACCTATTCAATTGTTTTCGAAAGGTAAATATATAATGAAAACAGAAATGTTAAAGTTATATTTACCAAAACTAAATTGGGATTTGTTAAATGATTCGTAAATCTGTACATTTTCGGCACTGAATTTCTTCCACTCGGGCTGTCAAAAGCAGCCACAGATCGCAGATCATGAGATCACCGACAGAGAGAAGTATGTTAATTGTCTCTGGGTAGAGGTAAATTGAAGGTAAGGCGAGTCATCTGTGTATTAGTGAAATGTGTCCGTCGAAATGCATTAAGAGCGGGTACAAAGTGAAAATGCCAGTTTGAGATTTGATTTTTACAATAGTAGATCAAGTTTCACCTACCCGAAAAAAAACATATAAATATTACACCATAATGTCAAGAGACTGGATACGTAAAACCATAAAAGAATAAAATTTTATCGATAAAAAAAAATCACGAAGTTAGGTCTAATTTTCGACTAATTTCAATTTATTTTCAATGTAATACATATTACAGAGCTAAAATTTTAATATGTAATTCCAATTAATATTACCAAGGGCTCACCTAAGCGATTTAAAAAAAAAATATATATTTTAAGAGATAATAAATAAGAGATTTTTGGCGTTTACTACATTCCTATTCCGCGCAAAACGCGATCGTCTTTCTCACCTGACACGAGGCTTTGGGCATATTTTTTTTCATCAATTAGTCGCGATCACTCCATTGAGACGAGAAGACTGTATTTCTGTGCTCGAGCGCCGATTAATTATTTTGTTTTGTATTTTTTAGATATAGCGTTTACATGTAAAATAGAGATTGTGTGTTTTCATATATAGCGTGTATATTAGGTACTAGGTATTTTTTAAATTATTTTATATTATTTTTATACTTTAAATGTAAATATTTATTTACTTTTGATAGGTAAATAAATTGAGTTGAAGAGTACTATCGCTTTAAAATATCGACCTTTTACCCTTTGACTTTAGAGCGCAGAATTCAATGCGCTGAGTGCTAAAGCAATGACGGCACGGGTAGTATATGCAAAAAAGTACGATGGTTTTTAATAATTTTTAAAAATAGTTTTTCTTTATTTTTATATGACCAGTATTGCGTGCAGTTGTTGCAAGTCCACGCGGACGAAGTCGCGAGCATAAGCTAGTCTGAAATAAGCAGCGGGCGGATAGATGGATAGAAAGACATAGTTAAACTATAAAGATTCCTTAACCTAAAAGTAAATTTAAAAAGTTTGAAATTCCTTATTATAGGACAAAGTTTTTTTCAGAATCGAAATCTGGGGTTCCTTTTGATCGTAATAGGATTTTGATTTTGACTTTGCTATTTGAACCGAATTCTCGCAAAACGACATCTGGGTTCCCGAGTTGTAATTAAAAAGGAAATTGTAGCCAAAATTTTAAACGCACAGCCTAAACCGCTGGTCCTAGAGACATGAAATTTGGAGGGTGTGTTATTTGTAAAGAGAGGATAAGAAAGAAAGGATCCAATAAGAAAGGATTTTTCGAAATTTTCCCTAACTGGGTTAAATGGGGCTTTGAAATTTATGTAGTCCACGCGAACGAAGTCGCGAGCATAAGTTAGTTTATTATAATTGACCAAGGCGTACTCGCAGTTCACACGTTCACTACAACAAACAAATATTAACGTGCGATTGCACCTTGATAACTTTTATTATTAAATAATTTACTAAACGAAAAATAGAAAAATAAAGTCCCTTTCTACCATTCAGAAATATTATTCGCCAGAACGCATAGATACAGATCAGCGCCCGCACTATTTGGCGGCATTGGCGCTCCGATTCCGGGTGAGCAGTCTTCTTACTCTAGCGAACTACAATATTGAATAACAGAGAGATAGAGCTACGAATAAATAGTGTAGTGGGCAGACATATGATAATAAAAAAGTTTCATACAAAAAACCGGCTAAGTGTGAGTCAGATTCTCGCACCATGGGTTCCGTACTACAGAAGAAGTAATAAAATCACTTTTATTAACGAAAAGCAAAACTAACTAAGATACCGTCACTGATTATCACCATTATATTTTATATTTTACAAATAACTGGACGTCAATAAGTGTAGTTTATCTACCTATATTGAATCAACATTCTTTGACTTTAACTTTAATTTGTAGAGATTTATTGTTGATATCAAAAAACTATGATAGCTAGAGCATAGATTTTATTTTTCATGTAAAATATGCATAAACCTCTATTGACCATAATTATTTCAGATTTTTCGATTAATAAATTGTGGAGATAAAGAGAGAACGGTATTTTTAATGACATTTTGTACGATAAATCAAAAATTATTACGTATAAAAATAAATAAGAATCTGTTTTAGAATGTATAGGTAAAGCTCTTTCATATGATACCCCACTTGGCATAGTTATCTTACTTTGAAAATTACTAATTATTTGTTTTGGCCACATTTTAATTTTTTTTTGTGATGTAACCACAAATTTTTCCCTTCATTTGTGCTTTAAGACCTACCGACCTGCCAAATTTCATGATTCTAGGTCAACGGGAAGTACCCTATAGGTTTCTTGACAGACGTACAACGAAGCGATCCTATAAGGGTGCCTAAAAATACTGTTAGTATTAATGTGTGTTAAATAACCCTAAAAACCCCCATAAATAATGAAAGATATAACTACCTTTGTGTGTTTATCAGTATCGAAGAATATGTTTAGGGTTCCGAAATGAGGCTAGGTGATCCGATATGCAATATGCACTTGCTGGTTTTTATCTGATTGTCTTACCTATACTGTGCACCAAAACACAAGAGCGCCTGAGACGGGGCAGCCATTGGGCGCTCGGGCACGCTCGGATTTACCCGGCACCGCGTAGGATTTGAGTCATGACGAGAGCGGGACGCGAGAGGCGCGCGGGGTTGAAATCTGATTTTTTGCTCGCTTTGTACCCGCTCTTAAATTAGGGGCGCCGCTTAGCATCAGGGTTTTAAAAGGAAGCACCAAAATATATTAATAGACTAAGTTTGAGAAATAAACAAGGAAAGAAAACATTCATCATAATTCTGTACAACGTAAGTTGTTGTAATTTTAAATAATTAACTACTATAATCGACATTATTATAATTTTTTTTAACTCTACATACTTCAATTCACACAATTGCTACATTCATACCATACCCTTAGCCTAAACTAGCGCCGCACACTTTTTCAACTTTTCTCCTCCTGATCCCTGAGATGATCCTCCCTACCTTTGATTTTATATATTTTAAGAGAGGATAATATGTTGCATTTTACTCAATTATAGCTATACGATGCATTTTGTTACTAAAACATGTAAAACTATGATTTGACTTTTTTTTACATAATAAAAGCTACGTTATTAGAACGAGACAGGTGTATTATGTTATTGCGTGAATGTGTCACGCAATTGTCATATGACGTCATCAAATTTAGCTATTGAAGCCAATTTTTTGTCAACTATAAATGGCGTCTGTTGTGCTTCCGGTGTGTCAGTTGTGAATAATTACCTGTTTTTTGTTTATTTTCATGTGTTTTTGCTTAGTTTTATGTAATCAACTATGGTGAAGTGCTCAGTTGTGGGGTGTCGTAATAATAATATTGTAAAACGCCCAGGAATTTCATTTCATAGGTGAGTAACAAAGTCGTCTAGTTTTTCTTTTTGTGGCTACTATTTTAAGTTATTTCGACTAATTATAGCTTAGTTTCTTCTTTACTGAATCCATAACACGTAAATTTTTGCGCTGTCCCCAAAAATTTGGATTATTTCATTAGTTTTTGTATTGAGTGTATATATAGTGCGGGGATTGTATTGTTTACAAATAAACTGAATATCGATAAAATTAAAATTTCATATAACTCTTACTGTTTCTCACTCTGAGGGGTAGAGAGATGAAATTGAACAGTCAGATTTTACTCATAATATTTCCAAACTCATTTTAGACTGTAGCGATGATAATCTAGTGACTAAGACACCCGATACGTCAATATTAAAAATCAATAACTGATTTACTACTATAAAGTACTAGTATATTCCTTGGCTGCGTGGACCACTAAAGTGGCCCGCGGATATGCACAGGTTTTTTTTCGAATGCAACTATAGGTATTCTTTCTTGATTTTCGCATATAATCAGCTCTATGACACCATTTTTTTGAAATTTTGAGTAATCATTTTTGTATATTTGTTGCCCTAAGAGGTGTGCACTTTGTTGTTACCATTTTCCTGGAAAACTGTTGGACCGATAATTATGCAGTTTTTTGCATTAGATATGCATAACTTCTGATAAGGTTCTTAGATATTTAGGACCATAGTCCATCAAGTTGAGCTGCAATCGTGATTTTTATTCTTCAATGTTAACATTTTTCCCAAAAATTACTGGGCCGATTGAGATGCGGTTTATTGCATGGGATATGTATAGCTTGTGAGAAAGTTCTTCGATATTTTTTATGGTCAAAGTCCACAACGCTGCGCTGCAATCATGTTTTTTTTTACTATCTGTATGCATTTTTATAAATTTTTGAAATAAATCAATTTTAAAATCAGTCTACTTTTATTATTCATAATATCATCTCATTCAGTAAACTTTTTTCCATAATATCTAGGAATTCCTACTTATATTATGAAACAGTATTGTTTGTAAGGTTCACATGAACTAATAATATAAATCTATACTAACACATATTATAAACGCGAAGTTGAGATGTATGGATGATGTTGTTAATCATGTCTAAACTGTATGAAATTTGGGACAAAGATAGATTATAATCTGGAATAACATGCTGGCTAGTTTTTATTCCGGAAAATTCAAGAGTTAGCATGGGAACCAAAAAGCCTCAATTCACGCTGACGTGATCGCGGGCATCAGCTAGTTCATTAGAAAATACGAATATAAATATTCGTAATTTATGTAAACTAGTGTTGTTTCAAAATATTATGTTTAATTATTTATTCATTTTATTTGTGATAATTTTATATCGATTATATAAGTATCGATAATACCAGCCCTAACCTCCAGCTTAAGCTCCGCCCATACGCCATTTTTACTTACCGGAAGCTTCAATTTAAATATGATGTTTCATATCCTCTACTATAAAATCAAAGCTCCGTACCACGTACTTCTACCCTCCATAGGCAAATGTGTTTGTCTTTGATATAGAATCTTTACTCTTTATCTGCAGGGCGATTGTGTAAGCGTGTGCATCAATCATTGTTACAGTCTCAATTGTTTTGATTAGCTGAATTTATAGTATGTTGGCTGCGTCAATGGATTTTGGCCAATAGTGGAAGAATGACAACCAATCATGAGGTGATCGATCGTTACACTGTAGCTGTAGCATTTTTAGCCAATCGTCGCCTTGCTGCTCTTTATTCTATGGTCGGTGGTTTGATTCGGTGGGTTTGATAGTTAGGGTTTTAATATTCTATGGTTTGATATCAGTTCATTGCATGTTACTTGTCTCTGGTTCATACTTCATTGTCTCTGTCAGGTTTGTTAATGGTCGGACTCCGGTGCGCCGGGAGAAAATCCGAATGTAAAATGTTCCGTTGTGTAATAACTGGTAAATAAATACAAATTGTTACACTATTTATTGTAACTCAGTTGTTTTGAGTGTTTTCTCAATTATTTATTGTTTCAATTTGAGGTTATGTTCTCCTTTCTTTCCAGCTATCAGGAACATACGGCCTGTTTTGCTCCAAAGTTATGCTGCCAGGATTATTTATGATCAACCGAGAAGTTTCACTACACTGAATACAAGAATAGTTAATTCAAGTGTTTACACCGGTTGTTTGAACAACCCCGAACAATCTTTACTAAATAACAAACAAGTTTTAGATGTTTCAAACAACTTACTAATTCCACATAGAACAGTTACTAAGTTCAGTTTGAAAAAAGGGAAAAGAAAGACTGTAAAAGCAGCAGTAAAACGATTCTTTAGACTTCATTGGGGTGCATGGATCAGGACGAAAATTGGTAGACATAAGAAGCTGTGGAAAAAATCTCAAGCCCAGAAGAGGCGTTTACGTCAGCATGTATTTGTTAACTCAACTCAATCCGTGTTATTAGACAAAATGGTTACCAAGTATTGGAAGAGACCAAAGTACTATGTTGATGATCCGTACACACCATATCATACCAGGGAGGAGTTTCATATAACGAGGAAGAAACCCAGAGAATCATACTAGAATATGGGTTTTGTATTCATTGTTAATTTATATTACAAGTTAGCTAATAAAGAGTAAGATTAGACAAAATTCAGAATTTACTGCTTTTATGTATCTCATCATCATCACTTCAATCATTTTCAGTGTCACTACTGAGCACTAGTCTTAGAATGAGGATTTGGCCATAGTCCACCACACTGGCCAAGTGCGGTCTGGAAGAATTCACACACCTTTGAGAACATAAAGAACTTGGGAATGCAGGTTTCCTAATGATATTTCCTCAAATATGTAGGTATCTTAATAATTAGGTTATCACAGCTTTATGTATGTTAGCTCTACCAAGAAGATAGAGTAATAGGGTCGAGACCATAAAATTAAGCCTCCGATGTCTGTCTGTCAGCGGACTATCCCTATCTTTTGAACCGTAATAGCTAGACAGTGTAAATTTTCAGTTTGTATTTTGATTGCCACTATAGTGATTCTATTATATATGTATATTGTTAATTATAGTTATTATATTAAACAAATAATAAAATTTAAAAAATAAAGGTGGCCCTCCATACAAGAAACGCGATTTTCTCTGCGTTTTTGCTTTATCTCTTGAACCATATAGGTAGACATGAAATTTTCAGAGTGATTAATACTATAGCTGCTATAATAATATAAAAATAATGAAAATGAAATAAAGGGGGTCACATACAATAAACTTGTGGTGAAACTAGATAGTGCTGTAGTAACTAGTCATGCTATCACATCTTTGTAAGAATCACTTGTGACTCGTCTTGATAGTCTGAAACTACACTCTCAGCTTGATAGTCGCATTCAAAATAGAGATACACTTTCTCTCATAATATTATGCCTTTTTCGAATGCTTATACAATCAATCAAATCAAAAATTAGAATAAGGATTATGGGCTTAGTATTTGTTCTAGCACATATCCATTGATTTTGATGATCAATTTTGCAGATCCTGAATTCCTAGAATTGAAATTAGGAAACCACTTAAGTATAGCACTTTAGGATAAAGGGTAGGTACCTATGTCCCATAAAGAAAGACCCAATATGAAATTAATAAATAGTCATTTATTTAAATACAAGATTTAAATTAACAAAACAAACATGTTGGTAAACTCTTAAAAACTAAAGTATAGTTAGATATAATATTAAAAATAAAAAACTTGTTAGTGAAATAAATAGAATAATAATATTAAAAATAATTGTCTTTAGTTTTCTATTATTGCACAGTAAAAAATATTCATATGCGACTTGGACGTAAGGCTCGAGTTTATAAATTATTATTACTGTAGGATTACTATAAGAATAAATTCACAGTAAAATGGACTTAAACCACCTTGACTTTAAGTCACATATCCAGCACCACTGATTTTAATTTCGCAAGGTTTGGAGCAGGATGTAGATGAATGAGCAAACTTGAGCTTTAAAACAAGGTAGTTAAAGTCCGTTTCACTTTAATGCTGAAGTGATTCTATACTCAAATTCTATTAAAGTTGCATGGTGAGATGTAGGTACAATCACATTAGGCAATAAAGCTAGTGGGCCCCAACAATAATTCCTCAGGCGACGAAACTTTACCGTATGATTAAGTATCATGAATTAAACGTATATTATAAATATCCAATAAAAAACAGAAAGGAAGTAGGTTTTTATGCTATACCCAATTTTTAAAGGAAGGTACATTATCCCGTAAACGCAGTTTAGATTTGATAATAAAATCGGCTTAAATAGGTACCTATCGATGTTCCGCATGATGATTTCGTTTGATATTACGTTTCTGAGTGTAAATATACTACTTACCTACTTTTATTTTAAAAAGAAATCGAGAAAATATTCAGTCATAAATATTAAATTTTAGGTATTTAAATAACTTCCGCTGGGATTTTTCTGGATATTTTTGTATAAGGTTTGGTTCATACCATACTACAACCTTGCCAACTTTCAACGACTGAGGATTTAATGCGGGGTCTCCATACAACAAACCGCCCCGTTTCCTAGACTATATTACAAACCCCACAATTGGTTACATGTATACAGGGGCTGTGGAAGCCTGGCCTCCTTTCGGGTGGCCTGGGTTCGTTTGCTTGCGTACCATCATTGTAGCATCATCATCATACATTCGCAAAGCTGGCTTGTTTAAAGGTATCAGTTATCGATTGAGTTGTGAAAGACACTCAATCGCATTCATAATATGAGTGACCTACATTGTTAGTTTTATGGTGAGTAGATTTGGATTTTTACCTTTGACTTACAATGTTAAAAATATACATTGCATGAGCCTTGTAATAAATAACAGCTTAAGTTAAATAAATCGACTAGCATCATAATACTTACTGCTTATTAATAAAATAGTAATAATACAAATCAATTGACCAACTTAATTGAAATATAGATTTATCTAGATTAAGAATCGTTTTTCTTACAAAGAGTCAATCAAGGAGTATACTTATAGGTCTATGGCGACAGATAGCTACAGCGTGAAAATCGCAATAATTTCTAATTGGCTGAGTCTCTCACTGCGTATTGGCTAAAATTCATATAATACCACACCTCTCCTCTCCATAAAAGTTTTTAAGAATGCAGAGGGAAAAGATAAAAAATAGCCTATATCATTCTCGGTCTGGAATCACATCAATAGGTACGTACCTACGTTGCTCGTTTGCGGCGTGATTGAAGGATACATCAACAAACAAGCACACTTTTGCATTTATAATATTAAGTAGGTTTTATATTATTGATATTAATGAAGTAAAGAAGGTATTCCGTATTAGCACACAATACATAAAATTAGGTATAAATAACCTTATGTTATACACAAATAATTCTTGAACTTTTAAAAATAAAAATTAATTAAATATGTGATCAACTTGATTTGATACTAATATGAAATGTGCCCATCACTATTGTGAGCTGTTATAACGGCCATCAATGCGATAAACTCAGCCAAATGTTACCATTGCGATTGTCACGATGTTCATGCTAGCCTTTCTTGAAGAGATTTATTTTTATTAGAAATAACTATCAATCATAATTCATAAGATTAGTTATAGAGTTGTATAACGATAGCTAAATAAAAAACAATAATCTTTTGTAGGTAATTAGTAATTAATTTACAATTTCGTTACAACCCCCGTTTGCTCGTAATTAAATAATACTTAGGTAAATATTTAAAGTAAATAGTTATTGCGAATCGATTCATAAACGATTCAAATAATTAGGTATGTATATTTTAGATTAGAAAATATGGACTAAGTATGACACTTAATTTATTATGAAAATTAAATTTATATTATACAGTGGTGCCGATTCTGTAATGTAACATCTCTAAACTAAACTAAAATGGCAGCTTTAAATCTAGTTCTGTCCCTTTCCGTAGGGAGTATTATGAAAGGGTTAGCAATATTTACAATGCTCTAATTTTAGTTTAGTTTAGAGATTGTGCACTACAGAATCAGCCCCAGTATCAAAATAATCATATTTTTGGATAGGATGTTTATGCTTGTAGATTACCTTATTCAAATAAGTAAAGTTTAAACCGCCTTAAACCAACTTCACTCAATAGTTTCTTATGTTGATAACGTAATGAAGTTGGCCGTGAACATACATACATACATATTTACACTACATATTTGCTAAACTTTACCTGAGTTTTGAATCGGATTTAGGTTCATTTACAACCGTACAGACTACAGAGGGAGTAATACAAAAAAATATGTAAAAATTAAACAATAAGGCCGGCAATACACGGACAGCTTGAAGCAGTCAGGATGTACTGTTTCTAGCTGCGATTGCATAGTGAACTGCAGTCTTCTACGTACACACATACATGGAACCGCTCGAGCAGTTGCGACTGCTTCGGGCGGTTGCCAGCAGTTATCAATGGTAGCTTCAAGCTGCTGACTATGATTGCAAGAGCGGTCCGTGTATGTTGATCACTGGCTAACTGCTAGAGCAGTCAATCTATGGCCGGCCTAAGCAATAAGAAAAAATAGTTAAAATACGGTAAAATTTTCTGTCTTGTGAAGAAGTCAACAGTTAAGTTAAGTTACATAGTAAAAATAAGCCTTCAGAGCCCCACATCAATACAATTTGCGCGCGGGAAACTTTGCCAGCTTTGCATCTAACATTGCCCAATAGCGCACAATAAACATGTATAATAGCCGCCGCGTAAGTTGAACTCTGCGCAGAAAAACATTTCGGGTGTCAAACGAAGTGCGGTATGAGGGGCGCCGCGAGTCCATACCCCTCGCTCCCCGCGCATGCTCCGCTCGGCCCTGTAGTAAGAAGTACATGCGCAGACGAACGCCATTTTGGGTCAACTTACGGCCCTTACGGGAGATTTATAACACTTTTTAATACGACAAGGACATCACTAGTCACTTAAATACATAGTAGTTTAAAATAGATATCTCGTGAAATAACACTAGATCACAGTCTATAATATTCAAATACGTAAACAGTTATCTAAGATAGTTTTACAGGAAAACATTTTCACGTCAAAACGACGCATAGATAAAATTACTATAGTTCATTTACATTGCGAAAAAAATAGTGAGTCTGTAACCGTAACCTAATACTTACAAGATTTTCTCACCTCGACAACGTTGATACTTGATGGCAGGCATAGGTATATGATTTAGGATTGGTCTCCACTGAGGAGCGCAGCGGAGACCAACCTTAAATCTATGCTTGATGGTGTCAAAAGGCTATCAGAGTACCTATAGTCCCACAAACTTATCTAACCCGGTTCTAGATGTAAAGCCGGTTTAAAAAAAACGTTTAAAACCGATATAAACATTATTTTATTATTAAATAAATAATAATAATAAAAATATATAAAATATAAACCTTAAAAATAAGGCATTCAAGTTTAATTACGAATGTTATATATTTATATTTAAGACATTTTGTCTTCGTAACAACGCGAGGTATCGGTCACGCGTTTCCACATTTTTACCCCCTACCAAAAAGTGCATAAAGGATTTTTCACTACAATATGTATAGGCAGGCATACCTACAAACTTAAGTTTTCGTGTAGTAGGTAGGTACTTTCTATTTATTTTATATAAACTAATTTACACGGAACATGATGTCAGGTGACCAAAAATTGCCCTAATGAAGTGTAAAACACAAACTGTTTTATTTTTGTAGGCGAGTTTTCAACCGCTTAAAACGGTTTATTGGGGTTTAAAACAGCAACATTTATTTGGTTTAAAACGTTTTAAATCGGTTGTTTTACATAGGTTAAAAATTGGAACTAATTTTGATGCCTGTTTAGTTTTTGTTTTTATTTCATTTTTCATGGATACTAACGACACTGTCACCGGGTCAGATATGTTTGTCGGGCTTTAAATTTTAGTTATAACCATAGATGTAGAGGGAATCCTACATCTATGGTTATAACCTAGGTAGGTATAGACTTTTGAGTACAATAATTTTTTTATTTCGCAATAGGCATGATGACTGATTTTGAGAAATGGTCAGATTATGTTCGGAAGTATTATATATTTCGAAAAAACATATTATTTCTGCAGAAAAATAAGGTTTGGTAGATAAAATTGGCATTAGAAATTTTAATTTTAAAATTCGCGCCAAAACGCCCGCCGGTGTCATGGCGCCGTTTGTGACGTCACTATTGTTATTACCAATGTACTCTGTGCAGTGTGCATTAAACATTAGTGCGATTGTCAAAGCTCGAAAACAAACAATTTTGACGTCATTCGCTTCTTGGTGTTTAATCCAATATGGCGGATTGCTGTATTTTATAGTTTTATTTTATTAAAATAATTAGCAATCTCATTCGAAATAGAAAAATAAATACGTTTTTTATAATCCATGAATCTAATTCATTAGATAAATTCATAATTTAATTGATTCTTGGTTACTGTTATCATGCCTCTTCAACTTGGGGCACTGAATGTAAATGAATTGATGAACCTTTAAATAATGCAAGTACGATCAATAATTTTTTTTGACGTTACAACATTTATTTTCGATACAAGATATCGAAGTCTGTCAACGTTATCAAGATTCGAAACCTTGCTCAAGACTACTGACCGTATTCCAAACGCCATCATTCTTGAAGTATAGTTCCACGAACGTATTTGACCCGGTGGCCAAAATTGGAACTTTTTATGCCTATCGGGCCAGATGAGTTGGTGGGACTTTACATCATCCCCAAAATCACTATTTTCTTAACGCATGTCAACTATAATCAAGTACAAGATAGTTAACTATTCTAAAATTTCGTCTGATTGAGAATTGTTTACTTTATACAAATACTTATTATGTTTAATTTAAGAAGAATTATTTATTGCTTAGTAAGCTCCATTTTTTTGATCTGAGTGTCAAGGTTTAGTTTATCATAAAATAATAATTACTTAAAAATACTGGTTGATAAATTAGGAACAGGAGCATAAAAAATCAATGTTCAAAAGGCATAACCATTGTGTACTTACAGCGGAAAATTCAATTAGAAAATTGAATTCATGCAATGAATATTTAGAAGCAAAAATGGATGAGAAAAAATTAAAGATACTATTTTATCACAAATCAATAAGGTACAAAATTCCCATAGGTTTCCCAAAATTATATGTATTTTTTCTCAACCAGACGATATAAATTCTAAATTATTACTAATAAGTAGGTCCGTTCTAACAGTAGATAGTCTAATAACCTCGAAGAAACAACACTATTTAAGAAAGTCATTCATTCAACGCGTCTTGCTTCTGATGGCCTAGCACGAAAGTTCGATGGCTACAGTGCGATTATTGCAATCACCTATGATTGGCTGACAGTTCGTTTTGCCCCAAATGCACACTTGCAGCGAATATGTCATATGTATAGCCAACTACAACGAATGCAATGATCACGATGTGATAGTCACAACTTCCGTGTTAGCCCCTCCGGATTCGTTTAGTCGATTGATTTGGACGGTTTCACTTTGTCCTGCTTATCTGTAGTGCTCTGGCTACTCCTGAAACAAGCGAAGCATTTATATTATTATCCCTAAGGTAAGTAAAGGAGACAATTAGCTGTCTAGTTTACTTATCTAACCTACTTACCAGCGCCGAAAATCTCCTATTATTTTATTTCATTTGTGAGTGATGTACTCACAAATGAAATAATAGTAAGTACTTTTACAATTTATTAAATGTAATATTAGTACAGGATCATACTAGTATTATAAATGCGAAAGTGTGTTTGTCCTTCATTCACGGCGCAACGGGTCGACGTGATTTTTGGCATGACCACCTGGCCGTAGGAGAACATCTTGGCTTAAGAATCTACGCTAATGGTACGGGATGAGTACTTGATCAGTATTTGCGTATTGCCCGACAGTATTTAGCAGCGTCCAAACTGCAGATTGCCCTAATGGTTGCCAACCTCCGATAGGAGATGGCACTAAAAGAAGACGGATAAAAAGTAGCCTATGTCACTCTCCAGGTCCTTAACTATACCCATGCCAAACACAAACGTTTGTTTTGAAACACTTTCGCATTTATAATAATAAATAGTATGATAATATAAATTATAATATTTATAATAATAGACATTCACTTTGTCTTCTTGGTCCTCCCCTTTTTTTACAAAGCCATACAACCAATCTTGGACAAAAAAGTCAGAACATTTTCGGCACATTCTGACAAATTGGGCGCTCTAAATTCTCACATTGCATTTTCGATCCTAAAATATTGTCTTTTTGTACCTAAATTAATTTATATTCTCCGTGCGAGCCCAATTTGGAAATTTCCTGGACTATTCGATACCATGGATGCCACCTTAAGGGGCATGATTTATATAGTATTTAAAGGTTAGGCATGCTAGCATTAAAATCTATTGTATCATTTTCAATAAAATATGTACCTATAAAAAATATATATTTATGTATCAGTAAAGATTTTATAGTATGATATCAATTAAACTTACCAGTTGAAACTTAACCGTCACAACATATGGCATAACCTGCAAACAGAAAATATATTATGAAAAGGACACTGTCTACAGTTCAATTAAATTATGCAGCTGGCATCCTAAGACATGCCCAAGCATAAAACATTGAACAAATATGTATTATGTACTTGTACAAAAACAATAATAACTGATTTTAAGGATTGACTACAGGGCTATCATACCACAACCTATTTTACACTTGCCTTTACACAAGTTTAAGAAATCCATTATAAGTATGCTTCTGAAAAGAGCTTATTATACTGTTGAAGATTACGTAAATGATAAAAGAGCATGAAGTTGACTCGCTCCAGCAATGCTAAGGATATCGGTTACTTAAGTATCTACAAATTAATGAAATTGTACATTTTTATTTTTCAAAAGAGCAACCACCGAGTTTCTTGCTAGTTCTTCTCGGTGGGAATGTCATTCCAAACCAGTGTTAGATTCACTCGACGATTCAAAAGTACTTGTAAAAGTTTATTTGAATAAAAACCATTTGAATTTTGAAAATTATTGTTCGTTGGTCCATTGATATTAAATGAAATATTTATTTTATGTAGGGCAACTTGTGCCACTCATAATATGTCGGGACTCGGGACTCTACCGCTGGTTCAGAAAGCAGGTCTTTTCATAAAAAGAAAACATATTACAATATGTAGATAATAATATACCTACAATGCATATAGGTAGCTACGTCATTTATCAACATTAACGTGTACGCTAGAATAGCGTAGCATGACTTTCCTGACGTAGTGTTCTTAGAAGCGCTTATCTAAAAAGTGGGAGATCCAGGTTTCGATCCCCGGTAGAGTCAATTTGGGAATTTATAATCAGGTCTGGTCTGGTCGGAGGCTTCGGTCAGGGCTAGCTACCATCCTACCGGCAAAGACGTGCCACCAAGCGATTAAGCGTTTCAGTATGATGCCGTGTAGAAACCGAATAGAGGGGTATGGGTGTAATATAACTGCCATGCCCCTACATCCTAGAGCCCGCTACCATCTTAGAATGCATCATCACGTTTACCAACAGGTGAGATCGCAGCAAGGGCTACTTGTAGAGGATGAAAAAAAAACCCACCGTCCTTTATGTTTCTGCTTGTGCGTGGTCGGCGTCGGCTCGAGCGGCGTCGTCGGCGTGCTGGGGTCGCGCGTCGTCGGCCTCGGCGTCGGCGGATCTCTCTCGTCTCGAGAGCTTGGCGCCGCGTAGAGGGATCTGAAGGAAACTTTAGGTTCACTCCGATTATATGACTGCCAGAGTCCTTACTGTTTCTGGGGGAAATTGGCAACTTGAAAGACCTGCAGGGCGATTGTGTAAAACCCGCATCGATCATTGTTACAGTCTCAATTGTGTTGATTGGCTGAATTTATGGCAACGAACGAACTGTAAGGTTTAATTCGTTATAATCTGCCACAATAGGTAAATCTATGTGGTACAATGTATCTTGCGATATTCACCACACCACACAAATCCTCCAAATTATTCTTATAAAAGAATGTGTGTGGTGCGATGAATATCGCAAGATATGTGTATCTTGCGATATTCATTGTAGGTACCACATAGATTTACCTAATATGGCGGATTACAGCAAGTTAAACTTACAGTTCTTTCATTATTATGGATTTCCGCAAAGAAATGCCTGCTTCTATATGGGGGATTGGGGGTGGGTATGAACTCCTTAAATAGTTCGAGCAATATGTACGTTTTAAGCTATCAAAATGATTACGATTCGCTTAGGCAATTGGACCTCAGAATTCTTTACTTCAAAGGAATAAGATAAATTAGATGATGCCCGCGACTTCGTCTGCGTGGATTAAGGTTTTTTGATTCCCGCTGGAACTCTTCAATTTTCCGGGATATATTCCTACCTGTCCTTCTCCAGGTAACAAACTATCCTTGTACCAAATTTCATTAAAATCGGTTGACAAGATGGGAAGTTAAAGCGTAGCAGACAGACAGGCATACTTTCGCATCATACTTCATACTAATATTATAAATGCGAAAGTGTGTTTGTTTGTTGGCTTGTCCTCCAATCACGCCGCAACGGAGCAACGGATCGACGTGATTTTTGCCATGGGTATAATTGAGGACCTGGAGAGTGACATATACTTTTTATCACGGAAAATTAAGGAGTTCCCGCGAGAATAAAAATAAACTTAAACCACGCGGTTATCAACTAGTTTATAATATTAGCATGATTTACCTAGTAAGTTTACTTCTAGCAGGGCGCGAAGTGACGCTTCCACTCTTGCCTCGCCTGAGCGAGTGGAAGTACGGCTTGATTGGTTTGACGACGGCCATGCTCGTTGTGTCGGATAGCGGCCGCGCGCAGTTCAGCGTGGTCACTGTGAACTCTACGTCCTTGATGGGTTCGTTTGACGCTGCAACATGAGAGTTGTTTTGTTACTACGGGTCATTAGATGGGCCCTTTCATAGAAAAAAATTGGGCGTCCAACCATTAGAGCACGCTCCTAACCTGTATAGCCCTGTCCTTGTCCCCGACATAGCGCTGTCCCGCTTTTCAGACTAGATGGCGTTAGTAAAATAGGTCCACATTCTTTGTTTGACCCGTCTATGTAAATTGAGGTCGTTGCTACGGGGCTATGCAGCAGGGCGATTGTGTAAAACCTGCATCAATCATTGTTACAGTCACAATTGTTTTGATTGGCTGAATTTGTGGTAATTTTTCTGCGTCAATGGATTTTGGTCAATAGTGGGTCAGTTTTAACAAATCAGAGGTGATTTTGATTACTTTTTTTAGGAGATCCTCAATTAAATATAATTTATTCGATGTTTCTGTAAGATAAGGTTTGGAAAGTCTTTCTGGTGGACATTTTATGATGCCTTCAAGTCAAGAGCAAATAGGCAACAGCGCGTTAAACCAAGACCTCAGCATTGCTTTCTATTAATAACTATTGTCAGATATCAAATGCTGAAACTGAAAATAATTTTGGAATCTAAGAATGTTTCATTTTATAAGAACTGGGCAAGTTTGTATCAGAAGTCAAAACATTCAAATCGCTGACGCTCATCATTTTGTAAATGGTCGATAGTCGTTTTCCAAAAACAGTCTATAGGAAACATGATAATGATTTTAAATATACATATTCAAAGAGGGGGTAAGCCAAATTTTTTATTTCGGCTCTCAGTATCTATTTTCCGGAGGTACGTACCCTGAAAAAATCTTTTTTATGTACCAACAACTCTGATTAATGTAGCGTAGCTATTTTAGACTAAGGCTACATAACAAACCTGTGAACTCCTCTATGGGTTTGTCGATGGTGTCATGGTCGATCCACGTGAGTCCCATTTCCACCTTCTCCGCAAGGTCCTGCCAGCGCTGCCTATTGTCCATGGTGCCAGTGTACAGCGGCTGGATCCAGGGGAAGGTGTCTGAGAGTACTTTGTATAGCGGCAGGCAGATCATATCGATGAAACCCACTTGCATCTGAGGTAGCTCGTCTTTTTTCTCCCTGGAATTTTTCGAAGCGTTAAGAGGGCATCAAAAATTCGTAATTTACTTAACTTCTCACGACTGAAGACCAACGAAGCATCAAAATGTGTGCTCATACAATAAATGCGAAAGTGCTGTCTGCCACGTTTTCCCGGCCCACTTTTTCGCCGATTTTCGATTTCGAAATTTCGATTTTCGATGCGATTAGTTTAGATTAGATGGCATCTCGGGAAACTAAAAAACCTTAATCCACGCGGACGAAGTCGCGGGCATCATCTAGTAATATTATAATTATAATTTATGCATTATGAAATAGAAGTTATTGGTATGGAATAAGTTAGAAGAACTGATAGCCGTCGGGGTCTCAAATGGCGGCCTTGCACCGACCTCCCACTAGGTGGATGGACGATTTCAAATGAATAGCTGGTAGCCAAGGAATTCAACCAGACACGCACCCCACTGATTTGACTAATTGTCTATAACCCAAATGGGCCTTAGTTACCTGTCCATCATAGCAATGGGTTGCTGGTTTAGCTGCAGCTTCTCCAAGTCCCCCTGGTCGAAGAACTCGTCAGCCACCAGCTTGGCGACTTTGTGCTGAACCTCCCAAGGCTTCGCTATTGCTGACACGTCGCACGCTGTCATCATCATACCGCAAAGCACTGGAAATAAACAATGTGGCTTATTTTGTTTGTTTTTTATCCGCCTCCAAAAAAAGCAGGAGGTTCTCTCAATTCGGCGCGTATTTTTTTTTGAAGTGAAATCTTCTTTAGCCGCGTTGAGCACTTTTTGGTAGGGGCTAAAATTGGGTATTTGACAACCAGTCAAATCAGCAACTTTCTTTTCAAACGTCAAAACGCGTGCTTAGTATTGATTTTGTATGAAATTTTGAGTTGTGACGTCATCAAATTTCGACGCACTTTTTTTACTTTAATCGATAGTTTAAAATGGTTATTCAAAATAAAACTAGCAGGGAAAGTGGATATTACGATTTTTGGGAGATCCTTTATTTAATAATCACTAAAAAATAATTTATTTCACTAGTAGTCAAATACCCAAAATTGTGGATTCGCAGCGTCATCGACATGCTCGCGTTGTTACGAAGACAAAAGGTTTTAAATATTAATATACTACATTCTAAATTAAACTTTAATACCTTAGTGTTAAGGTTTATATATTTTTTTTTTATAAAAAAAATATTTAAGTATTCGTTTTCACTTCTATCGACAACGCCAATTTTCTTTCTTGCTCTTTCTAACTCATTTTTTTTATTCCACTACTCTCTGCGTCGAATTCCTCATTATTGAGGGTCGTGACCCCTTTCCATTAATCAAATAATGGTAGGAGTTATCTTGGGATAATAATGCGGTGGGTTCCCACGTCCTTTCGCATTCGGCTCTACTAAGAGTATTTAAACTCTTAGGTTTTGGTAACGATTATTATCAGATGTTGGTGATAATAACCTGGATCGACGGCTTAAGGTGCTCTTCGAGACACGGAGGAAACTAAAAAATTTGAACCTACAAATTCGGTCACCCATCCAGTTACCAACTTGGGTCAACGTTGCTTAACCTTCGCAATAGACTGATCCGCGTTGTCAAAACTAGGCCACTCGTCCATCACTATTCGACTACAAGTAAGCCTCAATTAGTTATGCGAAAGGACCTGGGATCCGAGTTTGGGTTGATTTGTTTTTCATTTGC
Organism: Erebia palarica; assembly: GCA_964035005.1. Lineage (NCBI taxonomy): Eukaryota > Metazoa > Arthropoda > Insecta > Lepidoptera > Nymphalidae > Erebia > Erebia palarica. The sequence goes on along the minus strand of OZ035993.1, from coordinate 7,581,836 downwards.
CTTGACTTTGTATGGCGCCAGTGTTGCCACATGTAATAAATACCCATATAAAATGTTAACAAATCATCGTGACGCCCCGCGATGTGACGCCAGAAAATGACAGATGTTGTCGCGTAGATAATATGTCTGTTTTCTATGGCGTCGCATCGCATCGCGTGGTATCGCTTCTGTCGCTCGCCTAGGACAACGGGTAACACCACTGTTGAAAAAAATTATTTTCTTTCTTACTTTTCTTACACTTCTAAAATTATCAATTACATACTTACATTCTTTCTTCTCGCGACTTTGCCAATCGAACTCGCCGTTTTCCACCAACTCTAGGAACTTTGATTTCTTCTTGAAGTACATAGCTAGGTCCGTTGACAGTATCGCCGTTTCAACTACACGCATTACGTCCTTATAGTCACATGGTGATAAGGCCTGCAAGGAATTTTTTACGAAATGAACATCAAAGTAGGGATGATGCATATATCAAAAATAAATTATTTTTAACTGATTATTGAATAGAGGGTCTTCCAAAATACCTAAAATCACATCCTCCATTAGTTTTAAGTTTCATAACCATTTTAAAGAAAGTGCGTTGAAAGAAGTGCGTTTTTATTGTTTTTAAGTTTGATAAAGAGTTGCTGATTTGATTGAGTTGTCATCATCCTTATTATTAATGAATATTACAACATGATGAATTCATATTATATTATACCTAATATGAATTTAACAGTTAACTATATATTTATGTCATTTGTATGCACATTTGTGTGTAAGTTTATGATAAAATATAAAATTTCTACATGGTATTGTATTTCTTAATAATAGTGTTTGTTTGTTGGTTATTCTTTCAATCACGCCGCAACAGACCTACGGATCGACGTGATTTTTTGCAATGAATCTACGATACATTTTATTCCGGAAAATCAAAGAGTTTCCAAGATATATAAAAACAAATATTGTATAAGCAAATCGCAATCATTTGACAACTAAAAACTTACTCGAACTGTTTAAGGAGTTCAAACATGCTTTTAGACTTGCAGGCATGTATGTACTACTTAATTTTTTTTTTTAATATTATCCGTTTGACAAACGATTAGGTTTCCTTAGCCTTACACAATCGGGGGCCTGGAGTCTGGACGAAGTCGCGGACAGTCATTATCGAGTTTACAATATTGATCTCTTACCTGAAAAATATTATTGCTTTCGCTGTTCAAAATCATAACGCACTGGTCGAAATGGTGATGCTCCATCGTCGAAGTCGAATACAAAATCGCGAGTGGACTCTCCGTCTTCGTCTGAAATGCGTTATTCGTCCCTCTATGGTCTAGATCGTGGCATAGACAAGCGACTAGTAGACCTAGGATCTCTAGATCGGACATGAACCGCTCCATTTTGCCAGTCTTGAGCATCGCGAACATGGTTTGAGCTACGTTGAGTGCGTGCCGCCAGTTGTGGTATTTGACTGGGCGGTAGTTTTTCTTAACGCTCAGTATCCATCGGCACAGGACCTGATTTAAAATTGAAGAAATTGCAACTCATACAAATGAAACTATTATATTAAACAAGTGAACATATTTTTTTATTCCACTACAAGTTATAGGCCTATTGCACTGCACTTTTTACAGGGCCCTGTGGGAAGGGCGGGCATGGCTGCTAGTTAGGGCGTCGCTTATTACACAGCAATAAGGAGGATTTAGGGACCCTTTCTTCCTAAATCTTATTACACTACACTGATTCAAGTGGAAGGGTCCCTGTGAAAAGTGCAGTGTAATAGGCCTATTAGCCCTTGACTGCGATCTCACCAGATGTTGCAGTCTAATATGGTAGCGGGCTAACCTGTTAGGGGCATGACAGTTATATTAACCCATACCGCTAGTCGGTTTCTACACGATACAACGCTACATCGCTTGGCGTACCGCCAAGCATCTTTGCCAGTAGGTTGTCACCTGAAGCTTCCCACTAGACTAGACCGGAAAATATTCAGAGATTATAAATTCCCAAGTTATATTATGTGTTTGTTTCATTCCAGTGTAATATCCAACTAATATAATTATATAAATGCGAAAGTGTGTTTGTTTGTTAGTTTGTTGATTTACTGGTTTGTTGGTTTATTGGTTTGTTGGTTTGTCCTTCAATAACGCCGTAACGAAGCAACGGATTGACGTGATTTTTTGCATGGATATAGTTGAGGACCTGGAGAGTAACATACTTTTTATCCCTGAAAATTAATGAGTTCCCGCGGGGATCAAGAAAACTTCAACCACGCGGACGTAGTCGCGGCCATCAGCTAGTCTGTCATAATATAACTTTTAATGGGCTTTGCAAAGCGATTAACGCCGCGTCCTTGTGCAATAAATAAATTCTTATTCTGAACTACAACTTAGCTACACCATACTCACATCGTAAGGTATATGAAACTTTTCGACCAGGTTGCATTGCAGAAACATACGCAGCGTCGCCCTACACGTGTCTTCATCAGATAAATCGAAATCTAAAACCAATACATAATAAGCCTATATCTTATTATTTAAAAAAAACTAGATACTGAGACTTCATCTCGGTGAATCTTGGTTACATTGGTGATCGTATACGTACCTAAAAGGTCGTGTACCTATATCAGCGGCACGCTATGATGGCCGGTTTGACACATTACAATAGTGATGTGGAATGTCAATTTATTCTCGAACAAAAAACAATTAAGTTTTGTTTTTGTACCTGATTAAATAGGTTTAATAAAACAAAAATGTATATGTTTATTTAATTTATTTGAACGAACTGAATATTTGAACGAAAATGAATATACATACTTTATATGCACACAAGAAACATATGAATACAAAAGATACCAAAAAAGGTGCCACAAAAGGCCATAATTAATCAGATTCGTCCATACTACTATTTTCACTGTCGTCACTGCTATCATCACATACATTAATAATTATATGTTCGTTTTCTATAATATTATCTATTTTCACATCTCTTTCATAATCTTCCCTTATTAATTTAACAGTTCTATTCACAACCTTTTCCCAGTCTCCTTTAGTCACATGTTCACAAGCTTCTTCTAATAATTTTAGCATTTTTGTTGTGGTAAATGGGGGTTCTGTATTGTGTCTTGCAGCATATCCCTTAATTTGAGCCCACACCAACTCAATCGCATTATACTCACAATGGTAAGGCGGTAACCGTATAACTCTGTGCCCATGTTCTAATGCTATTTCGTCAATGACGTATCGGATCTTGGTTGGTTTGTTTTCTTTTAAAAGACGTACTAATTCCGCTTTTAACATATTCATGTTTGCATCTACGCCATTTTTACGAAGCCATGCGACGATATCAGCTTTCTTTTGGGATTGGGCAGGTGGCTTGTCAATTTGCATCGAGTGGTATGGGGCGTTGTCCATAATTATAATAGATGGTTCAGGGAGGCTACACAACATTGAGGTAAACCATTCAGTAAACTTTTCTCCATTCATGTCTTCATGATAGTCTCCAGTGGTTTTTGACGCAAAAGCCATGAGAGAACCTTCGACAAACCCGTTGATGGTTCCGGCGTGACAAATTATAAGTCGCGATCCTTTTCCTACAGGAACTTTGGAAGTAGATGCTGCTGTGTCATCGTTCCAAGAACGGCCTACAGTATGGTTAGCATTAAGCCATGTTTCATCCAAGAACACAACATTTTGCCAATTTTTGATTTCTTTCACTTGCCCTAAAAAAGTATACCTTGCCATCGCTATATCAAATCTTTCCATCAATATTTTGCGTTTGTTACATTTTTTGTATCGAAATCCAATGGTCTTCAAAATCTTCGTTAAAGAACTTTCCCCACCGAAGAATAATCCAGCTTCCTTCAGTGAATGCACCAACTTTTTTCTTGTTGGATACTCCTTCTGTAAATAGTAGCCGTAAACATGTCTTCGGATAGCATCGGCATCAAAGCTATCGATGCCTACGACTGGTTTTGCTCGTTTTCTCTTTTTTGGTGTGTGAAGTTTATTTTCTTCTGTGCCAGTCTCGCCATATTTTTTTTTAGTTATCCGTCTAACAGTTCGTTGTCCAATATTAAGCGCATCAGCTACGCGTTCAACCACTGACGTTATAGGTAAAATTGGCCCTCCATTTTGAGCTTCACGATCGAAATAGTTACGAAGGCGTATTACGAACTCACGTGTCTGACTATTTAGAACAGTTCTCTGCGTACGTTCGGTCATATCGACGAAATCCACAACAAAGGGCTTGAACAGAGTCCAAATTAACGAGCAAGGGTCAACAGTAATGCAGTATCAATATTTGAAATCCAAAGCCAGGTCAAAACTATATCACAATCGCATTGCACTGACAGTTTATACTTTTCGAAGCAACGTCAATTCGAAACTGCTTTGTTTTGCATTGAGCATTGACGCGAGTTTGCCGGAGGTAGTAGTTGTGCTAGCCAGCGATCCTATGTGACGATCGTATTAGATTCCATTTTTAAAAATTTATTGATATTTTTTTGCGATTTCAGAGGTTTGTCCACATAGTGAAAATTGTTCATATTCACAAGTACATTCACCCCTTAAATGGTGCAAACTGATTTTTCTACACTTGTATACATTTAAGAAATCAATTTAATAAATAAATTTTGAGTCCTAAACCTAAAACTACATTCGATAAAATTTATGAATCTCTGCACATCACTATCGTCAATAAAGTAATACAATTATTTCCTTCAAAGTCGTTATCAATTAATACGGAACTTCATGAGAAACTACATTCGATAAAATTTATGAATCTCTGCACATCACTATCGTCAATAAAGTAATACAATTATTTCCTTCAAAGTCGTTATCAATTAATACGGAACTTCATGAGCGGACAAACGTCAAACCGGCCATCATAGCGTGCCGCTAGTTTAGCTCATGCGTATCTATCAGGGGGAGCGAGGTTCCAATGCCAGTACCACCTCTAACTTTTTTTAACATCGTGAGGAAACCTGCATTCCCTGAGAGGTTGAAAGTTCTCCATAATGAGTCCTCAAAGGTGTGTGAAGAAGGCCAATACACATTTGGCCAGCGGGGTAGGCTATGGTCTAAACCCATCTAGTTTTTCACTGCCTCTTGGTATAGTGGTTGACATGTTCGAATCCTGGGTCGGGCCATAAAGTATTGGGATTTTCTGACGAAATTCTCAGTACTAGCCAGGATCTAGGAAGTTGGTGGTGTTTCAGCGCCGTGCCTCGGAGAGCATATAAAACCGTCGTTCCTGCGCCTGATCTCTCTCCGGCCGTGTCGCATTTTCCGTCCCATCGGGCTATGAGAGTAAAGGAACAGAGAGTGCACCTGTATACACATTTGCGCACTATAATATCTTCCGAGCAGATGTCTCCTCTCAGGAGACAGGCCGCCGTGGCCTAAATTAGTTCGGGAGGACATTATTTTACATCTCGTTTTAAGAAATCCGCGCTCATTAGTGGACAGAAGTGATAGGCTGAGCTGATGAAGATGATGATACTGATGTTGCTAATGGTGATGATGGTGATAGGAATTCTTACCATGAAATTGAAAGCTATACAGGTTGTAGATCTCCGCAGAGGGAATGTTATCTTGGCACAATTTGCTGGTATCCTCGGTTGATGCTGTCGCATGGTAGGATAGACACTCCAGCGCTACCTGGTAACAAAAATGTAAACTGACATTGGGTATTTGACATCTAGCATTTAGAAACTTTTTTTCAAACGTCAAAACGCGTACTTAGTATGGGATTTTGTGTGAACTGTACTGAATTGTGACGTCATCGAGTTTCGACGCACTTTTTTTACTTTAACGATAGTTTAGTTATTCAACATAAATCTAACAGGGGACGTGGATAATACGACTTTTGGGAGATCCTCTATTCAATAATCACTAAATAATAATGAATCTGTAACACTAAATAATAATAACTAGTACTCAAATACCCAATTATTTCTAAAATTCCGGCCTTATTTCATGTCTACATTATAAAATATGCATAGCGAAAGCCTTAACGTCAAGTTGAGAGCGCAATCAAGGTAAGTATAACTTAATTGTAGTAAAAAAAAATGTTTTGTACCTTCTGCTTCGCCATAAGTTTGCAAGCGTTTTCATACATTTGCGTGTTATGGATGCCGAGTCCGCAGAATATGGCGAAAGCTTCAAATATTGAGATGTCTCCATCTGTGAACTGTGATCCATTTTCCTGAAAGCAAATAAGTTACAACTTTTGCAGAGAATATTGCGCCAAATGTGTTATTTTCAACTTATTGAGCTAGAAAAATAAATAGTTTTTATCAAGATGGGGGTAGGTTTTAAAATCCTTCTCTTAGATTTTCGGGCTTAGCCGCATTCAGCAGCCCACAAGTCAGTCTAATTCTTGTTACATTATTGTGTATTAACTACATATACAACATTCCTTTCATTAAAAAAAAGAGCAACTGCAGAGTTTATTGCCGGTTCTTTGGTAAAACTTCTTTCCTAACCAGTGATAGCCTCGAAATTTCATAAGTGGCACAAGTTGTCCTACATGAAATAAATCATATAATTTTATCTAAATATACAAAGGGTGACTGACTGACTGACTGATCTTATTATCATGAGAGGAATGATCTATGATCGAGAGGAAACTCGTACTCCAATTGAAAGAGGGCTGGAGATGAAATGCTACTATGATATTGATAGTAAGTACTTGATCACATTTAGATACTAGATAATATTACCTTATTAATCAACTGTGCAACGCCAATAACATCCTTATTCGCATTGACAATAGGCATACACAGCATCGTCCTAACATTGATCGCGTCGTCTGTTGTAATGTCTGCTACCACCATGCCGTTCTCCTTCCGCCATTCATCCACGTCCGATATGTTTAGGGCTTTGTTTGATTGGGCAACCTAGAATAAAGTGATCTAAATAAATATTTTGGGAATATAATTATAGGTACGTCGATTTAATCCGCTCCAGCACTATGGTTACTATGTGTATAAGTAGTTACTATTTATTAGATATCCAATATTATAAATGCGAGTGTGTTGGTTTGTTGATTTGTCCTTCAATCCCGCCGCAACAAAGCCACGGATCGACGTGATTTTTTTATCCCGGAAAGTCAAGTAGTTCCCGTGGGAATAAAAAAAGAAGCTTATTTCATGCGAACCATCAACGCATCATCTAGTTAGATAATAAGTACTTATTATTTTTTTAAAGACAACCGCCGAGATTCTTCTCAGTAGGAATGGCATTCCGAACTAGTGGTGTGGTAAAGCTCTTAATGATCCAATGATATCTCCTAAAACATCTATGGACATCTTCTTTTTTAAGTTAACGGTACCGTCACAGAGTGGCCATATTATAACGCCAAAAGACGTCACTGAAACGTTGTGTTTTGGGGCAAGATGACGTAGTTTCCTAGAAAGCGTATTTTCGCCGTTAGTCTCCAAAAATGAATTCGTATACCACTGTGTAGTAGGATATTGTACTAGGATGCCAGAACTGGTATAAAAACAAATCTATATGTACCGCAAGAGCTATACACGCCAGAGTAGACTTAATGTCGTGTCGCGCTGCCAGCTCGAATAGTGTATCGAGCGACATCGTTGAAAACTATCACTTACGTCGTTTACATAGTCGTAACATCGTTATGACTACCAGCATAAAGTTCCATTCCAGTGGATCCCAGTGCCACTCAATCACTTCAGTCAATCCAGTGGTTGAATCCCAGAACTTAATGCTAGTTGTTAAAACAAATCTATACCTACCGCAAGAGCTATACACGCCAAAGTAGACTTGATGTCGTGTCGCGGTGTTAGCGTGGTCCGGGAGTATTTGGCTGCCAACTCGAAGAGTGTGAGAAACGTCTTAGACAAGGTTCTAGTTTCTTATGTTAGCGGTACCGTCACAGAGTACAATACATTAATATAACGTCAAATTACGTCACTGAAACGTTGTTCTGAGGCAAGATGGCGTTGTTTTCTAGAGAGCGTTTTTAGTCGCCGTTGGTCTCCAAAAAATTATATTCTCCAACGATGAACTCCCATACCACATACGCATAGTCCCACAAACATATACCCTGCCTGACCCGGCAACAGCGTCGCTAATAAATAATAAAAAACAAACACTAAACAGGCATAAAATTTAGTTCAAATTTTGACCACCGGGTCACATAAGTTGGTGGGACAGTACTAGGATACTAAAATAAATCTTTACCCACCGCAAGAGCTATACACGCCAGAGTGGACTTGATGTCGTGTCGCGGTGTTAGCGTGGTCCGGGAGTGTTTGGCTGCCAGCTCGAACAGTGTGTGGAACGTCATAGACAAGGTTCTAGTTTCTTATGTTAGCGGTACCGTCACGGAGTACAATATATTATTATAACGTCAAATAACGTCACTGAAGCGTTGTGTTTTGAAAGATGGCGTAGTTTGCTAGAAAGCATTTTTTCGCCGTTGATCCCGAAAACGTTCCCCAACGATTATCTCACATGCCACGTAATATGTACTAGGATACTAGCACTGGTATTAAAAACAAATCTTTACATACCGCAAGAGCTATACACGCCAGAGTAGACTTGATGTCGTGTCGCGGTGTTAACGTGGTCCGGGAGTGTTTGGCTGCCAACTCGAACAGTGTGTGGAACCGCGTAGGTGCGGGAGGCGGTAACGCTGGGATCTCGCTGCGACGCCCGCCCGGCCTTTGTACTATGCGTTCTAGATGGCTCTGAAAAATCATAGAGTCCTCTGTACATAGGTACTATAATGATATAAAATGACTTGTCCTGACCGACTTATCTGTAAACTGTCTAAACTGATAAGGTAGTAAACATGACATTTTGGTAGTAGCACATCAGTAAGTATATCTGTATAGTCATACTTAAAATATGACTCTTGTGGCAGTTGAACCACGCTATATTTGTGCTTTTGGTTAAAAATGAAGAAATACGGATGGTTAGGATTTTTGGAACTTTCACCTCCACCAAAATTCCACCCGTAACCTGTTTGAAGGAGGTGCAGATCAAATGGATAGTTAGGTATGTTCTATATCTGAAAATAATTTGTATTGTAAGTGAAATTTTTAAAGAGCCGCAGACGTTTTAATAGCACCAATATATTTTGTAAGTAGGTAATATTATGTAGGTAAATACAATGCATAAAATTATAAGTTATAACTACAAAAATATAACCGCACTTTAGGTAATCAACTTTGTGGGAGTTTGGCAATGGCGTCCACAGATTTTGAAGCTAGGGTAGGCATTAGTTAGTCAAATTACCTATTTACTAGCTGTTTGGATGAAAAATGAGCATGAACGTATTTCCACTTGGGTAAGCTTATATGTATCTATGAACTGCACGCCACTGGAGGTTGGTAACATATTTTAACACAATAGTGCGGTAATACTTTACGTCGCCGGCGAAGACGAGGACCCCGATATCTTATGTCACCCGGACGTGGTCTCAACCCACGGCCTCTAGGGCATATGGACTAGTCTAGTCCAACCGACCTCCCATTCGTCCCAACGTCATCCTAAGCCGAGGTCTGAGCCTCATAGGAGGCGTCCTTAAGAAGACGTTGTCCCCCCGATGTCATCGAGTCCCAGGGCTTATTTCTCGGCGGTGCCTAGCGCTCACCCAAACCCCCGGTGACGCTGTAGCCAGTAGGGACTACACAGCATACCTACTCAATCCGAAAATGCGCGGTCACATGTGCGGTAACAATCTACTTTTTATACGACTGCCTGAAAAAAGGAGTATATTGTTTTCGTGGTTCATGTATGTGTGTATGTATGTATGTATGTATGTATGTATGTATGTGAGTTTGTATATTCCACCATAACTTCTTTACGCCTGAACAGATTTTGATAAATGAGGTATCATTAGAATCCCTAGCTTATTCCGGGTGACACAGGATAGTAATTTTTTTTAAATTGATGGGGTGACCATGGTCCCGCATTACAGACTAAAGTCGAAAAAAAAAGTTCGAAAATAAGGTTAACTATATAGTCATCATCTAGAAAATGATGAGTAGATTCCAAAAATATATAACACTATAATTCAATATCCAGTGATTCACAAAAAAATATCATTTAATAAAAATGTGACTAAGATCAAAAAGATCAAACTATTTATGCAAATCGCTTCTTATGGAGGTAAACTCCAAAAATAATATGGCAGGGCAGTCGTATTTTTTTTACAGTTCTTTTACAGTAGTCCACTTACAAAGTAAGAAAAAATGTATAGTATTGCAATTTGCACTTACCGACTCACAATGATCCGTATCCAATATAAAAACAGCACATCTTTCACACTTCAACAGCTCTCTGGCTTCAGTCATGATCTTGGTCACCAAGCATTCCAAGTTGCTCTGCTCCTCAAATATACTCCTCGCTAACGCCAGCAGGATCTGGTTTCTCTTGTATTCCAGCACTGAGGACTCGAAGAGCTGCGCGTTCTGGATGCCAATGCCACAGAAGGTCAGGTACCGTCGGAAGACTTCCACGTCGCGCGGGGAAAATTCTTTAGAGCCTGTAAATTGAGTGCTTTTAATGACTGATGATAATGGATGCGTAACTTACTTGGCGCAGTGGTGAACGCTTTCTTATTGTGGGAGGTCCGGGGTTCGATTCCCGGCAGGGTCAATTTGGAAATTTCTAACTTCTGAATTTTCTCTGGTCTGCTCTGGCGAAGGCTGTGGCCGTGGCTAGTTACCACCCTACCGGCACACACGTACCGTCAAGCGATTTAGCGTTCCGGTACGATGACGTGTAGAAACCGATACGGGTATGGGATTAATATAACTGCCGTACCCTCAAGAAGTAAGTCCGCTATCATTTTAGACTGCATCATCACTTACCATCAAGGGCTAACTTGTAGTGGAACAAAAAAAATTAACTTGCAAACTGGGTCTACCAGTCTACCGAAAATTCATGAACTGAAAACCATCCAAAGGAACAATACTGCCCATCTTGGATACTAATCCTCATTGCGGTGAAATTGATGAGGTTTTGCCGATTAAAGAATTTAGTTTTAATTATTCCATTAAGTTTTTTTTTAGGAATCAACGGACAAGTTGCTTTATCTAGTTTATTTATAATAGTTATGCTAACCATCTGTCTTGTTGATAATCTGCGCTACACCGACAACATCGCCCTCATAGTTGCAAATCGGCATACACAATATAAGTTCCGTCTTGTATCCTGTTCGGGCGTCTATTTCACTATTAAATCTGAAAAAAAACAGAAAATAAATGTAACTTTCTTCTTATTCTTGGGGAGAGATGGCTTTAAAGAGCTCCTACGAGACTCTGTACCACGTTGACAGTTGCGCGATCTATTGTGTTCGCCACCACCTAATTACCTAGTAACAGTATAGTTCCTGACCAATAAGTAAGTGCCACTAGTCAATAGCTCGAAGAGTCGCCAAGCTCAAGTGGCAATGGGCGGGGCACATAGTTCGTAGAACGGATAGTCGTTGGGGTCCCAAAGTGCTCGAATGACGGCTTCGCACCGGGAAGCTCAGCGTTGGACGACCCCCGACTAGGTGGACGGACGATCTCAAGCGTGCAGCTGGGAGCCGCTGGAAACTTATCGGTACGGAACTGTGCTCTGTGGCGATCCATGCAGGAGACCTTCGTCCAGCAGTGGACGTCTATAGGTTGAGACGATATGTGACAAGTCGTCACATAGGTATTTGACGGCTACATTCGTACGTATAACCGACGTGATCAAATCAGAAATGAGTTACGTAGGAGAACCAGAGTCACCGACATAGCTCGAAGAGCATTTTCAAAAAGTGGCAATGGGCGGGGCATATAGCTCAAACGGATGTACGTTGTAGTCCCACGGTGCTGAAATAGCAACCCCGCACTGGCATCAATATGGCGAACATTACTCTAGTCCATCTAGGGATCTTCTCATTTCTGAATATGTCACAATCTATACTCGTATTCAAAGTTAGGTCTTACCTGGGATCAGCGTAAGCATTCCTAATGTTAATGGGATGTTTGGTCTGCGCTGCTAACCCAGCGACTCCTACACCGAAGTTGATTTTGATTTCTTGTGTCTGTGCTATCCGTAGAGCAGTGTATAGATCTGTAAACAAAAACGGATTATTTTTACCTCTTCCTGACAATTGGTATATTGGTACCTTAAACAGATAAATGAATAGATTTTTTTTAGGCAGAAGAGCTCAACCTTGGTAAAACCGCCTGTGAATGGTTCTCTGTCTAGCTCAATCATATGGGTAACAAAATATAGGCAGACATTATTCAGCCAATGTGGTGTGTTTCCATCCTCATGTATGTTCTTATCACTCTTTGAGAGCTATGTTGCACATCCTCAAATAAGTTTTAAGTAAGGACTGAAACAGTAACCGAAATAAGTGTTTTAAACACTGCTTTTTGAAACTGTTATAGAACAAAAACACTTAAAACACACACACAAATAAACAGAAACGATACAATCAATCTGTAACCGTTTATTTTTGTTAATAAGTGTTTTTATCTGAAACCCTACTAGGTACTTGCCCTAACAAATTTCACGTGTGACAACGCGGTCTTCAGGTTCAGGTCTAGGTTCAAGAATACGCGTCAACAGTAAATTTGGCAACGTCGCTATTACGGTTACACTTCAAAACATTGTTAGACACTTTCGTTTCTGTTGCAGATTTTTTTTTACAGAAATATAAGCGTTTTGGGTTAACAGATATATGAAAATATTGAAAACGGTTGCAGATTTGAATATGTTCTCAATTTAACCTGTAACACTTATAATTCTGTAACATTTATGAATCTGTTTTTCAGTCCCTGGTTCGCTTCGCTTTAAAAAGCTTTGAAATAAATGGCTATCGAAAAAGGGGAAAATAAAAGCATCGTTAAAACCAGCAATTAAATATCTGTTTTGCATTCAAGTGGAAAATTAAAGAGAACGCTAAAAGCAGCACATCTACCATAGACAAATCTTTCAGAGAATATTTTTCAGCTGCTCATTTCAGTGTGCCCTTAACCTAGTTTGCGAGGGACTTTTATTTTAACTGTGTGTGAGAGTTGCCTTTCTGTCATATACAATTATCATATCTATTCACTAAATTCTCGCGATGTTATATTTATTTTAACTACTGAAATCTATACTTCTATACTAATATTATAAATGCGAAAGTGTGTCTGTCTGTCTGTCTGATTTTGATGAAATTTGGTACAGGGGTAGATTGTGTCCCGGGTAAGGACATAGGTTACTTTTTATTCCGGAAAATTAAAGTGTTTCGCGACAATCAAATCCCAGTCCACGCGGACGAAGTCGCGGGAATCATCTAGTAAATTTTAAACCCAGTACAGCCCTTTTGTGTAAAACTTGTATCAATCATTAATACAACCTCAAATGTTGTCATTGGTTGAATTTACAGTATTATATTGCTGCGACAATGGAGTTTGGCTAATAGCGGACAAGTGTAGGTGACAGCGATCGTTACACTGTATTGATAATTTTTATGTATAGTTCTCTTTCTCACTTACTCTCTCTCGGCCTCCTTTATAGTGTGTCTAGTGCACGCTGAGAGTCCATTACTTTTTTTTATATACGAGTATACCTACTTACTGACAACACCGACTGAGTCTATATAAAGTCTAGAATAAACAAAAAATAATAATTGTGAATTCATTTTTTATTTCCTGTCATTTTGCACTCTTGACAGACTCTAGGCACCGATTTGTTATTTGCACGTTTATTTTAGAAAAACAAAAAAAGCTACAAAAACAAAACGCATTTTTTTTATAACAATCATCATACTAATATTATAAATGTGAAAGTGTCTTTGTTTGTTGGTTTGTCCTTCAATCACGTCACAACGGATCGACGTGAGTTTTGGCTGGGATATTGTTTAAGTACCTGGAGAGTGACATTGGTTACTATTCATCCCGGAAAATTAAGGAGTTCCCGCGGGAATCAAAAAAATTAAACCACGCGGACGAAGTCGCGGGCATCAGCTAGTCTAGTATATTATTTTATATAAGTTAGGTAAGTCGGTGTTTTAAATTGACAACATGTTCCAGAAAGACAAAGTTTGTTGAGTGGGATTTAAACAAAATTTTGGCAATACAATATCCCCCAGAAAATTTCGCAGAACTGAAAACTTTGTCATTTATTTATGTTTCTTTGGAGAGAAACAAAAAAAAAGGAATGCTAATAAACGCTCAAGTTTCAGCAGCAATGTCTCATTAGGGACTGGATAAACAATACGAAAAGTTTACTTCTTGTTTGTTCTGTAAATGTTATTTTTGTTCAGAAGGATAACATTGCAGATAGCTGTAAGTTGACTTCTTGATAGGGTAACCGTATAGCACCCCCAGTGGTGGAATTAGGGGGTGGCAAAATTTTTACATTGCAAATTTGATTGGTCGTATTGAGCGTAAAATGAATCTTAACCGTATTAATTTAAAGTTCAACTTAGATATGCACTCAACAGCCCAAACAGTTGCGCTCCAAACGATACGTCTTGAAATTAGAATCGGTTGTACTAAAGTGATTTTAAAACAAGAGCTTTTGGGTCCATTTTACTTTGCCGCTAATATGATCGGACTCTCCGTACGATCAATCGAGTTTGCAATGTAAAAACTTAGGCTAAGCGTACCGGTCTCATTATTATATTCGTAAGTAATAATATTGTCCTCCCGACTGAATTTTGACTACGGCGCGGAAGATAATATAGTGCACAAGTGTATGCACACACACAGGTGCAGTGTCTGTTTGGGACGACAAATCCGACACGACTGGTGAGAGGTCAGACGTAGGACTGACGGCTTTACGTGCTCTCTGAGGTACGGGTGTGAAACACCGCCAACTTCCTAACTCCGGGTTAGTGATGAGAATTTGTTGCCAGAAAACCCAATACATTATGGTCAGACCCAGGATTTGAACCAGGCACCTCGTGACCTAACCTAACCTAACCACTAGTGGTTAGGTTAGGTTACGTCACGAGGAACTTCAGACAAGGCAGTTCTGCCTTGTCTGAAGTCTGAAGTGGTAAGTAGGTATTAAGCACCCGACGCGCGTAATCCAATCAATCTAATTCCGAAGTCTCCCAGACCAAAGAAAATTCAGCAATTGTAAACTGTGAATCGAAACCGAGACCTCCGACTTGTAAGACCTCGTGGCGTTTATCTCTGCGCAAGGGAGGTCGTCAAACTGTTTTAATATTCAAAAAGCCATGTTCCATTTTGTCCTGATTTTGTGTGTTCATATGGTAATCCTCCCGGGGCAAAAGTTTTTGAATGTAATCAGAATTTTTTATTATAATTATAATCGTCGTCGCTGAATCTTGCGAGACGGAGATATTTTCTACTTTGAGATATTCCTACAATTATTTAGCTATAACATTATAAATACGAATATGAGTTTATTTGTTTGTTACGCTTTCACATTTTCAATTGATATTGATGAAATTTGGTATAGACGTAGGTTGTGACTTGTGTCCCGGGGAAGGAAATAAACTTCATAGTCAGCTTTTAAGTTTCTACGCTTTTTGTAGGTATATGTTATGCTGGTAGCTATGGTAATTCCCGCGGGAACTCCTTTATTTTCCGAGATAATAGGTTGAGAAGATGGACCGTGAAAACGTTGCATAGGATAAATAGACATACAGACTCACTTTGTCTAAAAAGAGACTGTCGTATAGCACTAGCATATGAGTAATCAATAAGCAGTAACTTTTAATGTTTCATTGAAATAGGTCTCATAATGTGTGAACAGTGGCCTAATAGGGACTGTATAAAGGGTCATCAAAATGATATAATAATAGTACCCAAAAGTATAGAGAAGACCACACAGAAAATGGTAGAGGTATCATAATGATAGAAGTTTTAGGGCGGTTTCAGACTAGCGTATTTATAGCGCGTATAAGTACCTGTACTATTACCTATTCTGTGGCATGAGCAACTATTACGTATTCTGTGGTATACCTAATATTACCTACTCAGTACATATTATATAAGCTCGTATCGCCACATTTTGCGCTTCAAAAGAGATCTCTCTTTACCTACCAGTGACCCTTGGCAGTGGGAAAGTGTTGGTAGGTAAGTAGATATAAAATACTAGAATACTCACTAACCTGTATCCCTGGTGACGTCAAACAGCTTCGCCTGCAGGTACCTGTGGGGTGGGGTGCCTTTAGCGAGGAACAAGCTCCCTCTATCGGCCGCCGTGAGGAGACACACGTTCACCAGGATCTGAAAGAGAAGGAGAACGAACGAATGAAAGAGAAGCAAGACGACAAGAACCACGGAATTCAGAGGCCCAATTGGGTATTTGACTACTATTCAAATAAATTATTTTTTGTGATTATTAAATAGAGGATCTCCCAAAAGTCGTAATATCCACGTCCCCTGATAGTTTTATGTTGAATAACCATTTTAAACAATGGATTAAAGTAAAAAAAAGTGCGTCGAACTTTGATGACGTTACATTTTAAAATTTCATATAAATCCCATAGAACGCGTTTTGAAGTTTGAAAAAAAAGTTGCTGATTTGACTATTTGTCAAATACCTCCCCAATTGTCTAACTATAATCCAATCGCACTAGACAGCTTTTAAAACGTATTAAACTCGAACTGTTTATGGAGTTAATACATGCTTTTTGAGGTGCAGGAATGGAGCTTATACCTTGAATTAACAAAATATGTCTACACTAGCTCATGCCCGCGAATTCGTCCGCGTGGATTGAGTTGTTTGGTTCCCGCGGCAACTCTTTCATAAAAATAGCCTATGTGCTATTCCAGACTACAATCTATCTCTTTGCCAAATTTCATCCAAATCCGTTCAGTCGTTCTGGTGTGATTGAGTAACAAACATCCAACCATACAACCATACATCCAAACTTTCGCATTTATAATAATATAGTATAATAGTATAGATTTTATCACGGAAAATTAAAGAGTTCCCGTGGGAATAGAAAAGTTCCCCTACAGTTGTAAAATTGCCAGGAATCGAACCCGGAAACTAAAACTGAGCCCATAGCACTCACCACTGCACCAGTGAGTTTTAATCTACTTAGTACAGTATAAGGTAACTAAATCAACTCAAACCACTGTAGCTAAAGGCCAATCATTTAGTAAAATCAAAGGTCGGTTGATTTAGGTTAAATTTTGATTAACCTAAGCCCCTAAACTAATAAACTTCCTGAAGCCTACTCACGAAACTTGTTTGTATATTATTAATGTAGGTATGTCGTAGCGGGATTTAGAATCCGGTAAATTGTTTAATTTGGCAACTGAATTAAGAAGAAAACTTAAGAGACAATTTTCTGATCTTCTCTTTTTCTATGAAAAAATTGCCATGTCACGTTCCCAGGTCCTCAACAGCTTTACCTACTCATCCAAAAAATCAAGACAATCCGCAGTCTATCTGTTGGCGTAATGAAAGGAGAATATACATACTTACTTAACAAATATTTCCATACTTTTATACCATATTATAAATGCGAAAGTGTCTCGGTTTGTCTGTCTGTCTGCTACGCTTTCACGGCCCACCTATTCAACCGATTTTGATGTTTGGCACAGAGATAGGTTAGATCCCGGGGAAGGACATGGCTACTTTATATCTCTAAAAATTAAGGAGGTCCCGCGGGAATGCGCGGAAAAAAACTTGGACCACTGATAAGAGGATAGTACGGCAAAAATAAAAAAAAAATACTTTCATCCCTAGAGGCTAAATGCTAACTTTAGTCCGCCTACCTACGCTAAGCTATATTGACATCATTTTAGAGCATGAGAGGTGAAAAGTCTATTATTATTTATATTTAACTACATGATTCCCGCGGCTATCCCTGTTCCAACATCAAAATTGGTTGAAAGGATGGGATGACCGTGAAATGTAGCAGACAGACAGACACACTTTCACATTTATAATATTAGTATGGATTATGATTGAAATTATGAATTTCCCGACAGACCCTGCCGGGATCGAATCCGGGACCACCCAGGGAGGTAATACCGAACCGACGTAACCAAAAATAAACAGTCTATTTTAGTTTGTAGCCCTTCAACTAACTTGCACTACAATTTGGCCTTAACGAGTTTAATTAATGAATACCTAATTAAAGATTCTTCGAGGCTCCTCTTTCTTACTTTGGGTAAGTACCTCAGAGCCCTTGTTTCAACCTTGGAGCCGAAACTCTGGACGTACACAAATTAATTTGCATAATATTGATTATAGAACATGAAAACGGCTCAGAATAGGGTTAGTAAAAGATTTACATCTCACCAGCTTTGTTACAATTCGAACGTCGAAAGACGTACCTATACGTTTAAGTAAAGTAGAATACACTTACCTCATTTGATGTCTTGTTGTCCATAGTTTCGTTCATGCGTCTACAGAAAACCTGATATTAAGTGAAAACTTCTTTAAGGGTGTTGAGCCCTTTTGGGTAATTTATATTGAAGTGTAAAACTGCTGTAGGCGCGTTAAGCACTTTTTGGTAGGGGATAAAAATGTAGATTCGCGTGATCGACATGCTCGCGAACAGCGACATGCTCGCGAACATATAAATATACTACATCCAAAATTAAAACTTAATGCCTTAGTGTTAAGGTTTATATTTTAATAATTTCAAGTAAAATAAAATAAAAAAACAAAAAAAATATCAATATATATAATTATACAGTAAAGTATATTTTACTTTTAATATTTTTGTATGGAGCCTGGCCTATCTACCATTCCGCCATTTAAATTTTTTCTCGAAATAAATCCCCGCTCATAAAACCTGTATTATATAAAATCAATTAATAGCTGGCATTAAAACAAGCAAGTTATTGTATGAGACAAAATCTTCTAAAGCATCAGGTTTCCGAAATATTATCTATCAAAGCTGTACTGGTGGTGCCATCATCGAGTAGATTAAAACTTTGATAGATTATATCTCGGAAACCTGCAGAAAATTTTGTCTCTTATTACTTGCTTGTATTAATGCCAGCTATGGTTAATACAGGTTTTATGCGTGGCGGCTATCTCGAGAAAAATTAAAAATGGCGGAACGGATGGTAAGCCAAAATATTCAAACCCCTTATAAAATTAGACGGTAATGAATTATTTTCCAATTTACTCCAACGCTGTATTGTTTCGACGTTCGAGTTAGATGTAAAATCTCATACTAATCTTACAGTTTCTCTAAAATATGTACCTATCTACTTGTTAGGTATTTGCGAAGCTTTTCAACCCTTTAGAGACTTGAGAGGCTAATGTAAATGATGTTTCATATCCATGAATGTATAATTATTCTGTTCGATGTTCCGAGTAACTATTTGAGAAGCCTCAAGTTGAGCAGAGCACTGACGTTGAAAAAAAAAGAATCAAAACATATCAAAGTTCTGGGATCGTCACAGTGAAAGCAACAATGTGACCATTGCGATCACCTTTTTGGGAATTCCACTTCTATAGGAGTTTAGACCTTGTCCAGAAGGAGCGAATTCACCGCGAATCATTTCGCGCGTAGGTACGTTACGTCCGGAAGGACCGTGCATTTTTTTTGCCGCCCCATTGATCTGTGTATTCGCTTTGAAATTCGCGCGTTTAAACTGGACGCAAACAAAGAACGAACAATAAACAAAGGAGGAGTCTAATATCTCAAGAATCAGAATCGAGAGTCTGGCATAAGTACTACACGCGATTTACATGCTTGTGGACGCGATGTATTGGCGTACTGAACGCCAACGCAAGTATGAATTATTATTATAATAATAAAAATGAAAGGGAGCCGTATCGAGCGGAATACACCACTACGGCCCTTCTGGACAATATCTAAGAGCGGTTACAGAACAGTGTATTTTTTTGCGCGTATAAGCTCGTATCAGCTTACTTACGCGCTATATTTTGCGCTTCAAAAAACCGTAACGCACTTACACAGATACGGCTTCTTTGATATCGCCTCTTGGGCCGCGCTGCTGCGATGCTATTTTGTGACCGGCGCGAAGTTTGCCCAAAATTTTTGTTTTACGTAAGTAATGAAGTCCTGTCACGGTCCCCAGATGTTTAATTAAAGCATCTTAGAAGCGAAAGAAACCCTTTTATTTAAACCCTTTTGTACAGTTCTAAATAATTTACACTGATTTTCACGTGGAGTTTTTTAACGAGAAAAGAATCGATATTTTGACAGAGATAATTTTTAAACATCACAATTCGTATCTATTATCTATGGCTAGGGACTAGTGATGTGCCGGATCGTAAAAAATGTATATCCGCGGATACGGATCCGGATACGGATCTTAACTTTCTTACTCAATCTAACGCTTTGCGTAACAGGACAAGTTTTGACTAACATTGTGCGGGTCTTTCTTTTGTTTTGTTTATAGTTTATTTACTAAACACACACTAAACTTTCGTGTAACACTAGACATCATAGACGACGTTTGTGTTCGTAGTTCGTACATGAGTTAAAAAAAAATCTACAAAGAAGTTTAGTAGTGTTAACTTTACACTAGAGTTATGTACTAATAGCTGATGCCCGCGACTTCATTCGCGTGGATTGAGTTATTTTAATTCCCGCGGGAATTCTTTAATTTTCCGGGATAAAAGGTAGCCTATTCCAGACTATAATCTATGCCTGTGCCAAATTTCATCCAGATCCGTTCAGCCGTTCTGGCGTGATTGAGTAACAAGATAAGTACATACATCCATCCATCCAT
Organism: Erebia palarica; assembly: GCA_964035005.1. Classification (NCBI taxonomy): domain Eukaryota; kingdom Metazoa; phylum Arthropoda; class Insecta; order Lepidoptera; family Nymphalidae; genus Erebia; species Erebia palarica. The sequence continues at coordinate 7,561,195 of OZ035993.1, read as the reverse complement.
CGAAACTTTTGCATTAATAATATTAGTGTACATTGGTATGGCAACTCACTACGATACATGTTTGCAATATAAAGATGCCAAATATTGGATTTTAAGAAATAAAAAATAATCTGAATGGAATTTAATAGATTTTCATTGCTACCAAATCACCTATATACAGAATTCCATGTATGTATTGAAAATTAATAAGGTAAAAGATCCGTCAAAAAAGTAACGCATACGGATATTCGGAACATCACTACTAGGGACGCGTACACTTAACTAAACTTATATCTAATCAGTGAATAGACCTAATTCCATACACGAGTATCCGTGTAGGTAGTCCAAGACCTAATGTTATCTACATATGTTAAGCTTACTTAAAAAATAAATTCGGAAACTCTTACAAATTATTCAGAGGGAATTTATCTTAATATCAACATCCTACGGTCAATTTATTATTTCTAAAAGTATTATAGTTGGAAGGCGTGGGCGTTTCTGCAAATCGTTTCGCCTACGAAAAGGAAACGAATATTTTCTTAAAATCTTTTTTTTCAATAGATGAAGTGTTGAAGACATTTACGACTTCGTCCACGTAGATATACCCTGTCTTTAAAAACCTGTGGGAACTCTGAACTCTTTGATTTTCCGGGATAAAAACTAAAAAGCAAGTTTGGCACTTATATATAGGTTGCAAAAGGGACGCAGTACTGAAATTTGGAATGGAGATATGTTATACCCTAAATCAACACATAAGCTAATTAAAGAGTTCCCATGAAAACCAAAAAACCTCAATCGACGTGGACGAAGTTGCGGTCGCCAGCTTTTGTTAAAATGTTAAGTTGGGATTTCATCAACGGATTTCAGCCACGTAGCTCCAGTTTCGTGGTCGGTATGCCGAAGGTATGCGTTCACCTTTACGGAGCAGAAAAGCGCTAAAAAAGTCGTCATTGTGCAAAGAAGGCTGTAACTCGGTCTCCCGCAGCGCGTCCAATTTGTTCGGAGTTGGGTTATTATGTGCGTGACATAAGTTTTTCCACCGAGAACATTGTCGGTCCGTCCCTACTCTATACTTAAGTTGACTGTATTGTTCTAGTGGTTAACATGTACGACTGCAGATAACTAGGTCTTGGATTGGATTCCCGGGTCGGCAAAATTAGGTATTTGTGTTTTCTGACAAGGAATTCTCAGTAGGAAGGTAGTTAATAGAGAGGGTGTACGGAGAGTACGTAGTCTTCGGTTGTCGGATTTTCCGTCTCATCCGGCTATGAGAGTAAGTGAATAGGTGAATAATAATACTTTGCGCACACACTTGTGCACTATAATATCGTCCACGTAGATGGATAATCTCAGTGGAGATTAGGTATATTATAAGTAGTTCCATAGCAGTCAAAGTCAAAGTATACTATATTATTCAAATTGGTACTTAAGTACCTACACAGAACACTTTTTATTAGTGACTGCCGGGGATAGAAGCCGGGACCTTACACTAATTGTAAGGCCACAGGGTTCACCACTCGTAGTAATCCATAGTTATATTATATCCGTACCTGCGAGTGTCTTTCTGTCTACTACGCTTTCCCAGTCCATTTTTTCATTCGATTTTGACGAAATGTTGTATCCCGGAAAATTAAAGAGATAGGTACACAAAAATTAAAAAATCTTTCCACGCGGACGAAGTAGCGAACATCATCTAGTAGGTACTATTCTGTGTCAATGCGCCAGAGATGTCGTCAAATGAACCTATTGAACTTATTTACAGCTATTTATCACACCTTATGACATAAAACGTCAATGTCCAGTTCATTGGCCACGTCCTTGATGAGGTCCATAAAAAGGTCCGCCTCTTCGAGCTGCCTTTGCGCCGAACTGCTGGGCGATCTTGATCTCTGTAACCGGAGAAATAAGGTTTAAATTTTCATAACAAGGACGTACTTCTGCAATTATTCCTAGTACATTAATTTTTTAACTTTTGAATCAATCGTTTTATACACGAGTGAAATAATAAACTTTTATCGAAATTAAATAATTAATCGACAGATTGGGAAGACTTCTTTTCGCTAACTAAATCCAAAAGAAATATCCAGAGAGTTGTGCCTTTAGATCTATGTACCTATATTGTATATGTCACCGTAAGATTGTAAAAACCGTTAGATTATAATATAACTCGCGAAATTGCAAACTGTCGAAAGATTACAATTTAACGCATTATTTTTCGGTAGATTGATATTACAATCAATAAAATTAGGTATATTAACCCGATAGAACCTAAGTGCCCAAATATGTCGAACCCTAACCTAACCTACAAGAAAGACACAAGAAAACGTAAATACAATTAATATTTTACAGACTCCAGACCAGAGAAAATTCAGAAATTATAAATTCCCAAATTGACCCTACCGGGAATCAACCCCGGGACCTCCCACTTATAAGACCACAATGCTCACCACTGTGCCAGGGAGGTCATCAAAATTCCATTATAAGTCTACTAGCTGATGCCCGCGACTTCGTCCGCGTGGATTTAGTTTTTTCAATTCCCGCGGACATAGGGTACTTTTTATCCCGGAAGACTCCTTAGTTTTCCGGGATAAAAAGTACCCTGAAAGCCACAGGTCATTAGCTGTGACCATGAAACAATAATTTGACCGGACGGACAATATAGTTGCACCATAAGGGTTGCAAATAATTTTGGATTTCCAGTCAACACATTGTGGATCATGTAACATGTCCTTTGAGTCTGACTTTGGAAATATATGTAGGAAGTATGCGTTGTAACTTGTAGGTATATCGTAACATCGTTTGCCCGATGACCTGTTTACTCGTAGTGGAGCGTTTTAGCCTTTGACGTGGCTTTTCACGGCTCAATGTTTGTCAAAGCTCGGCATTTCGAGGTTGACTATGTTTGCGTGCGGTGAAAAAAGTTAACAGGCTATTTTGGGAACTACTTTTGCAGAGACAAACCGTCCGGTAAAGACGTGGCGCCTAACGATTTAGCGATAAATACCGATTTTATATGGCATCTATACTTAATATTATAAATGCGAAAGTGTGCCTGTCTGTCTACTACGCTTCGGCTCATTATTTCAACCGCTGTTGATGAAATTTTGTATTGAGATAGGTGCATCCCTGAGATTGACCGGAAAATTAAACAGTTCTTGCGGTATTAAAAAAACGGACGAAGTCGCGGGCATCATCTAGTTACTACAGAAGCTACATTTTATAGTCTCTCCTGAAAATCGCCAAATTGTTTGATCAACTTTATATTATTCGCATCTCTAATAATTATAATTTACATAGTAGAGTTGACCCTTATCACAAAATCGCTCGCCCAGAATTAATCTGATATAAATGTAAATATATTTGAATATTCTGATACAGATAACACAGTAGCCTAATTGAGTAAGTTTATAATATGAAATATAATTATTTCTTAATCAAAGTTACGAAATTAGCATGTTTAAATTTTGCAGACTCTGACCTTAATTGCATAATAATTCCCAAAATAAATTTGATAATATCTAGGCATGAATATTCCGGTAACAAACCATAATACATTTGACCTCACAATATTGAAAATCTAAAGGTCTGGACGGACAAAACGCGACGGCATGCAGCGGCAATACGTCACACTATACGAGTGGGCAAAAGGCATTAAGGCCCTCAAAGAGTTTACTTACTAGGCTAATTTATCGTCGCCTAAAGCGTATGGTAGACGGCTTCGGTCGTGCCTAGTTGCAACTTTCAACCCTACTGCCAAGCGATTTAGCGTTCCGGTAGCGTTAGACCGTAGGGGTATAGAAGAAAGAAAGAAAAATCTCGTAGTGAAGAAAGGAGACCGTTGGAATGGTCTACGTATAGCATTGTTATTATTAATATTGTAATACCTACTGTTCTTTCCCAGAACGCGTGTACTAGTGTAGCGAAAAATTTACCAACGAACCAGTCACGCGGCGGTACAGCAACTCCCGCTGATTATCTCAATGGTTTATTAGGTAAAGGATTCTTGCATGGAAAAAATTACAACTTCGGACGCGTTAAAGCAACCACAAACAATAAACTTGTGAGTTGTGACGCGTTTTTGTGCAATGTCCCAAGTCTTTAAATTACTAAAAATAAAAATATAAAATTAGGTGAGTTACGAAATTGACACCTTTAAAATTAAAAATATTGCATTATTTATCGCAGTTTGACCTTTATTGCAAAACTATTCGCCGAAAATAGATTTGATTTTTAAATATTTTACAGGTCAAATTACTTTTAATTCACTATCACGGTCAATTCTTTAAAAACGGTTTAACAGATAAGGCCGTCAGAACATAGCAGACAGACAGACAAAATTTCTTCTTTCTTACCATATTAGCATGGATGACTAAGTAATTCTCATTACTAAGCTCTAGAATCCTAGATAAGGTCTGAAAAAAAAGATGATGCCCGCGTTTTCTTCCGCGTGGATTGAGATTTACTGATTCCCGCGGGAACTCTTTAATTTTCCGGGATAAAATACTTTTTATCCCGGAAAATTTAACGCCTAATAGGCCTATTACAGCACTTTTCACAGGGACCCTTTGACTTGAATCAGTGTAGTGTAATAAGAATTAGGGAGAAATGATCTCTAATATTGTCCTTATTGCTGTGTAATAAGCGACGCTCTAACTAGCAGCCTCGCCCACCCTGCTGCCAATTTTTTATTATACGACTGCCTGAAAAAAAGGAGTATATTGTTTTCAGGGTTCATGTATGTATGTATGTATGTATGTATGTATGTATGTATGTATGTATGTATGTATGTATGTATGTATGTATGTATGTATGTATGTATGTATGTATGTTAGTTTGTATATTCCACCATAACTTCTATACGCCTGAACCGATTTTGATAAATGAGGTATCGTTAGAATCTCTAGCTTATTCCGGGTGATATAGGATAGTAAATTTAAAAAAAAAATGATGGGGTGACCATGGTCCCGCATTAAAGACCAAAATTGAAAATAAAATAAATCGAAAATAAGATTAACTATATAATCATCATCTAGAAAATGATGAGTAGATTCCAAAAATTTATAACACTATAGTTCAATATTTAGTGATTCACAAAAAAATATCATTTAATAAATAATGTGTATAAGATTCCAAAGGCTATATATGCAAATCGCTTCGTATGGAGGTAAACTCCAAAAATAATATGGAAGGGTAGTCGTATTTTTTAATTCGTTAAATTATTTGTTTTATATTATAAATCGGAAAGTGCCCAGTCGACAAACGAAACGTAGCACAAATACGTGAACAAAAACACACAAACCATTGCAGATCCACAAACGGAGCTTTGCCAAATAAACAAAGCCTTCGGGGCTTCGGGGGAGCTTACTAATATCTATTGTACAGTCGCGTGCAGTTCATCTATACTAATATTATAATGCGAAAGTTTATAATGGACGGAAGTATGGATGGATGTTTGTTACTCAATCACGCCAGAACGGCTGAACGGATCTAGATGAAATTTGGAATGAAGATAGAAATTTGGAATGGAGAGACTATAGTCTGGCATACATTGCCATTACATAGATTTAAAGACTGTGTTAAACAGCATTTATTAAGTCGAGGTTATTACACTATCGATGATTTTATTAATGACAAAGTTGCATGGAAGCAACCGGCCTCGCATCCAGTGACCCACAAGTCAGCGTAATACTTGTAACGTATGTGTTGTGTTGTCTACATATTGTAATCTTTTCTTTTCTATGAAAAGAGCAACTGCTGAGTTTCTTGCCGGCTCTTCTCAGTAGAATCAGTTTTCCGAACCGGTGGCGGTCTTAACGTTACATAAGTGACACAAGCAGTCCTACATGAAATAAATAAATCATTTATCATAACACATAGGCAACTTTTTATACCGGAAAATTAAGGAGTTCCCGCGGGAACCAAAAAACCACAATTCACGCGGATAAAGTCGCGGGCATCAGCTATAGTAAGTAATAACTATGAAGTAGGGAGTAGTAGATAGTAACTAAGCTTACAAGTTTTCACAAAATATAACTAATCAAGATTCTATGGATATTGGGGACCCCATTATATAAATCTTTCCAGACAGACTGAACTTCTTTTGTCCCGGCTGCCTACGTGACGCGAATGAATGAGATTGTATGAAAATATTGATCTCCCTTCAAAGAGTCACGAAAAACACTTAATTAATTTTGTTGTCATGAACACCTGCTAAGTGTAGGTTAGTAGATGTCGACTAAGTAATTAAACAAAAAATATATTTATAATAGCGCCTATAAACGTTCTTGTCATTTATTATTAATGATTTATTTTATTTATGCACCAGATGGCCAACAGATCAGTCCCCCGATTATATGTAAGAGAATCGTAATATTAATCGTTTGTCAAGTGGATAATTCGACCTGTTTGAGAAGATGGTAGATGACCGAACGACCAATGACGAAATCCAGTTTGATGTCGACGGCGTTTCCTCGTGGTCTTACTCATTTTTCCTACTAGTAGGACCACGAGGAACTGGGGTTCCTACTATCTGTCACAATCGTGGCATTTGGTAACTGTTTTCAGGGTTCATGTATGTAAGTTTCTTTATTCCACCATAACTTCTATATGCTGCGGCATGTGGAAGTCCTTGCAAAATATACTTTGGCCCAGTAATAGACTTTTTTTTCCACCTGATCATAGCGGGATAACCTGTTTGGGCTAACTATTAAATATTCTGTGTTAGGGCTATTGCAGTTATATTTATTTAGATATCTTTATCGCACACACAAAATATACAGGATACAGTTTAAAATCAGTAATTACTAGTAAAACTAGATAGAAATGTGCAAAGGCGGTCTTATTGCTAAAGCAATCTCTTACAGACAACCTTTGGTGAAAGGATAAATAAACGGGAGCGCGGGATGGTGCTGTATTTTAAAAATAAATAGATAAGAAATGCGAACAATAACATACATGATAAAGTACATAATAAAGTACATAAATTTTAGACCAATAAATAGATGTAAATATGTATAACTACATATATAATATAAATATACCTATATAAATAAATATATATCATTAATATATTCTCAATAATAGAATAAAGTAAACACTAATAATTACAAAGAGATAAATAATGATTAAACAACGACTTTTGAAAATTGAGAGCGATTATATTACACCCATACCCCTAATCTAGTTTCTACACGGCATCGTACCGCTAAATCGCTTGGCGGCACGTCTTTGCCGGTAGGGTGGTAACTAGCCACGGCCGAAGCCTCCCACCAAACCAGACTAGGGAAATTCTGAAAAATAATAAACTTCCAAATTGACTCCGCTGGGGATCGAACCCGGGACCTCCGCACGTTACGTCAACAGCGCTCAACACTGCGGCAGGGAGGTCGTCGACTACTTCAGTTAAAACCGAAACACTGTGACGTCTGAGTTAAATGTAAGGGAACCCTAAAATTGCAAATAAAAACTCGGTCCACGAAATTGGAATCTTACACCTGTTACCTTCTTAGAGTTGGAATTCGAGCAAATATCACTTTTACCATACCAATAATCCATGTTCAGGGCGGAATACTACCATTGCTTGAAGCAGTATTAATTTAATATTGTTGACGCTCTTGTTTCGAAATTATAATCCTTATTTTAGGGGAGACATCAAGGTACTTCATATAAATCTAACATTCAAAAACAATACTGCTTTATGCGATGGTAGTAAGCCTCGTGAACCGCTCGAGTTATCACATTTCACGTTTCCCAGTTTTCGCTTATGTGACAAAGGAAAGATGGTGTGGGAAAGCGATTGAAGAGCCATTTTCTTCGCTTAGATAGTAGTTTTGTAAGTAGCTTCATTTTTACGCATGTTGGCATAAGATTTATATAGGAATCTGTGGTACTTTTATATTCCAACTAGCTTTTGCCCGCGGCTTCGCGCACGCTATGTTCGGTTTTCATACATACTTCAAAGCCGTATTTTATCCCCTTAGGGAATTTTCAAAATTCGTTTCTTAGAGGATAGCTAGTATCCGTACGCCAAATTTCAGCCCGATCCGTCCATTGGTTTGAGCTGTGCGTTGATAGATCAATCAGTCAGTCACCTTTTCCTTGTATGTCATAGGTATACTTCTTAACTGATGCCTGATGATGATGAGTTTTGGTTCCCGCGGGAAATCGTTCATTTTCCGGGATAAAAAGCCTATGTGTTATTACGGACTATAATCCATCTCTGTGCCAAATTTCATCCAGATTCGTTCAGCCTTTCTGGCGTGATTGATTAACAGACGTCCATCCAGAAGTATCTAGATGTTGTGTTTATGGTTCGCGCACGAGTTGAATGCAGAGCTTATGTATGTATCACCATACATACGCTCTGCATTCAACTCGCGCGCGAACTATAGATGTGATTTGATTACGTGATATAGAGAGAGGTATTCGTGGAAAAAGAAGATAAAAGAAGCAACTTGGAAAAGTGCAGCGAAATTGAATTAAATGCGCATATTTCAAATGGTGTAGCATAAATAGGGCAGCCAGACGTCAGAATTTATTTGGAAGAGTCAAGAAAGAATATTACTTACTCATTTGTTAAAATTTCGGCTGGGGATAGAACACGAATGATTTATTGAAAGAGTTGGAGCCCTATAGAGGGCATGGAGCTATAAAAGGACTGAAGAGATGTTTAATCAAAATCTGTTGAATAGATGGGCCGTGAAGGCGTAACAGACAGACTGACATAATTTTTGAAGTAAAACTTCTTTAGAATCGTTGTGATTTGAAAGTTCGATGAAGCGAAAAAGCGACACCAAGAAGAGACAAATAATATTCATAAATAAATAGGATTTAGCCTGCGAGAGAATGAGATAGAATACAAGTTATATGTTCTACTAACAACTAATAGATGGCGCTGTACGATATTGTGCTCCTTTGTGATCAAAAGGGTATAAGCTGCTGTATGTGAATTGCACACTCAAACTTTTTTATTTATTATTACTTAGTATGGATAATAAGAATTCAGCCAATCAGAACAATGGAGATTGTATCTGTAACTAATGCAGGTTTTTGGTTTTTCGAAATCGAACAGGATTTTTTTTTCAGGACTTCCCAACTCCCAATTGACGTCTGGTAATCCTAGCATGTAAAAGGTCTTTACCGAGAATCGTGGCAAAAAGTAACTTTCAGATTTTATAGGAAAAAAATGGCTCTTTGATGGAAATTTAATAACGCTCGCGGTTATGTCCAATTAATTTCATCCCTATTGAAGCTTTTGCCTTACAGCATAAAATAGAAGTAAAAAACCGTAAAAGTTATCTGCTGCTACATTAATATCGCTAACGTCCGCATAAAAATGTTCTATATTAGCAAGCTAGCTTTTTTTAATCAATGTAATCTCTTCTAGGAACTTATTGAAAAAACTAGCGGATGCCCCCGACTTCGTCCACGTGTATTGAGGTTCTTTCCGTGGAAACAATATGAAACATGATGGTGATAAATGATAAACATAATTGATTATCTATCTTATCGGTATCGGTAACTTAGAACGAAAGCTACGAGAGTTCCAAATGCGCTCTGTGTCTGAGAAGAGCCCACAACAAACTCATCCGGTTTTATTCAATTATGTATCATCATCTCACAAGCATCGTTTATTTAATAGAACTATATTTACTTAACAATTACATTAATTAGCCGCTGGAACAATTCATTCCCATGTTTTTTTATCATTTACCTAAATAATCCTTTACATTGTAATAGGATTTTTCAATTAGTTAACGTCAACTGGAAAAGTAACTCTTTAGTTCATTGTGCTTTTTGTATCTCATTAGATCGAACTTCACGTAAATGCAATTTTCTTGCATTTTTCATTGAACAACATTCAATTTGAATTCCTTGTCTGGAAACTACGAGTGTAGCTGCAATTTGTATAATATTATGTCACGAGCAAGCAAGCTATTTCAAAAATGCCCGGACTGAGAAGAAAAATTATTATTTTTATACCTAGACTATTATTATTATTTTTACCTATTACTTTATATACTTATTACCTACCACTTAACAATTTCACCTTACTCACTTTCAAGAAGGCTGGAAGAGATTTCCATTTTAGAGATAAGTTTTACCTTTGTCCATTTTTTTTTAAATAGTTTTAAAAAATATTTTTTGTTAGGTACAAAAAATATAATAATATTTATATTAAAAAAATGTGTGTCAGCTCCGATGCACGTCTGGAGTTTACTCCTTACGACCGAAAAGTGTTACCGTGGAAATATATATGTCACCGTAAGATTGTAAATACCGTTAGATTATAATCTAACTCGCGAAATTGCCGAAAGATTACAATTTAACGTATTATTTTTCGGTAAATTGTAATCTGACCTGAGTGCCCTACCTGACTGTTTATGTCGAACCCTAACCTAACCTACAAGAAACAGACAAGAAAACGTAAATCCAATGAATATTTCAAAAATTGACACTCAGAACATTGAACGGTTCACACTCTTTCGACAGTTTACAATTTCGCGAATTAGATTATAATCTAACGGGTTTTACAATCTTACGGTGACATATACATAACGTAACTTAACGTAACGGAGAAAGTTTGATTTTACTCCCCGTAAATTTTCGATTCTGGAGGATTAAGCTTCAAAATTTAGTTTAAGAGCGTAAACACAACGGACGGCTTTTTAATGTTTCAGGAAAACCCGGCATCAACGTCGTAACTACACATCGTAAATTGTAACATCCCCGTCGTTCGGCTTTTCGTCACAGGAAACCTTCGCGTAGCTTCCGTAATTAATTAAAATGGCATTCAAACAGAACAGCTACTTTGAGGCCATCGTCTTTTATCGACGTGTTTTGAAGTAACTAGTAGGTACTTATTTAGGTAGTGTGTGCCATAAATTAAAAGCTCTATTTTTACTAATTTCATCATATTATGATACTAACCCATACCACTGCCATAAATGCAACTAATCACAATAATTGAGATGAAGTATACCTATGATTAAGGTTGTTGTGGATTATATTAATAAGAATTGATTGATGAAGGAATTAAATATTGTTAGTATTAGCACCATTGACGAACATTCTTGCACTATTTTTGGAATGTCATCGTTGTACAATGTTTCTAGCAAATAAACGATTGAATTGAATAGATCCAGCTTTTTGCGGAATTGGGCTACGTGACAAAGCCCGGATATTATCCATATTGCTTAACTTGTAGACTTGACCCGTAACATAGGCACGTATACTACGGACTTTACGGTATTGGAAAACAATCATTTAAAATTCTTAAAGATCGAAGCAACAACCCGGACGTTTTACTGTAGGTATTAAAGACGGTATTAATATAAAAGGCAAATTGATAAAAAATCTTTCCAAAAACCGACTTCCAAAGCCACTGTAAAGTAAAAAATAATTTTGATTTCTACACACTATGTTGAAGTCGGGTGAGCCTGATGCATCTACTTTGATCATCCTTGTTATACCCGTCCGACTTCAACATAGGGTGTAGAAATCAAAATTAGTTTTTACTTTACAGTGGCTTTGGAAGTCGGTTTTTTGGGGAAAAAAAAATCTTTTTAGTGTCAGGGTTGAGGATTTGGAGGCTGAATATGGGTCCACCTCGAGAGCTTCCTCTAGCGACTGAAAAAAACTTTTTTTCATATCGGTTCAGAAACCACGGAGATATGCACCGACATACATTTTAAAAAATACGCGCCGAATTGAGAACCTCCTCCTTTTTTGGAAGTCGGTTAAAAAGATATAGGCGTACGTACCTACCTATTTGTGTATAATTGTGTGTACGAAATCCATAGAATAGTAGTTAGTTAGTATAGAATATATGATTTTATGATATGATGTGACTACGTCCGCTTGGATTTTGGGTTTTTGAATAATCCTATCTATCCCACTATTTGATGTACCGAATTTCGTCAAAATCAGTAGAAATGGGCGGTGAAGGTCTAACAAAATGCGAACCCATCTTTTCAACAAATTTTGTAAAAGAACAATAAGAGGTTGCATTCTGAGGAAGGACCTATTATAGTAATGTTAACTGACATGATTAATATGTTGTATATGGATCATGTATCTGAAATAAATAAACAAATAAATTTAAAAAAAACATTTTTATCCCGGAAAATTAAAGTTTCCCTGGGAATTAAAAGAGCTTAATCAACGCGGACATAGTCGCGGGCATCATCTAGTTCGTATTTGAACAATAAAGCGCGCTCGTAGAGTACAGAACAATTTGTATTGCACATTATGTTATTGGGAAAACCGTTCTCTTATATCTTCTCTCGTTTAATTTATTTGCGCCCAGGCGTACCGCACTATAGTCTGTAAATGCAGACATGCATGATAGACTACATCTGCTTACTCTAGGCTATTTTGTAAAATACACGATGTTTTCATTAGATAAAAGCGCTTTTGTTTGTGGGTTCGAAATAAATAAATTGTTTTTCGCAATTAATTTTTATTTTACAAAGAAAATATTAGTATGGTGGGTCAGCATTTAGCTATAATTATTTTGTGGCGATGTGTATTTGTTCAACTTAAATATCGACGATGTAGTTTTATGCAAAATAGGAATAAGTGCTTAAGATCTGAAGTATAAGACTTATTTGCATAAGTACTGAAGTGGCGATGGGCTGGGCACATATTTCAGGGAACCGCTACGGAAATCGTGAAGGAGTTGACTTATTTAACATTTGCCTAAAGACTATAAGAGGCGTATGTCTATCGCCATGAATCTAATTCGTTTTTACGCGAAATTATTCGATGAAGGAAATTAAATGATTTATTTATTTATTAAGATATTCTTCAAGTTATGTTAACGAAACTTGGTATTTTGGCTTTCAGTAAAAAATCAAGAACTACGTTTGTCCCAGTTTTTCAAAATTCTACCCCCAAACGGGTAAAAAGGGGTTGAAAGTTTGTATGAAAGTCCGTCGTGTTTCAAGTTGAAAGTGAAACTTGGTGTATGAGCTGCGGGCTAAAAATGAAGAAATATGTGTTTCACAGTTTTTGAAAATTCGACCCCCAAAGGGGTGAAATAGGGGATGACAATTGGTATGAAAGGCCTTCATTACTCAAGATATTTTTCAAGTTATATTACTTTAACATTAACTTGGTATTTTGGCTTTTGGTAAAAATACAGAAGAATGTGTGTCACATTTTTAAAAATTCCACCCTCAATGGGTTAAATAGGGGTTGAAAATTTGTATGAAAGTCCGTCGTTTTTCAAGCTGCTATAGCCATGAAACTTGGTATTTGGGCTAATGATGAAATACGGATTTTACAGTTTTTGAAACTTCTATCCCCAAGGACGTCAAAAAGAGAGTTTGTCCTTCAATCACGCCGCAACAGAGCAACGGATCGACGTGATTTTTTGCATAGGTAACGGGTATAGTTGGGTATTTTGAGAGTGACACAAGCTTCTTTTTAGCCCGGAAAATTAAGGCGTGCCTGTGAGAATTAAAAAACTTAAGCCACGCGAACGAAGTCGCGGGCGTCTTCTAGTATTTTATATTATTTTATTTCCCTATACTCAGTGAGAGTGCGTACCTACGTAGATATAATTAAATGGAGAAAAGAGAAGCAAACTCAGCAGTTTCCGACACGCGTCGCTATCGTGCTATTATAATAATATTTCCTTTTGAGTTTTAAGCCAAATGAGCCAGGCTCGAATGAATGTTAAATACAGTCCAGTCATTAAGGGATAACAAACGGTAGGTCGTTAGCGCCCGTCCTGTGTCATTATTAGCACGATTAAGGCTTATACGACGCTGCTCACAGGGGTCCATGTTGTACCTATTGCTTTTCTGAAGCCATACTACCATCGCTTATAGACCTATTGTTTTAATATAGTTGACATTCGTGTTTTAGAATAATTTTAATCCTAATTTTAGGGAAGTCAAGGTACATGACATAAACCTGTAATTTTGAAGTATGGTAATATTTAATAACCCCCATGATCAATTTATCTCCGTCACAGAGGAAATTATAATATTTATTTCGTAATTTTTATAGTTAGAACATAGTCCGTGGTATACATCTGCATGGATTTAGGTTGCTTAAAATCCCATGGTAGCTCGCTAACAATACCGAGACCAAGGCGACGATGTCCTTGGTTCGATTCCTAGGTCGGGTCTCAATAATGTGCCTCATACCTATTGGGGTTTTCTTAACGCACGTAGTTCTTTCACGCAGTATATCATTTATAAACCTGTCGGTCCTCCGCCTGATCTTCATCTCTCGTCGTGTCGGATTTTCCGTTCCATCGGGCTATTAAAGTAAGGATTTCCACTATAATATAGTACCTTCACACTATAATATAATATCCTATCCTAACTAATTGAATCAAAATGTAATTTTAAAATATTACTCACATAAATCACTCTTAATATTTGCACGCCGAAACGGCAGAGTAGGTATGTTAGATCTGTTAGATAAGTAATCACTTAATAATTGTAAATCTTTGTAAGTACCCATATTCGAGCAAATAAAACTTTGTCTAGTCTAACGTGGCTGAAATTCCGTCGGCAGTAGACGCTAGTATTATGAGATTAAAAAACCCCGCATAAAAGAAAATTATATGTGCTCTTTATGTAAGAACTAAAAGCTTTTTGCGCCAGGACTCTCTAAACTTAAAAGCTCTCTGATGTGCATGGACACCCGATATTGGCTCCCTACCTGTAATAACAATGTTAGTGACAATGTATAAGCTACGTGTACATTAGATACGCCTAACTTGTAGCATGGGCGGATACTTTTTTTATTTCACTACAAGTTAGCCCTTGACTGCGATCTCACCTGATGGTAAATGATGATGCAGTCTAAGATGGTAACGGGCTAACCTGATAGGGGTATGGCAGTTATATTCAACCCTTAGCCGATACGTAGACAGAGTGTGGTAAACGCGTATATTCAGGCTAGAGATGACTACGAACTGAAGGCCAAGGAGGCCCAGATAGGAAGTTGGAAGGACTTTTGTCAGAAGCAAGATAAGGAAAACTTATGGGAGGGGATCTACCGGGTGATAGGGAGGACAGCCAAGAGAGTCGAAGACATACCACTTGTAGAAGACGGCACCACCCTTGACGCAAAAGGCTCGGTGGAGTTGTTGGCCAAGACGTTCTACCCGGAAGACCTGAGGGAGAACGACAACCAGACGCATCGGGAGATAAGGAACCGAGCATCCGAGGTGAACTCTCAACCAGCTGGGGAACAAAACGATCCTCCATTCACAAAAACGGAATTGCTCACCGCCTTAGATTCCCTGAATCCAAAGAAAGCGCCTGGCGCTGACGGCTTCACCGCAGATATATGCAGCCATGCCATTGTTGCCGACCCACAACTTTTCCTGGGAATTCTCAACAAGTGCCTGGAGCTTCATTACTTCCCGGTCATCTGGAAAGAAGCTGCGGTCATAGTGTTGAGAAAGCCAGGAAAAGACTCGTACACAACGCCCAAATCTTACCGCCCTATAGGACTTTTGCCGGTAATGGGCAAAATTTATGAGAAAATGCTGGTCGCCAGACTGAAATACCACCTTCTTCCAAGGCTGAACTCTAACCAGTTCGGATTCATGCCCCAAAGGAGCTGCGAAGACGCCCTCTATAAACTAATGCAACACATCAACACAAAACTCGATGAGAAGAAGATAATAGTCGTTGTGTCATTGGATATAGAGGGCGCCTTTGACAGTGCCTGGTGGCCAGCGATTAGAGTCCAACTGGCAAAGATGAACTGTCCATTAAACATTAGGAAAGTATTTGACAGTTATCTTGACCAGAGAAAGGTCACGGTAAGGTACAGTGGAGAAACGTTCACCAAGGCAACCAGCAAAGGGTGCGTTCAGGGCTCTATAGGCGGCCCTATCTTGTGGAATGTACTTCTGGACCCTCTCTTAAGCACTCTTTTGGATGCAGGACATTACGTGCAGGCGTTCGCCGACGACGTTGTAATGGTGTTCGACGGTCACACGGCGCAACACGTGCAAAGACATGCCAATGCCGCTCTCGAACTCGCCCGGGTTTGGGGTGTCGAAAATAAGCTCAAATTCGCGCCACACAAGACCAACGCGATGGTAATCACGCGCAAGCTTAAATTCGACACACCACGCCTGAGCATGGGCGGGATCGACATTGCCATGTCAAACCAAATAAAGATGTTGGGAGTGACGTTTGATGACAAACTCACTTTTAAAGTGCACGTGGCAAGCGTCTGTAAAAAGGCGGTAAACGTTTATAAACAGCTTGCAAGAGCGGCGAAAGCGAGCTGGGGTCTACACCCAGAAGTTATCCGTACGATTTACACTGCGACCGTCGAGCCCATTATTCTGTACGCGGCGAGCATCTGGGCACCGGCAGCCGTAAAGCTCGGAGTGCAGAGACAACTCGGAACGGTACAGAGAGGATTTGCACAGAAAATGTGCAAGGCTTATCGCACGGTCTCCCTGAACTCGGCACTGGTCCTGGCGGGGGTGCTCCCACTTGATCTTCGTGTACGTGAGGTAGCCTCACTATACAGGATCAAAAGGGGGGCGGCCCTGCCAGGATTGGGGGACAGAGAGATCGAGCGATTAACGCCAGCAACGGAAGTGTCACATCCCGCATTACTGGCAGACCTCGGGCTGACTTGCCTCAAAGACCAAAGCGACGTGGAGATGAACAGCAGCTGCGCAGTTAAAATTTTTACTGACGGCAGTAAGATTGGGGGTAGAGTTGGCGCGGCGCTGTCCGTGTGGGAGGGTGAAGCGGAGACCAGGGCTGTTAAACTCTGCCTGCCAATATACTGCACAGTATATCAGGCTGAATTGCTGGCAATCTGTGAGGCCTCGAGGCTAATAAAGAAAAATAAAGCGGCCACATTCGGAATATATAGTGACTCAATGGCGGCATTACAAACAGTTACCAACCTCGGCTCCCTCCATCCATTAGCCGTTGAAACACGCGAGAACATGGCGTATTCATCTCGACAGAACAAAGATATATCTTTGTTCTGGATCAAAGCACACGCAGGATTGGAGGGAAACGAGAGGGCAGACCAACTTGCTAAGGAGGCCGCGTCAGTGTCAACGAAAAGAAAGCCTCATTATGACCTGTTTCCAATCTCATTCGCGAAGCGACAGCTTCGACAGCAGACGATTCGCGAATGGGATGAGAGATACAAATCCGGTGAAACTGCCGGAGTTACAAAAATTTTCTTTCCGGATGTGGCTGCCGCGTATAGAGTTGCTAGGAAATTCGAACCGAGTTGCCTGAGCACACAACTGTTTACCGGTCATGGCGGATTCTCTGCATATTTATGCCGTTTTAAATGTAAGGAGAGTCCATCATGTATTTGTGATCCCGGCGTAGACGAGTCTGTTCCCCACATCGTTTTGGAATGCCCGGTGTTCGGCTACGACAGATATGTAATAGAGCAAGTCTTAGATGTAAAACTAACGATCGAGAACGTTAAGATCATTATGGCGGATAAACGTAGGAACAAATTTATAAACTACTGCTTGAAAATAATAGAGAAGGTTGTCAAAAGGAACAAGTAATTATAAGTATGATTTCCATATATTATGAATAATACATAGGTAAATCATACAATGATACCCAAAAGTGTTAGTAAATAAAAGTAGAGATAAGCGTAGTTTAAGATATAAATAGTGAATTAAAATGTAAAACTAGATAAGTGAAAATGTGTTAGTGTAAAATGTAACCTAAGCATAAGTTATGATATTAAAAGTAAGATAAAAATGTAAAACTAGGTTAATAAAAATAGTATAGTATATGATGTTAACCAGAAAATTGATATGTTTAATAAAGTATGATTGTTATAGTTTAAATAAAGAAAACCCAAACAACCAGTAGTATAAAGAGTAGACCGGAATCCCACCGGGTACAAGCATGAAAGAGATGAATGAAAGAAAGACTTAGGTATGCGGAATAAAAGTGCGAGAGGTATACGAGACAGAACTGGAGTGAAAGCGAACAATAGGCTAACATAGGCTCTGATTTATGTCAGAGGTAGAAAGCAAAAAAAAAAAAAAAAAAAACCCTTAGTCCCTTTGGAACCTAGCTTTTTAGGCACGTAATTTCCAAGTAGGTAGCATTCTAAATCCTACTCACGAAACATATGTTTGTATTTTTTAAATTGAATAGAGAAAGTTACTGTAATATTCTTACGGGGTGTCACCGGCTTTTTTTGTGAAACAACAAATTAGCCCTTGACTGCAATCTCACCGACGGCGATTGGCTTAAAATGACAGTTACAGTGTAATGATCGTAATCACCTCTGATCGGTTGACATTCTTGGCCAAAATTCATTGACATCTAAGTAATTGAGACTGTAACAATGATTGATTCAGGTTTTACACAATCGCCCTGCCGGTGTATGGGATTGCAATCGTTACCCTGCTACGATTGCAATCATCTCTGAATGGGTAACAGTTAACTTTGCAAAAGCCATTGTCGCAGCAAAAATATATTAAATTCAGCCAATCGCATGATAAATAATTGAGACTGTAAAAATGATAGATGCAGAATTTACACAATAGGGATCCTGATATCCGTGAAAAATTTACAGACAGACAGAAACACTTTCGCATTTACAATAATCATGAGTTTTAGTATGACCGTGGCATCGCGTCGTAACAAAAAAATAAATCAAACGAACTTAAGAAAAAGCGACGATCGAACAGTTTTGTCAATTCAAAAAAGCAAATCCAGAGCAAAATTTTCCATCAACTAGATGAGAAATGTACAGTAAAACCGCCCCGAGAAGAAAATGCGATTTACGTAGCGACTCATTTCCTGTTGTTTCGGAACGAAGTGTCCCGGAAATTAACGGCGAAAGAGATTTTAGGGTTCCGTTATCAGTAGCGTTACTCCGAGTTTTTACATTGCAAATTCGATTGATCGACGTGAGAGCTCACATCGCCAAGTGTAAGCGAATATTTCCATACCATGAGTTTATCAAACGGGCACGTTTTGTTAAAGTGAGTAAACGGAGTTAGTAAATCGTATGACAAAACGA
The DNA here is from genome assembly GCA_964035005.1 of Erebia palarica. NCBI lineage: Eukaryota > Metazoa > Arthropoda > Insecta > Lepidoptera > Nymphalidae > Erebia > Erebia palarica. The sequence continues at coordinate 7,542,199 of OZ035993.1, read as the reverse complement.
TCGCAACAATTGTCTCTCTCATACATTCGCAAAAAACTGAGACAGATACATGCGGCATTTTGGCATTTTTCATTGCGTAATTTGACAGTTTTTTGGCAGTTTGACACTGACAGCCTTGCGCACACTATGGTACGTTTCTTTATGGTAGAATGTCATAAAAAAGTATAAATGCCAAAATCTTTATTGTCTCTAATCAAAACATTCAAAAAGCTTGGGGTTTCCAGTGTTGCCACTTTAGCGAGTTTTTTTATTATTTTAGGGAGTTAAATTTAATGTTTAGCAGCTAAAAATATTCTGGTGCTCACATAGGTATTGATTCCGTTCAAAATCGATATCTGAGGATCCTGGCAACTAGCCGGGAGGTGGCTAAATTACAAAACATGAAACTGTAACCAAAATTTTTTAAGTCAGCGCCATTTTGAAATTCCTTGTTACTGTACCGATTTCTAAATCAGTAATCAATATCTAAATCAGTATTTCTAAATCAGTATTCGAATCAAGTTTGTAACTATCATTAATAGAATCAAATTAGTATCAATTAGTGGAGCATGTTAGTTAATAATTTTGGTAAATCATTCGAATTATTTGTATAATCAAATAATTCGAATGAAATCATTCAAAGTCGCCGATCGCTAGGATAGGCTGTGTGATAGGCCCGCAGAGTTGCCAGACATATGAGAAATCTGTCAGAAATCAGCACATTAATAAATTCATTACTCATCACTAGTTGTCATTAAATGCAAGATGCCTACGTTATGTCTTTGAATCCCCGTTATATGTATTTCTATGCAACTATTTATCCGCAGGTGAACTACTGGGGAATAAAAACTCAGTGGAACTAGTATTAAGTACCCTCGAGGTACCTACCCCAACCAAATGCATACAACATTAATTATTAATAATAATAAATAATTCCAATCTGTCTCCTCAGGGGGACAGATATCTCCCGCGAACATGCAAATCGATGCTGAAAAGTGTGATTTCAAGGAGTGGGATATCGGACGTACGTACTACGAGGGAAAATAGCAGCCAGTACCGCCAGACCACACTTGACTGTTGCAGTCCGAGGCAGAGAGACTTGTCCTCTCAATTGTTGCCATTATAAGAAAATCATGGATGTAAGATGTAAAATGCCACAATATTTCAAAATTCATGTCTACTCTATGTCAGTCATTATTTTAATCTTAAGTCTGTGTTTTATCTATCCACGGGATCATGGTTCCCAACTTAGGGCTTTTGGCCCCAAATTTAGGGCGTAAACAAATGCGAAGGGCTTCTTTTAGGGCCCTTATATTTTTAGGGATTTTTTGGCTTCTTATATTTTTTACCTATTTTTTATTTCTTAGATCTATCATCTACTACCGATTCTTATTATTAAGAATGCGGAGTTGAATGAATAACAAGTCAAACAAAATATTGGTTGTATAATTATTATAATTTTTTGAAGTTACTTGTTCAATATTTAATTTTCTAAAAATAATGTTTATTGTAATTTTTTCTTACGATCAATAAGAAAACCGTAATTCCAAAATTAAGATTTTCATTATTAGCGAAAATTTGAATCATTCATTGTGAATCTTAATTTTGAATGTACGTGTATGTAAACAAGTGAAATTAATTTAACGAATTAAAAAATACGACTGCCCTGCTATATTATTTTCGGAGTTTACCTCCTTATGAAGCGATTTGCATGCCTTTGGAGTCTTATTCACATTTTTATTAAATGATATTTGTTTGTGAATCACTGGATATTGAACTATAACGTTATATATTTTTGGAATCTACTCATCATTTTCTAGATGATGATTATACAGTTAATCTTATTTTCGATTTTTTTTTCAACTTTAGTCTTTAATGCGGGACCATGGTCACCCCATCAATTTTTTTAAAAATTTTACTAGCCTATGTCACCCGGAATAAGCTAGGGATTCTAACGATACCTCATTTATCAAAATCGGGTCAGGCGTATAGAAGTTATGGTGGAATATACAAACTCACATACATACATACATACATACATACTTACATACATGAACCCTGAAAACAATATACGCCTTTTTTCAGGCAGTCGTATAAAAAATATATTTGGGGCTTTTTGACTTATGTTTTAGGGACAAATATTTTCGAGAGTTGGTAACACTGCTCGTGATATTGACCAGCATTTTTGGTCGGTATTCTACATCAATCATTGTTACAGTATCAATTGTTGTGATTGGCTAAATTTATGGTGTTCTTGCTACTTCAATGGATTTTGTCCAATAGTGGAAGAGTGTTATCCAATCAGAGGTGATTGCGATCGTTACACTGTAGCTGTCAGAGATACGCGGTCGCGCTGTAGTATCTTAATGTACTCTGGTTTATTTACAATTAATAATTTTCGTTTCGGCTCCTATGTAGTGGGTAGTGGTATTCGGATTCACCGGTTTAACTTGTTTTTTAATTATAATTGATTGTACATGGAGGGAAAGCGAACATAAACTGTTCCTAAAAGTAAGTAGATGCGAATGCAAAATGTAAACTGAACTAATTTTCTCGACAAATCTTTCTGTTTACCTATTATTGATATTAAATTAATATTTCATATTTATTCAAACGTGTTCGTCTATTTTTATCGCCATAATCAACTATTATTCTCTTCATTTAGATCAAGAAGCAACAAATAAACATCTTAGTCGCCATACGACCACCAAGCCACTGTGGTGAGTTCACAGGACTGATAAGCGCCAAAAGGGCGGACTTCCAGTGGCAAATACCTAAAGATATCCTAAAAGAGCATGGGCCAGACAGGACTGTCGAACACTGAAAGCGGGTAAGATCACGACATATTACAGTACTTAAACTCAAGTAAACTACAATATACACAAAATAAAATGATATACAGTGGCATGCAGTTCATAGAGGCATAAAAGTACTGCTACCCAAATGGATATAAGTCAATATGTATTTATCATCAAAACAGCTAGTAAATAGGTATTCTGACCTACTAATGCCTACTCTAGTTTCAAACCCTGTGCATGCCACTGTTGATATATACTAATTTTATCCACAAGAAAGTTGCAGGTACATAATAATATTATATTTTTATTTGCAGACTTACAAAGATTTAAAAAAAGGTGCCCGCACTGAGAACACTGCAGCAGTTCGGGCACTCAGTGCAACTGGAAATGCGGAGACCCCACTGTCTCGGAAGTTAGCACCAAAGTGCTTAATGTAATTGGGCACAAGTCCTCAATAGTCTATCGGCATTGGGCCAGAATAATCATTGATTAGTTAGCCAAATGTGTCTACTCATTTTGTTTTAATATTGTGTTGTGTTTGTAAAATAAATTGAAAAGGTTGAAAAGGTAATCATACAAATATATTTTAGTTGAAATATGTATTGATTAATCTGTCTCTTTTGTTGGGCAATTGTCAGCAGCCTTGTTTGATCCACAAAAGATGCGATGAGAGGATTGTTCACTTCACTTGTTACATCAGAGTTGTTATCCGTGGGCTGTTCCATTGGAATTCTGAAATATTCAAATTTAATAAATAATTAACACATTTTTGTTAAAAAAAAATTAATATACACAACAGACAAACTAGAGGCAGATGTGTAGGATTCCAGTAAACAATTTTATGAGTATCAGTGTGTTTTTTTTCCCTTAAATTATGTAAATTAGCCCGTTAGATATTGTGGCCAATTCTGTTTAACACAATATCTAAATTAAAATGACAGCTTTAAATCTATTGCTGGTCAATTCCACAAGAAAAATAAATATAATGTAAAAGGGATAGCAACTTAAATAGAGCTGTCATTTAAATTTAGTTATGGTGTACAACCAGTGGCGTGCAGTTCATAGAGGCACAAAAGCACTGCTTACCCATATTGAAATACATCAATGCTCATTTTTCATCATGACAGTCAATAAATAGGTATTCTAACTAATGCCTACCCTAGCTTCAAACCCTGTGTACAACAGAATTGGCCTCAATTATTTGGTTTGCTAAAGAAAATTAATTTAAAATATCATACCTAAAAGATAGTATTGCCTGATTTACATGCAGGCATTTCAGTTTCAAAATTGGAGTTTTAACTTTAGCTTAAAGATGAACTGATTGTGGAATCATACTGGGTATCTTGGGTTGATGTTAATGATGTGGCAGTCAACATCCACAGCCTGTAACATTTAATCATGAAGTAACCACCAATAGCTCAATGGTTAATGGTTGTAAGATCTATCGCAGGTCTATTGTTGTACCTATTTCTAGCACAAGCTTTATGCTTATTTTCAGGGGAGAGGAAAGTATATGATTATAACACTATAATCCATACTAATATTATAAATGCGAAAGTGTGTGTGTCTGCTATGCTTTCACAACCCATCTACTCAACCGATTTTGATGAAATTTGGTACAGGAGTAGATTGTTTTTTTTATCCACTACAAGTTAGCCCTTGATTGCAATCTCACCTGATGGTAAGTAATGATGCACTCTAAGATGGTAGCAGGCTAACCTGTTAGGGGCATGTCAGTTATATTAAACCCATAGCCCTATTCGGTTTCTACACGGCATCGTACCGGAACGCTAAATTGCTTGGCGGCACGTCTTTGCCGGAAGGGTGGTAACTAGCCACGGCCGAAGCCTCCCACCAGTCTACCTGTATCCTGGGGATGGACATAGGCTACTTTTTATCCTGGAAAATTAAAGAGTACCTGCGGGAATCAAAAATCTTAATCCACACAGTCGCGGGAATCATCTAGTTTTTTTTATATACATATTTCCTAACCACATTAGGATGGTTAAGTGCCTCTGTGACTTCATGCACATATTTGCTCAGTTTGCTGTCCAAGATGACAGGCCTCACAAACCATCCTCTGATAATCGCCATTGGCATAAAAAAGCAGTGCACTAAGCAGCTGTAATTTGACAGAATTATGTTTTAGGTAGGTATTTAAGTGTGTATGAACCTTTGTATTTTAGTACAAATGTAGGTAGGTAAATGCATAGCTCTACGTTTAGTAGATAAGTAGGTACGTTGCGTTGTTAATACAGCGACTTAGAGTTACTAATAAAATAAATACATAGTTCTTGGGGCTGCCACAATAAATATAACCTAAATACTATGTGGAATTAACAATACTTTCCAAATGAATTGTCATACGTACCTTCGTCTCCAGCGATACTCTTTGCGAGCCTTTGAGGTCACTGTTTACCCTCAACATTTTGCACAAATAAATAAAAGCTCTCTTCGTGAGCCGATATAGCTGAACGAAATTTTTTGTCTGAGACGCGGTTAACTTGAGCCTTAGCACGCCTGTCTTCACGTCGGTCATTCCGCAGCGTCCATTATCTTTTTCCAAGCAAAATAAAGCCTCGCAGTCATAATCGAGTCCCAATATAATAGTTTATCACTGGAATATTTTCGGTGAGTTATGAATCCGCTATCGAGTGTGAAAATGACGTCATTCTCGCACTTTGAGATGTCAATCTGTGTAAAAAGTAACACTCGGAGTGCCAAAATAGCAAATGACATTACTCATAACGTATTTTTTGTACGTTTGGTGAGTTAAAGACTCGATCTTTCTCATCGAATTTCACTTGGAGTGGGAATGACTCGGTGACTTTTTGTTCACCATGTTGCCGCTTGGAGCGCTGGCTGTAGATGTATGGAGGAGCTCACTCTCACCTCACTTTAGTGAGACGTATTTCAAATTCGATCAAACTCGGAGTAACCGTACAGCACCAAAATGGTAAAAAGTTCGTTGTGCGTATTGTCTGTATTACTCGTACTTGTATATTACTAAGGGTATTGTCGTACGTGAGCGACTAAGGATCTTACCAAATCTATCAAGCGGAACCGGCTTGAGCCGGTCAGAAAAAGCTTTGTGTATACGGTAATATGGCCGACGCGACGCTAACGGCAACCGACCAACGGCGGTACCGGAAACGGCGATTTGCTGCGTTCTCACTCTTCTTACAGTTTACTTAAAGCTTATCTGCCGGCTCCACCCGGTTCAGAGTCGATAGGTTTGGTGAGACCCAAACGCAACGAGGCGACGCGACTCGATACGACGAAGCAACGCGACAGTATCAGGCAATAGCTGACCCCTTCACATGGCCGACAAATTGTCGCGTAGACAAGTTTGCCCGCCGTTAAACATTTGCACATACATTCTAAAACAGAATTTTACTGAATTTTGAGCTTCTTACTTATGCTTTTGTGTTAATAATGATTTTCATTCATAGATATAGATTATTACGGAACCCTAGTTGGGTGGGTCAGGCTCGCGTTTGGTATTTTTATTTTTGGCATCAGACGTTTTGCTATTTCTCTGATAAAATAAAGTTACTGTATCTGAATAAGATATGAGTTATGTGACTCAGAGTTGATGTACATAGTATATAAACAGTTATCGTTTTATTCAAATCAACTTCTACTTAGTTTTGAATTGTCAAAGGAATCTACACATATTTTACTTATTTACTTAAATTTATTGACCGTGTGAAGCGAAGGTCTCTGAGTCTACTTGAGTGAATACGCATGATGACAGTATCCAAGAATCAATGAAATTATGAATTTATCTAATGAAATAGGATGCATGGATTATAAAAAACTTATTTATTGTTCTATTTCGAGTGAGATTGTTATTTATTTTGATAAAATAAAACTATAAAATACAATCCGCCATATTGTGTAAAACACCACTGAAGCGAATGACGTCACAATTGTTTTCGAGCTTTGATAATCGGCAAACAATCTCTATAAGTACAGGTGTTTTAAATGTTTATCAAGTATTTTCGTGTTTTTTTGGTTTCCTAAAGATCATTTCCATAATCTAGTTTTGGTTTACCGAATCCAAAATCAAGAAATTATAGTTATTAGAGGTTATGTTAATGAAATGTTGGTTTTTAAAACTATACCGTATAACTTAATATGAGCGGTGATTGCCTAGTAACTATGACGTCTGTCTCCTATTCGGTGTGATTCGATTCTTGGCACGCATCTCTAACTTTTTGCAGTTATTTGTGCTATATTATGCTAAACAGCATCACTACATAGTATAAAACAAAGTCGCTTCCCGCTGTCTGTCCCTATGTATGCTTAGATCTTTAAAACTACGCATCGGGTTTTGATGCGGTTTTTTAATAGATAGAGTGATTTAAGAGGAAGATTTATATGTACTTTTTATCCCGGAAAATTAAGAAGTTCCCGCGGGAACCAAAAAACCTCAATCCACGCGGACGTGGTCGCGAGCATCAGCTAGTATTAGAATAAAGCAAAAACTTACGTCAAGTGATCTTCGCAGAAATAAATAGTAGAATTTAGCCCTATAGCTGTAGGATCTCGCCGTGCAAGATTAAGCCACTTAGATCGCATTGTTTTTTTAAATGGCGCGTGAATAAATAACTTGTTTGGAGTTAATTTTGATGTGTTATCACACTGGGGGATCGCACACGACTTACACACTTTAGAATTCATATTATTCACACAAAATATCTAAATTGCTGTACGAAGACTTATTGTTTACTGCACACAGTACATTAGAGTACATTGGTAAAAACAATATTGACGTCACAAACGACGCCATGACAACCGCGAGCGTTTTGGCGTGATTTTTAAAATTTAAATTTCAAATGCCAATTTTATCTACTAAACCTTATTTTTCTGCTGAAATAAGATATTTTTTCGATATAGTAGATACTTCCGAACATAATCTGACCATTTTTCAAAATCAGTCATCATGCCTATTTGCACTCAGAACTCTCAATTTTCTGAAAGGCTAAGCCTGAAACTTGATCAATTATTTGAATTATATCCTGTACTTGAACAACAAATACTAAAATTAGATAAATATTATAAGGAAACGAAATTATTTAATTTCTAATGAGCTTCACTATGAACTTCACAATTATGTCAATAGATGGCGCTCTGTAAAAGTTTATTCGTTTCTCCATTAACTCTTTAGCTCTTTTGCGTCTAATGTTAAAAGTTAACTTTCCTCCGCACGATTAGACAACAGCGCTCAACACTGCGCTAGTTAGGTCGTCCAAATAGTATAAATACCAGATAATGCGCGACTTCGTCGCGTGGACTAATATTTTTACCATTGATAATGGTTATCAAATGCAAATCGCCTTTGACGTATTTTTGCCCATAGCTCCGAGGATTTTGGGAGGATCAACATGGGAATAATACAAAGAGTTGAGGCATTTATGGAGACACGTGTGAGTGTTATTTTTATTAAATTCCAAAAAAGTACCAGTGGATTTTTGAAAATCGGCTGGTACTTTTTTTGGAATTTTGAAAAATGTATAAAGAGTCGGGTTTTGGGGGGGTGTTTGTTTACTTTAAGTATATTGTAATATTTCGGAAAAAAACCGACATAAGAAAAATTGAAAAAAAAAGAGTCCTAGAGTATTATTTTAGCTACAAAATGGCGAAAATGGAATTTTGAAAGTCGTTTAATAAATTTTTGAAAAAAAGAATTTAGAATTTATGTTTCAGATTATTTTTTTCGTAAATTTTTGTATTCATTTTCAATGCTGCGATTCTTGCAGGGACTGCGAAAATGGTGAATATTTGATTCCCGCAGGATCTTTTAAATTTTCCGGGATAAAAGCCTATCCTTTCTAGGGATACAACTTATCTCTGTACCAAATCTCGTCAAAATCGGTTTAAAAGATGGGCCGTTAAAGCGTAGGAGACAGACAGACATACTCTCGCATTTATAATAATAGTATGGAAGTATGAATTATGACATGACCTTAAGACAATATGTAAGGTGAAAATGAATGTAAAGGTGTTTCATATAAAATGAAAGTCTTTATTGTGTACGCGTGAATATTACAGGGAAACGTGATACGTGGCTGTCGTAAACAGCTTCGGGCTTATAATAGGATTACCTTTGTAACTTATAGGCATGTATAAGTTTCGTTATTTGTAGGGGTCTGTATCACTCTGTAGCAATTAATATCGTAAATAGGTTTAAAAATTTTAATCAAATAATATTGTAAAAATGTTTTTCTGTCCCTTGGTAAATATATTTTAAATTAAATTAGCTGATGCCGGGAAAATTAATTCCCGAGATAAAAAATAGTTTATGACACTCGGTGAGAGGCTTTGGCCGTGGCTTGTTACCACTTGCCAAGCGATTTAGCGTTTCGGTACGATACTGTATAGATAACCGATTATAACTGCCGTATTTTGGAATTTATAATTTCTGAATTTTCCCTGGTCTGGCCTGGTGGGAGGCTTCGGCCGTGGCTAGTTACCACCCTACCGGCAAAGACGTGCTGCCAAGTGATTTAGCGTTCCGGTACGATGCCGTGTAGAAACCGAATAAGGGTATGGGTTTAATATAACTGCCATGCCCCTAACACCTGTTACACCTAACCTTAGCCCGCTACCATCTTAGACTGCATCATCACTTACCATCAGGTGAGATCGCAGTCAAGGGCTAACTTGTAGTGGATAAAAAAAATGAGTGCAGCGCGAGTAAACAGGTAGGTAAATGATAAGTTATCGCCGGTCCTTAGCTCTCGAGCATCTGATAAATAATGTTTGAGAGCCCCGAGTACTTCCATATTTACTACGTTATCAATATCAGTTACGTTACTAGAGCACCTGCAAAGTGGATTGTACTTTTACAATAACAGCTATAGCAAAAATAATATTGAATATTACTCAATCTATCATACTATATAATATAATATATCCATACTAATATTGTAAATATGAAATCTGTCTGTTACGCTGTAACGGCCCATCTTTTTAAGAGATTTTGATGAAATTTGGTACAGAGGTAGGTTACATCGAAAAGAAGGAAATAGTCTTTATCCCGGAAAATTAAAGATTTTCCCTGGAAATTAAATAACCTTATTTTAGTGAATATAATATTAATTGTTATAATTTATTCAGACTTATAGCAACTACAACATATATTTAGAAACTACAACATACTATCTCGCCCAAACGGTAAGCTTTTTTAAGTCCATATTCTACCACATATTTTGGCAAGATCTATGTTGATCAAACAGAAAATCATCTTACTCAGGGCCTAAAATATATCCTCCAAATTATTATAATAACATTGATTTTCTTCTATTTAGTTTACTTTGCATTGTTTATCAGACAGGTTGATAATTCAATTATAGCGGCCTTGAAACGTGACATAATAAAGCTATTATCACACTATTATTCACTAACCTTAACCGGCGACGAAGACAGCCATAACTGGAAGAGATCTGACGTAACCGACGTACTCCTCGCTTCATGGTGAGGCCTCGGCGACAACGTACCACACGACGTTATCTTATGTAGCCTATTCACTTCATCAACATTAGCACACTCCCTTATATACCTTTCCAGTAACTTTGGCTTGCTTTCCAATAAAGATTTCAACTCTAGCAAATCTTCGTCCGTCGTATCATCCGGAGAAGTCCTGTCTATAACCTCTCTGTATTCATCAGCAGCACATTGCATTAATAGTTCGTTAGTTTCTAAGACGTCGTATACGACCTTATTGCCTAAATCGGGACTAGACTCTTGGTAATAATCACTATCACATCGCGCACTACCTAATTCTGTTTCACAACCATTCTGTTCCGTTATTTCGACTATAGTTATCGGTGGGTTTTCTTTAAGCATGTTATTGTTTTCTGCTAGTTCGTCGGGTAACTCGTATACCAGTTGCATTAACTGGTGCGTACGTTTGAGGTGTTCTTGATGCTTGTCGGTTTTGGTATCGGGATTGTCATCGGGGAAGTTTGCGTTTGGTTTCGTAGTATCAGCCTTCTTTGCGACCACATCGATCGGTTCTTCGGATGTCATGGCAGGTGCAGTTTACTTGTTTGTTACGGTGGTAATGTTCACGGTTTTGGTATATTCGGACATCTTATCTTGCACGTCGATATGAAATCTGTAACAAAAACAGAATTAATGAACAAATGAAGCATGATATTTGAATTTGCACTAAGCTGTTCCTAAAGTCTTCATACAGACACATATACAAAACAGGAATATTTTGAGTTAATAACGCTTTTATTTCGAGGGTATTAATTACAGTTTCCAAACGCATGAGAATCAAGACACGCGGAAGCGTGTCCAGCCAAAGTTCAAAAAAACTGGCGAGCAGCACCGTGTGTAATATTACACGAACCATTTGGAGCCACTTTTGACCCCCTCATAACTCAAAAACTATTTCACATAAACATGTCAAATTTGGCGCATATATTGAGACCCGTGAGATACATATTTGCTCCAAATTAAATAAGCACACCTCAAATGGTTATTTAGATATAAACGTACAAAAATCGTCATTTTTATGATCTACCTAGGTATAGATCAAAACTCTGACACGGGGCATACTACCATTGCTTAAAGCCGTATTATTTTAATACTGTTGACGTTTATGTTGTAGTGTTATAATCATTATTTTAAGGAAGTCAAAGTACGTGACATTCAACCGTTATTTTGAAACAATACTGCTTTAAGCGGTGGTAGTAACTCCTTAACTATTGAAAATGACACATAATTATTATTTTAATGTAAATAATAATGAATAATAATATAGTTGCATTAAAACCTTACCTTCGTATTCATGCATTTTGTGCAACGAAACGTCATTGACAGGAAAGAAGAAACGTATTTGAAGTCGTCAGTTCAAGCTGTCAGTCATTGTGATTTATATTCATTGTATAGAGTGGTTTTAGTGATATCGACTGTTTACCGTGCTTGTTTTCAATGTTTCACTAAAAACTTTTGATTTTGAACTTTTGCAATCATAATTCATGAGATGTAGAAATGTGCTGTAGAGGTAGTCTGACCATAGATGTAATCTGTCAATGTCAGTGTAACTCTAGGTACACTATATATTTTTCTTGAGAATTCTCGTCTTTAATTATCTTGTACAATGAGTCGTACAATAGAATTACTGGTGGGTGACACACTGACCTTAAACCGAATAATAAGTACCTACTAATGTAAAACGTAAACTAAACTAATAGAAAAGTCCTATTACAGTGTAAAGGATTATTTGAATGATAGCAAGGCATTGGTATGAATTGTTACAGCGGCTGATTATGTAATGTTATATTATAAGTACATATATATAATTTCAAATATTTGTAAGATGGTGATAATAAAAAAAAGCGGAGTTTATTGCGGGCTCTTCTCAGAACAGGGCACGTTTGGAACCCTCGTAGCTTTAGTTTTAAGATACCGTAGTTAATTATCACCATCAGCTCTTATGCTCTGTAAGCTTGACGTTCAGAAGGTGTACTTTGTAGGTACATATTTTGAATAAATATGTTTTGAGTTTGAGATTGAGTTCAATAATTTCTGTACAAAAAGTAATGTTATCCCATCAAAAACATAAATGTAAAATGAGAGCCAAGTTCAAAATTGTGATATATATGCCTTGGTTGTTGACTTCAGCGACAAAAGAAGTGAGATCTAAATGGGTGCCAAGTTCAATGGTCAGTTCTGCAATTTATTTATCCCATCAAAAACATAAATGTGAAATGAGAGCCAAATTCAAAATTGTGATATATATGCCTTGGTTGTTGACTTCAGCGACAAAAGAAGTGAGATCTTATAAAACATCTACGCTAGAGAAGGGAGAGCTAGGCTACTAAATATAATCTAATCAATAGCCACAGAAAGCTGTATCGTGAGTAATTGGTTAATTGAACTTAAAACTAGCAATTTGTTGAGTTACTCTTAGACCTAGATCACAGATTAAATCCTAGATGAGCGAATTACCTAATGTATAGACTATACATATAATAAAATGGCAACTGGCGAATATATTTATCTATACTTTATTAATATATAATAATACTTATTACTTTATTAATTGATATCTTTAATGTTTACTTTTTAATTTAGATTTTAATGTATAGAAATCGTGGTGGACGGTGGCCTAACCTTTTCTCATCCAAAGCGAAGGCTTGTGCTCAGTACTATGCCGATAATTATGAAAACCGGCACGCCTATGGCTGGCTGCCATAGGTATACGACTTCAACCATAGGCGTAATGTACCTAACATATAACTATACGTTGATAAACTGATTAAATATAATATATATACGGGTGGAAGGATTGATGGTTCCGTCAGAACTCTCCCTCAGTTCCAACAACAACTGTTCAAAGTGTAGCGCAGGGCCTTTGCACTTAGAACATTTTTCTGTTGTATGGGGATGTTAGTTCCACAACTCCCTAAAGGATGGCGCTCATGGCGCTTATCTTGTACTGAAAGTATGTATACTTAAAAGTCTGTGATCAGGGTCTGTGATGGCGCTGAACTAAGTGTTCGTTCAGAAGCTTATGTTTTAGATAAATTAATGATTTTGCCATTTATATAAACACAAAGCTAATAATATATAAAACTTTTTTTTTTGAGCAGAATATGAGTTATCTTAGATAATTTATAAAGATTTATCTGTTATAAATTTAGTTTAGTGGAATGAGTTAGAAGTTTAATGAAACATTTATATTTTAATTTCCAAACGTGGACAGCCGCCATTTTAAAGTTTGAAATTCGACATTGACATTGACGTTTTCTGGCATGCCGGATGCCGGGTGGACAAAATTATTATTTTTTTGTTTCGTTACAATGTGAAACTATATTATTAGAGTGTGTATTATGTGTGTACGATGTGAAAAACATGAAACTGTGGAATAATTGTTATACTTTAGGTATATTTTTTGTAATTGAGAATACAAGAGAAAATAATCAACATGCGTTTCATTTACTAACATCTGAACATCTTTACAGTTTGTGTTTATCGTATAATAATTTATTTTAATTATTACAAGGTCACATAATTCTATACATAATTATGTGATCTTGTAATAATTAAGATAAATTATTATACAATACACTTTGTAATATATAGCAAACATTAAATACAAATACTATAGCATTGTGGTTATATATATATATACACACATATTTTAGTTGGACAACTTCCCGATAGATGTCGCTGTACATGGAAAGTCGAGTAGCAACTCTATACCAGTATATATAATGTACTCTGTGGTGTAGCGGTATAAAAAGCCAGCACATTAACCTTATTACCTCACCATCAGTTATAATAATTATTTGCTTTCATCTGAAACAAAAACAGACTTTAAGACTATACCTATAAGTACCAATTTAAACTAAAAAGTAAAACATTATCTGGGTATATATTTTGTTTTTTCTTGATTTTCTCAAAAAGCGCTAAACAAATTTCAATAAAATTTATATAGGACCACCTCTGAAGTCTATGATCTACCAAACGAAAAAAGAATCATCAAAATTGATTCGTAATTGGCGGAAATATAGCATAACATACATACCAAAAAAAAACCAAAAAAGAAAATGCAGTCGAATTGAGAACCTCCTCCTTTTATGAAATCGGTTAAAAACATATTCAAGCGCCGAATTTTCTGTAATGGAATGGGAGGATCATGGGGATAATGCGTAAATGGAGTCAAATAAAAAGTGTTTGCCTGATAATGAATATTAAAAGGGCGTACGTAGGGTTGCCAAAACACATGCGAGCTTTTCAGGCCGCCTCTTTGAAGTTTTTTGAAAAGGGTACAAAGTCGGTATGCTGAAATTAACATCGGCATCATCACGGGTATCATCTATTATCTATCATAAAGAAATTGCATTTACTCGCAAGTTCTTTATGAAAGGTGCCTAATAGATGATTCCCGTGAAATCGTCCGCGTGGGTTTATATTTTTTAAATCCTAGACTAGATGGTAGTTGAAAGTAAAGCTACCATTTCGTTGGGTATTATAATTATTATATTGGTGTTTTACGGTAAGGAAAAAACTCATTATTGATTTTCTGGTATGCTATGTATACTATCTCCTTCGCCAGGGTGTGAGGCACCATCTCCAGTGTCGAGTAATTCATATCCTCCATCAAAATCGGTCGACCCGTTTCTAATTTTGATACTTTAAGCATACGCCCTAAGCCCTTTGATCGCTTCGTAGAGATCGATTCAAAGCGATAAGGCCGCCAATTATTATACCTACTGATTTTTATTTTTAGTTTTATTGTTTGTGATTTTTCTGTTTTTGGTGTACAATCCATACTAATATTATAACGCTTTCACGGCCCATGTGTTCAACCGATTTTGATAAAATTTGGTACAGGGATAGTTTGTATCCCGGGGAAGGGGCTATACTTTTTATCCCGGATAATATAAGAGATCCCGCGGGAATCAAAAAATTATCTGTTTAACCGATTTCGATGAAACTTGGTACACGGGTAGGTAGTTTCCCGTGGAAGGACATATTATGTTACTTGTTATACCAGAAAATTCAAGAATTCCCGCAGAAATCAAAAGCCTCATCCACGTGGACGAAGTCGCGGGCATCATCTAGTAAAGAATATTTCATTCATTCAGCAATCAATTTTTATATATGTCACCGTAAAATTGTAAAAACCGTTAGAGTATAATCTAACTAGCAATTTGTAAACTGTCAAAAGATTAGGTACAATTTAAAGCATTATTTTTCGGTAGATTGTAATATGATAGGTATATTAACCCGATAAAACGTGTCTGATTATTTATGTCGAACCCTAACCTTACCTACAAGAAAGAGACAAGAAAACGTAAATACAACGAATATTTCAAAAATTGACACTCAGAACATTGAACGGTACACAATCTTTCGAAAGTTTACAATATCGTTAGTTATATTATAATCTAACGGTTTTTACAATTTTACGGTGACATATATAAGACTAGCTAACTAGCTAATGCCCGCGACTTCGTCTGCGTGGATCGAGGTTTTTGTTTCGCGCGGGAACTCCTTAATTTTCCTGTATAAAAAGTAGCCTATGTGCTATTCCAGACTATAATCTATCTCTGTGCCAAATTTCAGCCACATCATTGAGTAACAAACATCCATACATCCATCCAAACTTTCGCATTTATAATATTAGTAAGAAGTAAGTATTAGTAAGATTTCTATATTGCCTCTTCTTACCGGAAATCCTCACCTCACCTTTATAAAATCAAGACGGTCACACCACATCACGGACGATGAAGGAGGTCATCGAAGACAGAGCTCCTACGTCAGAGATTTAAACTAAGTTACTGAAGATGTAACAAAATGATTGAGGTCAAATTAAATTACTCTTGTTCTACGGGGCAAATCCACAGCCCTCTGAACTCAAAATTGACTTGTAAACTCAATTTTGACGCAAATTGAATTAAAATCTTGTTCGTTTACAGAAAGGCCAGCTTTGTTATGAGTCTTTGCTAGGTATAACGCGGCTCTTTTATACGAATTAGAAGCGTTTAAGCCCTTGTTTACCACGCTAGCCAAGTGCGGAATGGCAGACTTCACATGCCTGTGAGACAATTTTGCAGAATTCGGGCTTAGGTACATGGTTTTACTTCGTTCTTAAAGCAACTGATCCATACTTTAAATGCGAAAGTGTGTCTATCTGTCTGTCTGCTACGCTATAATAGCCCCTTTTTTTAAGCGATTTTGATGAAATTTAATATAAATTTCCTGGGGAAAGACATACATTCCTTTTTATCCCGGAAAAAATAGTTTCCGCGGAAATAAAATTAACTTAATAAACGCGTACGTAGTCGTGGGCATCATCTTGTACTTAATAAATAGTTAATTTGCTTAGTAACAGTGTGGCTAATTCTATTGCACATACAATCTAAACTAAAATGATCTAATGACAGGTCTAAAATTAGTGCTATGCTACCGCTGGGAGTATTTTGAAAGTGGTAACAATAGACTTTAGAATTTAATGTCATTTTTGTTAAGTCGAAGAAATCATCTGAGAATTTAAACGGTGCAAGAATTAACAAAATAGGTTCACGCGTTTAGCCCGCAATGCGACTAATATTTAGACTTAAATTTTTACTTTATCTTATACATACAAAATCGTTTGTCCTGACTGACTGACTGGTCTATCAACGCACAGCCTAAACCGCTGGGGTATGAAACTTGAAGTTTTGACAGTAAGTTTCAGTAGGAAGGATTTTTAAAATTCCCCACCCAAGGGAGTTAAAAAGGCATTTAAATTTTGTATAAAAGTCCGTCATTTTTCAAGTTATATCCATGAAACTTGGTATTTTATTTTGCGGCAAACAATAAAGAAGCACGGTGTCACAGTTTTTCAATATTTCACCCCCAAAGGGGTAAAATAGGGGTTGAAAGTTTGTATGAAAGTCCTTCATTTTCAAGTTATACCCATGAAACCTAGCATTTAATCTTTCGATTAAAAATCAAGAAACAGGTGTTTCAGGATTTTTGGAAATTTAAAGGAATTTTTAGAAATTTCACCCGGGCCGGTCCGTTAGTTTCAAAGAAAGTACATTTCTATAACTTATTAACAAAAGTGATTTTACTCCGGGAATCACGTACCGGGGGAGGAATTTATTGCAGCCTCGGGTTGCGGCATATTTAAAGCTACCCTTAAAAGCAGCAGTGCGGTAGTGGTTTCAGATAATTGTGTAGTGTGTACTGTGTGTACCTACAACAGAATAAGCGACATTGCAAACTATCAGTTGCTAGTGGCACGTGGCAACCCTGATTGTAGGGCTAGAAATAAACGGCTGTTAGCTGCAAATAGCTAGACAGTTTACAGGGCAATTTATGGAAGGACGTCTCTAATGGAGGCATAATTTGTTTATTCTCTCAAGTCCAACTTTGTTTATGTACAAACAAGTTATTTTTGAAACGATTAAAGTAGATTAGGAGGAGATCAGCCATAGTTCAAAAGATTATAATTTAACTTTTTTTTATCCGCTACAAGTTGACTGTTATCCCTTGCCTGCGATCTCACCTGATGGTAAATGAAGATGCAGTATAAGATAGTAGCGGGCTAACCTATTAGGGGCATGGCAGTTATATTTTACCCAAACCCCTATTCGATTTCTACACTGCACGCTTGGCGGCACGAATTTGCCGGTAGGGTGGTAACTAGCTATGGCCGAAGCCTGCAAAGCCTAAAAATTCAGAATTTTTAAATTCACAAATTGACCTGAAATTAAATTGAAATTAAATTGTTGGGGATCGAACACGTCAAGTCAACAGCGCTTAACACTGCGCCAGGGAGGTCGTCAAAAAAAGTTTAAGGTGCATGGTTTCGGATTCGAGTTTCGGATCCAAATCGGAGGCTAAATAAAATCTTGACTGAGCTATATCACTGCTTGCTGTAAGTATATAAGCAGCTACAGAAAAACTGCGAGCTGATTACGTAATTGCAAGGGTATTTACAATAGTGAAAGTGACTGATGCTCATTTGCGTAAAAGCGATCGCTACACGGACAATATTGTTAGTCAAGAATTACGTCGATACGTTGCTCTTTTGCCGCGTGATTAAAGGACAAACCAACAAACAAATATATAAAATATATAATTCGCATTTATATTATTAACTAGCTGATGCCCGCGACTTCGTCCGCATGGATTTGAGGTCTTTTCGAGTCCCGTGGGAACTGGTTTTTTCGTAGGATGTACATGTCAAAATATTTGAAGATCTCCCTATTGTCTCGTATGTCTTATTTACTTTTGTATATATGGAGATTTTACCCAATTTTTTTAACTTTTCCGTACATTTCTGTCAAAAACTTTCTTTCATACAATCTTTTCTTTTCTGACAACTATAAACAATAAAAAATCACAATGGAAGCAAAATGAATACAAAAATTTACGAAAAAAAAATTTTTGAATAACACATTACAAGTTGAATAATAGGAAAGGACAATGTTCCGTCCCCATACAAAGTTCGCCTAAGAACCAACAGTCAACAACAACAACTACATTACTTACAAGTCCTACAACCTTTCCAAAATTTTTCAAAAAAGTATTAACCGATTTTCAAAATTCCAACTCGAATGCACTTCTCGCCTGTATCCACATCTTTTAACACCATTACCATGACGATCGGTCTATAATCATAGAAGGTACATCACATTTTATATACGGGAATACCAGTTTTTCTACAATTCCATATCTAAAGGGATTTTCAAAAATTTTCGCCATTTTGTAGCTAAACTAATACTCTAGGAGTCTTTTTTCAATTTTATCGAGAAGTTGGTTTTTTCCCGAAATATTTTCAATTTAGTAAACAAACACCCCCATAGAACGCGACTTTTTACATTTTTCAAAATTCCAAAAAAGTTACCAGCCTATTTTCAAAATAAATTAATATATCCTATCTCGATAAATTCCTCAAGTCTTGGTACTATTCCCATCTCGATCGTCACAAAAACCTAGGCGCTATGGCGAAAAATACGTCTCAGGCGATTTGCATCTGATAACCATTTTCAATGGTAAAAAATCTTAATCCACGCGGACGAAGTCACGCGCATAATCTAATATTAAAATAATATGCCTCTAAGCGATGAGAGTAATGCCCCCTGACACGCACACGACCAATTTTTCACAATTTAAAACATCACCTTAATGAAGATTATAGATGTTATCGTGAACAAAGAGCCGGTCATATTATGAGACCACTTACAGCCCTTATAAAGATGTCGGTCAATAACTGTTACTTTCCATTGCCACCGGTTACCGGCTGTTTATCGTAATGTTACTTCAACTATCCATCCGATATACTGTAAATAGAGAAAAGCAGCAAATAAAAGAGAGCAAACCACCAGAGTTTTTAGATAATACTATAAGCGGTATAAGAAAGTGGAGTGTCGAAAATCCAGCAGTATACCATTGCCTATATCAACTGTGGACGCGTATGGTGATACGAAGTCGACTGGCATACTGACGATAAATAATAAAACAAATTGGATGCACACAGTTCAAATTATTAAGTAATGGAGATGTTTTTTTTTGTTAGAAATTAAGTAAGTAATTTAAAGATTTTATTTTTGATTAGTTAAACATAAAAAAACTGTATGGTATAATGGTGGTCACATGCGATCATGGTCAACATGCGATATAAACAGCAAGCCACCACCGCACAAATATTCCAAAACCCATTCAACGCACGCTTCCCGCTGACACCGGAGTCCGGAAAATTCTCAGCCCTCCGATCGTGTGAGGAAATCGTAATCGTTTGTCAAACAGATAATTCGGCCTGTTTAAGGAGTTTATAGATGCCTCCACGTCAAAACACATGCACGAACTCTTTAAACAGTTCGAGTAATACGTTTAATGCTGTCAAATGATTAGGATTTGACAGCATTAAACGTATTAGTATAGACAATTGGGCCTCAGATGTTGACTCTACAATACTCGAATTTTGCAGGTTTCTATCTCTCTGATTTAGCGCCTCATAGGCCATAGCGAATTAAGCTTCTTGTTTCTTGGTTATGGACTTGGACTTTCGCAAAGTGCTTCAAAGTTCAAACTTTCTAACTTCAATGTTTTTTATTCAATTAAACTTTTACAAGTACTTTTGAATCAGCGAGTGAATCTATCACTGGTTCGGAATGCCGTTCCTACCGAGAAGTACCACCAAGAAACTCGATGGTTGCTCTAACCAATCCAAAATTACAAATGGATGTCTAAAACTTTTAGACACACTAACGCACGGCAATACATCGGACAAAAAGTCTGTTAGCGACAATGGAAAGTGTGCCTGGGAGACATTGCGTCAAAGCCGGGCCCAAACCAGAAATAAACTAGACAATATCGGGTAATTGGCGGGTACGTTGGGTTGTTTGCGTGGCCTCGGCTCACTCCGCTTGCAAATACAATCGTCGTTTCGTATGTCATAATATTTAAGTTCGTTTAATCATGTTTAAGTTCAGGCGGTAGTAGCTTTGGCCAAGACAGGTTGACAGATATCCAGGGGATCCTGGGTTCAGCCCCTCGATTGTGTAAGGAAATCGTAATCATTTGTCTAACGTATGATTCAACCTGTTAGGAATTATTTATGATGCCCGCGACTTCCTCCGCGCGGACTGATGTTTTTTATTCCCGCGGGAAGTCTTAAATTTTCCGCGATAAAAAGTAGCCTATGTCCTTCCCCGGGAAGTAATCTATTACCAAATTTCACCAAAATCGGTTCAGTAGTTGGGGCGTGAAAGCGTAGCAGACAGACAGACAGACACACTTTCACATTTATAATATTAGTATGGATTAAGCAATCATACGTCACTTTGCTTTAAGCTTTGTGCAATCTGCCACACCTAACCTATCTGCCTAGACCAATATCTTCTGATTATTTCCTCTGAAATCTTTACTAGAGTCTAGAATCGGTTTAAAAGTGTTATTTTTTGGGGACATGTAGGGTTATCCTGCATCGTTAGTTACAGTATATATTATAATCCACATCTTTCCCTCTCCCGATTTCTGACGATTTTCCGGCGATAAAAAGCAAAGAGAGCTTGCATCCAGGAGACGGGCATATAGGAATGGACCTATGTGCCCGTCTCCTGGACGCAAGCCCTTTGGCTTTCGACATATTATGGCTCCATAAAATAGGATAATTGTAAACAAATTATAAATTTCCTCTTTCCTTACGTAAGTAGTTAGTAGTTACACGTATCCTTTTACAATAATATTTTTTTCCTTGTGCAAAAAGATTATTATATCACATAATTGGACAGCCAGGGGGGTTACTATCATCGCTTAAAGCAGTATTAATTCAAAATGACAGTTTAATGTCACGTACCTTGACGTCCTTAAAATACGGATTATAATTCTAAAACACGAAAGTCAACGATATTAAAACAATACGGATTTATGCGATGGTTTAAATTAAATTTTTTCCTCAAAGGAAATCAAATGAAACTTGTAACCTTATTCCTAACATACTAAGGGCCTGGACAAACAATATGCGGGACCTGTCACCGGAGCTTCGTCTGGCGCAACTTCTGTCTTTCACTTTCCGCTGCAGTTACCTAATACAGGCTGTTTGTTTTTATTGCGGAAAAGTTTTTTTTTTTATTCCTTTGTTAGCCTTTCTGCGATCTCACGCGATGGTAAGGGATGATGCATCCTGACATGGTATCGGGCATCGGTGGGCATTGCGTCCGTCAAACTGTTGATGTCATTTTACCGTAATCGAACCTCAAGCAAAAGATGTATAGGTCCGCGCAATGTCCACCGAAAATACAGCTTAAGCCCGGTAACATTTCAGACTGCATTATCGCCTACCATTAGGTGAGATCGCAGTCCAAGGCTACCTGTTAGTGGGAGAAAAAAAATTATACAACTCTTCTGAAATCAAAATATCACAGCCTGCAAGAATCTCTTTAGGAAGTTCTTTAATATTTGATAACAACAGACACGATACAGTGCAAAAAGTAGTCAAGATTTTTGAAAACTGTTCAGTGGTCAAATTGTTGGTCAGTCTTGACGCTGCCCTGTCTGTTTGTTCAACCCTTATGTTTGTACGATGATCGTTATAAAATTTAATATTAAAATTGTAATGATTCACAATTCGATAGATTTTAATTAAGTTACGGGAACTACGCATCCGTGAATCATATCAGGTCAATGTTTTCTAAAGTTTGAGGCACACGCAACGCGCAACGGATATCTAATGCTACAGTGCTAACCACTGCGCCAGGGAGGTCGTCAGAATCGTCAGTAAATATGGATTGTTTATTATTTAAACAGTCAGATGCGATGGATACTCTCAGTGAGAGCTTGGAATTATTTTCGATAAATATTGACAGAAAATTCCGATGCTCTGAAATAACAAGCAACCCTAATAGAATAGACATCAAAGGATGTGTGTTTTGATTAGGCTCGCCATAATATTATGACCGCGTCTTGGGTCCAGATTTCAGGATGGGACTGTTCATAGGGTTGTCAATTCAAATCAATTCAATTGTTTATTTGCAAGAAACATTTGTACAATTAAGATGACAAACTAAAAGAAAGAACATGTTGCGTCAGTGCTACTAATAGTCAACAGCTACTAATAACGCTGAGAGGGATATTGTGTGTTCTGATTCGGCTCGCCATAATATTATGACCGCTTTTTGGGTCCAGATTTCAGAATAGGACAGTACTCTAGGGTAGCAACAGCTACAAATAACACTGAGAAATTAATTACCTGACGTATATATATGATTTTTTTCTTCCAAAAGCGTTTCCTTTAAACAAGAGAACTTATCCTGACCCAATTTTAGTAGAAATTCCGAATTTTCCAATGAAATATTTGGTAAGAGAAAAGCTTTTTGAAAAAGAAAATAATAAGATGACAATATTGGACGCACACAGTAACTACATTGTAAAATACTTTATATGGGGCCAGGTCACACCCGGGATCTTGTGGTCTGTAGTCAAAATATATGTATCAAAAATCCAGTCTTAAATTTAATAATTATAATTATTTGGTGTGGTAGTGTACGTATAGGATACTATCTATGTTTCTCTCCCTCTGGGGACATCATAAATCTGCCGCGGTTGCGGATTTAACATCATAAATAAATTTTGTTTAGAACACCCTTTCATTTGATACCCGTATCAAATTAAAGTAAGCTAATGAAGTGAATACAAGAACATTGCCAATTTTTTATGCGACAGAGGAGTTTTTGACCTGTAAATATTACGTGGGATATAAATTACGTACGGCGGAACGTGGACAGTGGACACTACATATGGCCTGAATTATACAATTTATATACTTACTAGCTGATGCCCGCGACTTCGTCTGCGTGGATTGAAGTTTTTTTGGTTCCCGCAGGAACTTTTTAATTTTCCGGGATACAAAAAAGATAGCCTATGTGTTATTCCTACTATCCTTATCTATCTCTGTGCCAAATTTCACCCAAATCCGGTGAGCCGTTGGGGCGTGATTGAGTAACAAATATCCATCCAAACTTTCGCATTTATAATATTTATATTTGATTTAATTGTATAGTTAATTAAATTATACCTACATTTAATGGCCTCATCCACAAGTGCCAAGTCGCTTAATTAGAGGACTATGTTAAGAGTTTACCTGAGGGACAGAATTCGCAAAGAAGAGATCCGCAGGAGAACCAAGGTCATTGACATAGCGTAATAGAGTTAAATAAAGAGTTGCTGATTTGATTTATTGGCTTGGTTGAACTTAAAAACGCGCTTCAAGTGTGAAAGTTTGTATGAAATACATATTTGTGACGTCATAAAATTTAACGCACTTTTTTTATCTATAGGTTAAAGAGGTTATCAAACTTAAAACTGTCCGAGGATGTGAATTTTAGGTCTTTTGGAAGACCCTCTATTTAATCATAGGCTACTTTTTATTTCGGAATCCTAAAAATCAGAGATTCCCTGCACGAAAATTACGAGAATTACTTAATGAACTGAATCCACAAGCATTCGTAAGCATAATCTAGTAAGTTTATAATCGCAATTTTTATATAGTAGTAAATAATAGTAAATAATTTTAAAATATCCGGAAATAGGGATGTGACCCAAGTCCCAAAGGAAGTTGAATGACCTGTCACGCAATATCCATAAAACAAAGCCTAAGTCGCGCATCTGTCTCCATAAATCCTCCACTTTCACACCTCATTGATCTTCAATGAGAAAACCCGCAATGCCTCGAGGAAAACATTTAAGAAAATCTTGTAGGGTGTAAAGGACCTCTCTGATGCTGGAAGGAGCACTATCTTTTAGATTGGTTTGGCATGTTGGGAGCTTAGCAAGAGGATTATAAAATTTTCTTAGGCCGGCCATATACATGGCTAGCTTGAAGCTGTCAGGATGGACTGCTTCAAGCTGCGATTTCATAGTGAACTACATTCTTCTACGTACACGCATACATGGAACCGCTTGAGCAATTGCGTTCATGTGGTTGGCAGCAGTTATCAGTGGTAGCTTCAAGCTGTTGACTATGACTGCAAGCGGTCCGTGTATGTCGATCATTGGCTAACTGCTCGAGTAATCCGTGTATGACCGGCCTTAGATGACAAGCTTTGACCGTGGCTGATTGGCGTACTTACCGCAAAGCGATTAAGCAATGATATACCTATCCTTGTATCATGGTAAAATCATGTGTAACAATCGCAATCATTAATTGTCTAACATCTTTCGCTATTGGCAAAAAATATTTGTCACAGAAAAATATAATTAATAGATAAGTAAGTACATGAGATTATAACAATGATTGATGCAGCTTTTACAGCTGCTGAGTTTCGTTTCGGCTTTTTTCAGTAGAATGTTCTTTCTGAATCGAGAAATGATGTGGTGCGTTTTGTCTAACTAGTAAGTACGTAAATAGTGTATTTCACAGTTTATCAAGTAACTAATCTAAATTCTGACGAAGCGTGCAATCTGTTCAGATTATTATTGACTAGCTTTAATACCCGCAGCTTCGCTCACGTGAAGTTCGATTTTCACACAAAAATCAGATCTCTATTTTAGGCGCCCCCTACCCGTAAGGTATTTAAATCCTTTCTTAGCGTATGCAGGCCTACGTCATAAAAGATATCTGCAGGCCAAATTTCAGCCCGATCCGTCCAGTGGTTTGAACTGAACTGTATGTTGATAGATCAGTCGGTCAGTAACCTTCTCCTTTTATATATGTCACCGTAAGATTGTAAAAACCGTTAGATAATAATCTAACTCGCGTAATTGCAAACTGTCGAAAGATAACAATTTAACGAATTATTTTCCGGTAGGTTGTAATTTGATAGTTATTTAAACCTGACAAAACCTAAGGCACTACTTGATTGTTTATGTCGAACCCTAACCTAACCTACATGAAACAGACAAGAAAACGTAAATACAATGAATATTTCCAAAATTGACACTCAGAACATTGAACGGTTCACAATCTTTCGACAGTTTATAATTTCGCGAGTTAGATTATAATCTAACGGTTTTTACAATCTTACGGTGAAATATATATTATAAGAGTGGATTAATGTTTTTTTTGTTAGTTTAACAATGATTTATTAAGTTACGATAAGGCTAAAATACAGAAATGTAAAAGCCTTTAAATAAAAGATTTAAAAAAATGAAGGTAAATAATCAAGTCCGAAAGATAGGTACTACCCGTCAATTTAGGTACCATTCGTGACTCCTTTCAAGTTCGTTCTTAAATTTTAGATTAATGTTCTCGCATCCAAAGCCGGTCCTCATTCTGAATTCTGTATATTATTTAAAGTTGTGACGAAGCGACCCTTCTCAGGAGATTTCATCACTTCATTCATATCTCAGCAGAGCTTTTTCATTTTGACTAAAATATATTTTATTTTATACTAAGGTATGTACTTACTGTCTAGTTAAGTAAGGGCGAAAACACATTAGAGACAAAAGGTTCGCGTCTGATGGGAACAACTTGGATCTTATGTGCTGTCACCTTATGTGAGTGTTCCATCAAAATTGTTTTTGTATACCCCGATTAGAAAATATTCTATGCGAAGTGTTTTTCGCTCTAAAAACAGCTGGTTCATATTATAGTACTTAATCATAATACCAACCTGTTAGATACCTACTTTCAGGCAGGGAATGATGAAAATTATGCATTGAGCTTTTTTAACTAGGGTAAGCAGTACCTTTATGCCTCTATGTCGTGCACGCTACTGCGGCCTCGCGTTCCGTGTGGACTCTCGTCCTCAGTAGAGATACATAACTAAGTAGCTTTCTTTTTTTTACGCCAGTACAAGTTAGCCCTTGACTGCAATCTCACCATAAGGTATTTGACGATGCACGACTCTAAAATGGTAGCGGGCTAACCTGTTCATACCCCGAATCGGTTTCTACATTCGGCATCGTACCTACAGGAACGCTAAATCGCTTGGCAGTACGTCTTTTCCGGTAAGGTGGTAATGGTAACTAGCCACGGGCGAAGCCTCGCATCAGGCCAGACAAAATTCAGAAATTAGGAATAAATTCTCAAATTGACCCTGTCGGGAATTGAACCCGGGACTTTCTGCGATCAGACCACAGCGCTTACCACTGAGCGAGGGAGGTCATAAAAAGTACCTGCTATTTATTTGGTGGACATACTTCTAAGAAATAATGCACAATTCCCCAAAGACTTGTCTAAGCATCTAAGATTTCTGCGGAAAATCGAACATTATTTTATTACATACGTTATTTTGTGATACCTACTCGAAGTCTTACAAAGGGCGTATTACAAGGGTACATTCTGGAGTACAAAGTGGGATATTAAAATAATCACATAATGTACCTAATTACTCCTTTGAAATCTAATTTCTGTCATTTCGTGCCGAATTGAACATAAATCGTTGTCAGAGCATAAACTACCATCGCTCAAATCCTTATTGTTTTAAAATTGTTGACGTTCGTGTTTTAGAATTATAATCCTTATTTTAGTGAAATCAAGGGTAGCGACATAAAACTGTCATTTTGAAATAATACTGTTTTAAGCGATGGTAGTCCCCATCAGTCGTTGAGATAAAATTCTAAAAGTTCTAAAGTTCAGACTGTACTGGGTGGAAAATTCCAGAGGGCCACGCGGGAAAAGTGAAGATATGAAATATAATTTAAAGGAAGGAAACATTCCATATTTTATGTAAAAAGAAATAAATCTGTTTCCAAAAAAAAGCCTATCATGTACTTAGGCGGCGAATCGGATCAACTAAAAATGCACTATTTCATCGATCCAACCGACAGGGTCTCTGGTGGAAACGCACTCTGATTATACGTGGTAGAATTTGCCTTCATGGTACGCGCTTTGTGTAAGAAACCTAGCTTTCTTAATTCCAAGAACCTCTACATTAGCGATGTCAATCCAAACCCAATCGTGAAATCGGTGTGTGTGACAGCGCTGAATAGAGGCGGGATTGGGCCCTTTATTATGCTAAATCCAAATACTTGTACGAGCCCTCACATAGTTCCTTGTTAAATAAGCGTCCCCACAGGTCTATCAATTTCTGTGGCACCTTTGAAAAATCTTGACTGCTTAGAATTGGATTGCTGATTTTTTTTTTTATTTCTAGTCATACCTATTAAAAAAATATGAACCGGTTCAAAAATATCGAAAATCAGACTTAAAAAAACCGCGCCATTAGAACCTCCTCCTTTTTTCGGTAAAAAGAAGCGTCGACACTTACAACGCATTGACAATAAAATGAGAAACTAAGAATGTAGGCTTTCTCTTGTAGATTTGAACTGAGTGAAGCTTAGTTGAAATACCTAATATTATGTGAAGCCTGCCTTCGTATAGTTCTAAATACAAGTAGATAAAAGGAAAAGGTGGCTGACTGGCTGATTGACTGACCGATCTATCAACGCACAGCTCAAACAACTGGACGGATCGGGCTGAAAATTGGCATTCAGATAGCTTTTATGACATCCGCTGAGAAAGGATTTTTTGAAAATTCAACCGCTAAAGGGGTAAAACGTAAAAATATAGGGGTTTGAAATTTGTATGATAATCGAACTTAACGTAAGCCATGCCGCGGGCAAAAGCTAGTAATATGTAAGCGCCGTGCCGGCACGGGTCTATTAAATCCAATCGACAAATCGGAGTGTGTGAGATCGCTGAATAGAGGTGGGATTGGGTCCTTTATTATGCTAAATCGTGACTGGAATCGATTTCTGTGGATGGCAGGTGGCGCCATTGAGAAATCTTGGAAATTGGCTGCTTGGAATTGGATTGCAAATTTTTCGAATCATATTTAAAGAGACTAGATATTTAAAAAGCAATACAAATAAAATAAAAGGAATAACTATGATGAAAATTTACATAGGTTTTCTCTATGTAGATTTCAAATGATTTTAAAGTATTTGGATGTTAATTGGATAGATATTTAACCGAGTATTGCGAATTTTTTCGGGTCATACTTTATAGTCGACAGTTACAAAGCTATACAAATAAAATGAGAAACTTAGCATGTAGGTTTTAACGTAGAGTGGGGCTTGGTTTATAATATAAGCAATTGTTTGAAGCTAGTCATACTAAAGTAAGTAAAGTAAGCTAAGTATCGCTAGGATATGGAACGCTCTTCCGGCTTCCGTTTTTCCATCCACTTATAGTATTGGTATCTTTAAATTAAGAGTGAATAGACATACTTCCAGCAGGTCTGATTGCAGCCAAGCGCTAGTCTATAAATAAATAAATAAAATCTTTGTTAAATAAGCGCCACCATGTGTCTATTAAACTTGATCGACGAATCTGAAAGTGTGAACGCTGAATAGAAGCTGGATTGAGCACTTTATGCTAAATCGTAGTTACGAATCGATTTCTGTGGATGTCAGGCCTCCTTTATAAAAAGTTGGCTGCTTCGAATTGGATTGCGAATCTTTCGACTCATATATTTTTTTAATTACATAATTTATAGGCTTGCGCTTGACCACACTGATCGAAAGTGATGACGCGGCCTAAGATGGGACGTGCTTGCCTAGATGCCTATTCACTCTTGATTTAAAGATACCCGGATTGTAATTGACAACTTAGCATTATAACTTTGGCATTTTATATTACATAATACATACATATTACATACATACTTTGGCATATTTAGAAAGCAACGACTATTAGACTTTATCGGAATAGTGAAAGCTAAAAGTCGATTTTTAGATACTTACTGGCGTATAAAAAACTCAAGTCTCAACTAAAAAGTGTAGGTAGTAATCGCGTAAATAACCAGCCACGGCTGAAGTCTCCCACCAGGTCAGATCAAAGAAATTTCAGAAATTACTAATTCCCAAATTGATCCAGCCGGGGATCGAACCCAGGACCTCGCACGATAAGACAACAGCGCTCATTACTGGGCCAGGGAGGTCGTCTAAATCTCTTTGACTGTGTAGCTGCTGTCATGCAATGGCCGCGACGCCACGCGATTTCTATGTATACGTCTTTAAAGACAACTCATAACATTGATGTAGAATTTTAGTACCTATACTCATAATAATATGATTTCCGCTTACCGGCGAAACCGTCGCGCCGGGAATTTGTTAGTGACAGTAATTAGTGGGTACAAGTAGTGCCTCGTTAATAGTTACATTAGGTACTACGTGAATCAGACCGAACCATAAGGAAAACGCATTGCACAAAACGTAAATATAATAGGTGATAACTATGCTAACATATCCAATAAAGGTCAATAAATTATTCAAATTATTCCTTGCTTCCTAGAAAAGGAGCTGAAAGCAGAAAAGTAGTTAGGTCAGTAGTTAAAATCAGTTAAGTTTTTGATTCGAAGCATAAATCATAGAGCTTTTTACTATACTCAACGTCGTCGGTGTTAAACCCTCTTACTAAGATCAATGTCGTGCCAAATGTTTTTTTTATTCGTGGAAACTCTCTGATTTTCAACCTATCTCTGTACCAAACATTAAAATCGGTTACATAGAGGCAGACAGAGAGGTAGACAAACAGACAGACGGACACATTTATCTCGCATTTATAAGTTTTAGTGCTTATGGGAGTTTACTTAGATGTCCACTGCCAACTGAGTGTGGAATATTGCATCCAATCAGTTTTACACATGTATTATGTAAGCCGTAGAGACGCGGTCTGAAAATGTTTACCAGTTTTTAAATTCTTTAAAAAACTGCGTGCGTTTTCAAAGTTATCAAAAGTTTTCAAACATCAAATTCAACAAAAAAGCTTACTGACTTTTTAATAATAAAATTAATTTCCTAATTTCAAGTTTGACACCACATCGCATTTGTTAAAGTGACATTTACTAAAAATATTGAAAGAGGTTTTCTACATGATCCTGTCTGGTTGCTACGTTTGCCAAAAAAATCTTTGATCTATGCCTAATTGAACCTCATAAAATGGGTCCATGCAATTGTTGATAAACATTTTCTGACTGCGTCTGCGCATACTGAGCCGTTAGCGCGTACGCTGTACATAGAGTCGTAGATAGAGGTTAATCCCATATATCTTGTCAAGATACTACATAATAGGTAATGATCACCACATGACTATGAGGCCAAGTGGAATACGCACGTGAGCATTCAAACGTGCTACGCATAGTAACGTGACAGAAGTAATCGCTGGTGCCGACTTTTATTAGATAAGTGGGTATCAAACGGTTACGTATTGTGCTAAGATTTCCTAGTTATTGCATAGAATATATATAGTTAATATATAGTTTTCAATAAAGTTGCTCGAAAAATGTACTTTTTAAGGCAATAAATAAGCCTTCTAAGTTAAAACTTTCAAGGCTAAATCGTAAGGCCCGCATAACATACGTTTTTCAATATATTTGTGAGAAAACATGAAAATAAAACGAAAACAGTTTAAAAGTAAGTATAGCTGTAATAGGTACCCTACTGGTAATGCCCGCTACCATCATCACTAGGTGAGATCGCAGTCAAGGTCTAACTTGAAGTGGAATAAAAAATATATATTTACATAGGTATACTCGTATGTTTAATAAATAGGTGATTTTAAGTAACTCAAACCAATAAAGTATCTACTCAATGATATATTTCTTTTGACTTCCCAAATATTTCGCTTTCATAGCCCACAATAAATGTTTATATTTATCTGACTATACAAATAATGCCATGAGTCTGTACGTTGGATCTGGAACAAATTTTATGGTCGTTGATAGCGATAAAATGCACATAATCGCATCATAAATATGTCGTACTCGTATGTTTAACTACGTCACGCGTGTAGACTTCTTTTGGGACTTATCACACTTATTTTTTTTAACCATTACAAGTTAGCCCTTGACTTCGATCTCACCTGGTAACTGACGATGCAGACAAAAATATTAGCGGGTTAATCTGTTGTCGTTATTGCATTGTAGTTACATTAAACCCATACGGCATACCCCTAATCGGTTTCTACACGGCATCGTAAGGTAGACCGTACTCATCCGGACCGGTAATCATGTGATGATTGATGGATGGATGGAAACATTTATTATAAACTTGCCTTTAAGTTTAAGAAATCCATTAAAAATATGCTACTGAAAAAAGCTTTTTACACTGTTGAAGATCTGTATAAATGATAAAAGAGCATGGATTTGACTCGCTCCAGCAATGCTTAGAACTGCGGTTACTTATGTAAATATATGTTTATATTCAAACGAGCAACCATCGAGTTTTTGCTGGTTCTTCTCAGTAGTAACGGCATTCCAAACCAGTGGTAGATTCACTCGACTATTCAAAATCACTTGTTAAAAGTATACTTGAATAAAAAATATTTGACTGGATTTGGACGCCTAAAGGGCAAAACATGTTTTGCATCTGTAAGTTGGAACCCATTTTTAAGCAAATAAATGACCTAAGAGAAATTAGGCGAATAATATTTTTTATTATTATTCGCCTAATTTCTCTAAGGTCGTATTGGTTTGCCGTCCCATCGTATAATTAATGACATGAGTCAGTCGAGATTTCACCATGTATACTATAAAATCTCCTGCGTAGATGACTTTTCCAATGAGATTGGCCAGGCCGCCGTGGCCGAAATTAGGTCAACAGGACAATTTACATTAGCCGAATAATTGGCGGGTTTTCAAAGTATACCTACTAGTAGAGACGAATTAACCTTCATGAGAATTTCAACTCTAAAAGGATTGAAATTATAACGTAACTACCTAGTACCTACTGTACTGTTTACTTAGCTAGGTAGGTCTTGGAGGCAGGTATGTGTCATATGGATAATTTGACTTTTATTACCTCAAGGTAAAGCGGTCGCGAATTACAGAGAAATGATACAAGTTTGTCAACAAGCAATACAAGGTTCTATATTTTATAGCTTAGGTGCGAAAAGGTATATAAAACGTATTCTCACAAGGTAAGTATATATTCTTCTATACAAATATTATAAAGAAGTAAAGTTTGTGAGGTTATAGGGGGTAATCTCAGGATCTACTAAAACGATTTTGAAAATTCTGGTACTAATAGAAAGCTACATTATTTGCGAGTGTCATAGGCTATATTAACCCGATAAATTTGGGAGTCCCCGTGGGAATTTAAAAAACTTATTTCACGCGGACGAAGTCGCGGAGATCTAGTACTTATTAACGTATAACTGCTTCATTGGTCTAGTAGTAAGCATGTTCGAATGCGACCGAAGAGGTCCCGGGTTCGAGTCCCGGGTCGAGCCATAACAAGTATTGGGTTTATGTGACAAGATATTCTCAGTACTAGCCCGGAGTTATGAAGTTCGCGATGTTTCACCCCCGTGCCTCAGAGAGCACGTTAAGTCCGTCGGTCCTGCGCCTGATCTCTCTCCAGTCGTGTCGGATTTTCCGCCTCATCGGTCTGTGAGAGTAAAGGAACAGAGAGTACACCTGTATTTACGCACACACTTGTGCACTGTAATAGGTATATCTTCCGCGCAGATGGCTAATCTCTCTGGAGATAGGCCGGAATGGCCGAAATTCGGTTGGGAGGACATTATTTTTTAAAAGTTAAGTACCTAGGTATAGAGGTTAGATGTACTTATTATATACTACTTAACATCGTGAGGGAACTTGCATGCCTCAGTGTTCTCAAATAATGTTCTCTAAGGTCTGTGAAATCTGCCAATCTGCACATGACCAGTGTGGTGGACTATGGCCTCAACCATTCCTATTTTGAGTTTGACATTTTATAACAGAGATCGGCCCTCGCTCGAGGGAAAGGGGCTGCCTTTGAACCAGGTTCAACTACCTACCTGGTTCAAAGTTACATATTATCTTTATGGATAGGAATACTTAATTTATGGCCCGACCTGGAACTCGAACCAGGGACCTCGTCGGTCGCAGTCGAACAGGCTAACCACTAGACCAACGAGGCAGTTAGTATCAATGAAGCAATAGTTTGTATGAATAAGCCTATTGTCGGCGGCACTGTGGTGTACGGTAAAATTCGCATGAATTTATTTTAACATCACATCATAATGTAAACCATTACTGATTATACTGTTAGATTTATTAATAAATCGACGATGACCTCCGTGGCGCAGTGTGTAGCGCTGTGCGGAGGTCCCGGGTTCGATCCCTGGCAGGGTCAATTTGGAAATTTACAATTTCTGATTTTCCCTGGTCTGGCCTGGTGGAAGGCTTCGGCCGTGGCTTGTTACCACCCTACCGGCAAAGAAGTGCCGCCAAGCGATTACGCGTTGCAGTACGACGCCGTGTAGAAACCAAATAGGGGTATGGATTTAATATAATTGCCATGCCCCCAACAGGTTAGCCCGCTACCACCTTAGACTGCATCATCACTTACCATCAGGTGAGATCGCAGTCAAGGGCTAACTTTTAGTTGACTCTAGCTTTTTGTAGTTTTCTATCGATATTTTATTAATATTTCTTACTAGCTGATGCCCGCTACTTCGTCCGCGTGGATTAAGGTTCTTTTATGGTCCCGCGGGAACTCTTTAAATTTCCGCGATAAATAGTATAATCTATCTCTGTGCCAAATTTCATCCAGATCCGTTCGACCAAAAACAATAACGAACACAAAAAAGAATTATCCAATTTGGTGCAGTCGTTCGGAAGTTAAAATGCGCGAACCTACCTACCTATACATTTCGGCGATTCATTTTTATTTAAATGGATTTTTCCTTAAATGCACAAACGAATACCAGGAATTGACTATCCTGCCAAACAAAACACGTAGTTTGTAGTTGCGATACAATAGGTACTAATATTTAGTATACATAAATGGTCCAAATAGGTATAGGTACACTTTTATTATAAACAGGTGCCTAGTTATACAATGTTTAACAAACAGACAGACACACCTTCCCATTTATAACATTAGTGTACATACAGGTACATGTAGGTTAGGTAAAGATAAACAGTGCTCTTGTGACTCAAGTGTTGATACGTTATCAGATAAAATCAATGGAATTGAAACGTTACACTTGTTCCGTAATTTGTAGTATTTATTCAAAACCAAAAGGTAGGTATTTATTTATACCTTCTATAGGTACAGGAATAATTTTTTTTGGTGGTTCTGTATCGTCATCTTATCTTACTTCTTATCTTATCTTACTAATATTATAAATGCGAAAGTTTCGATGGATGTATGGATGTATGTATGTTTGTTACTCAATCACGCCCCAACGGCTGAACGGATCTGGCTGAAATTTGGCACATAGATAGATTACAGTCTGGAATAGCACATAGGCTCCGCAATGACCGTACAATCCGCAATGACCGTACTGGTAAGGGGGGTGGTGGAGTAGCGATCTATTTACGTTCACATATTCCGTTCACTATTATTAGCTCGTCTTCACAACCTCCAGTACCAGATGCGGCTGAGCACTTACTAGTCGAAGTTCTCCTATCACACACTAAGATCCTTCTTGGGGTGTTTTATTCCCCTCCCTCTCACCCTAATTTCTTTCATTCGTTTGAAAGTTTACTAGAAAAGATAGTCCCCTTGTACAGTCAAACCATTATAATGTTTACTCAAGGAGGATCACCGTAGTAAGAAACTATTAACTGCAGTGGAATCTTGCAACTTGCATGCCCTTCCACTAACTGCTACGAACTCCTCTCCTGGCTGTACTCTCTCACTTCTTGATCTAATCATGGTCTCCTCTCCTGATCTTGTCTTTAAACATGGACAGTATCCTGCTGACGCATTTTCTTATCATGACTTGATTTTTGTTTCCTATAAAATTCGTCCTCCAAAAACAAAATCGAGAATTCTTCTGCAGCGTAACTTTGCGGGGATTGACAAGGATTACCTTTGCGATGATGGTCGGCATTTAGACTGGAATGCAATCAGAGATGTTGACTTGATAGATAGTAAAGTCGAAATTTTTAATACATTAGTGACACAACTCTTTAATACTCATGCGCCCATAAGACCGATTAAGATGAAACACCTCCCAGCTTCTTGGTTATGAGATGAGATAAGAATGTTAATGGATGAAAAAAACTCAGCTTAATATAAATATAAGGTTAATGACTCTGATGCCAATCGGTTGAAGTACCACAAAGCCCGAAATCGCTGTAATACAATGTGTAGAGATGCTCAACGACGCCACATACATAAGTCAGTTGAAAATGGTGATACTGCCAAAACCTGGAAATTTCTTGAGTCATTTGGAGTTGGTAAATCATCTCAAAAATCTTCTATTAATATTGATATTGAACTCCTTAACAAACACTTTTCTACTTCCGATACAATTGATAGTGTCGATAAAGAACATACTCTTAATATTCTTTCATCCTCCTCCACTCCTGACTTTTTACCGTTTTCTTTTGAGTCTTTTACTGAATGTGATGTTAAGAAGAACATATTGTCCATCTCGTCGAATGCTGCTCGTCCCATGTTGGAACAGACTGCATCAGCCGTAACATGATCATACCCATTCTTGATATTGTAACTCCTATCCTAACCCATATTTTGAATAATTCTATTAGCATTAGCAAATTCCCCGAAGCTTGGAAAACTGCTCAAATTGTTCCTATTCCTAAAAAGTCCAACCCATCCGCAGTTAATGATTTCCGTCCTATTTCTATCTTGAATTGGTGAATATTGCAAGATATGGGTATCTTGCGATATTCACCACACCACTGTACAACATAGATTTATATACTATTGTGGCGGATTATAGCGAATGAAACTTCCAGTTCTTTCATTATTTGGCTTTAATTACTTACTATAAGTCTTCAGGTTTCAATTAAGACGATCTCCGCCGTACATTTTGAAGTGATGTAATAGTTAGCTAAATAGACAACCCTACACTTATTACGCCCCCAATTACTTAGAATGGGCCTACTTGGGATAAAGCCTATACTAATATTATAAATGCGAAAGTGTGTCTGTCGGTCTGCTACGTTTTCACGGCTTATTTGCTCAACAGATTTTGATGACTGGGGTAGATTGTATCCTGGGGAAGGACATAGGCTACTTTTTATCCCGAAAAATTAAAGAGTTCCCGCAGGAATCAAAATACTTAATCCACGCGGACGATGTCGCGGGAATCATCTAGTAAAATATATATTTATGCCACGAAGGCTTCCAGTCATATTTAGGATTCCGTACCTCAAAAGGAAAAAACGGAACCCTTAAAGGATTACTTTTTTGTCCGTCCGCCTGTCTGTCAAGACCCTTTTTCTCAGGAACACATAGAGGTATCAAGCTGAAATTCATATCAAATACTCAGGTCTACTGTCCCTTGGAGCTGTGAAAAAATCAAACTTCTAAGCCAAAGAAATCAAAAGGTACAGCCGTTTATGTTGCAAATTTTCGATACTTGCAAGAGAATCAAAACCTACAGGGTTACTTCCCGTAAATTCAGAATCTTGAAATTTGGTGCGAAGCAACGTCTTACAGCACAGATAAAGGAAAAATTGCGAAAAGCATAAATTTTTAGTTACAGCATATAATAAAAATATTTTTAATAATTTTAAACTTACTACAGGTTTGTACAGAACCCTCGGTGCGCGAGTCCGACTCGCACTTGGCCGGTTTTTTTTAACCCTGGTCTCCACACTAGGGAACCTGTATCGCGGAGACCATATTTAGATAGAGATGATAGCGCAGTCTAAATCTATCAATCCAACGCACGAATAATACATCTATGTAAGACCTATGCCTGTTAAAACAACAATATTAGTCAGTTAAATGCTACTCAGAGATGGAGAAATAGACCCTAAGTCCTTGCATGGT
This sequence comes from Erebia palarica, assembly GCA_964035005.1. Classification (NCBI taxonomy): domain Eukaryota; kingdom Metazoa; phylum Arthropoda; class Insecta; order Lepidoptera; family Nymphalidae; genus Erebia; species Erebia palarica. The sequence goes on along the minus strand of OZ035993.1, from coordinate 7,504,772 downwards.
CCTGTCTGTGAGCTAGTAAGTAAATGATATGTAACACTAACTGCCTAGTTGATCTACTAGTGGTTAGCATGTTCGACTGCAGCGGACGAGGTCCCGCGTCCGAATTCCGGGTCGGGCCATAATTAAGTATTGTCATTTTCTGAAAAGAAATAGCACCCAACCAACATGTTTCAATCCCGTGCCTCGGAGAGCACGTAAAGCCGTCGGTCCTGCACCTGATCTCACTCTGGTCGTGTCGGATTTTACGTCTCATCGGGCTACGAGAGTAAAAGAACAGAGACGACCTCCGTGGCGCAGTGTGTACCGCTGTTGTCTTAACGTGCGGAGGTCCCGGGTTCGATCCCCGGCAGGGTCAATTTGGGAATTTATAATTTCTGAATTTTCCCTGGTCTGGCCTGGTGGGAGGCTTCGGCCGTGGCTAGTTACCACCCTACCGGCAAAGACGTGTCGCCAAGTGATTAAGCGTTCCGGTACGATGCCGTGTAGAAACCGAATAGGGGTATGGGTTTAAAATGACTGCAGCCATGCCCCTAACAGGTTAGCCCGCTACCATCTTAGACTGCATCATCACTTACCATCAGGTGAGATGGCAGTCAAGGGCTAACTTGTAGTGGATATAAAAAAAGAGTGCACCTGTGTTTGCGCTAGTGCACTATAATATCTCCCGCGCAGATGGCCGATGGCAGATGGATCTCTGTAGATGGGACGCCGTGGCCGAAATTCGGTCGGGAGGACAATGATAAATGATACGTATAATATCAGAAGCGACAACCCTGCAGGCTGCACGTGAAACGCATGCAGCCAATTAATCTGAGTATGCCTATACCTATATATATCTGCCTGGGGCTGCGCGCTTCAGGCTCTTATTATATTTGCAAAGGTCAAGTCCATATCATAACCGTGCTTGTACTAAACCAATTAGGTCGTAAGTGACTACCTAATAACAACGGTAATAGCCTAGTAGTTGAGACTCAGCCTCCTATTCAGAGGGCCAGGGTTCGATCCTCATTATCATTAATTTATGATATGAGAATGTGGTACATTCAACATATTTACATAGGTGTTAGTATTAAGATATAGCGTCCAGTATCCACGTATATATTATTATCCTGCCAAGCTGGGCGTGCAAAAATATTTTGATCCTTAATCTAAAAATGTAAACATATTTTGACTATTAAACCCCGATGGACGCATGGAATATTTATTATACTTAACATAGCAAAATATAAGGTAATAATAATATAAAAATAAAAACCTTCTCCTCAACAATAATAATATCTATTTTAAAAAAATCTAATCGGTTCTTTAATTTCGGAGAAATCGGAACACATAGGGGCATTAAAAAAAGATACGCGCCGAATTGAGAACCTCCTCCGTTTTTGGAAGTCGGCTAATAACAACCTCGGGCACGCATTTCTTAGTAGGTGTGTGAATTTTGACCATCCGCACTTGGCCAGCGTGGAGGACAAAGGCGGAAGTAAATCCTTCTCATTCTGAGAGGATTGCATAACGACGCGTAGTAATCACCTCAGAGCAGGCGGGCGATGGACAGAGCTATGCCCGGGGTTTCTCTATATAATCTACATTATCCAATTATAAATTAGATCCATAAAAGAACTGAAGCGACTGACATGACAGCACGACGGGTTCCCAAGCTGAAGTGGCAATAAGCGAAGTACAACGTTCCAAGAACCAGTAGAGGTTTCTTCGTTTTTCGACCCCGCACAGGAAGACGCAGTATTGGCTCTTTGCAGACACCCCACTAGGTGGACGTACGCCATCAAGGGAGTCTCAGGGAGCGCAAGATCTTGGCGTTTGGAGTCCCTGCAAGACCTATGTCCAGCTGTGAACGTGTATCGGTTGACGACGACAGCAAGGTTTAGTGTTGTTCGGTAAAAGTTCTTGCTCACATAAAAAATGTGCCCGAGATAATTAACTAGCTATTTATTTGAGCCAAGTTCATGGCAATCCCCAGGTTCCTTTAACAAATTCAATTACGAATTCAAACAATGGACAATGAACCGGTGGCCGATAACTATAATATTCAATAAGGAAAACATGGATCAATTGTTTGTTTTGGTAGAGAAACTACGTGGTTCGAGGATACGTAGGTTTAATGTAACATGCTCTTTCCCGTTTAACTAAGCGTGAAACTTTTGTTAGTGATGGAAGCGAGGATAATAAGAATGGACACTTTTGTATTGCTCCTCACTCAAAACAAATAATAATAGGTCGACGTATAAGTCGACAGTCTGTAAATATTTGCCTGGTGCTGGACTTTACGTCACTTTCTTTAGGGTAGAAAGGCTTACCGGTATGCGGTCTCTACTACACGTCTGCCCCATCGGCATCGGTTCAATCAATGATCAATCAATTTTATTATTTATTCAATTAAGGTACACTGTACACTTTATTAACGCCCAAAACATATATGGCCCCTGAAGACCTAATTAATTATACTGATGCCACCTCCTTTGTTCAGTCATTGCAACTTACAGAAACACCAGTAACGTCTCTAATATGGTTGCCTGGTTCTCTTCCAGCTAGCGTTACACAGGTTCAGAAGGGCTGGAACCCAGAACCCTAAAGCCAGTTAAAGCCCTGTGTAGCGTAAAAGGGGTTTTTAAAAGCAGTGTATCCATCAAAGGGTGACATAATGTATGCTTGTAAAAAGACCTTTAAGCAGCCAATTGACGCATCTCAAAACACAATTTAAAAAAAAAAACTCTGCTTTGATTTTAAACATACCTCTTAGTTTACCTTCTAAAGCAGTTTTTCTCCTTATTGAAACTAATAATTTACTCTATAAATATAAGGAAAAATTTACATTTCTAAATCAAACACATTGTCGGATTAATTTGTATTGAACAGTAAATATTTATTTTTTTACAAATAATTTCTTGCATTTTTTACGACATGAGCTTGCTCGATTTCACCCCCGCGCGCCTGTATTTTGATCTCGTGAGCTCACAGCGCCTTTATAAAAAAATAGCGTTACACAAATAACTTCTGCCATGTACCTACCTACTAGCAAATTGTAGAAGCTACCAGCTGCTGTATTTCTTTAAAGCTATTAGTTTATGGGGATATACAATTTGGCCACTTGCCTAAACGGTCTGTTCGGGCTATATAATATGACTTGCCGATATGACCTCATGGTGGCCATTGTTCTATCGACTCTATAAAGGGGACTGTTATGAAGAGCCAATACGTTCGCTAATTCGTGATCGCACCTAACGGAGCTACTAAACACAGGTCTCGAAGGAAATAGTCCACCTCATTGTCCAAGTGAAGATTAGCCGTTTCACACAACTTTTGAAATCAACGCGGAGAACTCTCAAACATTCGGGATTCCTTACGATTTGATTTCTGTCATGTATTCGCGAATCGTCACACATTTCCTACCCTCAAATCTAGAATAAGGTTGGTTCTACACATAGTGCGCTAGGTATTATTTGCCCATTTACTCAAAGCTGCAAGTGGATTTAATCAAATTAGAATGTATAACCACAAACTACAATGTCAAGTAGGTAAATTAAATATTTATTTGGAAAAATATCGTACAGATAATATTATCAAGATGTTATAAGATTAATAAATACTTTTAAGTTTTCCATTGATCTATATAATTATTGTTTCTAGGTAGGTAGTTCGTGAGTCTAGTGCATAGCATACTCGTTGCCGTAGCTAAGTTCATCCAATCAATTAATTAGAATGCAATGTATTGTTTTGCTCTATGAAGCTAGTTTGTAGAGCATGCTTGGTTAAGCTGTACCTGAGTGAAGACCCACTTGCTAAGTTTCTTTAGTCAGTACTAAAATTGTGTGTGTAGTCGACATGAGTAAGTTTATTGCATCAAGTCAGAAATCAGAATGTTACATAGGTACCAACTCACCCACTCGTGCTTCGCTTGGATGAAAATATTATTTCAGAAAATATTTTGGGGGTAGAATTTACAAAAATATCTTTATTTTCGAATTTAGACCGAAAGTCTGAATAGGAAGCCTACCTACCAGTCTTCATGCTTAACTATACGGATAGGTACTTTCATTCCCGTTATAAGTAAATCCTTTAGAATGAAATTTCAAAAATGGTTGAACAAGTCATCAAAAGTGGTATGGGAATGATGATCCCATCCCACTTTTGATGTTTTAAAATCAGAAGTGTGATAATGATTCCACTTCTGATGATTTTTTAAATCATAAGCACACCATTTAAACGAATTTGATAAGTCGTAGTTGTAGCGAATCGGTACTCTATATTAGGTAAGTAGCTAGGTCAAGAAAATCTTGCACAGGAAATCGTTTAGACCGGTCGGTCGTCACTCTTTAACTACGGAACGTTTACTATGAACTACCTAGGTACCTACATAGGTACAATAATAACATGTGGTGATAGCAGGCTCGTCTCTATGTTTGTTCAAGGGATAACTGAAACCTTGCAGCTGAAGCCGTATACAATTGAAGCCCTTTTATAGTAATAATTACCTGTATTTTAGTATTTACATATCATAGGTACCAATTTACCTAGGTCTTCGCACACCGCAAAGATTGGGACATTATCTGTTCATATCACGCGCGTTCACAAGGGTCACAGTCTAACAACATAAAGCAATTACATAATGCAAACCTTAACTTATTTCCAGCGCAAATACATTAAACATCTACTCTATGTACTCACTTTTCCCGAAAAATATGTATCGCTAGTATTGCGTTACTCGCGGTATTCCCAGTTGTTATTTAACGGGGTAACCGAGGCAGGGGTACGTCATGGGTGAGGATAAACAAATCACAGGGGGAAAATTTTGGTTTCACACACGATTTTATTGAAGATTTTGCGTTGTTAGGTCACACGGATGGGGCAGCGCCGGAGCGGCACACGTTCTCCCCGTTAGCCGGTCGGAGGCAGACTGAACTCTGAAGGCTTTAGCTGAGGTGAACCGGGCCAATCGTGAGGTCCCCCCTTGCCGCGGCGCCCGCCCAGGCACGGACTGCAAACGATACGCACAGATTAGATAATTCGTCCGAAATGCAGATACGACATGGTATTAAGCTGATAAGTCCAATTTTCATAGAGATTTTCCGAATTTTCAATGCCACTTGACAAAATTTTCCATAATATAATCTAACCACAATCCAAAGTGGACCATTAATCTTTGAAGGCTACGCCAGAAGACACTGCATCGTCTCTTCGTTCAGTTTCGATCTTTGTTTCGCTGTAGAAATATGCAGCTGTCACTCGGTCTCGTAGGCAACCTTGATTCAGGACCTCCTTTATGAGCTTCTGACTACACGTTTTTTAACTTCGAAGGTCGTCATTTCTCATACAAAGATTGAGATATGGTTACTAGTAACTACACTTCACCCATAAGAAGAATATAAGATAAGAATATGAAAGGCATTTCTATAAGAAGGTAGAGTCCATTTTAGGAGTTTTAAGCAGTTAAAATGTAAACTTCGATCAATTACAAATAGATAGTTACTCAAGTGTTACAGAGTTTGAGACATTATACATAATAACTGAAAATAATTAATTCCCTCGCACTATTATGATTGGTTCTTGTTGACTTCGCTATTGGAAAGTAAACTAATATTAATATTATTTTTTAGTTTTATTTAAGACATTAAAACTATTTTTCAATAAAAAAAATTATATTGCGACGCTATTGAGATGAAATTGTGAAAAATATGACATTTTACGTAGAGAAGTTTAATACGGACATTACAACATTAGGTACCTATGTTTATACATATATTGAATAGTTCTATTAGGTAGGTAGAGTTAATTGTATAGACTATAGTATCATGATCTCTTAATATTTTAATCTTAGAAGCTTCGACCACGTTTGAACAGTCGACTAAGTGTGTACCTATAGCTAGGCCCTAGTACCTAATCTGAGGCTAGCCCTGTCTGCCAATAGATTAATCTGTGCCTTACATTGGCTCCCTCGTTTTTTGATCAGGCTTAAAATGTGTGTTTGATTCATGAAACAATTAGTCTAAGGCGCTTAGTCTTTTCCCAATTTATAAAGCTTCACATTTTCAGTCTTATTTAAATATAAATATGAAACGTTGCCCATTTGAATAATGAAACTTTTTAAGTACTTATCTTTTACTAGCTAATAATGCCCACTTCGTCTGCGTGGATTGAGGTTTTTCAGTTCCTGCGGGAACTCTTTAATTTTCCAGGATAAAAAGTAGCCTATGTGTTATTCCAGACTATAATCTATCTCTGTGCCAATTTTTCATCCAGATCCGTTCTGCCGTTGGGGCGTGATTGAGTAACAAACATTCATCCAGACATCCATCAATCCAAACTTTCGCATTTATAATATTAGTAAGTACCTATGTAAAAGAGTTTTTGACGACCTCTATGGCGCAGTGTTGAGCGCTGTTGTCTTAATGTGAGGGTCCCGGGTTCGATGCCCGGCAGGGTCAATTTGGGAATTTATAATTTCTGAATTTTCTCTGGTCTGGCCTGGTGGGACGTTTCGGCCGTGGCTAGTTACCTCCCTACCGGCAAAGACGTGCCGCCAAGCGATTATGCGCTCCGGTACGATTCCGTGTAGAAACTGATAAGGGGTATGGGTTTAATATAACTGCCCTACCCCTAACAGGTTAGCCCGCTACCATCTAACACTGCATCATCGCTTAATATCAGGTGAAATCGCAGTCAAGGTCTACTTGTAGTGGATAAAATAAAAGTTTCGTAAACCTAATACGTAGGTAATTTTTTATTTGAATAAACCTACTTAAAAAACTTACGTAAAAGCTCATGTTTTAATAAAACCTTTTTATTTTCTCTAAGACAAGTAATGTCTTATGTAGATAGTAGGTACAAACTTCAGGCTTTTTTAAAACTACACGGTGGCAGTTACTAAATCCATACTAATGTTATAAATGTGAAAGTGTGTCTGTCTGTGTGCAACGCTTTCACGGCCCATCTGTTCAACCGATTTTGATGAAATTTATTACTGGAATAGGTTGTATCCCGGGGAAAGACATAGGCCTATTTTTATCCCGGAAAATTCAAGGATTCCCGCGGGTATCAAAGAATCTTTATTCACGGGGACGAAGTCGCGGGCATCAACTAGTAGTTAAATATTAAAATTAGTTCCTTTATTCTTTCAAACAATAACATTGTGGGTTAAAAACTGAGAACAGTAAAGTAAAGCCTTTCAAGTCATTTTCAGTGAAAACATTCTAAGTATAACAACGAGTTAAAGACTGTTTCACACTCATTGCGCGACGTTTTGGTGCGAAGGTTCCCTAAACTTTCACATACTTATTTATGACTAGCTGATGTCCGCGACTTCGTCCGCGTGGATTAAGGATTTTTTGTTCCCGCGGGAACTCTTTAATTTTCCGGGATAAAAAGTAGCAAATGTGCTATTCTCTAACTATCTCTATTCTCCGTTCCAAATTTCATCTAGATCCGTTCAGCCGGTTTAACGTGATTAAGTAACATCCATCCATTCATCCATTGTCACAGCAAGAAGAAATTCAGTCAATCACAAATACGTCTGGTCTTTGGGCGGGCGGGAAAATCCGAGGGCAGGAGCTAATCAAATAAAACGAGTGTCAACCCGATGACATCCATACTAAAATTATAAATGCGAAAGTGTATCTGTCTGTCTGCTTGCTACGCTTTCACGGCTCATCCTTACAACCGATATTGACGCAAGGCACAGAGATAGGTTGTACCCCAAGGAAGGACATAGGCTACCTTTTATTTCGGAAAACAAAAAAATTCCTACAATCAAAATACTTAGGTACTTACCTTAATCCATGCGGACGAAGTCGCTGGCATCGTCTAGTTTATAATATTAATATAACCTCAAAGAAATTGCTTTTCTTCAAAAGTTTAGACAAGTCAAAGTTATAATCGATATACTGCTATAGTCTTGAGGGGTCGACTTACCCGACCGCCACGGATATCAGAATTTTAAAGTTTGTTTATCATTAATTATTAAGTAGATGACTTAGAAAGAAAGAAAAGAAAGAAAGAAAACATATTTATTCACAAATGGTGTTACAGACAAACATCTGTCATACGTAGCTGTACACACAAATGTATGTTTGTCTATGACACCACCCGGAATGGGTGTACAGCTCAGCCGTATGTCCGGCATTATACATACAAATGCATGCATGTTGCCAGACGCTGATTTTCAGCTGTGACCCGGGTGACGTCACAGCCAACGGATATGAATACTTATACCTCTAACTATTTTACAACTTACACTATAACTTAACACATCGATAATCCACTAAACCTAAGTCAAAGCATTCACATAAATATTATTCATACTCAAGGCCAAAGCAAGAGAATCAACAAACAACGTATAAAAGTAAATATTAAAGAAATGTATACAAATATTAAAAGAATCTTAAATATATAATTATAAACGTATATTATAATATATATAACATATTTATGCACATTATACAATAGATCACATGCAAATAAATTAAAACAAGTATACCTACACCAAATATACTACAAATTAAATATATCTATTATTTTAACTATTTATTAAATGCCAAACTATATGCCTATCTATATAATTGATATATCAACAGCGACATTCTCATGTTCCGTTTGTTTTAACAAAATATACTGTTTTAATTTACGCTTAAAAGCATACATGCTGCGGCATTCCCGAATGGGCGGAGGGATATTGTTCCAACATCGGGTCGCCGCATATTTAAAACTGCCTCTAAACGCAGCTGAGCAATGATGCGGAACACTTAAAGGCTTACGTGCACCTCTGAAATGATCTCGGCCCTCGTACATCCTTCCCAGCTTATCATAAATATAGGATGGTCTACCACTTCTAAAAACTCCGAAAAGTAAGCTCGCAAGGTGTAATTTCCTCCGAGATCTCATTTTTAGAAGCTTATGTTTATTTAAATAAGGTGTAACATGAGTTCTAGGAGGGATGCCGAAACAGAATCGCGCACACGCGTTCTGTACTCGCTGAATCAGCTTGCTCGTTCTGATCAGCAAACGAGGACCATAGACCACATCGGCATAGTTAAGCTTAGACAAAATTAAAGCTTCCACCAGCCGAATTCGCACATCCTGGCTAATATATTTACGGATCTTGTATAAGATCTTTAATCGGAAAAAACAGTTTCGCACTACCGTGGCTACATGTTTTTCGAACCTTAAGTCCGAGTCCATAAGCAAACCTAAGTTGCGGGCTTCAAACACACGCTCCAACGCATTACCCATTAAACAAACGCTGGCCGAGTTAAAATTAATTTTATTAATTTGTGCACTAGTTCCAAAAAATATATGCTTAGATTTACAGGGATTGAGAACCAACGAGTTACTCTCCGACCAGTCCGCTATTCGCTGAAGATCTTCATTTACCATCTGAACTGCAAGTTTGTATTCATTAGGTTCAAAAGAGTAGTATACCTGCAAATCGTCAGCATACATATGAAATTTACAATTTTTAATAATCTTAGCTATGTCAGCAATATATAAAATAAATAGAAGTGGACCCAATATTGACCCTTGAGGAACACCACGGGTTACCTCAGCAACATCAGAACAACATTTCTTTCCATCTTCCTGTGTAACTTCTACATACTGCGTCCTATTGCTTAAATAGCTATTGAACCATTTGACCGCATTTATATCGAAGCCATGATATGATAATTTTGACAACAACAACGCTATATTTATACTGTCAAACGCACGCGAAAAATCCAATAAAACCAAGATCGTACACATTCTTTTATCCTGCGCCGTCAGTATATTGTCCGTCACATCCAAAAGCGCAGTTACTGTACTTCTTCCAGCTCTAAAACCTGACTGCAACTCTGGTAACAAATTATTATGCTCGAGGTACTTAGTAACTTGCAAGAAGACCACCTTTTCCAAAATTTTCGACGCACAAGGCAATATACTGATCGGACGCAGGTCTTTTACGTTAACAGGATTACTAGTTTTAGGTATAGGGCGTATCACTGCTACTTTCCACGCCTCCGGAAAGGTTGCTGTTTTGATTGAAGTGTTAACAATCGTTGTGATAACTTCAAGGCTTTGGGGAAGCGTCATGAGCAACATGTCTAGGGTCATCTCATCATTACCTTCCGCATTAGAATTCAAACTCTTAATAATTTTAAATATCTCTGCCTGACTAGACAAACTTAGTGCAAATGATGTAGTTGTTAACCTATCAAATTCGTATAGCGTAAGCTGAGAGATAGACACGTCACTTTTGCCCGGAACATCTAAAAAGTGCTTATTTATTTCATCAGGACAAATATGAGAAGGCAGGTTTATATCTTTCTTTGGGAGCACAGAACTTTTGAGGTTACACCAAAGCACCTTAGGATAATTTATTTTACTGTTTATTTCATATGCAAAGTACGCGCATTTTTCGTTGTCCAATGCTTCTATTACTAATTTCTTATATTGTAAGTAATTATCCTTATTCGCATCAGTTTTCAAGCTACGCCACTTAAGATGCGCTTCATCCCTAAGCTTCATCATGTGCTTTACAGTACATGTGATCCACGGTTCATATCGATCCTTAGTTAGTTTAGTTCGCTTTGGGGCATGAACGTCAAAAAGTGCTTTCAGGTAACTATTAAAAGACGACACAAGTAAATTAACGTCATCCATGGATGATAGCAAGGCCCATGGAACCATACCTAGGTGCGTATTAAACAAATCTAGAGATATACTTTGAAGCGATCTGTATGTTACCAATTTAGGTGGTGCTTTCTTTTTCTTAAGATTCAACTCACAGACAAGAAATGCATGATTACTTAGAGTAGGTATGGGCGATACAGTGACTTTAATGATAGGAATATCAGTAAAAATTATATCAATTAAGCACTCACTATTTACTGTGAAATGAGTTGGACTTTGAACTATTTGAATTAGTTGTACTGTATTCAAAAATGTGATAAGTTTTTTTGTCTTAGAATCCTCTTTTTTTATAAAATTTATGTTAAAATCCCCCAAAACACAGATATAATCATGATTCGACAACGACTGGATACTCTCCGTGATTACATCTAGAAAATGGTCTGTGTCGAACCATGGTGGCCTGTACGCCGTGCCAATCGCTATCCTAGAAGCATTAACCTTTGTACTTAACCACATCTGCTCAACTGACTCATGCCCTGGCACCTCGCACACGCGAACGTTTATACCTCGCTTAATGTAAAACCCAACTCCTCCACCCCGTCCCCCGCGCACAAAGTCCGGGCGTGGAACGTGTCGTAGGCGATACCCAGGAACTGTAGGCGCTTTCCCTTCTTCTCCCGCGCGCAGCCATGTCTCATTAATTGCCATAATGTCTACTTTAAAGCGATCCATAGCCACAATAAATTCCTCATGCCGGGTTCCTAAGGAACCCGCATTCAGGAATCCAACTTTTAAAAATTTATGTTCTGCGTATTCTGGTTAATATATTATTGCAAACCAAGTCGAAATGTACATCATATAAATTTATACAGTTTGGCTTGTATATTGATCCTAAGAAATAATACGCATATATAACATTCTGAGTTAGAATAATTATAAATAGTAATTTTATAATATATTTGTAGTACATAATCTTATTATATTTATAGTACTGTGTGTAGTAAATAATCGAAATACAGGAGACAAAATTAATTTCCAAGACATATAAAATAATCATATTATTCTTTATAATAGCCTTAAGCTTACTATTAATAATATTACAATAAATAATAATAAAATTAGTTGTTGACTTCTTATTTTGCATGACAAAGTAATAATGACTTAAACAATAATAATATGTTAGTTGTTTCATGTTGATTTTGTCTACTTTTACGTACAATAAAGAGACTTTCCTTCTGCTATTTATGGTACGATTATTCTGGCAGCAAAAATATGTCATCAGTAATAATAATAACCTGCTACTTCTGCTATTTACACACATAAAAAAAATAAGTCGTCCCACTCTATAAACACTGCCTATTGAGAGTGGCAGCTGTAGCACCCATACCCCGCTTAACCCGCTGTATTCAAAAAAAAACTTCTTTATATCGGCATCGGATCGTATACGATGCGCCGTAGCATTGGTGTCATGACGTATGAAAATACGGCCAACGCTGGTCCATGCATATCGCCAACCTTTACGACGAGCCTCTTCTCTAACTTTATGGAAAAGTTGCTTATTCGCACGGGTAAGGCGCTCATTTACATAAAAACGACGCGGGGTTCCATCTAAAATTCCAGACGTATCAGCCCCACGGCGGACTCTAGCAGCACGTAACAGGTCGTCGCGCAGCGCACGCCGAGCGAGTCTGACGGTGACAATCCGCGGCCGGGGCTGACTCTCCCCCTCCATGACCCCATGCCGCGGGCCCACTCGCTCAGCCGACACTACATCTCGCGGTCCAAGCTCCACTCCCAGCTTTTTCCCAATCAAAGTAGTGAGATGGACAAGATTCTCGCCGTTCCTTTCGTGTAGACCAGAAATTTCCACGTCATTCAAAAAACCTTCCTGCTCTCGATCATTTAACTGGTTCTGTAACTGGGTAATAATTTCACTGACGTTTTCATTCCCTTCTTGCTTCCTGCAGATAGACACACGCTCTTCCAGGGCTGTTAATCTAGATTCCTTCCGTATATGATCAGCTGAAAATCGCTCCTCAAGGGCTGTTAATCTTGAATCTATAGCGTCTACACGCATATTGAAGTCAGCAATTGTCGCGCAAATACGAGCTAACTCTTCTCTGAGACACGACATCTCTGCCCGTATCACTTGGCGTACTTCTTCCGCTAGACCGCTTGGAGAGGTCTCCTCCGAATGACTAGTTATATTATGCTTATCGTCGTCCTGATCGTGTACCCCTAGCAAGCTATGGTTACTCGGGCTTTTAGGCAACACCTTGTCATCCATTTTACCAACTTTACAAGTGTTGCAACACCACTTACTAGATACGCGATGTCCCGGACTAAGCTTTATGCAGGCGGGATGAAATAACGCCACACATTTCATGCACTTGATGCCATCTACCGGGGATATGAACTTTTTGCATACCTTGCATTTGTTAGCCATGATCTTATAATAATTATGACAGAAACACTCAAAGAGATCGTAGTTATAAAGTTTCACACTAGATGACGCTGACTGGTCTGGAAAACTTAAATATCGCAAAATGTCCCAAATTAGTATTATTTTCCCGGAATAACTGTCACTAAGGATTCACTGCCAATATAAATACACCATTAGATATTTAACCAAAAGTTTCAATAGCACGCCAAATATTCCGTATGAGGGTATTTTGAGACATCAGCTGATCGACCACTACACAATCGTTTATGTGTTTCACTGATAATTCCTTTTTTAGCAAGTGTCCCGACCCACAAACAACTTTTTTACGAAAAAATCAATACTTAAGAAAACATTGACACTGTTTATTTAATGAAATACTAGACTTATGTTATTTAAAAACAAAAAGATTTGAGACACAGAACAGCTGACGTTCGCGTCCGTGACGTCACTCCAAATCAATCAAATAATGGATTAAGTTTTTTTAATGCCCGCGGGAACTCTTTAATGTTCCGGGATAAAATGTATCCTATGTCACTCTCCAGGTCCTCAGCTATAAACATGCCAACAATCACCGCGTCGATTCGTTGCTCCAAACCAACAAACATACATACTTTGGTATATATAATATAATTGTGTGGTGGTACGGAACCCTTTGTGCCCGAATCTGACTCGCAAAATTCTAAACTGTCGAAAGATTGTAAACTGTTCAATGTTCTGAGTGTCAATTTTTGAAATATTCATTTTATTTACGTTTTCTTGTCTACGCAGACACTTCGTTGTCTGTCTATCTGTCTGTCAGGCATTAGCATGTTGGTAAAAAAATTTGAAGAATTTAAAAAAAAACCTCCCTGGTGCAGTGGTGACTGGTGAGCGCTGTTGTCTAATTAGCGGGAGGTCCCGGGTTTGATCATTTAAACTGCATCATCATCTTACCACCAGGTGACATCGCAATCAAAGGCTAACTTGTGGTAGATAAAAATAAAAAATTTACCACGCGTACTCGCGCGTCCAGTGTGACGTCCTGCCGTGCGTTTTTCCCAGCCCTTTGTGGGCTCACGTCATTTTCAGTGAAGCACTACAAAGTTGGACGGCTTTTGAAACATGAAATCGTAGAATGTTAAAAAAATAAAAGAGCTATTTAAAAAATAATATATTTTCAAGCTGGAAAATACTTAGATTTAAAAGTTGATCGCATACTGTAGAAAGAGCCTGGAAAGCCGCAAAAATTTCGCTATATTGCGATCCTGCAGGATTTGATCCTGTGTGTGTGTATGTGTATGTGTTTGTGTGTGTGTGTGTGTGTGTGTGTGTGTGTGTGTGTGTGTGTGTGTGTGTGTGTGTGTGTGTGTGCGTGTGTGTGTGTGTGTTGAAAAAGACGGGTAAGTGAACCGTGGCCCAGCGGTCAAAGGCGTGCCGGGCGCGATTCCCAGAGACGCAGGTTCAAATCCTGCCGGTTACGCAATTATTGATATTTTACTTGCTTATAGGTATCACACATTTAAACTCAGAAAAGCATCAGAGGGTCTAACTTCCGACAGCCCTAATAGGTCCACCGTCTCAACCACCTGGCTATCACCACCCGAGACCGAAGCGATGAAACTAAAAAGTACAAATAATAACTCTTTCCGTTCCTTCGTCGGGTAGTAACGCTTTCAGTTTTAACCCCTGTCTGCACGATCCTGTATCGATTAAAACTTTCCCTTTAACACCACTTGTCAAAACTTTAGAACAAGAGCAATTTCCAAGACTTTGAGATCTTTTAAATGTCAAAGGCAGGGCCGGATTTAACATAATTTTCACCACGAGGCACGGACCTTAATAACATGTTACAATTATTGGTACAGACGATCGCAATCACCTCTGAGGCTCAATTGCTTAAAAAACCGTAATCATTGAAAGCTTATCAAGTACTTGATGATACCCACGACTTCCTCCGCGTGGATTAAGATATTTGACTCCCGCGGGAACTTTTGATTTTTCCGGGATAAGAAGTAGCCTATGTCCTTCCCCGCTAACAACCTATCCCTGTACCAAATTTCGGTCAAAATCGGTTGAACAGATGAGCTGTGAAAGCGTAGCAGCACACTTTTTCATTTATAATATTAGTATGGCTGGTGGGTTATGTTTGTCATACGACTGATGCGAGCTGCTTATGTAAGGAGATTTTGATTGCGATTGTAAATATGTTTGATGCAGCTTACTCATTCAGATCTAGATGTTGCCCACGACTTCGTTCGCATGGATTAAGTTTTATCGATTCCCGAGGCGACACTTGTCCATTAATTTTCCGGATAAAAAGTCTACATGCTTCCCTGGGATACAACCTACCCCGTACCAAATTTTATCAAAATCAAATGGGGTGGTGGTGGGGTAGTTATTATTATCACTTCAATTCATTGCCGGTTCCGCGAGTCTCTTCTTGGAATGGGAAGGATTGGGCCATAGTCTTCTACGCTGGCCAAGTGAGGACTGGCCACACACCTTCGGGAACATTATGAAGAACTCTCGGACATGCAGGTTTCCTCACGATGTTTCCTTTACCGTTTGAAGCAAGTCATATTACTTAATATAAGTACCTATGTCTCCCTGGCGCAGTGTTGTTTGATCCCGGGTTCGATCCCCGCAGGGTCAATTTGGGAATTTATAATTTCTGAATTTTCCCTGGTCTAGGCTGGTGGGAGGCTGCGGCCGTGGCTAGTTACCACCCTTCAGGCAAAGACGTGCCGCCAAGCGACTTAGCGTTCCGGTACGATGCCGTGTAGAAGCCGATTAGGGATATGGGCTAATTATAACTGCCACAGCTAACTGCTGTTTAACAGGTTAGCCCGCTACCATCTTAGACTGCATCATCACTTACCATCAGTTGAGATCGTAGTCAAGAGCTAACTTGTAGTGGTTGAAAAAAACAAAAAAAAATCTTAAAACGCATAATACTCCGAAAAGTTAGAGGTGCGTGCCTGGGAACTGAACCCGTGGCCCCGTATGAGGTCGAGTGCCTGAAACGGCTTCGCTATCACTGCTTTTTAATTATACAGGATAGTACAAGTGCCATAATAATACCAATTCGTTTATCAATCAACCTGTTATTAAAGCATATATTGCTTGCTTTACTGCCTGGCGGTAAGTAACCAGTATAACTGGACCCCCAAACGGGATGGGAGCCCATGAGACTCGTAATGAGGCAAGGTGGGTCTGATTATGATGGCACTTAACTTAGTTACCGACTTGGGTTTATAACTTGATATACAGTCAATTCATAAGCGATGGCGTTTGGCGTCGGTAACAAAAGCTCCGCTTCCAATACCAAAGGCGTAGAAGGTAATCATCATTATTATCCCAACCCATCGCCGACGCCATTACCACCTGTTTACTCATAGTTCTTTCTTTCTTACCTTGAACTACACCCGCGTTAAAGAGTACTTATTCCTTGTTGCCTATGTCAAAGTAATAACGCTGTAGTTGATGAACTTTCCATGCCTATAGTAAAGGAACATACCTGAATAATTCTTTCTCTCTTACCTTGTACCACTCAAACGTACAATAACAGTCCTTGCCTCCCACGGGACAGGGAATCTGCTTTGAAAGTATTCCCGCCTACGTCTAAGCTAATAACGCTGTTTATGAACTTTCATGCCTAATGTAAGAAGAACCTGGCTGAATTGTTATTCAGCCCATTATTCCAACCCATCACCGACGTCGTTAAGTGCTGTTTACAATTACTACCTACCCTCATTTCTTTCTTTCTTTCTTTCTTGCCTTGTACTACTCTCGCTTACAATAGCAGTCCTTGCCGCCTACGTAAAAGTAATAACGGCGTAGCTACTTAAATTTTCATGCCTAATATAAGAGAATAACACTTTCTTTCTTGCCTTGTACCACTACCGCGTGCAATAGTCGCCCTTGCCACCTACATCTAAACAATAACGCTGTAGCTAATGAAGTTTCCATGCCTAATGTAAGAGGAACCTGGCTGAATAACTATTTATTTCTTGCCTTGTACCACTCTCGCGTACAATAGCAGCCCTTGCCGCCTACGTCAAAGTAATAACGCTGTAATTAGACGCCGTAAAGTGCTGTTTACGACTACCCTCCAAGAATTATATGAGATCAAATTTCAGAGACGAGCCAAGTGGATACCATGTTATTTTGGAGAAAGGTTTATGCCAGACCTATATCAAAATAATTATGATAACGGCAATTTACACCTATGAAATTGTAGCGTAGAATTAACGCAGACGACCGCTTTTTAATCTAGAAAGATTTTATCATACAGTCGGAAACGGCTTTGTAACTTTTTTAAATGAGAATGATATCAAACCAAACCATAGACCTAGACCTTTATCAACGTCACTAAAACGTAACGTTTCTCTACTCAATCATTCTTTCATTTACCTCTTAGAATGAGGAATGAAGTATGGTCCACTTACACACCTTAAGACCACTTGGGCATGCAGGTTTAATCGCGATAAGATATCTGGCAGGGGACCAAAATAAATAGATGGCATGCGAAAAGCCAGCAAGTTACCTGTACCTTATTAAACCTATATCAATCATTGTGATTGGCTGAATTTATGGTTACAATCTTGCTGAGACAATATAATATTGTCCAATAACGGAAGAGTGAGTTGACTGCGATCGTTACACTGAAGCAATCATTTTTACCTAATAAGGCCCCAGAAAAACATATGCAACTTGACTGAGATTTAGGATGGCGTGAGAGAAAAAACTAGATATAAAAATCAATATTATAATTTGGAAATTAATTAATTTTCTACAGTAAGATAAGAAACACAAGCATAAATATATAGCTACATAATTATAGTCTAAGTAAGTAGGTACAATAAATGCTAACCAAAAAAGGTTATAAAATATTATCCATAAATAGCGTTTATTTTAATTAGTTTAGTATTTTCCACAAAACTTATTTAAACTAAATATAATTTTTAACATAACCTTTATAACATTTATTGGAAGTGCAATAAAATAGATTTTGATCGATATGCCATTTGAGTATAATCATTTTACTTATTATATATAAACTGGATGATGCCCGCGACATCGTCAGCGTTAGTTAATTTTTTTTTTATTTGCGTCGGAACTCTTTAATTTTCCAGGATAAAAAGCCTATTTCCTTCCCCGGGCTGCAACCTGCAACCTATGTCTATACCAAATTTCATCAAAATCAGTTGAAAATATGGGCCGTTAAAGCGTAGCTAACCAACACACAGTTTCGCATTTATAATATTAGTATGGATGCGAAAGTGTGTTTGCTTGTTGGCTCGTCCTTCAATCACGTCGCCACAGAACAACGGATTGACGTGATTATTGCATAGGCATATTTGAGGACCTGGAGAGTGTCATCTCAAACCACGCGAATGAAGTCGTGGGCATCAGCTAGTAATATAATAAAGGTGAATGCACATTTGTCCGCGGTGGAAAAATCAACGAATAGACAAACCCGACCAAATGCGAATGACTTGCCCACTTAGAGTTCTGTAACTGGAAACAAAACATAAAATACAGTTATTATTTTTTTTTAATCTTACTCTTACTAATATTATAAATGCGAAAGATTGGATGGATGTGTGGATGTATGGATGTTTGTTACTCAATCACGCCCCAACGGCTGAACGGATTTGGCTGAAATTTGGCACAGAGATAGATTACCTCAAACCACATAGACGAAGTCGCGGGGATTCGCTAGTGATATATAATTTGGTTTACCGCCAGAAAAATTAAAAAATCTGGGCCTTTTATTTTTACTTGGGACTGCAAAACAACCTGTGAAGGTTTAGGGAAAATAGCAAGCAAGATATAACGCCACAAGGAATTATCTTTTGCATGCTATTCAGAACCTTATTTTGTATTTGATTGAGTTCATTTTCAATTCTTGTTACCAAAAAAAAAATACTCAAGCATTTTGCTGCTTGCCACGTCACACAAAATTATATTTTAGTATGAAACCCTACAAATAGTCATTGGAAGTTAATATTTTACTCAAACAATTAACTATTACCAGTATTTATACCAAAATTTACAGTTTCCTTCTAAATCGCTATACTCATTGGCATCAGTCCGCACTTATTATTAAATCTTTCATTGAATTAAATAGAAAATTTTATTTAAATAAAGTTAAAAATTCTTAACTTAACTAACTTATGAATAAGTTCGATTATGAATCATCCATAGGTATTTAATCTGTATTATACAAACTTTCATCCCCTATTTAACCCCTTTGGGATTGGTCAATCCAAGAAACATGAAACATGTTTTCATTTTAACTGAAAGCTCAAATACCAAAATGATGGACTTTCATACAAACTATAGTTCCCTAATCATCCCTTTAGCTCCGTAGAGGGGTTATTAGGGTTGCAATTTCTTAAAATCCTTTCTTATTGAGCACCTACGTCATAAAAGGATCTTGGATTTGAGTGGCTTAATCTGATGTATATGTCACCGTAAGTTTACAAAAACCGTTAGATTGTAATCTAACTAGCGAAATTGTAAACTGTCGACAGATTACAATTTAACGCATTATGTTTCGGTAGATTGTAATCTGTTAGGTACATTAACCCGACAAAACCTAATTATTTATGTCACACAGGTCTACCTTTTTAATAATGATCCCTGTGGGACAGAATTACACTATATTTAGAGCTATCAATTTACTTTAGTTTGGAAAATGTGTTCAACACACATTACCCGCATTGTAAATATTTCAAGTTTTATATCCCACCAGACCACCAAAAAATGAAAGCCCGTGACATATAGCCAATTTTTATCCATTGAAAGTTCGCTGTGAAACAAAAATAACATTTTCTTAGCAAACCATCAGTGGATAAAAAATATAATATATGTATGTCAATGGCCTTCATTTTCAGATAGTCACTAAGTTACAGAATAAGGGGGGCAGATTACGTTATGCATTGATAAATTAGTCAGCCTGCAGCCAGGACAACTCATTCTATATGCAATATCATATCCAGATGCTATTAGGATGACAGTTAGCGTTCTATTCTTTTCTATTGAGTGACTGTAGTCATAAGAGGGAAAAAGTTAAGCAACAGAAAAAGGAACCTGCTTACTGAACCTATTTTTATTATCCTAATAGCATCTGGATTGGGTAATATAGATTTGTAATTTGCCAATAATTTTAAAACACCTGTGATATACCTACACTAAACATTCGCCCTTCAATTTGGTATTTGACAACTAGTCAAATCAGGTACTTTTTTTCAACTTCAAAACGCGTACAGGATTTTCTATGAAATACCGAATAGTGACGTCATCAACGTCAACAAAAGTCAACGCACTTTTTTTCTTTAATGAATAATTTAAAGTAGTTAACAAACATAACATTAACAGGAGACATGGATATTACGTCTTTTGGCATGACCTTTTAATAATCACTAAAATAAATTTGTAATAGTTGTCAAATACCTACCCAATGCTTGGAGCGAATTGGCAAAGGGAGTTCGTTTATATCATTCTTAAATTTCTATGATGCCAGAGAATCATTATGCGACAACGCAGCATCTTATTACTCGAAACATTACGACAAAATGGTGGACCGAGTTTCCTCGTCCCATCCTGGGATCATACTGCCAACGCTTAAAGCCATATTGTTTAATTATAGTTGACTTTCGTGTTTTAGAATTATAATCTTTATTTTAGGAACGTCAAGGTACGTGACATCAAACTGTAATTTTGAGTAATATTGCTTATTTCGTTGGCAGTATGGCCCCGGTTATCGTTTTTTTTTTATTTTACTACAAGTTCGCCCTTGACTATCTCACCTGATGGTAAGTAATGGGTTAACCTGTTAGGACTTAGGGGTACAGCCATACCTCTAAGCGGTTTCTACGGCATCGTACTGGAACGCTAAATCGCGTGGCACGTCTTTACCGGTAAGGTGTAACAAGCCTGCCACCAGACCAGACCAGAGAATTCAGAAGTTATAAATTCCCAAATGCTGAAACCCTGCTGGGAATCGACCCTGGGATCTCCCACTATAAGACTCACCACTGCACCAGTGAGGGAGGTTTCATCTCAGATTTTAGCAATAATTACTATGTTTCAAAATTAATTAATTATCCATACATAATAATATAATACTTAAGTTACTTAAAAGTATGCAATAATTGGTTTTAATAAATAGTATCAGGTGCTTATGCCACAAGAAGTGTAGGGTATGGAGGTTATGATTTCATATACATTTCGATAAAGCAATGAGTGTTGACCAGATATTTAACAAAACGTTTGACTTAAATTAAATGATCTAGGTACTCTTAAAATGGAGTTTAGACCGTAGTCCATCACGCTGGTCAAATGTGATTTGCAGACTTTACACACAAAACTCAAACTTATATTTTTTTATTCAAATAAACTTATTACAAGTGATTTTGAATCGTCGAGTCAATCTACCACTGGTTCTGAATGATATTCCTACCGAGAAGAACCAGCAAGTAACTCATTTGTTGCTATTTTTAAAAAAATCTTTACAATTTACATCAATTTATAGATACTTGTAACCGCTGTCCTTAGCATTTCTGGAGCAAGTGAAATCCATGCTCTTTTATCACCTTTGAGAATATTATGGAGAACATAATATATTGATTAAGGAATATTAAGGCATGCATTTTTTTCATCTATAAACCAATTGATATTACTGAATAGTTACAAAAACACATAGGTGCATGGGATGGATCCATCATAATCCAAAAATAAAAATAAAATATATACCACTTTTACATTAATTGTATGAATTTGTAAGTAGTTATTTGTTTTTGAGGGACGAATGGCCTAGTTGTGACAACGCATATCAGTCGATTGCGATTGTTAAGCAACGTTGACCCAAGTCGGTCACTGGATAGGTGACCGAATTTGGAGGGTCAAATTGTGCCTCGGAGAGCCGTCGGTCAACTAACATCTAATAATAATCGTTAGAAAAATCTAAGAGTTTAAATACTAGTATGCGGAAAGACCCAAGTCCACCCATGTTATCCCAAGAAAACTCCTACAATTATTTGATTAATGGAAAGGGGTCACGACCCTCAGTAATGAGGAATACGACGCAGAGAGAGAGATTGTTTTTCTACTGTTACAGTTTTGCTATATAACTGGTTAACACTCAGAACCATACAAATGATTATATACAATTTATATCTAATCCCAACAATCATACATAATACATTGATAACACCAACATAGAAGCATACAATCGCAAACATTCGGAATGATAAATTTATATGATGAACCAACATACAGAAATAACTATATTGAACTCTTACAATCTTTAAAAGTCTTACTATTTTTTTTTAAGCTTTCAAAATGTGGGGCTCAAGGTTTTTTAAACTGAGCATCTATAATGGAAGTTTTGTTTTTAAAAAGGATTGTCCTTGAGGCACATTCCATACAAAAAGTTTTATTCTTTGTTTTCTAGGTTTCGCCATCTCCATCCTGTCTGTCTGTCTGTCTGTCCGAGGCTTTGCTCAGAGACTAAGTATTTTTTTGTAATTTGGACTCTATCTGCAATCAGTTTTAAGTTTAACTGTATAAGCAGATGTTTTTGAGTGAGTTAGGAGAAGGTCACTCCTCCGAGAAACTCTTCTCTAAAGCTTTCGCTGGCTTTGTTGTCCACAGAAAGTACTAGAAATCTGTAATTTAGCATAGGTATTAACATTAATTACAAAGTGGTATACTAAAATCTGTGTGTGGTGGCGCGCTCTCCAAAAGGCAGTCTCCAATATCCAGCAGTGGACAAATACTGGCTGATGGATGGATAATAAAATGTAGATTTTTTTTAGGAAACATACATAATAGTTGGGACAATTTTTTTTTTCTGAAATTTGGTTATTGAATGTCTGATTTCTGTGAAAGGCTCAAAGATTTATTTACAGGTTTTTGGTCCAAAGAGATTTGTCATGAATTATGATATACTCATAGTTTGTTTATCAACCAATGAACACTTGAAAAACTTGATAAAAAATTATTATCATAGATTGGTTATCATGAGATGCCATGTTTGGTATTGTAACTTTACTTGTCTGTTTGAGAATAAATGATTTACCAAAATAGGATGCAAAAAAATAATTTTTAATTTTGTTAAACATATAACATAGAAAGCAGAAAAAGTCGAGAAGTTTTACTTATTACTAGTATATTATTTAAAAATGTGTGTTTCGTATGCATTAAGATAATACAATACTTTTTGATATTTTTAAAGGAAACACAACATAAAAAGCATCATCATAAAATGATTTCTGCCCATCTTTGAAAACCCCTTCTATTCCACACTTATAAGAATTTTGCCTTCACACTTATGATAATAGTTATTTCTATATGCCCCTATTAATGTGAAGTAATGAAGCACCAAATATATTAAAACCAATATCTTAATTGTTACATAAAGAACTCCCTGTTTTCGTGTGGTGGTCAAGTATGCCTCAATTGTGAATTTGTTGAGTTACCCGTCGGACTCTGGCAGTTGGGAACGTCAATTATCGTTATCTCAATGACTCGTAGACCGCGTAGTATGGGATCCGTTATGTGTATACCTCGAGGGTTGTACACCCTTTCGTTCTGTGTTGCTATGAACTTGGAAATCTTGCGGAGGTGCTGAAAAAGATTAAAGAAGAAAGTTTTTATCTTATGCAATATTTAATACATCAAACTTATTATAACCAAATTTGCTAAAACCCACGACCATCGGCTTCATCACCACGTTAACGTTAAAGCAATCCAATATTTACATAATTATGTATGTGTAATTGTTTATTGTTCTGAATAAATAAAATAAAACGTATTAAGCAGCATAATCACAATTTTGATTTGCTGTTATCCGTTGAGGACTTCCTCCTTGCATTTCCAAACTATTTATTAGATCTTGATAAAATTAACAGGACTTAATGATACTGTAACATTTGTGAAGAAAAAATAATTGTCATAACTTATGATTACTGTAAAATTGATTCAATGAATGAATGTTTCAAATGAATTCAAACCCATCTTGAATTTGGGGTAAAAAATAGCCTAAAACATATCAGAGCAAGTTGTATTAAATCATAAAGTAGTTTCAGGGTTTTGCAACAATAGGTGGATGGACTGGCAAAAGTTCAAATACTACTTACCCAGATTATTGCCATAAATTTTCAACAATGTCAACCTATAAGATGAATAATATCTATGCAAGTTTGAGGATGACTTTGTTACTAACAAACCAAATTGTTTGCTTTTTCTATATGGACTTTTGACATCCACAGTACATGACTTGTCCAGATTAAGTAATTTGAACATCTGTATCATACCTTTTCGTAGTGTGTCTCCGTGCAAATGTAGATGAAATAAGCTGTGAGGCAAGCGAGGCACCCCTCGCAATATGTACTGCAGTCTGCTGTCTCCGCCATGTCAAAATGCTCATTTAACCTCTCCATTGTGAATTCAAATGTTTGTCTGTCTATCTGTAAGAAGAAATTGAATAGCTTATTAATAGTAATCAATTAGAATTATTGATTGTAAAAAAAAAGCAAAAAAAGTAATGAATTAATGTACACAGGTCATTTCAAGAGAAAAAGGGGTAGACCAATGCAAAGATGGGTTGATGATGTTTGATGATGTTTGGCAACAGAGGGGCATGGAAACAGTTGGAGGAGGCCTTTGCCAAAAGGCAAACGGACAGGGTTTCTGAGGCGGTGCAAAACTGAATAATAGTTAGGATAAGATATAAGAACTGTAAATGTCTGAATGAACTCTTTATTAATATATTTATTATTTATGATTGGAATAGGTAGTACATGATGTAATCTTCTGACTTCTGAACTGCCTCATTGGTCCAGTGGTTAGCATGTTTGACTGCGGCCGACGAGGTCCCGGGTTCGAGTCCTGGGTCGGGCCCTAATTAAGTATTGGTTTTTCTGTCTTGAATTCTCAGTACTAGCCTGGAGTTAGGAAGTTGGCGGTGTTTCACCCCCGTGCCTCGGAGAGCACGTTAAGCGTTGGTCCCGGTTATTATCACTAGCATGATAATAGTCATTAAAGCCCGCCAACCCGCATTGGAGCAGCGTGGTGGGTCTAAGCTCTAATTCCCTCTCTCTTATGAGAGTGGAGGCCTGTGCCCAGCAGTGGGACGTTAATAGGCTGTAGTGGATGTAATCTTTAAATGAATACACCATTAAATCCCACAGATTTATAACTTAAAGAATTTGAATGTTATCAAATCTTTACGAATATTATCCTGGGTTTTCTAGCATGGTTCCTATAGACATAACATTGGAAAAAAAAAATAGAAATCTTGTAGGTACTAAATGGTAAATGCGGAATCAATCCAGCAATACAGAAATCCTGCAGTCGCAGCCACATTCTTACTAATGATAATGTTCATTTATTTTATTAATGTTTCAGGTCATTTACACCAAATTGCACTACAACTTATTTCGATTACTGTTAATTAACTACTATGTTACATACTTTTGTGGGTTCTAATTTTAGGTCAAATGTCCATTTCTATACATACTGTTGTAGTTATGGTACAGATAAATGCATTAAAAGTAATGAAACAGTGGTAAGTAAGTGGAAAGATTAATAACATAAATGAATCTTGATTCCTCAGCAAACAAATCTATCTATTCATATTTCAAAGGGCAATTGGTGCACTTATAATAATGTATCATGATTCTGGTAAGTATTGCATTATTGTTTTTTTATACCATTACATACACAAAACAGTTTTACATTTATTATGTTGTGTACATGTTTTTAAAATAAATAAATCTATATTTGTCAGAAAAGCATACAAATTTCTAGAAACTGCCTCCTGTGGTAGTAAAAACTGTGTTACGGGAGACACTGTCTTCCCAAGTTCTACATTATACCATCTCGTTATTCAGTTTTTTTTAAGTTAGACCTTAGCCATCTCACCTGATGGTAAGTGATGATGCAGTTTAAAATGGTAGCAGGCTAACCTGTTAGGGGTATGGCGGTTATATTAAACCCATACAACCATTAACCTTAATTGGTATTGGATTGTAAATGCCTAGAATACTGTGTAATGAGTAGTCTTGGATCTTGAATCCCAATACAGATTAAGTTAAATCTTCAATCGCCACCAAATGCATGCTGAAAACTTTTTAATTACATCTTGAATAATCAAATCATTCTAGTTTCTAGACCCAGCAGTGCGAGCTATACAGTAAGTATACAAGTAAACCAGACAGACAGTTTACTATAGATGAAGTCATACTAGGGCGTGTTGATAAACAATATGAAACTTTCACCAACCCTATCTTCCAACTCAGGTGGAAATCTCGTTTGAAACTTGACTGCAGTTCCTTCGGAGTAGTCCCGCTGTAAGAATATTTTTATGCCCTGTGTTGGAGTTTGCTGGCTTCCAGGGGTATTGGGCCCCGACGGGATACGATTGTTTGCCATTCTTCAACTCTTTACACTTTTACACTCACAAAAACACTGACAATCATCAAGTTTTGTTACTCTTGAATCCAGCGATTCACTCTAGGGACACATAATTTCACTTCCACATGCAAATTGAGTGCAAAATGATGGAAATTTTACATTAAAAAAATGATTAAAAAGTGCAATCTCTCGTAATTTCTGTAGATTCAGAAAAAAATACCCTTGGTTGACGTACGACGTATCACAAAATGTCAGTCACATGACATTGACGTATTAACCGCATTGTCTATGGATTTTAGATGAATTGATTAATCAATTAAAGAGTTCTGAAACTTTTTATTTGAATAATCATTCTCAAATAAAATAATTATTTTTTCAATACAATTGCTCGAAAAATGCACTTACAGAGGCAGTAAACAGACTTGTAAGTAAAACTTTCTTTCCCCATTCTATTTTTTTGCAGTTTTTTAAAAAATTTGTAAGGCCACTTTTTAACCGACTTTCAAAAAAGGAGGAAGATCTCAATTCGGCGCATATCTTTTTTTTAGATTTAAGTAAAAAGTTTTCTTGCAAGAAGGTTCATAATGTTAATAATTATTGACTCTGTAAAAGCTTTGTACTTGTTATTAAAATTTAACATCAATGGAAGAAAACTTGAAAAATAATAACATTTAGATGAGTTGATGAAAATAATTCTTGAAATTAAGAATTGTATTTATCCTAGGTAATTAACTTAATTGATTTAATTTGACGACCTAGGTGGCGCAGTGTGTAGCGCTGTTGTCTTAACGTGCGGAGGTCCCGGGTTCGATCCCCGGCAGGGTCAGTTTGGGAATTTATAATTTCTGAATTTTCCCTGGTCCGGCCTGGTGGGAGGCTTCGCCCGTGGCTAATTACCACCCTACCGCCAAAGACGGGTCGCCAAGCGATTTAGCGTTCCGGTACGATGCCGTGTAGAATCCGAATAAGGGTACTAAGGTATCCGAATAAGGGTATAAGGGTATTATATGGCTTTATGGGTTTAATATAACTGCCATGCCCATAACAGGTAGCCCGCTACCATCTTAGACTGCATCATCACTTACCATCAGGTGAGATCGCAGTCAAGGGCTAACTTGTAGTGGATTAAAAAAAAAATGTATTTAAATCAAAAAATTAAAGGCTGAATAGTCCAGACTGGAAGTTAATAGCTAGAACCAAGAGCCATGATTCACGACGCCAATTAAAAAAAACTCAATTACAGAAACTCGCCATTTTTAAAAGTTTCATTGGGTTTTTCTTGTAAATAATTAATTATTTTATTAGTGGTTCAAGTCATGGTTATGGTTATGGTTTTTACATACTCGTGACGATGGTCAGCCTTCGCCTGGCGGCATTAGGCTGACATGAGCCAACTCGTATGTTGAAAGTAGAAACTTAATTACCGTTCATAATTATATCACAAACTACTATTTTAGCTTTACCCATAATTATTATATTCATACAAGGCGCTACATCGGCAATATTCAATCATTGTGGCTCTGTTTCGAGCAGAACAAACTAATTAATCAAATATACTTAAAATGATCGTAAAATATATCACAACATCACAAGAACTTTTAGGATGCAGGTCTAAGTTCGGACAGTTGTATTTGATATAGAAATTGAAATTTTATGTAAGTAATATTTTTAGAGCAAATAATTAGTTTCACTATGGAGAAACATTGCTTTAAAAGGAGGAACTATTTTACTACTAGAATTTTCTATGGAGAGAACTTTTTAAGTTAGTACTTTTTAGAGTTTTTAAATGCGTAACTGCCTATAGGTCTTGAAAACAATTTATCATTTTTTCACTACGTGTCACCGTTTGATAGATTACACTGCCCTAAAAAACCGATTTTACGCTATCAGCTATGACAGAACTTTAAGGTTTTTACAATCCCGCGGCAAATCCTTATTTTTACGGGATAAAAAGTCCTATGCCCTTCCCCGGTTTGCAAGCTAACTTTGTACCAAATTTCATCAAAATCGTTCGAAAAGGTGAGCCGGGAAAGCGTAGCAGACAAACAGACAGACACACTTTCGCATTTATAATATTAGTATGGATATAATATAGTGTTGATTATCTATTTACTCTGTGCCGCCAGTCGCCATCTCACCCGTCTGCATACTACGAGTACCTACCGATCGACGAAGTAGATAGCCATAATAAATAAATTATTACACCTAAAAATGGCAGCTTAATTGATTTAGGTAGGTAGGTATAATATATCCGTGTCCAACAATTTAATATTCAACTAGCGATTCAAGCGAAATCGGCCTAAATAGTTTGCTGTCTATCAAGCTCCTAGACCCTAGACGTGGACGGAGGCTTCGGTCGTGGCTAGTCAGCTGTCCTGTAACCTGTTACGCAGGGATCGTCATGAAAGGGGTAGCAATACATTCAGACCTCTAATTTTAGTTTAGTTTGGTTTAGAGATGTAGTTACACTGTACAGAATTTAAATTGTGTAGGCTCTCTTGCAAAGATTTGTAGGAGAGATCAATTAGGTAGCTATGCCTACGTAGGGGGACGTACAGAGTGCCTAGTGTGATATATTTTTCCCATTCGATCACGAAACGTTAACTACTATTTGTATGGAATTGTCAAGCGCTTGATATCTGGCGGTCGACCAAGTCCATAAAAACATACACACATACGGATCGAATACAGAACCTTCTTTTTCAAGTCTGTTTAAAAACTTCCACTCAGCCTGCAGAATACATCACGTTCCATAATAGCTTCGATTAGCCGTCGGTCCTGCGCCTGACCCCTCACCGGTCGTGTCGGATTTTCCGTCCCATCGGGCTATGAAAGTAAAGGAAGAGAGAGTGCACCTGTGTATACACACTTGCGCCCTATAATATATTCCGCGCAGATGGCTCATCTCTCTGGAGATAAGCGCCCGTGGCCGAATTTCGGTCAGAAAGACATTTTTTTTAATTATTTAATCCTCAGCTTCCACTAAAGTGGAATGAACCCTTCTGTCTTTGGACCACCGAACTCAGCCAAGAACAGGTTTTCAGCTATAGCCTGACCGATACTTGAGATGGTGTTTTTAGCCGATGTCGGCTTATTTTTTATTTACTTATTTATTTAATAAAAAAGAAATTTTACTTTTACATTGTTTCTTAGCTCCCCTTAGGCCTTGTCGTCTTGTCTGGGGGCTGCTAATACGGGCCTGACTGCACCACCAGGTGAGATCGCAGTCAAGGGCTAACTTGTAAACAAAAAAAAACATTGTCACTTAAAAAGCTATTTGAATAACATAAGTACAGCGTCCGCCGCGTACTAAGTAACCTGCCTTACCTAGCCCGATTGTTGATTCAGCGTAAGAATTGTAAACTATCATGTGCAGAATACCCCAAAAGTTTTCGAGTGACATCATGTAAGTATTGCGAAATCGCTACACGTAGCTTAAATACCACCAACTCCGTTCCTGAGAACCATCCAAAGAGAGTAGAGAGAGCTCTCTCTACTCTCGGGTATACGAGATCGTAGAGATTAAAACAGTTGACGCTAGCCAAGGATCCATGTATCTTCTTATATTATATGTATTTCCTTTTCGTTTGCCGTGGAGACCCTGGAGCCTTGATTTTACCAAGGTTTGTTGCCTCGGCTGGTGACGGAAAGGCTGGCTCATTATTTGCGCAAAGGATAAGCCTAGCTGTTCAGCGTGGAAATGCAGTCGCCATCCAGCATTCTTGGCACCATTTCGTGCGGGCATGATTAGAGTGGGTTAGGTTAGGCTAGCTAGTAGCCCCACAAACTAAATTGACCAGTGACAGATACGCTAGTAGATATGAAAAATTAAATAAAAACAAAAACTAAACAGGCACAAAAATCAGTTCTAATTTTGGCCACCGGGCCAAACGATAAGTTGGTAGGATGTTCTATTGTAAACTTTTCAATCAATAAAGATAACATACAGTCCCACTAACTTATCTGGCCCGGTGGCCATGATTGTTTAGTTTCTGTTTTTATTTTATATTGAATAATAGGTTTAATAAATATGATAGTAGCTACCGCTGTCACCGGGGCAGATTTGTTGGGACTATAGTACCGACTCTAGACATTTTAATTAGGAGTACCTAAGTATTATAAAAGAAAGTGATATCTAGCCGTGGCGTTGCGTTCGCATTCCTTACGTAATACGGGGCACATTTCTTAAAAATTAATCATTCTGATCATACGTCCAAGTGAAAGATGTCGGCGCAAAACGGATGCCAGGCTCCGTGATTTGATTTATAAAACAATGGGCCTATGGTAGAGCACTGATTTAGATTTTAGACCAACAGCTGATTGGGCTTCTAATCGATAGAGCTATGACCTACATAAGTATTTGTATGCACTTATCTTACTTTTTAGTTTATGTTTATCTTTAGGGCCTGCATCACATTCGCCAAGATTATACTTTTAAAAGATTAAGTATTTAGTTAAAATGATTAAAAAAATTGATTAAAAAGCTTGGATTTGATTCGCTCCAGCTATGCGGACTGCGGTTACATATTACACGAGTACCTATTTACTTTGTATAAGATTTTTTTGCTAAACTTTTTTTTAAAGAGCCACCGCCAAGTTTCTTATTAGTTCTTCTCGGTAGACACTACTGAGAATTTCCTGACAGACAAACCTAATTACACCTAATTAAATTTCGTGCACCTCCTGGGACTCGAATCTGAAGAGTGAGGACGCACAATGCTCGTAAGATAAACCATTATCTGTTCGTTTTTAGAAGTATGGTAGAAACCTGTAGGTTTTTTCTTGGGCAGCCATATATGACAAACTGACAGTGGATTTTCTGCCATAAATGAAACACTACTTCTTGCGTATGAAGCACACTTAATGCTGCACTCTTCTGTTTGATTCTTTAACATGGATGATGACTAATAGGCCTATTACACTGCACTTTTCACAGGGACCCTTACATTTGAATCAGTGTAGTGTAATAAGATTTAGGTAGCAAGGCTCCCTAATTTGGTCCTTATTGCTGTGTAACAAGCGACACTCAAACAAGCGGCAGTGTAATAGGCCTATAAGACCTATCTCCCAACCTATGTCCCAACGGAACTTACAATAATTGCAGCAAAAATTTTCACGCCCTGTATTTCCTGAGTTTCCCACTATTTGAAAGTTTGCCTAATGTATCTCCTCCAGGTGTTCGATTGACCAGTTCTCCACCGACCAATAGTCCAATTTCTGCATTTTCTTCCTCTATTCGTACAATATCCCAAATATCCCATCACCATCGCCTGAGAGATATTTCCCTATTCTCCGAGAGACGATGGTACGTTTCCCACAAATTTTTATTCTTAATTGTTTTAGACCAATAAATATGGAGAATGATCTTAATTCTTAGACCCCTAAGAGCCCATATTATTTTTATCTTAAATTTACCATACAAGAGAGTGAGCAACTTACGTAAACGATTCCCATTTGCAGCCAAAGCTCCTTTCAGGAGACACCCACAGAAAAAAATTCTTAAAATCCCATAAGTAAGATACAGCTAGATTGTTCATCCAATATCCACCTTGATTAGAAAATAGGCGGAAAAAATCTCTGGTACCGCTTTTTCTCATCCAAAACATATTAAAGCTTAGTGAAATGATAACTATCGTTCGTCACATATCCATTATCTAATTAGAAGCCGCTAAAACTTAGTGACAGTTTTCCAATACAGTGTTGCCTCCCAATTAGAATGTACCATGGGCGTATCGCACATGTATCGCCAATGTTACCACCAATACACATTGATCCATCACATCACGTATTAATGCTCGTATATAAACTCAGTCCTGGACTTCCCTAACATACATTGTGACCGTATAACGGACGGCAGTCGGACGAATCTGCCGTCAAAGAGTGACAAAACAAAAGTGCAATATGTTTAAATTAATAGTGATATTGTCGATAGCGGCATACGCCAGTGGCCAATACACGGCTTCAAGACTAGTGAGGAACATTTACAATGAATGTTTGAGTCAATATTCCGTGGAGTGTGTGAAACCCAGGACGCTCGAATGGATTTCTCGTGTGTCGAACGATGAAGAGATCAAGATTACGGACAATCTGTCAATCGTCAGGCAAGCTACGCTTGAGGATGAAGCTGTTGATCCCAGAATGGCAAAGGACCCTGCTTATGCGATCATTGATTCGGTGGATAAATTCCTCCAGACTCATTCAGTGAGGGTGAAAGTACCTGAAGAAATTGTCAGCAGTGCTGCTTCGGAATATGTGCCAAGGTCGCTACTTACCGACCTCCCGTCTGAATTGGACATGCCTTTGGACGGCGAAGAGGAAGTAGAAACATTTGAGGGAAGGAAGAAGAAGATCAAGCTCCCCAAGCCTTTGAGGATTAAGAGCAGTGCGTTTTTCAACTGTCAAAGCTTTGTATAAACTTTGTGATGCGTTTCTAATACTCTTAATTTTTCCAGAACACGGATTCATCAAGAAGGTGCTGCTTCCGTTCCTCCTCGGCTTGAAGTTCAAGGCTTCCGTTTTGGTGCCTCTCGCGCTAGCCCTCATTGCCTTGAAAACATGGAAAGCTCTGACACTTGGCCTCATCTCCCTCGTTCTATCTGGTAAATTATCATTTGCGTCACTTTAATTTCTAGATAAAGTAAAAGCAAACAAGAAATTTTTGAAGTCTAATGAATAGTTAAAATGAGAAGAAGGTCACATTTTAAGCAAAACGACCATGCCACCACATTAACTCTGTTTACAAACATCAAAACCCTGTTATTCCCAAAATTTTCCTAATCATGAAATAAAATTGCCTCCAGCTGCCCCGTTCTAATACATTCTCAATTTACAGGTGCTATGGTGATCTTCAAGTTCACAAAACCCAAGGTTGTAAACTACGAAGTTATCCACTACCCACAGCACCACGTAGAACACCATGTAGACCACCATGCTCCCGCCTGGGACTCCCATGGACCTTACCAGGCGAGGTCCTACGAAGATGCTCACGAAATCGCCTACTCTGGACAAATATAACATGATAAATTTATTTAATAGGACGGACCAATGATTAATTTATTTATTTAATTTATTTATTGCTAATGTAAATAAATCTTTATTATTTAAGAGTCAATTTAAACAGAGGGGTGTTTTATTACCAAATATAACATAATTGTCACCGATACAAATCTGGGCGCAAATTATGTCTCCTTACCACATTCCTTCCAAAAATATGCCAATAGCTTTATGCAAATATGTCAGCTTCGATATGGATAAATACGTGAATAGTATTTAATCCGGAAATACATTTATGGTTATCCAGGTGCTGAAAATATGAATGAGCAGAAAATAACTGTCTTGCATTTATAGGGGACAGAATATTGCTTGTTTCACTCTCATATAAACAAACAAAAAAATCTGGAGATCGTATTTTTTTTTTAAAGGTGTTCCCAGAAAGTGAAACCACACAAATAGAGGTACTTGTATAAATTATTGATAAGACAGAGCTTTCAAGACGTGTGACCAGATTCTTTAAATAGGCAATTACGAATTCAACGACACGTTAAACGGTTTTACGCGTTACAAAGAATTTATATTATATTATTTAGCCACATTGCCACTCCAACGTAAGAAGAAAAAGCTTATATTTTGATTCTACCAATATGCGGCACTGTGCTGCATAGTGTACGGCACAAATTTTTCTCTCGGTGGACTCGCACAAGCTAATAATTTTTGACTGTTTTTCTGCCCATCCATAGCGCACTCGAGATGAAAATATAGTCCACAAATGTGCTGCATACGTGTTTGTTGGAATAGCACCAAAAAATGCCACATCTGTTAAAGAAGTCTCAAGTCTGTACACTTTTACCGGAGCCTAAAGCACAAAAGCTATATAGCTGAACAACTTTAAATACAACAACTTACTTGCTACATTAACACTTTTTTAAACATTTATCCAATTATAAATTGGTTAATCACATGTGCAGATTTATCGAAAAATTAAACTAACAAACATAGTAAAACTATTTTACTATTACAGTTTCCTCGAAATCGTATGGCGCTTTGTCGTTTACATTTCTCAAACCCTTGAAATTCCTATTTGTTTCAGGAGTTTTCTTTACATGCCTTCTGTATATAGAATTTTCTGATTTGTTAGCGTTACTACTGAATTGTTGCAATTGTACTGTATTACTTTGATCCAAATCATCATTAAATATATCACTATAATCATTGTTTTCCAAATCAATATTGATTTGGTTCATCGAAACTAATTCTGGAAAGTGTCCTTGGTTGAAATTTTCCGGTGTCCCTTCCTCTATACATAAGGGGCGTTTTGCTTTGTGTGTTGCATGATTGATGAGTTCTTCGTTTTTCAATTTGGTATTCGTATTGTTTTCTTTCTCTCTACTTTCATGACTTTCATTTATATTGAAATTCAAGGCAGTGCGACGCTCATCCGGTCTCGGTAAAAGTATACGATTAGAGAACTTTTTGAATACATTGGAATGCTTTAGGGGATTCATTTTGTAAATGCTCAACAGCACGTTGAAGTTTTCTGTGTTGCCTCTTTTTGATCTGCTATTAGCTTTAGCTGTTTCCGGTATAAATATCTGTAAATAATGAGTAAGAAATCATCATGTGATTAGAACAATATCTCGTCAAGAGTGATAATCGTTGTCGTGCACGAAATAAACCATTTCATTTCTTTTCTAGGGAACACGTTGAACATGTCGTATGTAAAAGCGTTTTGATAGAACTTTGTGACGTCTTTTTTTTCTAATGTACCTATAGATTAGAGACTACCTCCTGTATGCAACCAGACCTGTGAGTGGTGATGCAGGCCCTTCCTAAGGAAGAGTGGCTTTCCTTGTTGTTATTGGAACATAGCTAAAAGTGGTTCTTACCAATAGTGAAATGGTAGCGATTAATCGATCGATTTTCATACTACTGTTTTAATCACTTTATATGCGTTTTAAGAATCAGGGTAGGTATAATACGAACGATAGCTTTGTTACTGAAAATGTTTATAAACGCCCAGTTTTAGCTACTAATGTAGGTAGTAGGTACCTAGTACTTACTAATGAGGTGCTGCTTAACTATCGATCTAGAATTACTAGAAGATTCCCGTGACTCAGGTTTTTTAAAAATCAAGTGAACCTTTGATTTTCTTATAAAAAGAAGCGCGTAATTTTTTTTAAAATTATTTTTTAATGTACTAGCTGATGCTCACGACTTAGTCCGCGTGGATTTAATTTTAATTTTCCGGGATTAAAATTAGCCTATGTTATTCCTGACTATAATCGCTGACTCATCAGGTGAGATCGCAGTCAAGGGCTAACTTGTAGTAGAATAAAAAAAAGTATACTGACGGCTCAAGTTTATATAACTCACTCTATTAATTATAGGGTCCCCGGTATAATGAAGGTAACAGTTGAGGGAATGTGTATGCAGATGGATATTATTGTACTCTCCTATAGCGCGGGAAACGAAAGATTGACTGGCGGACTAATTGCGCGGCGAAACGGACACCCCCGCCACGCGTTTGACCCTTCCTTAAGCACGATCCACTTACATACTAGGTGTCTAACCAGAGTCCAGACATAAAAAATTAAAGATATTGTAATATTTTGAAAACAAAATTCTTAACATTCCGAATCAAGAAACAATGATGTAAAACACGCGAAAAGGAAAAAGTACTAAATAAGCAAACAATTAACGGTGTTGCGATGTATAGCGTAATTCCAATATATCAGGGAGTCTTCCACAGTTGTACTTAGTTACTAACAGGGATGATGCCTTAGATGTCAAATAAATTATTTCTTACTGATTATTAAATACAGGGTCTTCCAATATACCTTAAATTGACATCCTCGGTTAGTTTTAATTTTGATAACCATTTTAAACTAGGTATAGAATAAAAAAAAAATATGTTGAAATTTGATGACATCACAACTATGTCTCTCTT
Organism: Erebia palarica; assembly: GCA_964035005.1. Taxonomy (NCBI): domain Eukaryota; kingdom Metazoa; phylum Arthropoda; class Insecta; order Lepidoptera; family Nymphalidae; genus Erebia; species Erebia palarica. The sequence continues at coordinate 7,468,368 of OZ035993.1, read as the reverse complement.
ATAACTCATACTAGAAGGGAGTTTATAATTTTGTTAAAAAGTTGCTGATTTGATTGATTCATTTAATCATCCCTATATACAAAATATTAACTTCACCGATCCATAACGTTAATATTATAAATGCGAAAGAAATTTAGTGCATCCGGTGAAGTAAATAGACTCATTTTATCCTGGAAAGTCAAAGAGTTCACTCGGCACCACAAAAACTTAAATCCACGCGGACTAAGTCGCGGGCATCATCTAGATGACGATTAGTATTTTCGAGAGGAGTAATGTTGAAAATACTTGTACCTAACGAAATTGATGGTGCCCGTGACTTCATCCGCGAGGTTTTGATTCGTCCGCCCAAATTTCATCAAAATCTGTTGAAAATATGCGCTGTTAGCAGACATACAAAGATACACACTTTCGCATTTTATAATATTACTTAGGATTACCTACTAACTTTTCCGTTAAACTTTTCCGTTATAATATTAGTACGCCGATACGGCTAATGTGCTGGACTCTGTTTTATAAAATAACATCTTATGTACATACTTACATATTATGCAAATAAAGAATATTCTATTCTATTCTAATAACAGAATAGGTAATAGTATGGTTAAACGTAGCTTAAAGTAGGCAACACTTGTAAAACTGATCTCTAATAAAAAGGCTTGTAAGATGGCACAGAATATAAGTGATGTGTCTTCATTCTGCAATCTCCAAGTCATTAACAAAATGGAGTTAATATGGTAAGATGTATTTACCGCGCCACTATTTCTTACACCACTTTTCGCGCGATATAGAACAATAACTACGATTTTTATGAGGTATAAAAAATAAATTAAAAAAAGCACTTCGTATCATATTAAAACATACTTTATTTAAAATCTAAAACAAACAAAATGTAGATAACACGTAACTACAATAGAAACTTAAAATCAGTCATCTTAGAAAACTTGGGACAAATTGAACAAAATGACTCCTGTTCTCTTTAGTCGTTTGTTTTTAGTTTCTCTTCTCCTTTATCTGGTTCCCCTAACTTTTCGAGTGAGTAGTCAGGTCATTGAAGAACCTACTGTTGGAGCCAAATTTGGCAAAATTATTGTTTTCTGGTGGGAAAAAACTTTGATTCGACCGGTAATGATGATGCCCGCGAACTTGTTCACATTAATTCAATTTTTTTAATTTCCGGGGAAGCCCCTTAATTTTCCGGGATAAAAAATAACCATCCCCGGGATGAAACCTACCTCTACACCAAATTTCATCAAAATCTTTTGAAAACATGGGCCGTTAAAGCGTAGCGGACAGACAGAGACACTTTCGAATTTATAATATATTAATATCTTTATCTACGGATGGATTTCTCCTTGATGTGTGTTGGTTAATAAAGATTTATTTATTTCTTTATCATTTTCTTTAGGTACAGTGCAGTTGCAATACAATTAATAAGCAATTGTCAATATGGATTGTGTCGGACGCGTTGGGTAAACTGGCAAGCGCCATGGGTTGAGAAGCTATACGACCCTACCCGGTACAAAGCTCCACCCCCGCGATGGTATAAAGGCCATGAGTTGCCTAAAGAGTTTGAATCACCTGATTGGAGATTAGATGAGGACCCAAATCCACCTCATATTAAAGGAGACTTTTTTAGAGAAGAAAACAGGGCTTACCGGTTATCCCCTAGTTGGAAAATGATAAAGCCATGGCATAAACTAAGACCAGACGTAAGTATGCCAGCACCACTGCTATGCTATACAACTAAGCTGGTAGCGGGTCAAATATATTTTACATCAGTATTTTATATAGATAAGATAAAATATAGATAAGTGGATCGACGCCTACTTACTAAACATATCTAAACATATCTCCGATTTGAAACCACCTTAACACTATGATATGTTAGCATGGATTTATAGTATTTCATTTAATTCTAGGAAAATATGCATTATTCGGGTTGCTATTGTACGACAGTGTTCAAGCGGCTCACCCCACTGGCCGGTTGTGCCGTGATCACGACCCGCCACGTCCTCACCACCGCTACGTCCACTTACCTCATACTCCGCGACCGTCAGCACTACGAGGTCTTGGAGAATATACTTGGTGTGTGGTACGATACAAACCACGACACGTTGAACAGTTCTATGTACTTAACACCGGCGAGGATACATTACCACCCTCAGGTCAGGACACTTCTTTCTTATCTTCCTTTCTGATCGTCACGAAAATCGTAATCGTATTATGTTGTCAAAAAGATAATTCGACCTGTTTGAGGAGTTCATATATGTCACGTCAAAAAGCATATATGAACTCCTTAAACAGTTCGAGTAATACGTATTAAGCTTGATTTTTTTACAGCTCGAAGGGACCGTAGACCGAAGTATCTGATAATAATTTCAACTTGATACCTCTACGCGTTGCCGCGAAAAAGGTGGTTGACAGACAGATAGACGGAACGATAGACAGACAACGAAGTGATCCAAAGGTTCCTTTTTTCCTCTTGAAGTACGGAACCCTAAATACACGCTCTTTCCAACAAACAAATTATGCTTGTTTCAGTGGCACTACCCGGAGCAAGTTAACCGTTCTCACCCGTTTTCGTTCACATTTGACCTTTCAGTCTGGGCTTCAACATACACCATCTATGGGTGGTATTTCAACTCTAATAGCGCACAAACTTGCTTGAGAGCGACGTCACATCCGTAAGTTACTACTTACCTTCCTGCTTACAATCAAAAACATTTACATCTTGCACAATGAAAGGGGCTGCGACCCACGTTTTGTTTCCTACCAGTTTCAAAGGTTATCCATCATTTTATAGTTAGTTTAATATTTAGATTAAGTTAATACTTATAAGCTACAAGGGTATTATACATTTTTCACATCATTGCGTTAAATATTCCTTAAAGCTAATGACTCCAAAATAATTATTTTCAATCTTGTCGTTAATCCAAAAATAGTAAAAGACCACCAAAATGTCCACCAAAATGACCACTAGTACCACCACGCACCACAGGATTATGATGCCCCTGACAGACATCCATCCATATATCTATCCATCCATCCAAACTTTCGTATTTATCATATTAGTAAATAAGTAAAGATACAGATAGAAAGAGTCCAACATGGACATGGATATTTATGTTCTGACCTAAACTAAGTACTAACCTAACTTTAGGTTTTGGCAAATATAGTCCTACTTATAAAACAAAATTTGGTGAACATTTAAATTTGGTGAATTTGGTCTTCAAATATATTTTTTGGTAAGAAAGCTTAGGGTCTCAAAGTGCTTTTTGCCGCATTTTACACATTTAATAAGGTTATTAAACCCATATTGTATTTCCAGTTGGCACATAGGACCGCCAACTCCTAAGGGCCAACTGTTGCATGTAATTGTGGGTTTCCAATTCATGTTAGCATACAATCGCAAGCCTATGCCATGGTTTAAGCATGGTGTAAAGGCCTGGCAATACACTGAACCGTGCCCAAAGGTAAGACTAAATCCAGTAAGTATACAGGGAAACATTCATTTTTTTATCCACTACAAGTTAGCCCTTGACTGGCGATCTCACCTGATGGTATATGATGATGTAGTCCAAGATGGTAGCGGGCTGACCTGTTAGAGGCATGGCAGTTATATTAAACCCTTACTCGGTTTCTACACGGCATCGTAGTGGAACGCTAAATCGCTTGGCGGCACGTCTTTGCTGGTAGGGTGGTAACTAACCACGGCCGAAGCCTCCCCCCAGGCCAGACCAGGGAAAATTCAGAAATTATAAATTCCCGAATTGATCCTGCCGGGGACTAAACCCGGGACCTCCCACTTATAATGTGTTTCCTACTAATTATGTGAATGGCACACACACACTTTTTTAAAGCCATTAAATCTATACTAATATTATAAAGAGGTAAAGTTTGTGAGTTTGTCACGTTGTAGGGGGTAATCTTTGGATCAACTGAATCGATTTGGAAAATTCGGGTACCAATAGGAAGCCTCATTATTTGTGAGTGCCATATGCTATATAGTATCCCGAAAAATAAGGAAGTTCCTGTGGGAATTTAAAAACTTATTTCACGCGAACGAAGTCGCGGGAAAGTCTGCTAAATAATAAATAAATAAATAAATAAATAAATGTCAATTCACAGACGGAATGGGGCTGGTTCATATGCATACCGGGGACCTGGGCAAGATTCGGAGTGGAGAGCGGCGCTGCCCTCCATAGATCCGATGTAGGCGACACGTGGAAGTACGACGGTCTAATCGGCCTCGCAGCTTTCTCTATGAAACTACGCTCGTACGAGCTCACTCATTACTTCACGGTGTTAGACAACCATCCAGTACTGGATTTCCTCTACGATGCGTATACGGGAAAACTACCATACGCCTGGAAAGACGCCAGGTTCGAGGACACAAAGCGTGATGCACCAAGGCTTATACCAAAGTACAAACTAAACAGAGATTATAGACCGGGATGGGTATATCCTTACCATCCCATATACTATTGGTAAGGAGTGGGCAGTTATTAGCTAGCGAAGGTCTCTGACTCTACTTGGGTGAATTGAGTGTCCACAGCTAATTAATGGCTGCATTAATTAATATTTAATTGTATGATTAATGAATATTTAATGATAAGTAAATTGATGGCCTAAAGACGAAAAACACCTAGGTACATAAAAAGTTGTAAAAATCCTTATTTTGCTCATAGAAGCAAATGGTAGGTATTTTTTTCCAAGACTTGTAGTATCCTCGAACAGTTGCTTTCAACCTGAGTTCAAAAATAGTTTTATCTAAATTGTACTAAAAATATTGATGATTTTGGGAGGCTGTCAAAGTTGCTTTTCGTAGACAAACTTTGTCCCGGGTTAAAAAACGACTATAAATCAAAAGTTGTTACTGACGTATTATTCCAGGCATATCCTGTAGTTGAACGATATATTCTTTATCGCTTCACCACATCAACACAGAATAGGTAATTGACATCAGTAAAAGATTAAATTTCACTACAATAAGGTTCACTTGCTGATTTTATAGAGTTGTCATCATCCCTATTGTCTTGGACAAATATATTATACGAGTATATATGTCACCGTAAGATTGTAAAATTGTATTATAATCTAACGCGCGAAATCGCAGTGACGAAAGATTACAATTTAACGCATTATTTTCCGGTAGATAGTAATCTGGTAGGTTTATTGACCCGATAGAACCTAAGTGGTGATTTATGTCGAATCCTAACCTAACGTAGGTTGGGTATTTACGTTTTCTTGTCTGTTTTATCTACATAAACGTAAATACTATGAATATTCCAAAATTTGACACTCAGAACATTGAACGGTTCACAATCTTTCGACAGTTTCGCGAGTTAGATTATAAGCTAACGGTTTTTACAATCTTACGGTGACATATACATAAAGCTTTTTCTGACCGGCTCAGGCCGGTTCCGCAACAGTAAATACTTAAGTTACAATTGTATTGTAACTTAAGTATTTATTGTAAATAGTACTGTTTAAGCTTATTTAAAAATAAAAAAATCTAATAATAAATAAAATGTACAGTACATTAATGTCCTAGTGACTTTGATGGCTATTAATTAATATGTAAATAAAATTACAATATGGTAAAAAACAATATTTTTTATTTATCCTTTAACTAACCAATAAGTATAATTTTTTATCATACTTACTTATTATAAATAATAAATTACTTAATAAATACTTAACAGCCTATTTAAAAACAAAAATCTAATAATAAATAAAACGTACACTACATTAATGTCCTAGTGACTTTGATGGCTATTAATTAATATGTATAGTAACTATTCAGAAGAAATCCAGACTATCCAGACTATTAATATAAATGTGAAAGTGTGTCTGTCTGCATGTCTGCTATGCTTTCACGGCCCAACTTTTCAACTGATTTTGCCGAATTTTGGTAAAGATTAAGGTTGCATTTGTTTTTAAATTTAAGATACGGTTCATATTAAAAAAAAAAAATAGTTCCCATAGGAATCAATAGCCCTAATATATGCAAACAAAGTCGAGGGCATAATCTATAGTAATTCATAACTCTGTGGACATGACGTAACTTAGCTGAATAGCCCAATCCAGAAGCCATTTGGATAATGAAAATAGGTTTATCTCTTTTCCTCTAATGATTACTATCACTCGAGGGGAAAGGATAGAATGCTAACTGTCATCCTAATAGCATCTGGATTTTATAGTACACGGAAAGCGTGTCATGCCAACGATGCCATAAGGAACGCCTTCAACGGATACGAACGGATTACTTCTACGGCATAAGGGATACGTGACAGATATTGTACATGAAATGTGCCAATTATTCTTAAGTGTTTGCTAAAATTTACGCCATATTAGTGAAAACGGGCATAAATACGCCGCATTACCATAAATTAGATCCGTATTGTTACTCAATCATTAGTATTTTTGCAATTTTTGTCCTATAAAATTCAAATAGAAACGTTATTTACCCGACTACGACTACCCGGTCATGATTTTAGCAGTCTATGTATGCATGTTTGTATTATGTATATTCCACCATAGCGACTCGTTATTGTAGTCCGGGTAACATGGGCTACACTTTATACTAACAAAATTCATATGACAAATGTAAAATTTTTAGAATATTATTAATTCTAATGAATATCCTAATTGGGTTAAAGTTTTTTTTTATCTCGTATCATAATAAATATATAAACAATAAGTGCGAGCGAAGCAAGCAATCAATCAGCCATCAATTTTACATGTAATTCGGACACACTCGAATTGATCAATATTCCATTTCATTCTACTTATAAAAAGTTTATAAATTAAAATAAATAATTTTCTACTTAGCTCATACGTTTCTTTACTTATTAATTAGTTTCAATTGGCTTTAACAAATTTATCTCTAGTTTAAATGCAGAAAGCTGAGTATGCATCAGTGAATTGGGTGTTTGACAACAAGTCAAATCGGCAACTTTTATCAAACGTCAAAACGCGCGCTTAGTATGGGATGTTGTATGGAACACTGAACAGTGTCATCAAAATTCGACGAACTGTTTTACTTCAATCGATAGTTTTAAATGTTATCGAATATAAAACTAATTTTGGGAGAAATAATTTATTGAAATAGTTGTCAAATACCCAACAATTATGCAAGTCATACGAAAATCTCAAGCGTTCACAGCAAAATGTAGGCCGGCTTGCCGAGCCGACTCGAATAGAATCGCATATTGAATGTGCGTCGATTAGCGGCGTGCCTAGTCGAGTCTATACGCATACGAAACAAATGTGACTCGATTCTAATCGACGCGATTCCGCTGTAGTCGATTCCGGGCTTCACGGCATGCCAATACGTGTTTTTACAACTACCCGCATTAATGTTTCATTTGTGCGGTCTATTTTGTCCACGAACCTGTATTGCGGGAGCTCCTGTGCTGCTCTTTTGTAAAATTCGATTATTCGGTTACGGGCATGTACCAACAAGTCTGTCTACCTAGTAAGGGGTTACCCCACTTATTTTTTACCATAGTCAACATTACAAGTGGGGTAAAGAAGTGTGCAGTCTTTGGACTCCTGGCCGTCCCTCGCAGCCTGCACGTAGCGAAAGTAGCGAAGCGCATTCGAACTGTCAGCCGGCGGCACAAGCTCGTTGGAGTCTCTGGAAATATATCACAGCATGAGCAAAGAATACCAACTATTAATAGGTACTTAAAGTAAGTGACATAGCTCGATTACGAAGCTGAAGGCCGCCCTGCCAATTCGCCCCGTCAACTCGACTATGCATGATTGTAAAGCTTGTAAAGAGTGTACTTTACAATCATGCATTGTCGAGTCAACATCTCCTGAAGATGCTCCGGTTGCGGAGTGAAACTCGTTGAGAATAGTATGGAATATTTATATGGCGTGTTTCTGTGCCGGTGCGACGAATTTCTGTCTTATTGGGTGGTGAATATCGCAAGCTGCAAGTGCAAGCTATACACACTGTACCACATAGATTTGCCTACTGTGGTAGATTATAACAAATTAAACTTCTAGTTCGTTCATTATCATGGACTTCCGCAAAGTAACGCCTGCTTCTATTCAAAATTAAAATTGTTATACCAATAGAGATCTTCTGTTGTTCTTCTTCTTCGTCTGTGGCCTCAATAAAGTAAGTTACTTATTTATAACTCCCATACCCCCAACAAGATGTATACTGGATCATAAATGGCCACTAGGTGAGACCGCTGCGCAGTCAAGAGCTGCTAACTCGTAGTAGAATTTTAAAAAAACGTGTGGAGTCGTGGTACACCAGATAGGAACTAAATTCCTTATTACATAATTATTAATTTCAAGTTCTAGTCGAGGTAAAAATAAAATATTTATTCAGGTATACATTTTATACTATGATTTAAAAAAAAACCTTACACCTTGTATACGAGAAGTGAAAACTAATATTTTAATTATTTTTTAAATAAAATTTTTTTTAAGACCTTTTGTCTTCGTAACGTAAATCTTATGCATTTTCGTTACGAACGTTTTTTGCATCTTACACATTTTCGTTACGGACGTTTTTTGCATCGCACACATTTTCGTTACGGACGTTTTTTGCCGGCTAGGGTAGTCCTCCGCATCATCCCATAAGGAACTTTAGTTCCAAAAAGTCTCAATTATACTTACTTGCTAAGTTCGTTGGAAACCAGGTTGCTATAGGGCGCATGTTTAAAGGGGTCCCGGTACAAGGCACATACGGCCCGCTCCCTGCAACCCGCGTCTTTGGCGCCAATGGAGCCGAGGATCGTGTCAACTCGCTCCAGCAAAGAGCCGTAGAACTTTTCCGCGGCTATTGAGTCCTGTAAAAACAAGGTAACATAATAAAAATAACGATTGCAGCGCAGTTTGGTGGACTTTGGCCTTAAAACATATCTAAGAACCTTCTCCGAAGCTATAAATATCTAATGCAAAAAAAAATATATGTGTATGCAATGCACACACGGCAGAAGTGAAACTTCAGAAAAGTAGCCTACGTGAGAATGAGATAAATACAACTTGTATTCTATCTCATTCTCTCGCAGGCTAAATCCTATTATGAATATGTTTGTCTTTTTTTGGTTTTGCTTTTTCGTTTGATCGAATTTCAAATCACAAAGATTCTAAAGAAGACAGTCGTTAGACCTGTCGCATTATATGGTTCAGAATGTTGGGCGGTGAAAGGGATGGATGAGAGAAAAGTACATGCGACCGAAATGCGAATGTTGAGATGGATGTGTGGTGTGACTAGAATGGATAAGATTAAGAATGAATATATAAGGGGAAGTTTGAAAGTAGCGCCAGTGATAGAAAAGATGAGGAGTAATAGGTTATCATGGTATGGGCATGTAATGCGGAGGGAAGAAAGGCATATTACGAGAAGAATGATAGATATGCATGTGGAAGGAAAAAAGAGTAGAGGGAGACCAAAGAAAAGATGGATGAATTGTGTGAAAGAGGATATGCGTATAAAAGGGGTGAATAAGAGGTTGACGGATAACAGAAGTGAGTGGAAGAAGAAAACATGTTGTGCCGACCCCACATAACGTGGGAAAAGGGCAAGAAGAAGAAGAAGAAAGATTCTAAAGAAGTTTCACTTCAAAAATCGCATCTAAATCTGCTTTGTTCTTTTTAAGAAACGAAGTAACATACAAAAAAATAAAAATAACGATTGTAGCGCAGTTTGGTGGACTATGGCCTTAAAACATAGTATCTAAAAACCTCAGAAGCTACACATATATAAAGCAAAAATCGCATCATCGTCAAAATCAAAATATCATCGTGGGTGGAATGGGGGATTTATTGAACAGCAAAATGTTGTTTAATAAATCCCCTTTAGACCCTGTATAAGGTGCCTGTTGAGTATACAGTAGGAAATTAAAAGAGTAATAATATGCAGTATGGTGTTGGGTTGGGTTGATAATGGGTCCCTTTCAACAATGATTGCCTCGCTGAATTCTAGGAGGAGGTTTCATAGGTAGGTGGGTTTCATCTCACAAGATAATGGCAATGAATCGGGTATACTTTTATACCCTGGATGAGATCTCAAAATTGGGATTTTGTGGAAAAATGCCATGAAAGTCTGGACATCCTCTTAAGTCAGGATCTACTAGTGTGTGACAGCACCTCATACTGCTCGTTCATAAGGAATGATCATAGCCAAGCGCTGGGACAAACGATATAGAATATTTCATAGGGTTCAGAAAGGGGAGAACGTCTAGTTAGTATAGTTAGTTAGTGAACGTTCGTTCTTCGTTCGTTCGTTTCGTACTGGGTCCTGTTGCGCCAGGATCTCCTGCTGTTGTTTGACCAGCTCAGTTTCCACCTTCACCGGGTTGCTCTCAGACAGCTTTGCTGCGGACAACCATAGCAGTTCATTTCTCACTGACGATGTAGGAGATTTGGTTATTAAAATAACTGTCCTTATCAGATTTGTACATACGGGGTCATGTTCAGCCAGAATCTCCTGCTATGTTGTCTGACTGCACCTTTGACTTCTAAGTCACATCACCAGATAAGATTATAATCAAGCGCTGGATAGGATGAAGTTATAAGGTGTCCATAGGAAGGCTTGAGAAAGCGGTAAACTTACTGGGTCCTGTTGCGCTAGGATCTCCTGCTGTTGTTTGACCAGCTCAGTTTCCACCTTCACCCGGTTGCTCTCAGACAGCTCTACCCGCAGAAGTTCAACCCTCGCTGACGAGGAGGAGCCTTGGCTATTAAAGTATATGCCTGACTTATACATACTGGGTCATGTTCCAGGATCTCTTGCTGTTGTCTGGCTGCACCTTTGACTTCTAAGTCACATCACCAGATAATATCATAGTCAAGCGCTGGATAGGATGAACTTATAAGATGTCCATAGTAGGTTTGAGAAAGCGGTAAACTTACTGGGTCCTGTTGCGCCAGGATCTCCTGCTGTTGTTTGACCAGCTCAGTTTCCACCTTCACCCGGTTGCTCTCGGACAGCTTAGCCGCAGACACCCGTAGCAGCTCATCCCTCACTGGCGATGGAGGAGCTCGGGCTGCTAAATTAGCTGCTCTGATCTGAAATTCAAATTAAAAAATCATAAAATTTTTCTTTAAAAATATAATGTTTTTGTCAAATACACAAATGTGCAATATTATGAAGGCAATTTTATTACCTCCATGAATTTTTAAGACCTAGTTGTTTATGTAGTATTATGTACTTATATAATTAGTGCATCCAAGTTCAAAGTTATTTCTTCAAAATTCTTACATTATAGCTACACTTTTAAATTTTTTTTGAACTGTCCACTTACACAAAGTCGTTAAATATTTTTAGGTCATTTATGGGTCGGTATTACGTCTACATAAACTTTTCATGTACACCCTGGAATAAACTTGACAAAAAGTGACAGCCCCATAAAATTATAGATTATGTCCAACCATTTAGTTAACTTTTGACATAAGCACGCCTATGAAGTTTCTTAATTAATGGCAGACAACCATCGACAAAAAAAACGCAGTACGCATAACGCAGTTTTTTTTACAATAGTGAAGCGTGCCCTTCTATCCGATATTTCGTAACTCTACGGATAAAGCAATTACAAGTACGACTATCCTTCTCAAAATAGTCACGAAGCTGTAACACAATCTCTTTTTATTGTCCTAGCACCATGCCATGATTGATGTAGTCAAATTATAAAAGTACATTTACTGTACTGCTTTACACAAATGATTTATTTTAATACATAAAATACATTCATTTAAACACTTGCGTATGTAGACACGCAAGACATGTAGAAAATCAGTAAAAATATGGGGGCAAAATAAAAAATAAATGTGTCAAATCGATTAAAACTTCTTCATAAATAAAGTCGATTGTTATCAAAAATCGAATCGGTAGCGGATTAGGACATTCACTGACTCGAGCTGCCAAAAGTTGAATGAATAATTGGACAGAGGATAAGTCGTTTTAAGCAAGAATGCCTGATTAAGTATTATTATTATCTGACATAATATAGTACTAGCTGACTGCGTCCGCGTGTATTGAGGCTTTTTTGGTTCCCGCGGGAAGTTGTTAATTTTCCGGAGTAAAAGGAGCCCATCTGTTATTCCAGACTATTACCTATCTCTGTGCCAAATTTCATCCAGATCCGTTCAGCCGTTCTGGCGTGATTAATTAACAAAAATCCATCCATCCATCCAAACTTTCGCATTTACGAGTATATTACTAAGTATAGATTTTAAGGCAATTTACCAATGCTTCCTTTTCCGCTGTTGCTGGATCTCGAACTCCTGCTTTTTTATGTCGGTAATAAGGATTTGGTGGACCTACAGGTCTGAAAGCAGAAAATAGAAAGCATTTTAATTACTTACACTTTGTTTTATCTATAAACACTTAAAAATTTAATTGTATGCATTAAAACAACACCGGAGGAGTTAGGACCCTTTCTTTGGCACGACACATTTTAGACGTTAGTTAGATTTTAAGTAAATTTTGTGTTTCTGTATTTACTATCTCTTCGATCAGCTAACGATTGAGGCACGAGTGCCCTAGTAACGTCAACGCATCAGTCGATTGCGATTGTTAAGCAACGTTGACTCAAGTCGGTAACTAGATGGGTGACCGAATTTGGAAGTCTGAATTTGGCCTCTTCATTTCCTCCGTGCCTCGGAGAGCGCGTTAAGCCGTGTGTCCCGGTTATTATCACTAACATCTGATAATAATAATCGTTCATTACCTAGCTTTCCGGTACGATGCCGTGTAGAAACCGTGTACCTAGGGCTATGGGTTTAATATAACTGTCATGCCCCTAACAGGTTTTCCCGCTACCATCTTAGACTGCATCGTCACTTACCATCAGGTGAGATCGCAGTCAAGGGCTAACTTGTAGTGGATAAAAAAAAATTTGAAATATTATAGTACTCTTAGTCGTATGCGGAAGGACCTGGGAACCCATCGCATTATTATCCTAAGAAAACCCCTGCTATTATGCGATTAATGGAAAGAGGTCACGACGCGGTCACGCAAATAAAACATATTCTATTCTATTCTAAAACTTTTGATGAACATTACCTCCCCGTATTGCCAGTCATAACGACTTTCTGACCGCCATTGGGGTTGGGTCCCGGCACGATGTTAGGAACTAGGGTGTTGCCGCTTGCGTATTCTCCAACATTTAGAGATGGTCCTGAAAAAAACAATAAAAAACCTGTAGCCCCATCGGCGCAAAGTTGCGTGTTTGCTGGTATTTTACAGGATATAATATTCTGGAGAGTGTGCTCAAGAACTATTCGATCTGGCAATAGCGCCAGTTTCTTGGATACCATGCCCATGAACGATCATTATGAAGCTGTAAAAATAAATATTATATATTTTTTGTAGTACGTTATTTTTTTCGTAAATATTTTAAGTAAGAAAAAGTACACGTTATTACACACATACAAATAATAGAACAGGTAACACGACTCGTGACAAAATATGCAAATTGTTGCGGTTTTGTTTCCTTATCTTAATGATTAAAGCTGGTTCCTGGTTTGCACTTTCACCTTTAACTACGTAGTCGAAATGTACAATGCTATTTCCTTCTTCGTTTCTAATTCGAACCACTAGGATATAGAATGCTCTTCCCGCTCCCGTTTTCCGTTCTACTGTTATAGAAGTACTCCTCAAACTATATCCAATAGAAGACCGATATAACCACGTACCTGGTGGAAGACCGAGTCCCCATGAGTTGATGTCGTTGACGTCATTCTCATTGGGCTTGAAACTGGCTATTGCGTTACGGTGAATATCCGAGAGATATCTGAAATTATAGACATAATATTATAAGAAGTATGCAAGTGATATTAAGTATTAATTTAAAGCGCACATAATATTACGTAGGTAGGTAATTCTAAAAAGTGCGTGCCAGACCCCCTGAATTGGCCGAAGTGGAATTAGTATTATACTTATACCTACCACCCCTACCGCCTTAACTGTGTTTTTATCCTGTAGGTGGTCCGTTTAGATTTGGAATTTTAGAAAAAACGGGTATTATAAAGTGATGTAGCTTCTATGATTATTGACCGATCGTCATGGTAATGGTGTCAAAAGATGCAGGATGCAGGCGAGAAGTGCTTTTTCGTAAATTTTTGTGTTCATTTTCAATGCTCCGATTCTAGCGGGAACTGCGAAATATGTGATTCTTTTTGTAGCAAGTGATATTTTATTTATACGTACTTTACGATATTTTATTTAAACGTTTTTCTTCACCGTCATAGCTAGTGATATTTTGTTGAAACGTATAACGGTGAAGGTAAACATTGAATGGAAACCTGCATATCCGAAAGCTCTTCAAAATATTCTCGAAGATATGTGTAGTCTGCCAGTCTGCACTTTGCCAGTACACAGTGCCTATGGCACACCCTATACTGTCCTCCGGACCGAATTTCGGCCACGGCAGCCAATCTCCAGAGAAATTAGCCATCGGCGCGGGAGATACTGTAGTGCACACGTGTGTGCGCAAACACAGGTGCACTCTGTGTTCCTTTACTCTCATAGCCCGATGGAGCGGAAAATCCGATACGACCGGAGATAGATCAGGCGCAGGCGCAGGACCGACAGCTTAACGTGCTCTCCGAAACACGTAGGTGAAACATTTTCCTAACTCCGGGCTAGTACTGAGAATTTAATAAATTAGAAAAACCCAATACTTGTTATGGCCCGGACCTGAACCCGGGTCCTCGTCGGCCGCAGTCGAACATGCATGCAACCACTAGACGAACGAGGCGGATGGCCTATGAAAAGATTCTCAAGAAAAATATTGAACTAAAACCAACTCACTCGCTTCCAAGACCTGGTCCAGACAGTTCCCAATCCTGAGGGTAATGGTCGAACGACGGTGGCGCACTCTCCCCGTGTTGTTTGATCACCACGGAACTGTGTGGCGGAGGCCCATACGCGTGAGAGTGGTGACCGTGTGGTACCTGGAACAGTTTATGTTAAACGTGTGTCATAAAGTGTTCCAACAAGAATATTCAATGTCATAATAACATTCTTCTTCTTTGAGATAGTATATGCGGTGAGATGTGGTATTATATGGATTTCCAGATATTTTAGCTAAGATCACTTGTTGAGTCGAGGCTATTATTAAACAAGTGACGAATTTCCTAATGACAATGTTGTATGGAAGCAATCGACTTTCGGTCCAGCGCCCCACAGGATAGTACATTCACTTACACTACTGTATTTAATTTATATACCTACGTATAGTAATATTATCTTGTTTTTTAAAAAGAACAACTGCTGAGTTTCTTGCCGACTCTTCTAAGCAGAATCTGCTTTCCGAACCGGTATCAAAACATGACATAACATAAGGTACACCTATATGTCCTACATGTTATATCTAAATAAATTATTGAGTTTAAACTTTAAAGGATGCGACCAGGAGAACGATTTCCTTAACGTATTTTTCAAGGCACTTGTAAATTATAGCATTCCAGCACAAGTACCTCCGACAGCTTGGCAATATCAGTCGAGAAGAAAGTTCTAACCCAAACTGGGATTTAATTATAGTATTTTTCAAGGCACGCAGGAAAGGCAAAAATCTAATTCGACTTGATAAAATTTGCTTACCCAGCGCAAATACAATAATTATGCTCTGACAGCTTGGCAATGCCTTGACTAGTGGCTTGGTCGGATTTGTTACTCATCATTATCGTTACATAATTTTGTTTGAGCAAGTACCTAAACGAATTGTGAGCAAATACCTTCTGGCCAAATTGATGCTACATATTTTTATGGATTAGTTGAGTTTCTATGAACACCATTTTGGTTTAGGATGCCTTTTTCCAATGACCTTTAATGGAGGCAATGTGGTGCTGGTACAACCACAGAATATGGTGGTACAATTAAGTCACACCAAACCACCCCAAAACAAACTATGATGTACAAAACATACCTTGTGATGGTGCGTGATCAAATGGTGATGGTGATGATACTTCGTAGTGTGATAGTTCTGGTGGTACCACGAGCACAGCTTGAATATGTGGCTCAAGGCAGGGAAGAGGAAGAGAAGCATCTTCAGGAACATCTTCTTGGCTGTGGTCACCCCGAGGATGATAGGCAGAACGAATATCAGTTTCAGGGCTATCAGTTTAATCACTAGTACGATTGCAAGCGCTGCCATTATCAACTTTTTCTTAATGTACTTCTCTGAAAAGAAAGAAAATAAATAAATTTAATCACTAATGGTGTCATAAACAAATATTTATCGTATTGTCGTATCTATTATTATGCTTGTCTGTGACACCGCTCAGAATGGGTGTACACCTCAGTCTTTTACCCTGTATAAAACTTGCATTTGCAAATAGTTTAATCACTAGTACGATTGCAAGCGCTGCCATTATCAACTTTTTCTTAATGTACTTCTCTGAAAAGAAAGAAAATAAATAAATTTAATCACTAATGGTGTCATAAACAAATATTTATCGTATTGTCGTATCTATTATTATGCTTGTCTGTGACACCGCTCAGAATGGGTGTACACCTCAGTCTTTTACCCTGTATAAAACTTGCATTTGCAAATACAGGGTGCTTATTTTCAGCTGTGACCGGGCCCCCGGGTGACGTCACATCCAACAGATTGAATATAACTTACCTAAAAACAATAAGAAATTATCTATATTTTAGTATATATTGTGAAGTTTTAATAAATAGATTTGTTTTTATTATCCCTCATAATTTTCATAGCATGTACGGCACTGTCATATTATAAGCAAAGCCAGTGATGTAGAATTTTAGATGAGCAAAAAATACTCTTTTATTTGATAAAGCTAGCCCTTGAATACAATCACACCTGTGAAAAGTTTGCAGTCGATTTGATGGAAGCGAGCTATCCTGGAAAGGGTAACACGATTTTTACCAGAATCATAAGGCATGGCTTTGTCGGTAGGGCTAACTAGTCATGGCCTCCCTTTCTAATCTCCCCACTAGTCCTTACCACTAAAAGGGTCTAACTCGGGACCTACCACTAATGAACCACAACAGTGACACTGTGAAGAAAATCGTCAAATACTTCATCCATCATAACCCAGATTTAAGCAAAATTTTCTACAATCTTAGATTCCTTGCCAAAAGTGTCTATTTGTTATATCTTTTCAGAGCACAACTACTTAACTATCTAGTTTTGTTTAGCTGAACCGATCTTGTCAAAAATAGCTTACATTCTGAAGGCAATTTTTTCCAGCAAATATAGAAAAGAACCATAAATCCACACTAATTGCTGCCATCAGCTATACCGCTTGTTTACCAATAAGTACCTAAGAGATAAATTCTTTATTGAATATACAGGTAGGTGAACTTACTAATTTTATGAAAAAATATCCTCCCTTGCCCAACTTCATTTTCCTTTGGCTCCAAATCAATGTGTACCAGTGCACCGGTCCTCGTCAAAGCTCTAGGAGAAACCTTGAGGGTGGCGCCATCGAACAGCATCTCTGGCAGCGTCAATCTCATGTCATGCGTCATCAGGAACTTGACTCCCTTGCTGTACAGAGCGTCTGTAACTTCTTCTAAAGGTGTCTCTGGAAAAAGATCACAGAAATCTGATAAATAAATGATGTAGATTTAATATTGAGATTTTTGGTCAAATTAAATCCATACTAAAGTCTTTTGCCTGTCTATCTTTGCTTCCTTTTTGACCTGACGAAAATGACAGATGGCTTGAGATGTAAAAATCTTACTTCAAGACTGGCCGCATGACAGATGGTTATTCAATCATATTGAAGAAAATACCGGGCAATCTTATGCATTTTAAGCAATTAAATTGTTGTTGTTTTAAAAGGTGCCGGAAAGCACTGTGAGATAGCACTTTGACTGTTTGAAGTATGGATTGAAGTCAAAGCTTAAACTGAACATTTCTGAGATCTGATCATAACTGATATCCATGCAGCAGACATTCGTTGAGCAGTGGACATCTGTTAATTGAGGCAACGACTTATTGTAATGTTCGTATTGAGGAATTACTGTAGGCGTGCACTAGCTTCCTTTCGCTTTTCCTATTTCGTCTTTTTATGCCTGGCTTTCGTATTATGTGATACCCGGTAAGAAACTAATATAATATTACCTGGTTATAAAAGTGGAATTATACCTATAATAGTTAATATTAATTATTAGTATAGCGAATCTCCAGGGCTTAGCTCCCGCAGAATTTCGAAAGATCTGGCCTTAACTTCTTGTCTACATTTTAAAGGGGATTTCTGTGTAAGTAAATATTTCAGCTTTTTAGGATTTAAGGGCTTTCATGAGTCAATTTCTTCCACAATTTCACCATTTAATAATATAAGCACACGTTTTTCTAACGTAGTATACATTAGAAAATATCGGGAAACAGTAAATCAATAACAATATAAAAAATTGTTAAAGATTTCCATTCGCTAATGATTGTGAAATATTGCGGAAGCGAATGGCGTGATTACATTACAAGATACATTGTAGATCGTAGTGAAATTGTTCTCACAGTTTTATTTTTTTCACGCTGAATGAAAGAGTAATAAACCTGGTCAAACTTGCGTGTGAATACGACAAGGTAGGGCTCCGTACATAGATAACAGAATCTCGCTATTGACCAAAAACTTAGACGACTGCAGGGGCTGATTCTGTAAGTACACAACATCTAACTAAATTAAATTAATTCCTTATTCTGTGGACGAGACCGCACAGCGCGTTTAGCAAACGACTTTTTGCTCATGTTGTCGGTACCGCTGTATTGTAATTTTTTTTACGGAGACGATATCGCGGCTGTACAAAACAATGTATGAAATAGCTGACGACGCATCACACGACTCACGAACCCTATGCCACAGATATTCCGCCCAGTGTGGTTGCGGAATCGTCACTCATGGAAAAACATACGAACGCCATGTTGTGTGGCAGTGTGCCGCATGTCATAATTCATAATTCATAATTTTTATTTTGCCAAATTGTGGGTCACAACAGTTTTTATCTTAAAAAAATTAGCCCCGTTCACAATTTACCGCCAGTGGCAGTGTGCAAAAATACATATACATGTACATCCTTAAATTACGTAATTTTTTTATTAATTATTTATAATATCGGTATATCCAACATAATTCCCTTAAGTCCAACCATTTAAAATGTGTCACTATAATAATGTATGTCGAATCATTTTCATTTATTTATTTTTTCCATTTTCAATGACAATTAGTAAATAATTTTAAAAAATTTTCGTTCGTCGTGGCGTTCGGTAGCTCGTGCAAAACTAAACAGATTTAAGATCTGAAATGAATGATTATTTATTTATTTAAAACGCCCGAGTAAACAATCGGTCTCGACTCTCAGCAATGAGGAACGGCTGACGCTGAGAGAGCTATGGAAATATTGAGATATAATCAATTTCTATATTGTTGTTGAATCGATTTTCTATCGCTAATAGAAATTGTGGAAATGTTGCGGAAGTGTGCGTGTAACGACATGCACAATGAAATAATTCTCACACTTTACTTTTTATGTATCTAATTGACAGATTTGTGTCGCTCAATGAAAGAGAACTTGAGAAGATTTTCATTGACGAATGAAACGAGGTTTTTTTTTATTTAACGTAACAGACAACCAAAGTCCAACACGTAACTACAAACAAGTATTTTTTTTATAAAGGAAAAAGGCAATAAAGAATAAGCCGTTCATAGTACCGACCTAGAAAAGTCTCCGATCGGCGCGTCGCGTCGTAGGAAGAAAAGAAGGAACATAATACAAAAAAAAATTCCAAACATAGGTACTTTCGTATTTTAATCTTTTCCTTTTTTTGGACGCCCGGTTTCCTATTCGAGACCGTCGGGGGTTTGATTTGATCACGAGGCTTGCATCTCTACAATTTTGGAAATTTCTAAAATATCATTCTAACTTTAACAGTGAACGAAAACATCGTCAGGAAACCTGCATGCCTGAGAGTTCTTCATAAGGTTCTCAAAGGTGTGTGAAGTCTGCCAATACGCATTTGGTCAGCGTGGTGGACGGTCATTGTGAGAGGAGACTCATGCTTATTGGTGATGCGTCAATAGGTTGAAAAAAAATTTTTGTGCTAGCTTGTAACTTGTACCTAGTACTTAATAGGTATTATATACTAGTACTTAATGTTAATACTTAATAGTTAGTATTTATACTAACTATTACTCAATCACGACCCAACGGCTGAACGGATCTGGATGAAATTTGGCACAGAAATGGATTATATAACTAAATGGAAATGGAAAATTAAAGAGTTCCCGCGGGAACCGAAAAACCTCAATCCACGCGGACGAAGTCGCGGGCATTAGCTAGTTACTAATAATTATTGGTCATATTTTTGATTGCGTTGACTCAGAGGCCTGATTTCTTTACAGCTCCAAGGGACCGTAGACTTCAGGATTTGATATGACTTAATTTTAACGTGATACCTCCATGTGTGCCTGAGAAAAATAATCTTGACAGACGGACAGACAGACAGACAACGAAGTTATCCTGTAAGGGTTCCTTTTTTCCTTTTGAGTTACGGAATCCCAAAAACTAATAAGTTACTCAGTTAACTTTTATCCCAATTCATAAAGAAACACCTGAGGAAAATAGCCTAGAAAGAATGTAAACCACTAGGTAGTTACGCATTTAAAACGATTGATTGATGGAATAATCACAACTCTACTTAATCTCAAAGTCAATAAGTGAAAGTAAGTATTGAGTAATATTGGACAAAAGCTCCTAAAACCTTTCTCATAACAGTCACAATTGAATAACTTTAATGGTCAAGATGTTGTTATTATAGTAACATATTGTTATCATTATGAAACTGTAACAAATTTCAAATCGTATCACAATAGCAGAGATATTATATTTGTTTACGTAATTTTAGACTAAGAAGTAGAGCTAATAGCAAGAGCTACGAGTTTGAGAGAAGTCATAAAAATATAAAAATCACATAAAACCATAAAATACGACACATAAAAATATAAAATTTAAACTAAAACAATTCTTTATAGGTACAAATTACACTTACCAAATACTCATTATGCACAAAATATCTTAGCGATATATAACGTTTAATCATCAGTACTTTTAAAGTTTTTAACATCAGAATCATCCTGTATCATGAATCTTAAGGACTATTAGTGATATGAAGATAGGGTCAACACGTCAGTTCGCCGACCACCCCCTGTTCACGACTGTTTTTCCGAAAACAACCAAAAACAGTTGCAATACCAACGCAACAATCACTCTTTTTTTCTTGAAGATCATGCTCTATCCCTTACTCTCGGGTCAAATTTGGCCAACCCAATATATTTCAGTGTAATTCTGTGAGCCGATGAATCTGAGCCACAGCACACAAATTGATTTTGGAGCAAAATGCTAGTAAAAACATTGTGAGGATGCCAAACTTAAACCGTGGGTAAAACATATTTAATTAAATTTTTTGCATACATTTTGTGCCTAAGGTGTCCGAATATGACTAAATTATATCTTAGAATCCATGTTTTGTCCAAAAAATGCGTATTTATTTAAATAAATGTTGGTCGCTAATGGGCCGACTAAAGCTTAGCTTCCTCCCGTTTACGAACGCATGGTCGTAAACTAACGGTTTCTAACGAATCATTTTTGAGCTTTTGCATAATATTAGCGCAAATTTTATTATTTCTTGACATCCTATTATGTATGGTTTAATTAAACGTCAGATTGCGACCGGCAAAATATAGAGAAAACCTAAAAATCTAAACGTATTCTTATGATGTAAAACAAAGTGGTCGGCAACGGATCATTTCTCGACCATCGATTTAATTACATACAAAAGTAATAAAAAATACAATATTTTTGTGTTCGTATACGGACTAGATAACAACCATGTGGTTATTTACATTAGTTTGACTACATAGTAGTGGTCGTATACTGATTAGCTAGCGACCATTGAAGACTGTTTTAAATTTTTGTCTATATTTTGGCGGTCGAGTCTTGACTATTTATTTAATTTTACTTTTTAAAATAATCTGGCAGCGTTATATGAGCACCAATTATTTTTTACATGATTCCAGAAAACTGAACCGAGTAGCAGGAGCTTGTGGACCGTCTACTTCAGGCTACTAACTAAACTAAGCTAAAAAATTCTCGAATATCTGTACAATACTATGTTAGACTTGGAGCTTTCTTCCTCGATTTGTAACTGCAATCTTCAAGAAGCCATGGTGTACAGCAAGAAGCAGTTTATTCTAGATTAGGATGCGTTTGGATACTGCAATAATCTTTGACTCATTTTGGATAATCCACAGTGTCTCGTTTAAGAGATATAATGCACACTTTCAGAATCCATTTCGGATTACCGTATATCTTCAGATTATGCTTCAGCGATCACACTCATATCAGTTGATCGAAGCAAGTGTCTTGCATTTGCCGGTATGATTGTTATAACAACAATTTTCTTCTTGGCTTTCTAAAATTCGCTTAAAGAGAACTTTTAAGTCATATGAGGCTTAGTGCTTGTCTATAAACTGAAAAACTGGCTTTGTTATATAATTTTGGGTTAAATAACCATTGGAATTATCGTTAATGGATTCATAAAATACGTTTCTCATCATCCAGGACCTCAGGGGTTCTTAGCTCTAGTAATATTCCCTAATGTCAGACTCCCTAAAGCCATCGTTGATAATATGCCAGAATTATGGGTACTTGAACGTTTAGAAAGTGGATGGATGAAGAGCGAAGTCTTTTATGAATATGTAAGCAATGCTTTCAATGATTGGGTAACCAAAAATGTTATAAAAAAGCCCGTAAACTTATTCATAGATGGGTACAAGTCTCACATGACTTACTCAGAATGGTTAACTAGCTAATACAACACAATATCATTCAGCTGGCTAATACAACACAATATCATTCAGCTGGCTGACGTCAGCGTGTTTAGGCAATTGAAGCTGGAACGCACAGTCAAGAACTGGCAGTCTCGTACCGAAAATATAAACAAAACAGTTTCAAATATTCTTTTTGTAGAAATTCTGGTTAAAATAAAATACACAGTGCAGGCCAGAGATTTTCATGCAACTTCGAAGTTTATATCTCCTTGTTGCAACCTAATTATTGACAGCATTCTATTTTGACAATATAACTAATTAGGACCGATGCTACAATTAATATCATATACACATAATGAGATGTCTTTTGATGAGCGCCAAATGATAAAAGCGAAACTAAGACTTGGCTACCAAGTGCAACTTCCTCATAAGCTTGAAGAAATAATATTTTTAGAAAATTTAGAATTGGAAGAACACGCAAGCAGTCATTAAAAGCGAAGGAAAAACATAGGAAAGCAAAAGAGAGAGAGAAGAGATGTAGAAAAAGAAGACTAATAAAAGAGAAGGCTTTGGTAGAATGAGTCAACTTGACCTTGAAGGAGATGTCCGACCGGGGTGACGCCAATCTCATCAAGTTTATCGATACCAAAACGCAAGCGTGTCTATTCACCACGAAACGGAGTTCATTCCCACTCACTCCAACTTTCCGAAATATATCCGATCCAATTACCGACAGTGTCGAGCTCCTCGGTATCAACATATCGACCAACCTCAACTTTGGACAATGCATCGAATCCAAAGCAAAAAGAGCTGGCAAGAAACTTGGCATCCTCAAAAAAGTCAAGCGATACTTCACGCCGGAATAGCTTCTAATGCACAAGTTCAATCGTGCATGGAATACTGCAGCCATTTATGGGATGGCTCTGCCAAGTACCAGCTTAATGCATTGGATTTGGTGGATCGTCGCACCAGGAGACTTATTGGTAACAAAGCGCTGGTCAGTTCGAAGCTGCAAAGCTTAGAACATCGGCGCAAAGTCTGTCGGTTTTCTACAGGATATATTTCGGAGAGTGTGCTCAAGAACTATTCAATCTGGTTTTTCCGTCACCTTTTTATTATCGAACCGCAAGGCATCGACAAGGTCTATGCCCCCTTACGCAGTCGAAATTCCACGGGCTCGTACGAAGCGATTTGCTTCCTCGTTTCTAATTAGAACCGCTAGGATATGGAATGCCCTTCCGGCTTCCGTTATCCCCTCCTCTTTTAATATAGGTACCTTCAAATCAAGAGTGAATAGGCATCTTCTAGACAAGCGCGCTCCACCTTAGGCTGCATCACCACTTGCAAGCAAGTCTGATTGCAGCCAAGCGCTGCCATATATAATTTTTTTTAAAAATGTAGGAAAAGAAGACAAATAAAACAAATTAAAGTTCGATAAAAAAAATATTACTTATTTGCTATTTTTTTTAATAAATATTGACTAATAATTCATAGAAAAAATAAATAAACGTGTTTTTAGAACAATTAATTGTTCTTTTCGACCTTAACTTAATATATCAAGAGATCCTTTTTCAGTGGATGTTGAATGGTCGTAAACTGACTATTGTGTGGTCGTAAATTAACGAAAGTTGGTCGTAAACTGAAAAAAACGCACTTTTTGACAAATCGGAATATTGCAAAAAATAGGGAAACAGAAATATTTAAATCATATGGTAATTATGTTTCTTCATGTTTCTTTCATATATATAAATTGTTATTTCGTCAAAAAAGATAAATTTCAGAGAGCTATGTAATTTTAAAGACGGCAAGTCGACTAATTGGTCGTCAACTGACGTGTTGACCCTATGTCAACAAGTTTTTATGCTCTTCGTAACATCGTGTATTTTAAAATGTGGGTAGGCATTAAATATGAATAGTTATAGTTAATTAATAATAAAGGTAGTTTGCTTATTTGTTAGTTATAGTATAGTAGGTAATAATTTTATTTATAGTCCTCGTTGGGATATGGCTAGTTGGTGTACCGAAAAACTCAGTTGAGTTTAACCAAATAGACTATGTAACTTTTTGTTTTCATATGAATAAATAGATTAAAAAAAAGCTATGAAGGCTTTAATAAAAAGTGTTTTATTCCGTAAAATATTTTATTTAAAATATCGTTCACTGCAGACCGTACAGCATTAGCGTATTGATCGCAATCAACTCTCAGAGCATATTACGAAAAAGCTTGATTTTGCTTGTTGTGATTGGATTTATTTATGTTCAAAATTTTGGCCAATAGCGAGGGAATGTCAGCCAATCAAAGTTAATTGCGCTGAGCAAGTATATTATTTAATTATAGAGCTGCAATTTTACCTTTGGTGAAGGAAAATATTATACGGCTAGCCAATTATTCTCATACTCAGTTGTGCTCAGTAGACTCGCGAGATATTTCGCGACGAGAGAGAGAGATGTTGTTGTTGCCGGCTAATTTTTTGTTTACCGCACCATAACCGGTATATTACGAGAAAAAGTTGTCGGCATGTAAGGGTTCGTAGAGAAAAATACACACAGATAAGAAAAATAACTTATAAGTATCTCTACTATTGACGTAATGAGACGAGTCGTATTTGTAACCATGT
The DNA here is from genome assembly GCA_964035005.1 of Erebia palarica. Taxonomy (NCBI): domain Eukaryota; kingdom Metazoa; phylum Arthropoda; class Insecta; order Lepidoptera; family Nymphalidae; genus Erebia; species Erebia palarica. The sequence continues at coordinate 7,442,980 of OZ035993.1, read as the reverse complement.
AAGCTTCGGTAGACAAATAGAGATGACGAGTTGACATAATTTTACACGTTGTGCGCATGCCCTCCGGTAGTGAGTTAGTGAGCCAACAGAACCGGCAATGGGTTCAAGTGAGTGAGTGTCGAGTTTTTTCAGAGATACATACATGACTTTCACTTAAACCCGCTGAAACATTTCTCTTTTGACTTTTTTTATTATTATTAGAGCATTAATTTTGTTTTTAAATCTCGACCTCCTTGGCGCAGTTTTGAGAGCGGAGGTGCCGGGTTTGATCCCCGGCAGGGTTAATTTAGGAATTTATAATTTCTGAATTTTCCCGGTTCTGGCCTGTTGGGAGGCTTCGACCGTGGCTAGTTACTACCCTATCGGCAAAGACGTGCCGCCAAGCGATTTAGCGTTCCGGTACGATGCCGTGTAGAAACCGAACAGGGGTATGGGTTTAATATACGAGTAACTGCTATGCCCAACAAGTTAGCCCGCTTCTTAGACTGCATCTTCACTTACCATCAGGTGAGATCGCCGTCAAGGGCTATAACTTGTAGAGGATTAAAAAAAAGTTGGCTGATGAAGTTTTAGAGCGGAGCGGAGAATTTGGAATTGTGGAGCTAAAAAGGAGGAAAACCGGTGATATTTCTCGCTGTTGTTAATAAAGAGCTTTCGAAGATTTACCGACGAAAGTACTTGTAACTACCTAACTTAGGAGTTGGTAATTTACCTACTAACATACAATAGGTAGTTGCAATAACATACAGACTTTAGCATTAGGAATACAGAGGAAAGCGAGAATACAAACGTTTACATAAACAATAGCGCATTCCGTACGTGTGTCACATCCGTTATAGAAATCCGTGTCCCTTTTGATGGCGTCTTTACCGCAAACTATTTGGACTTACAAACTACGGTATGAGGACCTCCCTGGCGCAGCTGTGAGTGATGTCGTTTTTTAATTGGGGTGTTCTAGATTTGATTATCTGTTTGGTAGGAATTCCTAATAGTCTTTGAAAAAAAAAATATAATCTCTATTTTAGGACCGTCCAGGCATAGATTTAGGATTGGTCTCCGCTGCGCTTCAGCGGAGACCAATCTTAAATCTATGAGTCCAGGTACGTGACATCAAACTGTCATTTTGAGTAATATTGCTTATGTATTGCTTTAAGTGTTGGCAATATCGCCACAGTTGTTGCTGCAGGAAATTACGGACTTCTAAAATAACTACTACCAAAAGAAGCTTTTAAAACACAGAGTAGAGTCTGCTAGTTCTGATTTTCGCCAGACACACACATAAAACTTTGCCAAAATATAAAATATGATTGAATACCACCAGGAAAGTTGTGGACATCAACTGATTGATGATAAAGCTCCGTTGCTAAGTGATTGAAGGACTAACCAGCAAACCAATAAACAAACAAACTTTCGTATTTATAATATTAAGTCCTAGTATGACTATATTCAGTTATAGAAAAATATTTTCCTGGTTTTCCAGGTCAATGTGATTCACGAGATTGGAACTACTTTTCCCTTAGTAGTTCAGACACCGGTTTACACATGAAGTCTCAATAAGTCATCGGTCAACATAATGCGTTTTAGCTAAGAATAGGAAAGCCAATATCAACTGGAAACGTCATTTGGAAATAACAGTAGAATTCTTTTTGGAATCCCTGACGAGACTTCACACTACATAATTTAAAGGACTAGATGTTGAAAAACTATTACAATCTACAGTAACAGTTTCGCAATACGTAGCGTAGGGTAATCCCATAAGTTATCTCCATTCAAAAAAAGCCAAATCGATTCAGTTATTTTGATTTGCCACCACCGTACCGGGACATTTCGAAGTCAAAAATAACTTTTAAAAGAAAGTTAAAACAATATTTATTAAAAAAACAAAAATCTTAAAAGGTTCTCTTGTTGCCTCTCTTTTTATCTACCTACCTATACACTTTGCACTCTATTTGCTGCCGTGATAGTACGCTTAGTTTTACTAAAATTATTGTACCATAAATTAGTACCATATATATTATATCATGGGTTATGCAGATTTTATTTATTTTATTATCATTATTATTATTATTATTATTATTACTATCTACATGAATGTAACACTCACACCCGCATACAAAATAAATACATATATTATCTATATTTCATGTTATATATATTTATTATTTATCACTAAGTAACTATACCTATACATATATATTTGGCGCCGTCCAAGCATACTGGCTTCACGGAAGATCAGCGCTGTATCCTAACAGGTATAGCAATACTGAGTGAAGACCATTTTGGGGATTAAGTCTCATTTCGCCATTTTTTCTTCTTATAAAGTCTGTTATTTTGTCTTGTATCCCTGAATAAAGATTTCTTTCTTTCTTTTCTTTTTCAGTTATTGTGACGTGATTCTTGAATGAATAACTCATAATAACTATATCCATACTTATAAAGTTTAGATATCAAAACTTTAGTAATTTTAGGCTAATAATTAAAGAATAATATTATGAGAAGATATTTTTTCGAGCTACATCTCTACAGCTCACAGTAGGTACCACTTCTTACAACGGTAAATACTTGTAATGCCATTAATTTATACAGTCACATTAGCATACATAATTCATAATAATATTTTAAATGTGAGAGTGTGTCTGTCTGTCTGTTTATCTGTCAGTGTCTGCTACGCTTTGAAGGCCCATCTTTTATACCGAATTGGGTGAAATATGTTGTAAAGGTAGATTAAATCCCCTGAAAGAATACATAGTACTTGTTATCCCGGAAAATTAAAGAGTTCCATCGGGAATTAAATAACTAAAACTACGCGGACGATGTCACGGGCATTATCCTGTCTGTTACTGTAGCCTACCGCTTTGAAGAGTTACGAATTCCTTCGATCAGTTAAATTTATACACCTGACAAGAATGTTTAAAAAAAATGACTGTAATAGTTACAGTAACTTATAATTGATACAGCTTTTTTGGGCTAATGTTTCAATCGCTTGTCAAAAATTCATACCCGCCAGTTTCAATAAGTATTTTTCAAGATTTATGGATTAATCATAAAAGTGTTAAAACAATTATAAAGACATTGAGAGATATTTTATTTGAACGTAAACTTACCAGGCTCCTCGTCGTCTTTAATTTCGTTTTCTTCTTCAAACGTTCTTGCATGGTCATCTTCATCGCTACTGCCAGTGAGGTAGATAATGTTGGCTTCTTTACTATACTTCTTCATGTCCACATTGTTCTTTTTGAAACACACACCGTTCGCAACACTTATATCACCATTGTAATCTAAACTATCATCTAAATACGAATAGAAGTTCTTTTGTAAACAACTCACTGATGGTTTTAACGTACACTTGTTCAAAATGTTGTCCCACAAATTGTTACCAGTCCTAAAAGTTCCATTTTGGTACACATCACTGAAAAATCCTCTGCCTGTAAACGTTTCTAGTATTTTTATTTTCTTAGGTATAACGCTTTCTATTCTTTTAACTTCGTCTGTTTCATTATGACTACATTCAGTGACTATAACATTAAGAATTAATACTAGACTAAATATTTTCGCTATCATTGATTGAATTCTGAAGCTGTCTCCTCCGTATGCCCAGCCATTGCGATGTCTTCTTGCCATCGTCAGATCATTACTAATATGTACAATAGCTTTGTGTAAATCTAAATAACATTTCAAAAACACAGTTCATTACTGTTTCTTCTTAGGAATTCACTTAATAATACCATTTTCTATTCTCCCTTATTATCTTTTTGTTGTAAGTGTGTCAGCTATTTTCTCTTCCCTGTCAATCTACGGAGTCAAGTTTTGGTGGCAAATTGTCGGCGAAACATCTGAAAAGAGAAAACGTATATCATTAGAATGTTCTTCCGAATTTTTGATTCTACTTAATTTTTTTCTTGAACAATGGGTATAACTTGATTTATAAAAGGTAATGAGGAACCTGATGATTTACTCGTATGTGCATATATCATTTCGCACGGACGGCTAAGCCTATTGTCAAAGTACTAAGTATGTAACTATGTAGGTACTTATACAAACTTAGTAGATTCACGCTTCGGTCTTACCTTTTTTTTAACTCAAAAACACACTATGATCTTTGATCGTAGGTAGGATCCTACACCTAATAGACTACATTGCCGCTGTGTACCCATCGTACCACCGCTCGTACCCCTGGTGATACGAAAGGTCTCAAATGATGCCACTATTCCAGAAATAGTGTTACTGCTGAAATACTGTAATAATGGCCACCGGCCATACCACAAGTGCTACGGTAAATAGTCTGTCTATTAACTACATATCAATTTACTACAATACATTTGGTAGTAAAGTTGCACTAACTTCATCGCTATTAAAACAATAAGGTCAAGGACGACCCACAAGAAAATGCGCATTTTTTGGTTCTAAAATTGCGAATGGCGTCAGACGAGTCGATGGCATTAGGCGTGCCGAATAAACACGGATGAATACAGAATTTGGCACTGAACCGAAGTATAGTCTCACAAAGTTGTCTGACCCGGTGGCCAAAATTGGAACTAATTTTTTTGCCTGTTTAGTTTTTGTTTTAGTGTGTTTTTCATATATACTTACTTACTCGTACTGGCGAGTAGCGACGTTGTCACCGGGTCAGATTACTTAGTCAGACTATACCGAAACTATATTTCACCAGTCTGACTGAACTTTAAAGGGTCTTCTGCCTTCGTGTTAACTTAATATAATGATAAAAATTTAGATATGGCTAGGGTTTTTATTAACAGTAGTTTGGTTAATTTCATTCATCTGTGCTTACAGATTACAAGTTAAACTAGTTTATCCAATCAACATACTTAAAAGGCACATTTCTGAAGTTGTTTCCTTCACTGGCTAGAGTCGGTCTTTCTTGTATTTCGATAGGCATAAAAGTAAAACTAAGGCATATTATTACGAGTTTATATATCTAACCATTTAACACTGACTTCCGATGTGTTTGGAAAATATTTCTGGTCGGTACCACTTTCACATAATGAAAGTTGTAATTTTTGTGGGGACCATGAAATACATTGCAGCACATCGTTGCTGTGTTGATTTTATAGGACTGATTTTTTTGGGCACCTTTTTTGTCTGATTAGCCTATGTAATAAAGAATCTGCTAATACTAAAAGTACAAATATTTTTCTGTCGGTTAGTCACCACCAATGAGCCACCAACGTGACTCGGGTTGATAAAAATACCACTGCCAGGATAGCCTAAATTCATTCCTTATTTTACAACCTCCTATTTGTATCCCGAAAACCATAGAGTTCTTTCGTGTTATGTTATAACTTATAAGATTGCAAAAAATATTTTTTCTTTACAAAGCTTATGTTAGGGCTAATTCTGTAGTGCACAATTTCTTAACTAAACTAAAATTACAGCGTTAAAAATATTGCCAACCCTTACATAATACTCCCTGCCGAAAGGGACTGAACTAGATTTAACGCTGTCATTTTAGATTTGTTTAGAGAGAATTGGCCACACTGCCAGGGGCCATACTACAATCAGCATTGCTCAAAATGACAATTTTATGTCACGTAACTTGAGGTTCCTAAAATAAGGAATAAAATTCTAAAACACGAAAGTCAACAATAGTAGTCGAGTAGCAGAAGTATTCCTTCCCCGTAATTTGCATTATACAACCTATCTCCGTACCCGTTAAAATTGGTTGAAAATATAGGCCGTGAAAGCGTAGCAGACATACTGACAACTATCGCATTAATAACATTAGTTTGGGTGCATAACATACGTAGTTTTTACGCTAAACAGTAAACACAAGTACGCTCTAATCTGCTAATTAGAGCTGTTTAAATCGATTGCGCCGGAATCTGAAGCGTCCAAATCCGTTCCGCTTTCCTACGCGTGCCGACTCCGATATAAAGTGGCAGCAAATGAAAGCGAATTGATAATTTTATTCTCTTAGCGTACAACTAATTTCTTTATGAAGTTTATACGAGAAATACTAACTCGTTGCATTTTTTTTAAGTTCTTGAAAACATCATATAATTATAAAATATGAAAGTAAAATAAACACATGTTATGCATACACTTATACATACAATCTAAATGTTAAACTAATTATAAAATTAATTTGAAATAAATCCTTTTAAGTATATAACCTACCTACTTTAATTTTTTTTAAAACCTTACTCAAAAATTACATTTCATTGTACCTATGTAAGTAGGTATTTACTTCATATTGCGAAAATCAAATAGTTACGAAGTCGCGGGCGTTTTAAATTAATTTTTAGTGCCGCTTGTATCCAGTTATCGTTCACTATTAAACATGTAGAATGTGGGTACATTGTTTTGTATTGATCTCATTGCAATGTATCAATCCAGTTATGATTACATTACGGTCCGTAACCACACGATACTGCTATTCATGTGTTTGATACTCAATTATGTTATTAGAGTATCTACTTATTTCTGTCCAACCATTTATATTATTTTTGGCAGCTCGATTCAGTGATGTTCTAACTTCTAATGCGTTACTGATTCGATTTTTGATAACAATCGACTTTCTATATGAAGAAGTTTTAGTCGATTTGACACATTGATATTTATCTTTGCTCAACATTTTTTTATTGTTTTATATACAAATAAATCATTTTTATACAACAGTACGGTAGGTAAATGAACTTGAATCCGCCAGGTCATAGAAACCATCCATCGCCAAAGATGTATGGTGCTTAAAGGACTATCAAGAAAACTAGTGTTGTAACTTGCAGCTACGTAACTATTTTGAAAAGCAAAGTCGTACTTGTAATTACTAGATGAGTAGGTATAAGAGTTACGAAATATCTCATAAAAAGGCGCGTCACTTCACTATTGTAAAAAAACGATATGCGTCCATAGACGCATTTTATTTAATTTTTTTGGCCGATCGATGGTTGGTTACCTGTCAATAATTATGACACTTCATAGGCGTGCTTGTGTCAAATGTAAAATAGATGGTTGGACAGATTTATTGCATGTAATGCAATGCAAATGAGCATACGTCATACGTGTTCTCATTCAAATGCTCAATCAATCATCAAACAAAAAGTTCCTTTTTTTATACAAATAGCGAGCAATCGAGGAGATTGGTCAGCTGAGGCTAAAGGTTTAATTAAATAATACTGAAACAGAAAAACTAAATAGCTTATAGCTTTCAAGTACCTACTGCGTAAGTACCGACTAATGGTGAGAAGAAAATAATATGAGGAAGTCGACCAGAGCATTATCTGGCCTCCCTAGCGCAGTGTTGAGCGCTGTTGTCTTAACGTGCGGAGGATCGGGGTCCGATCCCCGGCAGGGTCAATTTGGGAATTTATAATTTCAGAATTTTCCCTGGTCTGGCCCAGCCGTGGCTGGTTACCACCCTACCTACAAAGACGTGCCGCCAAGCGATTCAGCGTTCTGGTACGATGTCGTGTAGAAACCGATATGGGGTATGGGGTAATGTAACTGCCATGCCCTTAACAGGTTATCCTGCTACCGACTTAAGACTGCATCTTTACTTACCATCAGGTGAGATCGCTGTCAAGGGCTTACTTGTAGTGGATAAAAAACCTTCTCCAAGTAAAATATTTCAAATAGGTACTTAACTACTATAATACCGTTCGTGAATTTCCTAACTTTCATCATATCAAGATTGAGACTGGAAAAGATAACATCAAAAAATAAACTTTCCTATTATAACAGACAATTTGTATTCAAGGCAAAACATGAGAAAATTTCGGCGTAGGCGCAGGTCGTGCATACATATAAAATGCATACGAGAAATTCTCATAAGGCTGGCCACACATACTTTCCCAACCGAATTTAGATTATAACGCGGACGGCGGCCAATAAGAATAAATTTTCATAAATATACAAGAAGGTATTGCGGGACTCCAATCTTCACAGGGTTAGCCATTACGGGAGCAGAACACTTATACTTATTTTATTCCTTTATTCTCAATTTAACCGAGGCTTCGCTCACGTTAAGTTCGATTTTCCTATAAATTGGGAATTAACTTTCAAAAATCCTTTTTTTCTAATTCCTCTTTTTTAATGGTTTGAGCTGTGCGTCAATAGATTTCGCATTTATAATATTAGTATAATGGAATCGATATTTATGATGATTTGAAACCCCAGATATCGATTTTGAAAGGAGTTCGGTCCAGTAAAAAAAAAGAAAAATATCGGTCCCTTCTTAAACATTTGACAGATATCCTCATTTGTGATATGTGGTACCATATATCGATTTTGAAAGAAATCGGTTCAATAACATAAAAAAAGAAAACAAAACGGTAGTTCTAATCCTAATAAAGTTGAAACGTTATAGGATCCACCCAGACCAATGGTGGATCCTAGTGAACTGATGGATCCAAAAAGTGGATTAAGGGATCACTCCTAGTCAACTTTTCCTTTTATATTTTTAGATTCAGATGGGTTGGCAATCCGACACAACCTGTGATAAATTTTATAGTACCTATTAAGTAAGTTACAAGTCTGTTATTGTAATTATGACATAACCTCATAAGAATGCAAGGTTGTAAATTTTTGCAAAGTCGAATATTAGCGAGTTTGAACTTTCGAACGATGCGATATTGCGCTTTTGAGTTCGAGCCCATAGGCCATAAAGTCGCCTACTTTGAACTTCGTGTGGGCAGCCTTACATCCAAAATGGTCTATCAAAAAGGCCATTTCACGATTCGAATGATGTTACCATCGAAATCACAGATAGTTTGCGGGTTATGTTTATTGCGCGATGCTTATCGTTTTTTTTTTAATGTCAAAATCTGACGGCCAGCCATGTGAAGACTGACTGTTTACAGACTTTCACTGAGAAAGCGAGTAGCTGACCGGACAGATTAACGCGTTTGGGCATCGTTAATTCTCCTAATTCAATATGCTACTCAGTTACCCTAACATTTTCTAACAGTATCCATACTACTTAATTTTTTTTTGTACACTACAGGTTAGACCTTGACTGCGATCTCACCTGATGGTAAATGATTATGGAGTCTAAGATGGCAGCGGGCTAACCATAGTAAGGCATGGCAGTTACATTAAACCCATACCTCTAGCCGGTTTCTACACGATATTTAAAAGTATATATTACTTAAATTTATATAAACTAAATGATACCCGCGACTACGTCCGCGTGGATAAACTTGTTTGATTGCCGCGGGAACTCCTTAAATTTCCGGGATAAACCAAACTTAACTTAACCTGTACCAAATCTCGTCAAAATCGGTTGAAAAGTTGGGCCGTGAAAGCGTAGCAGACAAGCAAACAGACACACTTTCGCATTTATAATATTAGTTTGATTGTATGGATGCAAAAGTAAGTCGGTCTTTAGGTACCGTTTAAAAGCAAAACCACGCGAATGAGGTAGCGGGCATAAGCTAGTATTAAATTTTCAAAAGTCCGTGTCACCTGTGTTTGTCTAGACATTTGTTATGTCTAGGCAAACAAGGGCTGGTGAGAGATTTTAAACTCAATATGCTAGACGACTATTCTAATATTTTCTTTCTAGATATGTTTGCCTTTATTAAATGTTCTATGTAACCTACTAACTGATGCCCGCGACTTCGCGTGAATTGAGGTTTTTTGGTATGATCTCTTTAATTTTCCGGGATAAAAAGTAGCCTATGTGTTATTTCAGTCTATAACTAAGCCAAATTTCATACAGATCGGTTCGGCCGTTCTGGCGTGATTGAGTAACAAACATCCATCCATACATCCATCCAAACTTTCGCATTTATAATATTAGTATAGAAGATATAGTATCAGTATAGACAATATACTGTATAACACGTTTGCTATGTTTATGTGTTTAACTAGTAAATTTTCTAGAAAAGTGGGGGTTATTTTTTAATATATTTTATTTTCTTTACTGTCAGCCCTTGATTGTGATCTCACCTGGTGGTGAGTGATGATGCAGTCTAAGATGGAAACAGGTCCACTTGTTAGGGGTAAGTATGGTAGTTTAATTAAGCCCATACGATTCCTAGGGTAATATTTCAGCTATAGTAATCAAAGTAAACGGTAAGCGTGCCTTTATGCCTTTATGAACTACACGCGACTGCTTTTACATCCGCTCACAAAAAAATGCGAACGAAACTAATCAATAGATGCTCGTTATCATCTATGTGTGACGTTGTTTTTTGGGGACACTCCACTTTCGATTTAATGTAGCGTTGAAAATCATACAGGTGTAGGTAGGTACTCGTTTGCGTTCTCTTATTATTATTTATGGAAATTATACTTCTTTTGGCACGTTAAAAAAATATCAGAGTGAATTATTAAGACGCACGCGTACCCTAATTCGACAAGAATTCGACACCCTGACGTTAGTTGGTCAATTTATTGCAGAAGAAGGCCTTCCAACAAAATAAAAATAAATACATTTAATGTATGTTGGGTGAAAACTGATAACTATATTCAAGATATTTACTATCAAAAAGTATAACTTCTTGCGTGCGTGCACTTTTTTATTTATTTAAATCTTAATTGCACACAAGTTCACGGAAATAAAAAAAGACAATAAAACTACGAATAGGACAATACAGTACCTATGTAAAGGTGGTCTTATCGCCTAAGGAGATCTCTTCCACCTTGGAGACAGGAGAAGAGAATACAAACAGGATGGTGCGCAAACTACAAATACAACATAAATATATCAACTACTTGGAATACTACCTACATAAAATATACATACGTACATGAGTTTATAATATGTATATACTTTTATAAATAAATATTATACTATAAATATAAATAACGTATATAGATATACCTATTATCTCCTCTATTAACATAATATATAACATAGGTTCACAGAAGCAGAGGGGAGATTCTGTTTAAATTTAAATAGCAGCTCTATTTATATTGCTATCCCTTTCATAATACTCCCAGCGGAAAGGGGCAGCAGGACAAGATTTCTTAACAATTGGGTATTAGACAAATAGTCAAATCAGCAACTTTTTTTCTAACGCCAAAACGCGTCGTCGCAAAAGTAAAAGTATGGGATTTAAGTGAAACTAGATGATGCCTGCGTGGATTAATGTTTTTTGGATTCCCGCGGGAACTTTTGAATTTTCCGGGATAAAAAGTAGCATATTATGTCCTTCTCCGGGATACAACCTATTTCTAATTTGAATAATTTCTAATTTATGCCCTATCTCACTTCAGCAACAAACGCGACCACGCGAGGACGCGACATGACTGTATCATACAGTACCTGACCTTAAAGTTTTCGCACGTGGATAGGTTTTCTATTTTCGATGGAGTATCGCGTCGTGTTGCGTTGCGTCGCTTTCGTCACTCACATATCACAATAGGTCAGTGTGTTCAATTAATATTTAGAAAGGAAAAAGGGGATTAAGTCTGGATTACCACCAATCAGTTAGATATTTGATACCATTTGGTAAGAACTTCATGACTTTCTCTCGTTATCATAATTACTCTAAACGATTAATGCCATTATGTCAATAATTCATATAAAGTAAGATTAGAATTATGTGACAAACTAGCTATATAAGGCTGGGTTCTCGATTAACATGTGTATGTATTATGTCTCTCTGGTTGTGTAGGATTATGTGACTGAGGGAATAGAGAATCGGCCTATTTATTATTATTTATTGGAATATTTCTGGAAAATAAATTGATTTATTATTATTATTATTTCTTTATAACAGTGAACAGATCCACGTGATTTTTTCATGGGCTTTTTATCCCGGAAAATTATGGAGTTTTCGCGGGAGTTTTAAAAACGAAGTCAACATCAGGTAGTTTCTTATAATTTCTTAGAAAAATCTACAGGAGATCTTAATATCCAGACTTTCCATAGTTTTTGCGTTTGTTATCTATAGTTTTCATACCAATTTACTCTGTCGGTGAACGATATAAATTAATTATGATGAATGTTACTTAAATTACAGTATCTGTTTATGACTATGCTTATGATTATAATGTCTTTGCAATTTTATTGCACGTGTAGTGCAACAGAAATGCAGAGCAAATGAGCGAAAGTGATATGGCGAAACCGTTTGGAACATGTTTGAAATAATATACCTACGATGTTATAACTTTACATTGCTGTAATGATGTTACTAACATTATAAATGAAATGTGAAAGTGTTTGTTAGCTGGTTTGTCCTTCAATCACGCCGCAGCAGTGCAACGGATCGACGTTCTAACTTCTAACCTATGCAATGTCGGCTACATCTCTCAGTAGAAAGTAATACTAAAATTACGCTTATTTTTTAAATATTACGATGACATTAAAAAAGCGTAATCTAAATGGAACGACAAGTTAAAAAAGCTTAATTTAAATGGAATGGTAAAAATTCATTAGTCTTAATACAACTGGCAATTTCGTTTATTTCCAACCGATTTCAAAAAAGGAGGAGTTTCTCAAATCGACAGTATGTTTTTTTGTATGTATGTTACGCGATCATTCAGCCAATTACGAATCAATTTTGATGATTCTATTTTTGTTTGGTAGATCATACTTCAGAGGTGGTCTCAGAGGCGTGTACAGGTTTTGAAGCTAGGGTATGCATTAGTTAGTGTGAATACCTATCCCATATAAATTTTATCAAAATCGATTTAGCGCTTTTTGAGAAAATCAACAATTACTTATCTAAATATATACCCAGATAATGTTTTTTATTTCTTTTTAGTTCAAGTTGATTCATAATGGTATAGTTTTGATGTCGGTTTTTGTTTCAGATGAAAGCGAATAATTATTTTCAATAATATTTAAAGAGACCTACCTTCAGTATGGATTTTGGAGTTTTTTGGTATTGTGTAAGTACATAAATAAAAGCTAATATGTAGGTATAATTATTAGTTATCAATAGGGTCAAATGCGTCACCTAGGTAGTATTTTTAAGTAATTTAAGGTTTATTGTTTTTTTTTTTTTCATTTTTTTTTTTATTTTGAAGAGAAAAATAATATTATAATTTATCAGAGGTAACTAGCATTTGCCCTCGGCCTCGGAGCTGTAACACAGGTTTATTGTTATTTTTTAATATTAATTTTAAAATGAATACCTGTAACGTGGACAATATTTATGAAGTTTATGTCTTCGATGATAATTATTAGAAATAATTTTAAAAATCAACTGCGAAATGCTATCAAAGAGAAAGCGATTCTATAGACACGCACAGTTTACCAAAGGCGAATAAAATGTATTGCATATTATGTCTGTTATTTCTACGACCATGCTTATTTATTTTATCACTGCAGAGTGAATCCATCATATTTTTATACGACTGCCTGAAAAAAGGAGTATATTGTTTTCAGGGTTCATGTATGTATGTATTTATGTATGTATGTATGTATGTATGAATGTATGTATGTATGTATGTGAGTTTGTATATTCCACCATAACTTCTATACGCCTGAACCGATTTTGATATATGAGGTATCGTTAGAATCCCTAGCTTATTCCGGGTGATATAGGCTAGTAAAATTTAAAAAGAATTGATGGGGTGACCATGGTCCCGCAATAAATACTTAAGTTGAAAAAAAAATTCGAAAATAAGATTAACTATAGAATCATCATCTAGAAAATGATGAGTAGATGCCAAAAATATATAACACTATAGTTCAATATCCAGTGATTCACAAAAAATATCATTTAATAAAAATTTATATTATCATTTAACTAGATTAATTTAGATTTCTTTTTTATTAAATTAATTAAACTTAAGAGTTAGTTTTTTGGCAGGGCACTCGTATTTTTAATTTTTTTATTTCATTTATTTTATAGAAAGGAATTTTCACGATTAGATTAGTAAAATTTTTTACGTTCCTACCCTCCGAGCATTTATAATATTAGTATAGTTTAGTAAGTAATAAGTAGGTAAAAATAATTAATTATAATAGATTTAAAGAAAACATAAATAATGGCCTTGAAAGACTTATTTGGTTTAGTAGGCCTTTGACCATTTTGACATTCCAAACAAATCGGTAGATATACCTACTCATTTATTTTTATCATTTTGTTTTTCTTGAACTGATGCGAGTTATTTATGATTCTGTTTTTGACGTTTTGATAATTTATGAACTTGTTTGTAAACTATCTGTAATTATAAAAGAATAAAAACAAATTCCTATCGACGGCTTTTACCTCTTTGCATATTCTATTCAGCATAATAATGTCATTAAACCCAGTCGTTTGGACGTTCTTTTATCACCTTTCATTTAACTTGTTAGGTAGGTATTTACGTTAGTTACTTAAATACTAAGTATTTATATTTTTATAAAAAACTAGCATTTGCCCGCGACTTCGTCCGCGTGAAATTAGATGCTTAGAAATCCTATTCTTTCATCTCCTATTTAACACGTATTTCTTCATATTTAACAAAAAATACCAAGGCTTGTAACGTTTGATAAACAGGAACTGATATTATTTTAAAGATTTTGAGCACCAAAAAAAGTTTGTAGTAAGCAGTTTATGACGTTCGTTGTGACTTGTGTCTCCTTTACCTATGGAATTATGTACATTGTAGCTTAGGTATAACTAAAGAAAGACTTAGGAAGAGGTTATTTTGGAATATGAAACTTCTTTAAATCCCATAAAAAAAGTGAATGCCATAATATTCATCAGAGGCCCAATTGTCTGAGCAAATCGTAATCATTTGACAGTTTAAAAAGTAAAACTCGAACTGTTTATGGAGTTCACACATGCTTTTTGACGTGCAGGCATCTATGAACTCCATAGACAGGTCGAATTACACGTTTGACAAACGATTACGATTACGTTTTCAATTCAATCGAGGGGCAGTTTAATTTTAACGTTTGGTTTAAAATTCCGACTAAACAACTCGTTCACCATCAAATTACAGTTCGCTAAAGTGAAAGTGGTTTGGGTTCGATCTCGCACGGCTGCGAAGTGAAAATAAAAGCGTTTTTACCGCCCAAAGCAATGAACTGAGTGAATTTCGTCATATTATTATTGTCTCGGTACTAGTGACTATCACGAATAGTTAATGGCTCTACCTTGGGATTTTCTGTGAATGGAAATTTCTTTTTTTTTAACACATAAGTTACCCCTTGACTGAGATCTTACCAGGTTGTTAGTGATGATACAGTATAAGATAGTAGCGGCCTAACCAGACAATATTCATAAATTATAGGTCCCTGATTTGACCCTGCTGGGGATCAAACTACTGTGCCAGGGAGGTCTTCCAATTCTGTCATACTATACATATAATTAAAGTGAAATATATTAAAATATACACATAAGTACCTACCTTGGAACTGGTAATCTATTGAGAACTGCCTATTTAGGTGATCCCATCTAATAGTTAATTTAGCTGAACTATAATATTATATACCTATTGTGATTTGTGAATGAACGAAGAAAAATACGCGAAAAGATTTTTCTTATTTGACAAGGATATAGATATTTCCAGTGATATGCCTATTCCCAAGGAGTCGCTTTCTAATATTACCTAGAGACTGCATGGGTGAATTGCAAACCAAGGTGACTCTTTTTGATACTTACACTGAGGCGAAAATATTCGATAGAAAATGCTTGAGATACAGATTTTCTCAAACTTGAAAACGGGAGAAATTCTAATGCCAAGTATCTATGACGGATATGAAATATTCCCTAAAGACTGCACTGATGGGTGAATGAGGTCTATTAATATTCATAAAGAAATTGAATAGCTAACGAGTTAACCTTCGAGCAGCTGGTTTCACTGTTAACAAAACGTCAGTTTGAATAATGCACCTTTGTTTCTAGGTAAAAATTAGGTAAGTAAAGTAGGTGTAGCTGCTTTCTCCGTGAAAAGGGCGTGACAGGGACTTCATGGAGGAAACTGGTTTTTTTTTTCAATACACAATTCTGATATTCTAATGTCAAATTAGTATGCAGTTTTCTAACTCTCTCTAAATGCGGAAGCCGGTAGGGTATTCCATGTCCTAGGGTTCAAACTTCGAATTTGAAACAAGGAAGCAAATCGTTTTATACGCGTCTGTCGAATTTCGACTATGAAGTACGGATGCACATCCTGACGATGGCTTGCGGTACAATAATAATAATAGATAGGTGAAGGAGGAACAAGATAAAAAGTACTAAAGTTTTAAGAATTTTAACTTTCTTGAGCCATTCGGTTGGTACGTCAAGATTTAGTAATACGAGTAACTCAATATATAAATGTAATTTGGGTCTAAAACTTCATGATGGCTATTGCCTACATAAAACTTGCCTTAATCACGCTAACGCTGTAAAGTAAAAGTAACATAGTCATAAGTTCATTACGTTTGATTTATGAGCGAGCTTCTATCGAGCAATAAAGCCTTGGAAGCCTTTAAAAGCTTAAGTATGTATTTGTTTGCATAGTTTAATAATTATATACTAGTTCGGAAACTTTGTGTGAGAGTCAATTTGGGAATTAATAATTTCTGAATTTTCACTGGTCTGGCCTGGTGCGAGGCTTCGGCCGTGGCTAGTTACCATCCTACCGGTCCAGATGTGCCGCAAAGCGATTTTACGTTTCGGTACGAGGCCGTGTAGAAAGCGATTAGAGGTTTGGGTTTAATATAAGTCTCATAACCCTAAAAGGTTAGCTCGCTACCATCTTGACTGCATCATCACTGACATCAGCTCAGATCGAAGTCAAGGGCTAACTTGTAGTTGGTAAAAAAAATAACAAACATCTCCGCATTCGCATGTATACTAGCCATGAGAGTAATGTGTCTTCTGAGTACGTAGGTGTATTTTCTAGTTTAAAAAAAAAACAACCGATAGAATCTCCAATATCGTATGAAAAAACGCCGAGGAAAAACGCTGCTCGTTTCTTTACTCACGCGTATAATACTTGCACACCTCCAAAACGCTAAAGTTTCTTAACTGTATGTTAGCTAAACTGTGTCGATGGTCAACTTTCTATTTCAAGGTCGAAAGCTTGGTTTCATGTGCAAAAGACTGATTAAATAAGTAAATTAGTTGTCTTGTTGAGGTATACATAGAGACAGTAGAAATCTTTGGAAGAAAACCCCGATCTTGAAAAGTTTTTCACAAGTGCAATTTTTCACAAGTGAAATTAATATGGTTTTTACCCGACTGCGGGGAAAATCTTTTTTCCCTCTACTTTTTCGGTAAGAGGATCGAGACGACCATTGAAAGGTCCTTGAAACACAGGTTCATGCCTAGCTCAAGCACCAGTCTTAACACTTTAACTGTATAGTATAAGAATAGCTATTGCTAATTATACGACTGCCTGAAAAAAGGAGTATATTGTTTTCAGGGTTCATGTATGTATGTATGTGAGTTTGTATACAGTTACCACCATAACTTCTATACGCCTGAACCGATGTTGATAAATGAGGTATCGTTATCGAGGTAATCCCTAGCTAATTCCGGGTGACATAGGCTAGTAAAATTTGAAAAAATATTGATGGGGTGACCATGGTCCCGCGTTAAAGACTAAAGTTGAAAAAAAAAATCGAAAATAAGATTAACTATAGTATAATCATCATCTAGAAAATGATGAGTAGATTCCAAAAATATATAACACTAATAGTTCAATATCCAGTGATTCACAAAAAATATGATTTCATAAAAATGTGAATAAATTTAGATTTTTAACTTTTTAGTTCGGTTTTTAGCAGGGCAGTCGTGTTTTTTATTTTTTTTTACTATGAATTCCTTTGTGACTGGGAAAATAAATAAATTGATTGATTGATTGACTGCTGGACATAGGTCTCTTGTAAGGAATTCCAGCAGATCCTTGCGGATCGCTTGATGTCTTCCATCCACCGAGTGGGGGGTCTGCCAACGGTGTGCTTTCCAGTGCGCCGTCGTCATTCCAGCACTGGTCTATATGTCACTATAAGATTGCAAAAACCGTTAGATTGTAATCTAACTAGCGAAATTGTAAACTGTCTACAGATTTTGAACCGTTCAATGTTCTGAGTGTAAATTTTTATACGACTGCCTGAAAAAAGGAGTATATTGTTTTCAGGGTTCATGTATGTATGTAAGTATGTATGTATGTATGTATGTATGTGAGTTTGTATATTCCACCATAACTTCTATACGCCTGAACCGATCTTGATAAATGGGGTATCTTTAGAATCCCTAGCTTATTCCGGGTGACATAGGCTAGTAAAATTTAAAAAAAAAATTATGCATGGCATGGTCCCGCATTAAAGACAAAAGATGAAAAAAAAAATTCGAAAATAAGATTAACTATATAATCATCATCTAGAAAATGATGAGTAGATTCGAAAAATATATAACATTACAGTTCAATATCCAGTGATTCACAAACAAATATCATTTAATAAAAATGTGAATAAGATTCCAAAGGCTGTATATGCAAAGCGCTTCTTAAGGAGGTAAACTCCGAAAATAATATAGCAGGGCAGGCGTATTTTTTAATTCGTTAAATTAATTGAAATATTCATTGTATTTACGTTTTCTTGTCTCTTTCTTATAGGTAAGATTAGGGTTCGACATAAATAACCAGATAGTGCCGGGCACTTAGGTTTTATCGGGTTAAAATACCTAACAGATTACAATGTACCGAAAAATAATGCGTTAAATTGTAATCTGTCGTACAATTTCGCTAGTTAGATTACAATCTAACGGTACTTGCAATTTACGGCGACATATATACTGTAGTCGTAACGAAAAGCGTCGCCCCGTCAGCGCATAAAATAAAAATCCTGATGATAAAAGCGTTAAGGCCAATTATAATGATGATTACGTTTCTTTTGGAAGTCGAAGAAAAACTACATTAACTTAAAGGTTAACGTTATTATATTATAACAATGTCAAAAGGCTGGTTCCGCTCATAACGTATATGAGCTCATAATAATATATTTCCCATTTCACTAATGTTTATTGCACATGCGACTCAAGAATGTAAAGTTAGCATGCGTGCGCAACATATTGGCTTGACGAGGAAAACTCATCAAAGAATTTACTCTTCTCGTAGAAAGTTAAAACCACCGAGGTTGACCGATGTTTTACTTGTGCTACACAAGTAGGTGTAGATACTTATCACTTGGGTACTTATGTGATTAGAGCTTAAGACAATTTTTATTTGGGTAGTATGGCCTAAAATTATTCATCAATGCGGTAGGTAATGAATGCTATAATCTGATATCACGTTGAACGGTTTAGATACCAACGCTAATCGCTGGCGACATAACTTTGTCGATAGACAGTGGTGTGCAGTTCATAGAGGCATAAAAGCACTGCTTACCCAAGTGGAAATACGTCAATGCTCATTTCTCATCAAAACAGCTAATAAATAGGTAGGTATTTTTGACTAACTAATGCCTACCCTAGCTGCAAAAGCTGTGCACGCCACTGTCGGTAGGGCGATAACTATAGCCACGGCCGAAGCCTCGCAGCATATAAGAAAACTTTCAGAAATTATAAATTTCTAAATTGACCCAGCAGGGAAACGAATCGGGTACCTCCCACTTGTAAGACACAGCACTCACCACTGCGCTATGGAGGTCGTCAAATGCGTAATTAATATTCACTCCAGCCTTGAAGGTACAAGTTAGTTAGAGTCGTAAGTTAGTTAGATACTTCCTTATGTTAGAGTCAGAATTAGTCGAGACTGAGGAGTCGCTTTCTATCAGGTTCAACGAACCGGTGACCGCGATTTTGATATCAAAAATGGCGGTCCTTGGCGTCCTTTGCATCATACGTCATACGTTACAGTCCGGTTCCAGAGAAAGTTAGTTTATGCCCTTTAAATTACGAACTTGACACTCGGGCAGATTGTACATCTTTAAATTCGACATTTATATTTGGTTGAGAAAAGCTTTCTTTACTTGGAATTTTTACAACGTATTTCTATTTTTGTATATGTCACCGTAAGATTGTAAAAACCGTTAGATTATAATCTAACTCGCGAAATTCTAAACTGTCGAAAGATTAGAATTTAACGCATTATTTTCCGGTAGATTGTAATCTGATAGGTATTTAAACCGGATAAAACCTAAGTGCCCGGCCTGCGGCCGGGCACTACTTGGTTATTTATGTCGAACCCTAACCTAACCTACAAGAAAGAGACAAGAAAACGTAAATAAAATGAATATTTCAAAAATTAACACTCAGAACATTGAACAGTTTACAATCTTTCGACAGTTTAGAATTTCACGAGTTAGATTATAATCTAACGGTTTTTACAATCTTACGGTGACATATACTAAATAAGAATTTCTAAAATTCACTGTGCCACCACCATTTTCGCCACTCCAAGCATTTTAGTTGCTCCCAAACGGATGAGCTAATTTTGATTAAGTTTTTTGTTTGTTTGTTTGAAAGGTGACTTGATCGAGGGTGTTCTTAGCTATGATTCAAGAAAATCTGATCAGCCCTTCTCTAGTTGATACATGAGAAACTTCCACAGTTCAGGGGGGGTTACTATCATTGCTTGAAGCAATATTATTTCAAAATGACAGTTTTACTTTTATGTCACGTACCTTGACGTCGTGATGGTCAAATAAGGATTATATTTCTAAAACACTAACGTTAACACATAGATGTAGGATTGGTCTCACTCCGCTAGGAGCTAATCCTACATTCCACTCCTACATCTATGCGTTAACAATATTAAAACAATATGGCTTTAAGCAATGGTAATGTGCCTCCAATAATAAAACAATAGTTTAAAGCAGTATTATTTAAAATGACAGATTTATATGACGTACCTTGATGTCCCTAAGTTAAGGATTATACCTACCTGTTCCGTAAATAAAAGCGCCTACAAAATTAAAATAATATTGCTTTAAGCATTGATAGTAACCCACTAATCGATTCGATAGGTGTCATATTAGGGGTTCTTAAATTTTTAATTTATGCACTTAAATACATGTTGGAAAAAATATTTGTCAAAAGTTGCCAATGAAATTAGACCACCGGATTTCCGGATGTAATGTTACAGCTAGATGATTCATTTTACAACGTACGTAAGTACAGGTAGATGGCTGATGATTTATTCTTTCACTTTAAATTTAAATTCAGTTAAAACTTGTTCGGCGAAAGATACTTTCTCACGCTACTGCTTATATTATTCGGTTATTCTTGGACAAAAAGTTTATAATATTATCCGCATCAAAACAATATGTACCTAGAGACCATGGTCCAATGTTTGTTTACATCTTTAATTAAAAACCTGTCTGACTTTGTTCTGGCTTCACCTCCGACGAGCGCGTTTGGCACCCTCGTTAGTTTAAAGATACCAATTTAACTGCCTCTTTGGTCTAGCGGTCAGCATGTTCGACTGCGGATGACGTTCTGGGTTCGATTCCCGGATCGAGCTAGCCTATTGAGTATAGGGTTTCTGATTAGAAATTCTCAGTACTAGCCCGGAGTAAGGAAGTTGGCGGTGTTTCACCCCCGTGCCTCGGAGAGCACTTTAAGTCGTCGGTCCCGGTTATTATAACTCACATTTGATAATAATAATAATCGTTAGAAACTTAAGAGTTTAACTACTCTTAGTCGAGTTGTATGCGGAGCGACGTGGGAACTGGGAGCCCACCCAATCCCAAGAAAACCCCTACCATTATGTGACTAATGGATTTCACGACCCTCAGTAATGAGGAATACGACACAGAGAGAGAAACTTGTGTAAACGAACATTCAAAAGAAATGCGGCGCGATTGATGGTATTATGCTAAGCATAAATTTCATTTGAGAAAGTAATTTCACACAAATATAGAGATCGACTCTATACATAGAGCGGAAGAGTCACGCATCCGAAAAAAAATGATTCTCACATTATTCTTATGATTGTTGATCGGTGCAGTTATATGGATCGATACATAAGACAATGCTTTTCCTGCATTCTCTTATAAACTAGATGTAGGCCACTACCTTGATACTAAATGAAATAACTGCCTCGTTGGTCTAGTGATTAGCATGTTCGACTGCGGCGCACAAGGTCCTGGGTTCGAGTCACAGGTACCTATAGCATTGGGTGTTTTCTGACTAGAAATTCCTGAGAGATTAGTACTGATACTAACCCGGAGTTAGGAAGTTGACAGGTAAAGCCGTCGGTCCTGCGTCTGATCTCTCTCTGTGTCGCATTTTCCGTCCCATTGAGCTATGAGAGTAAAGAAACACAGCGTGCACCTGTGTTTGCGCAAACACTTGTGCCACAGTAAACAGATACCTGTTTACTGTGCTTGTGCATCTCCCGCGCAGATCTCCCTTGAGATTGGCCGTCGTGGCCGAAATTCGATTTATATAATTTTTATTGATAATAATGGACTCCTACTACAATTTCGGTGGTTAGATTACGATCTAACGGTTTTTGCAATTTTACGAAGAATTTTTTTTGAAAAACAAACTTTTGCTGTAAGTAGGTATCTACTTATTGTAAGGGCTTAAAAAGTAGGATCTAGAGCCAAAAAAAATGTAAATAGGCAAGTACACTGACTTTTATCGATATCGGTATGTGAATATTTCTTAGACCAATATCGATAAAAGTCAGAATCACGAAGCACTCATTAAAACTATAATCCATTGATGGATCGTGTTCGTATTGGAAGAATATAAACATTAAAATAAACTTTCACTCTCACAGCCAAAGAAAATAACAAAATAAATAGGTACGTAGCTAATAAATTAAAAAAACAGCTTTCATATCAAAATAGAACAAAACAAAGGAGCTCACCTAATTAATATGGCGCGAATTCCACAACTGTCACTTAGGCACGTAAAAAAACAAGTAGTTTCGTAAACAGGTCAGTAGTAGCATGCGGTTTACACGGACACCGGCGAGATACTAGTTTGCCTGTAGATAGAGAGAGGGACTTCGCACCATTGAGATGGAGTAGTCGTGTGCACTCGACGATTTATCGATAACTTTTTATTTCACGCCTGCGAAAGGTCTGTATTATTTCCACTTATTAGAGCAGTCTTTTGATATGCAGATACAAAAGCGATTATAGTTTCTTACGTGGGCTCCGGAGTTCGATCGCCGGCACCTTTCGGAGCTATGTGTGTTCGGCGAAGAAAAACTTCGTGAGGAAACCTTTATGCTTGAGAATTTTAAAATGTTCTCAAAGGTGACTGTGGAGTCTAAAAATCCACACTTGGTCAGCGTGCTCAGTATGAGATCGTGCTCAATAGTAAGCCTGCTATGTAATCCGATGACGATTAAGACCGATGGCTTTAGGGGGTAAAACATAGCCAAGTTCCAAACTACTTAACTGAAAATTTCTTGCCAAAAGTCCCAATATATTTATTATTATTACGTCCCGACAATTGCACCAACAAGGCAAGTTAACCTTTGCTGCAGCAGACAACTGCTGTGCTGACCATGGAAGTGATTAGTGATACCTGAGCTATTGTAAATTTTCACGAAACCAGCAAAAGACATGTCAGCCAAATGTCGGACCCTCGTATTGATTACTATACTTCGTAAGAATCTAATATGATTATTAGCTTATATATATTAATATTATTATTACTTATCGATACAGGGAGATAAAGACGTAATTATGGGGAAGGACAGAGTTTTACATTTGGATGGCGAGCGAGTGTTGGCCTGGTAATCGACCTTGTGGCAGTGGGAGAAGGACAAAGACTATAATATTAGTAGGATAGTGGACAGGAAAATCTATCGATATTGAACGCCATGGTACATCACCATAGCTGCGGTTCGCCAAACCATGTTCAAGAGCAAGGTGAAGATCTGGGTCTTTGACCGCAAATGGAAGGCCGCGACCACCATCACGGTAAACTGTTGTATTTAACTAGAGATTAATATATTTTATCTAAGATTTAAGTATTTACTTATAATTAGTCGCGTAATTGCTGTTGCATTCTGTTTCATACTCGTATGAAAGTCCGAACACACGACAACTCAAACTCACGTGACATACCTACCTACGCGACTCACAGGTCAAAGCCTCGCGCTAAAACTGGTATCTGGACGATTCCTATTCATTTTAAATTTTGATTGAAAAAAACTTTATTAGCAACACTTTTTTTTAAATTTTTGTAAGTATCATGCCAAAACCACTGGTAAAAGTGTAAGCTTCTAAAGTCTCAAAATATGTAGGTAGTTCTGTTTGAAATCTTCGTTATAGGTTTTCCAGAAACCGCGAAAGAATTGTTTTTCAGGATAAAAAAATATCATGTGTAAAAAGTATCATTCAATCTGTCTCCCAATTTTCGTCATAAATCAGCAAATGGTTTTAGAAAAGGAAAATGGTATTTTATTTTATTTATAATACTAGTATGGATCTAAATCTTAGTTAAACCACATAATAGGTAACTTAGTAGGTAAAAGTTTAACTTGCGTTTATGTTTTGTGGTGTAACCGACTCGTGACTGTCGCGTATCTACTCTTGCAGTCATCGAAAATGCTGAAAGGTGAACTACGTCTCACCATGACCATGATTGATTATATTATTATTATTAAAAAAAAGAACACAATTAAGTATTGTGGTTTTTCTTAGGTACCTGTATCTACTCGAATTTCCAGCCGGTACATACGGCTTAGCAGGTGTAAACTATAAATGTTATTAGAAAAGAAAAAAAAATTGCTATGTGACAAAAAAATACCAGTTGCAACTAAGCTTATGTCCATATTAGAAAATATACAGAATTTGATTAGATTAGACCTAGAAGCTTAATTATGTAATGCTTCTTGGATTAGATAGAATGTGTTGTGTTGCCATCTATCGCAGCAATCGTAAACTACGATGTACTTATTACGCACTCTTTCAAATTGTGAGCGCATTATCAGACATTTTAGTTGTTAGTTAGTCTACCGCTAGATGTCGCTCCTCGTTAATTAGTTTAAAAAAAGATAAGCGCCAAATTGAGAACCTCCTCCTTTTTGAAAGTCGGTTAAAAATGATATCACGCTTTTGACATTATGTAATAACGCAATATAAAGCAATGTTTTATTTATTTCAAACAAGAAATTTTTATTGAGATTTAGTTCCCTAAAATTACACAACTACATTTTTTATCACCATTACCATGACGATCGGTCAGTGTAGTGTGTATGTGTCACCGTAAGATTGTAAAAACCGTTAGATTATAATCTAACTCGCGAAATTCTAAACTGTCGAAAGATTGTAAACTGCTCAATGTTCTAAGTGTCAATTTTTGAAATATTAATTTTATTTACGTTTTCTTGTCTCTTTCTTGTAGCTTAGGTTAGGGTTCGACATAATTAATCAAGTAGTGCCCGGCGGCAGGCCGGGCACTTAGGTTTTATCGGGTTTAAATACCTATCAGATTACAATCTACCGGAAAATAATGCGTTAAATTGTAATCTTTCGACAGTTTAGAATATCGCGAGTTAGATTATAATCTAACGGTTTTTACAATCTTACGGTGACATATGCACGGAATCCGTGTTTGTTGGATGTGAGGTGTTTAATGAATAGGAGAGAAACCCAAAAAATATTTAAAATTTATAAAGGATATAAACTTAAAACGACTTTTAAAAATTTAGATGGGCTACCCCAGAAGATTCGTTTCGTCACCATTGTGGAATGCAATCCCGACTCGAGATCGTAAAGTCGAGATCCCTCGGGATTAGAAATGTCAATCCCGCGGGATCCCGAAATTTTCGGGATCTCGTTTAGTTGAAAAAAAATCTCATTACTGAACTGAATACGATGAAAACTGCTTGTTTGTGATAGTGAGATTAATTAAAACAAAATATTATTTCAAAGCAAACAAAAGCTTTTATTCTTTCATATTACTAACTAAATAATTAACATGAACATAATCAAAACAAACATGAACATAATCAAAACAAAAGTAGGTATAGTATATATAGCTGAAGGAGATTAAAAAGGAGTTACGGGTGATTTTGAAAGCAACTTCTTAAAAAACAAAGTGTATCAAGAGTACTATCTGCTAACCGGCATCCGTTGCAATGTAGCCAGCTGCTGAAAATGCCCTCTCCGACTCAACACTGGTTGGCAACAGCGTGACTAAGCAATTATATGCAAACTGCAAAAATCTCCCCCTTGTTCCTCCACACTCAAATAAACCCATTTCTTTTTTTATAACTGACTCTAATTTATCTAAGCTTGTGGATACGCGCGTAAAAGGATTTTTAGACGTTCGCCGAGTTTCTTCTAATTCCTCTTGAAGTGAAGTATTACTTCCTATTACAATTAGCATCGCTGACTATGGCCGCTCAATCCCGTCAATCTCGAACAGGATCTCGTCATATTATGCTTCGGGATTGATCCCGAAAAATTACACGGGATCTCGCGAGATCGGGATCCCGCGAGATCGGGATTGCATTCCCTAGTCACCATCATCGTTTCGTCATTCAGCATTATCTACTCGACTTCGTTTCGCTACGGAGGTCCCCCCTTCGTTCTACTCGGCTTCGTAGTGTCGCTTCATTCATCAGCACCTCCTTCATAAGGTTCACGGGTTTCCCGCTAGCATAGCGTAGAATAGAATAGAATAGTATAACATAGCATACAATCGCACTATATGCGATGCGTATAGCATAGCATAGCATAGCATCGCATAGCGCAGAATAGCTTAGCATAGCCTAGCATAGCGTAGCACAGCTATGCTATGTTACACTATAGCTAAAGCTAATCCATATAATATCCGTATAATCCGTATGTATCTCTATTTTCCGGGCTAAAAAGAGTAGCATATCTAATCCAATCCCTAGCCAATGTCACTCTTCACTTCGATCCGTTGCTCCGTGAGAGGCGGGTCATAGCATAAAATAGCATAGCATAGCATAGCATAGCATAGCATAGCATAGCATAGCATAGCATAGCATAGAATAGCATAGCGTAGAATATAATAGCGTGGTATAGTATACCGCAGCATAGCATAGGATATAATAGGATAGCGTAGCATGCTACATTAACTGCTATGAACAGTGGTAGATTCACTTGACTATTCAAAAGTACTTGTAAAAGTTTATTTGAATAAAAAACATTTGAATTTTGTTTTTTTTGAATATATAACTTTCATGGTAATCAAACATAATTATATTTTATTTTCACCTCCCTCGGGCATTAGTGCACGCTGTGTTCTTAAAGTGGGAGGTCCAGGATTCGATTCCGCACGGTCAATTTCGAAATTTATAACTTCTTAGATTCCTCTGCTCTGGTCTGGTGGGAGACTTCGGCCGTGGCTAGTGACCACCCTACCCCCAAAAAAAAGTACCGGCAAGCTATTTAGCGTGTTAGTACGATGTCGTGTAGATATCTTCCGTACCTCTAAAGGTTAGCCCGCTTCCATCTTAGACTGCATTATCACTTACCATCAGGTGAGATCGCAGTCAAGGGCTTATTACCTTTGTGCAATAAAAGAAGAAACGTTCCGTTGTCCGCACAACTCCCTTGCACACCTATAAAGCGATGTCCCAGAATGTCTTTCTAACGATTATCGATAAATATTTGTTTTAGGAGCATGAGGAACGAACGCTGGTTTCAATTCTGCATCTTGTATCTCACGTCTTGTGCACTATTAAAGGCTATAGCAGTCTATTAACTGGTGCTAGTAATTTAGCTTTTAGACATGTTTTACCTACGCTTGGCTACAATCAAACCTGCCAGCAATCACCTGGCTAGCACTACGGGTCAGATAGAGCCTACTTCCCTAGCAGATCATACCTATATATACCTTGTTTTAATAAACATTAAAACAGGATATTTTTCAAAATTTATTTCCTATTTAAAGCTACTACAATAACTTATTTTCATCAATAAATTAATAGAATTCAGGCGTAAATAAATAATACACATCTAGGTACGACAATTAATATTATTCATAAAATAAATAACTACATCTACAAACAACAAGAGCACAGAAAATACAGGAATAATTACAGAAAAATGAAAGATTTAAATTCCGGCTCAATGATATTTTCCAACACGTAAAACTTCACTAAATAATATAGTCATTGCCAAGGATTGTCCTCCACCATGTCGACTGTCTCATTCATATTATCCTTGACCTTTCGAATCTTCTTTCTGATCATCCTACTCTCCACCGGACCTTCAATGATTTCTCCTTTATTAAAATCATCAACAATCACGGCTTTAATTTCATTTTCTTTTACCATATTAGGTAGAAGCTCTTTCGGTGATTTAACCTGTACAGTTCGTATGGGATAGTAAGCGTATTTGATCCCATTGACAATTTTATACTTCGGATAGCTATTAGGTCTTTTATTGCCAATGCCTAGAACTTTATTGGTCCAATATAGATAAGCGTTTTGAAGGACATCTAGGATTCCCCTTTTCTTTCGTGATTTCGGTTTGCTTTCATAATTAAGCTTCGTTATTTGATTATTATTAACGTTTTTTAATAATGACAGTGGTTTTACAGCGTTATTGTGCCTGGTAATGGGTAGAGCGTACGATATGGTTGGTAATTTTTCATTGTGGATGTCTTTAATATCTTCTAAGATAGATCTGCTTTGCCACTGACCGTTAGCATCGTAGCCACCTCCGCCGCCTCCGTAGTCTTGACCTGGATGAAATGTTTTTGTTATTATAGTGCACCTTTTAGAGGAATATTGATTTATATTGGTATAATACCTGTCGGCATCCAGGCTCCACCGCCACCACCACCTGCAGCCCAACCCTGAACGTAAAAAGTAAAGTTCAATAAACATAAGCCGCAACAGTTTCTCTGTTAAAAATTAAGGTTTATATTATAAGGAAAGTTATAGAACGATCTCTACGAATGACCATTCCAAACTAGGTTTTTTTTTAAATCGCAGTTTTTTTAAATATGTACTTAACTTGATTGTCTGTGTTGTACTCGTACGTTTACCTTTTGATCGTAACAGCCATCTTTAAAATACTGACTGGTGCCAAATTGCTTTGTTACTTAATTTAGGCGGTAGGTTCTTATTTATCTACTAGCTTTTGCCCGCAGCTTCGCATACGTAAGCTCGATTTTCGTACAAATTTCAATCCCCTATTGAACCTCTTTAGGGGTAGAATTTTCTAGAAAATCCTTTCTAAGCGGATGAAAGCTACCTGTATGCCTAATTTCAACCTGATCCATCCAGTGGTTTGAGCTGTGCGTTCAGTCAGTCAGTCAGTCACCTTTTCCGTTCATATATTTAGATATATGTTCACCTGTATAAATAAATAAAATAATATGGCTGCAACATGCCGTGCGTTTTTTAATTCTTTTACGGAATTAAATAGTTCATTTATAAAATCAATTAAAAATCATACCCCGTCACTGCCTCCGCCCCCAACGCCTCCACCCTTCTTTTCCAAAATTTTCATTAACAGCATCATCTGTAAATGTAAAATGTATGCTGAGCTGTTATTATCTAGTTTCTTCTATTTTCTTTATTAAATTATTACTTAAATACGTATTTCCTTATAACATTAATTTAGATTTTCAGGCCAACCTATTGTTTTTTCTCGAAATAACATTAAAGTAAAGCTATTTTCAGTTAAAGAGTTAGTTTATATATTACCTTCGATATCATAAATGACATCATACTAAACATCATTCCTTTGAAGGACATCATTCCCATCATACCCATCATTGCTGGCACCATCTACGACAAACATTACTTTAAGAACAGCACTTTAAGAATTTCAAGATAATTTACAGAATTAGCTTTTTTATGTTAAGGTCAATTACAAATTTCTTACTCCTTTTGGAGTTGAATTTGAGGTTTTGGACTTGAATTTTCAAAAATCTTTTCTTAGTGGAGGCCCGATAGTGGATAGGCTTAGTGGATAGCTCGATTTGTTCAGTGGTTTGAGCTAGGCGTTGATAGAGTCAGCTTTTCCTTTTATAATAAATTATTTAGATATAAGATATTTAAAAGATGATATGAAATAATCTATGCAAATAGATTGGCGCGTGACTGGTGGCCACTGGTACACACTCCTCACCTTTTTTAATAGCAATAGCTCGTTGTAGACACTATAATAACCAGGTAAATATAGGCTTGGAAACATTCACAGACCCTTACCAAAATCTGAACATTTTCTAGAAAACGCTACGCCCTAGAAGGAAGAGTGTGATCAGAAAGATTGTGGAGATCTTATTAGGTATTGTCAAATTACCATCATCAGCTTCATCTTCATACACATCATGGCCATCATCATCATCTTCTTCTTCCCTCCATCGTCTCCACCTCCGTGACCTCCTCCACCACCACCGCCTTTACGTTTCTTTCTACCCACGAACTCTTCTACTGAAATAACATCATAAGAGTTTACCAATCTTACGAAGAGCATGTATTTATTTAATGTTCATTCTATAGATTAGAAATGTTTTACATCTGTATTCAGTCTGGCTGCTCAACCCGGAAATGTACAGTAATTAGAAATAGCTTTTCAATAAATATTAATGTCCTCCCAACCAAATTATGGCCACGGCGGCCAATCTCCAGGGAGATTAGCCATCTGCGCGGGAGATACTATAGTGCACTAGTGTGTGTGCAAACACAGGTGCTAAATAAAAAGTGCTCAATAAAATGAAAGGCTATTCAATATCTATCCCACCGCAGCTTTCATTATGATCATCAACCCATCACCAGTCAGTACTAAGCATGGAGTTTCTCTCAGAATTAGAAGAGTTTAGGCTCATTACACTGGCTATATGTAGACTTACAGAATGCTCACCTATAAGAATATTAGGAACTCTCAGGCATGCTGATTTCCTCACGATTTGCAAGTGATCTTTCACTGCTATTGCAAGTGATATTTAATTGCTTCAAACGCATGTAACTTGAAAAGTTAGCGGTGCGTGCTCAGCAGGGCGACCGCGTATCTTCTGCATCAATCATTGTTACAGTATCAATTGTTGTGATTGGCTGAATTTATGGTATTCTTGATGCATCAATGGATTATATCCAATAGTGGAAGAGGGTTATCCAATCAGAGGTGATTACGATCGTTACACTGTAGCTGTCAGAGATACGCGGTCGCCCAGCTGGAATTGGACCTTAGATTAAGGTATTCCACTTTGCTTTGCTATCCGACAAATATTTATATCGGAGATCTATGTAATGAATTACAATACGTTAAATAATAAATTAATTAATGTAATGAATAAAACCTTGTTGTAATCCAATTATTAAATTTCTAGTACTGGTACTAACATTCACTTTTATTCTTTACTGTACGATTAACTAAGAAAAGATACTAAAAGTATGTCATACTTACCGTTGTTAGGCACTAAAACGTCTTTGCCAAGAGCGCTGAACCTTATGAGGTGGTTGTCGAAAAATCTATCAACAGCCTTATCAATCATGTATGCTAATTCTTCGGTATTTTGTCCCGCGATAAAGGAATGGTCCTCAACCTCGGCGTCATTGAAATTTTCACTATTATTCAATTTTACTAAAACATCAACATTTTTTTAAACCATTTATGCGTAGTTTCATCTAACGATGGAATAATCAAATGAATACTTTAAACATAATAGCTTCCAAAATCTAAAGTACCCATATCAGCCAATGTAAGTTCAAGTTAGTTCAGCCACTTTATTTTTTATTGATATGTTTTAATTATGAACTTACCAAACTTTACATAATCTCCGATCACCGATATTTCATTGAGTCTGTTTAACTCTTTTAGATACAGCAACGTCTTTTTTTGCAAGCAAGTGTATGATAAATGGAAGAAACATTCTGTGTAAACACCATTGAATACACTCGCAGTATTATCACTTTCTATACTCTTAAAATCAGGTACTTCATCACTAATTACTTCTTCACTAACTTGATAATTACTATAGTTATTATCCTTAATAACAAAACCATTTATAAAAGCAAAATATAAAAGGCTAAGAAATATTTTACTTATATCCATTTCTGCGAAGGGATTGGATTGAAATGAAATACGTAGTTCTAGGTTAACGATATTTATTTTATTCATGTTTATAGGATTTTAGGTCAAAAGCCTATAGGTTTTAGGTGAAAACATGTCATTTTGTTGTTACAAGTAAGTAAATAATGGTTTTGCGGTTTCAAATGGTGGTGCCGTAAAGAAAGCGTCAAGTATAGTAGCTCTTGAGTGCTAAAAGATTACGCTGAAACAATATATATCTTGCTACAGTTATAAGAATAATTATTTATTGTCTATTAAAAAAACAGAAAGCCTGAACTTCTATTCTAATTCCTAAGATACTTGTAAAGAGGTAGGATAAATAAATAAAACACACGTAAGGGGCGTAGTTAGTACTTACACTTACATATAGGCTTATAAATATACATAAAACACGGTTGAACTTACGTATTTTGGCGGAATAAGTCCGACTACTTTCTAGTTTAGAGCTGATACTATTTTTTATAATAAATATTATCTCAGCTAATGTAGTATCTACCGCTATTGTTAAGTATAGTAACAGTTTAACTTATTTTATTAAAAAAAAAACTCTTGCTGCAAGAAACAAAAAGATAGCGTCGTTGGAAAGAGCTTAAACCGCAAACACGGATCTTGAATGAAATTATCTTGGTACTTTACATTGAAGGTACAGCTTATAAAGATATATTTCAATGAACAAAAAACTACAAATATAACGTATATTCTTATTAATACCTATCCTAATAAAAAAGTTAATCTAATTTAAAACAGTGTTCATAAATTATACATTCATAAATATTAATATAATATTTTTGATACAATTGATTTAAATAAGTTAAAATAAAAATATTTGGTTAGATATTTGAAAATAAGCGGAAGACCTATAATAAGATAAGAAATAATTTAGACGCATTTTAATTAATTAATCATATTATGTATAATTAGATCGTATTTGTATGAAAATCTATAAGGATACAAGGTATCGATCGATACACAAAAATGCTTTAGTATCACAGTTAATCATACTGCTTTCGAAGATGTCCTCTCAATAAATTAAAAAAAGCTTGTGAAAAATTAAAAGATGAAAAATAAACGGTGGGAAAAAAGAAAACATTACCCAGTACGAAAAAGTAGAATTAAAGTAAGAGATTAATTATATTTTATGTATAATTAGATAAAGCGATAGAAAATTATAAACTGCAATAAAAAGAAAAGCTAAATGCCCATTCACATAATAAAAATCTTTAACACGTCACAACTTAACTGCAATAGATAATTAACTTCAACAATTTATGAAATGGCATGTTTAATAAACTAATTAATAAATGTTAAGTATACAATAAATAAATTAAAAAACTAACTACAGTAAAACATTGAATTTTTACCTATCAAACTAACGAGTGATTTACACAAAACTATACATAACTAGTTTAGCTGAGCTTGGGGTAAGTCTCAATCTGCCACAGCAAACAATTGCTCTACATTGCGTCAACACTTTCAAAGTAGTTGAACTACTAGCAAATCTACCCTGTCTTCGCTCAAGTCCGATTTCTTCCTCTGAAACCTTTGAATCTCCATGAAATAACTCAAGGTTTAAGTAGTCTAAGTTGTATGTAATTTCGATTTTTCGTCTATTTAAAGATAGATCATATTTATTGATCCAGATTTAAAACTATAAAACTTTTACGTTGTGACTTCGCATTCAATCAAGTAGTGACGATGGGTTGGTCTGAGGATCAATCTGATTTATAGTTAGTAGTATCATAGGGCATGTAGCTGTTATAATTGTTGTAATTAGGATCATAGGCTCGTCTGTAACCTCCATGGTGGCCGTGATCATGCTCATGTTCGTGATGCTCTTCATGACTGTGAGAATGATGATGTGAATATTCAGGTTTGGTGATGATTTCGTACGTGGTGGATTTACCCCCACTGCCCTTAAGTCCTACTATTGCAGAGAGCAGAAGTGACATGAGTGCTGTCATCAGTGCTTTCCCAGCTAGAAGTGCGAGAGCTCCTAATGCAGCGGCAGCTAATGTACCTGGAATTAATTTTGAAAATAATTTTAGAAATGTCTAAGCTAGAATAAATTTATGAAATTGCTTTCGATGAAATATAGAACACTGTAATGTTATTAATGCTGAAGACCCTGGAAACCTATTACACTGTAAGGTATACCTACAAAAATCTTACCATTACAGTATTAATGGTAATTGGTAAGAAGCCTCAGCCCTCAGCTATGAGCTAATATAATGCAGAGAGTAATCTCTTAGAGTACTCTATTCAGGAGCTCGCTATGAAGCTTCTAATTTTTTTGGGACTCAACATAAATAACTAAGAGTCTGCATTGGATAAAGGACTTGACCGGTGGAACTATGGCAGCTTGCCTAGGTGTCAAAAATCAATGTGCAGCAATGATTTCTTAATTATTGTAATTGTAATATTTCACTTTTTTCAGATAAAAAAGTTTCAGGAGTCTGAAGGCTCGGAAAACTGCGAAAATGAACAAAAAAAGTTTCACCAAAAGACTGCTTTCCCACACTAGATGGCGCTATTTATTGTGTTGAGCGAGTCTAAAAAAATATTTTCAAGTATTATTTCTTTATTATTGTAATTGTTATATTTTATAGTTTTCAAATAAAAAAGTTTCAGGAGTCTGAAGGCTCTGAAAACTGAGAAAATAAATAAAAAAAGTTTCACCAAAAACTGCTTTCCCACACTAGATGGCGGTAGTTATTGTGGTGAGTCCAGAAAATATTTTTAAGTATTGCTCACTACTTTTGGTTAACAAGTTCAACTATGCGACCACAGATGGCAGCATATGCAATGTGAAAGGGCGTTCCTTTAAACGCAATATTTCAAAATGCTTTGTTCGATCCATTAGTTTGAGACTTGTCAAAAAATAAAGATAATTATAAACAAAACATACATTTCCTTTTCATTACTATTTAATTGATCAAAAATAAATCATTCATAATATAATGACTGAGGTACTAAAATGGTATTCATGTAGGGTTACAAGATTATTATTAGGCATGGATATAATGGAACGTCAAAATGGAGTAGTGCTTAAAGAGGAAAGCGGACGCTCAAGATTTAAACAATAAACGTGCTGCTTTTTTTTGTCATTTGAACCCTGACCTTATTTGGTATAATAAATCCATAATAATTTCGTTTTGAATTTTTAAACCTTACTGTAAAAACGGAAATCCTGCACATTGTCCCGAATCAGAGGGCAATTACTGGTCATGTCCTGGTCATGGCCTTTTCTTTTACAACTTTCGGTAAGCGTCTAGCCACAACGTTGGAGTCGTCTAGTAGGCCCAGTGCGAGATTTTTTAACTAAGACGTAATCGAATATGTAAAATAAACTCTTACTAGGCCAGGCTACGCAGTAAATGAAAAAAAAAACAATGATTATTGTAATATAATTTTTGAAAATAATAATACTTACTATTCATTTTAAAAAAATTCTCGTATCTGATCTAATTTTAGCTAATACTGGTCAAATATTTCCGAGCTATGTTATAAAAATTCTTAAGTATAAAAAATTTGTGATCATTACCTTTCATCATCAAAGCAGCAGCAAGTAAAGCACCACCTCCACCTCCTTTTCCACCGCCAAATCCGCCATCTTTCTTTCTTCCCGTAGACTCCTTATCTCCTTTAGCCATATTTAAAGCTTCCTTCGAAGTCTCAGTATCGAGTAGCCTATACCTTAACGAGTGTCCATCCAAATAGTTTTGTAATCGATACAAGAGAAATCTATTTAACTTCTCCTCAGGTTTTCCAGGAAATTGGCGTGCTAACTCCGCAGCCATTTCTTCTGGACTAGTCATATTAGTTTGATTTTCCTTCACTATACTAAGTCCAGGTAGTAAATTAAGTTCATCGCGAGAACTTAAGTCCTCTAAGAAGGACAGAACGTGAATTTTCAGACATTTCGCACTTAGACCATTATTGCATTCTTTACGTAATGATCGTCCACTTCTTTCAGTATTGGATGCATTTTTCTGTTCTTCATCTATCCTATTCGTTTCTATTCCTTCAGCATACAAGGGTCGGGCACATAAAATCACTGCTAATGAAAACACTGCCACATTTTCTTTAAACATTGTGTCACTTTTCACTACACTTTACGACGCTTTTTCATTTAAAACTAAGTCGAAATCATTTCGTTGGGCGACACCAACGTACTGATAGATCTGATACGATTGGAATTTGTTTTATACCTTCAACCTAAGTATAAAAAGTAAGCAACAGAGCTTGAAAAGATAAAAGGAATAAGTTCGGACGAAGTATAGTGTCGAATAGAAATTGCCGTACTTTCAACCGGTGAATTGGCTGGTGTGGAGCACTGCGATGGAAAAGTTGAAAATCTCTCACGGATAATTTTTCGATTACAAATGTGAAATGATTGGAGCATAGAGATAAAATCACCTATCTAATTTAATGCTTTCAAAGTAAACTTTCCCGTATTAGCGGAGGAAATAATCTTCTGAATCTTTTTTCACCGCAAAATACTTACTCTTATTACTAATTAGTTGATGCTCGCGACTTCATCCGCGTGGGTTAAGTTTTATTTTATTTCTGCGGGAACTCCTCAATTTTATATAATAAAAAGTAGCCTATGTCACTCTCCAGGTCCTTAGCTATGCCCATGCCAAAAATCACGTCGATCAGTTGCTCCGTTGCGGCGTGATTGAAGCATAACCCAACAAACAAAAACACTTTCGCATTTATAATATTAGTATGATACTCTTCATAGGATTGAAAGTGTTTTTAAACAAATGGCTCAAAACGCTTCTTATTACGAGAAAAGACCCATGCTCCCTGAATGGACCAGTGATTTTAGCATCTAGAGACTCTACAATGCACGATTGTAAAGAAAAAACATTGTCGAGTGTGAAAAAAATTGTCTTATGCATCTCCTGAGGATGGTCCGGTGTCGGAGTGAAACGTACTTTGGGAGTAATTTGGAAGATTTATATGGTGTGGTGTTGTGGCGGTGCGAATAACCGGCTTATTGGGCGGTGAATATCGCAAGCTGCACGTTTTACCACATAGATTTGTCTGTTTGGGCGGATTATAGCAAATTAAGCTTCTTTTTCCGCGGCAGAGTCAATTTGGCAATTTATAATTTATGAATTTTGTCTGGTCTGGCTTGGTGGCTTCGGCCGTGGCTAGTTACCACTCTACCGGCAAAATCGTACCGCCAAGCGATGTAGCGTTCCGCTACGATACTTACCGTGTAGAAAACGTGTAGGGGTATGTGCCATACCCGTAACAGGTTAGCCCGCTACCATCTTAGACTACATCATCACTTGCCATCAGGTGAGATCTTACCATCAGGGGCTAACTTGTAGTGGATAAAAAAAAAATCTTCTTGGTCCTGGATTATCATGGACTTAAGCAAAGTAACGCCTCCATCCAATATTTGTATCTAGAGATTACTTGTATTAAAACTTATCTACCTAATGCGGTAAAAGCAAAATATGGTATTCATAGATTTATCTGATAAATAGTAAACAGACCGATCATTAAAAAAGGAAAAAGAGCCTACTTTCTCGGTGCATTAGAGGGAAAGGAAAAAAAGAATTAATAGAAATGGGGCCGTGATACTATCTAAAGTAAAATATAAAGAGATAATAATGCTTTGTGTAAAGAGTGCATGTAATAATATAGACAAAATGTTTTTGTGTAATACAATCCATTCTAAACATTCTAAATACGAAAGTTTGTCTGTCTTTGTTCACGGAACATCCGTTCAACCATTATTGACAAAACTTGGTACAGAGATAGGTTGTATCACGGGGAAGGACATCTTCCATTTTCTATCCCAGTAAGGTAAGGACAAAAAATTTAATCTACGCGGTTGAAGCCGCGGACATAATCGAATGAATGATATAAAAAGTAAAGGAAGGAAGAATACTTTATTAAAATAATAAGATTTTTTTCCTCTTTTACGGGTAATGTTTTGATTTTTCTATCGTTTTAGGAACTCTTATAGTAATCTGTTCGTTTGCAGTAGGTATTTGAATTACTTACCAGCTGTATTAGTTACGTATAATATTATCTTCAGTTTTATTCCATAGTCTTATTCGCTATTCCTTCATCTCCTTTACCCACAAGCCTTGAGGTTAATCTCTTTTCCTCTTATGATTACAGCCACTAGAGAAAAACATAGAAAGTTCACTAATCCTGATAGCATCTGGATATGATAGTGCAGAACTGAAGATGACTGTGGCAAGTCTGGTACACTGAAGCGAAGATACATTGTGCGTCCTGATAACAGCTACGTCATGTGAAGATGTATAAACCCTATAAACCGACGTATAAACTGGTTAAACTTACGAACCGCCAACCGCGAAGGAAAAGGGCATGAAATCCTGGATATACTCCTAAACAGATACAGTCAGATACAGTTAAGATTCAGACCCAACCACCCACGCAAATGGCCAGATTATTAATTAGTAAGTTTTCTAGTGAGTAAGTGTAATATGGATTATATTTGTGTGGTTAAGTGTACGCTTTTTTGGAAATTATATTGAAATTTAATCGAATTGAATTCGAGTAGGTGGTATTAGAGACTGCAGGCAACGTGCAACCGGTGGCAACTCAAACTGTTACCTTAATATTGAGTATATATTTTAGTATATTATTATATTTATATTATGCTATGTATTTTTACTTAAATTATTTATTCAAGTAATTTACTAAATTGCATAATATTATTATTCACTGTTACCTACTACATAAATATGTTTCTTCTTTCCCCAACTTTTCTCATTAAATTGTACGCAATGTTTCTCAACCCTGTCCCCACTACCAAAGGTTAACTAGAAGAGAATACCTCTAGGTATTATATTCGCCTTTGTGCATTATAATGTATGTGCAGTAAAGAATTTAAAACAAACAAACAAACTGTTCTGTTTCTGCAGTCAAATTATGCAAACAGTTTTGTAGAATATAAGTTAGTTTGTAAGCCTTATTGTACACATGTTTAATGGAAAAGGGAGGGGGGGGAGGGGGGTTGATCGGTTTGGTAGGCTTTTTGTGGTGCCCTGCTCTCAACAAGGCCATTATTTATCGTTGTTTGTATGCGGTATGAAGGCTAAAGTTTGGATAGATAATTGTTTGAACACATATTTGACCCGCTAAAAATCTCTCAAGCATTATCTAGAAGCTGGTTTCAGAAAGAATTTACTCTTCTACGTCTGACAAAATATCCACAAATATATCTAATTACGCCACGCCCTAACTCTATGTATCAAAAACCATATCAATATGCTATTGCTATCTATACTTCTATATTAAAATTACAAATGCGAAAGGTTGGGTGGATGTTTGATACTCAATCACGTCAGAACCGCTGAACGGATCTAGATGCATTTGGCACAGAAATAGATTAAGGTCTGGATTAACACATAGTGTTTTTATCGTGAGTCGTGGGGCATCAGCTAATACTTATATTATAATAAGGACTGGTAACCGTTAGGTCCAGATGAAATAAAACTCCACGGTGAGACGAACGTCTAATAGAAGAGAGATAAAATGATACAATCATCTTTAAAATAACATTCATTTATTTGTGGTGCAAGACTTTAATAAAAAACAACTCAAAATAATATAAAAATGAAGTTAATCATGTTAAAAATCAAAACACGAAAATCTATTTATGCAAATTATAACGAACATAAATCACAGCATATTGCAAATTATAAAAAAAGAACTATAATAGGTATAGGAGTTTATAAAAGAAAATTAATAACATATACACGTATAAAAAATTTAAAATTCTTTGTTATTGCTTTGGTTGAGCTAAACTCCCAATCATAGTAAAAATATTAAACTTGTATTTAAAAATATTGTTCTTAATAGGTTAAACAATAATAAATATTTCAAAAATATAAATGCATTAATATTATCGTATATATAATTTGTATTTATCTAAGGCATAAAATACTTATCAAACATAATACCATATAACCAGTCTGATACATAATCTTATTATTAAATATAATACATAATATAATAATACTTACATGTCGATGATAATACAATATTACATATTTAAATACTGTTTCTTGATAATTACTATACAAAATACATGATTAAATAAAAATGAACAAAAACTAACAACTGAAAACAAACCAATAATACATATATATAGCAAAAACGGTGTATAACTTAACTTGTACGTCAATAAATAAAATAAATTAATTTAATAAATTATTCACTCGTCCTATCATTCCGACTTAATAATAAATTAAATAATAATAATTGATTCATCTTTTGTACCTACATAGCTTAATAAATTAAAATTACTCGTGATATGCATGCTGTTCCATAATTTTGTAAACCATTTTGTTGAGCGCTAGTAGACAAAATGGTTTGGATAAGATATCGTTATTAATAAATAATATATGGACACTAATTTGTATGTTATAATTTTGTAAGCGGATGTTAGAGCAGATTTCATACATATGGGGAAAAATATGTAGAAACGAATAAAAATAAATAAAACACACTATAACATAGATTTAAAAAAAAATATGAAGACAGAAAAATTAGAAAGAAGCACGACGTAAAATTTCGAGTATTAAAATTTACAGAAATTTTTGTAAATTGCGCTGAAGTTAATAGAAAGAGTATATATAAATAATTATGATATGTCAATAAAAGGAAACTTAGATAGAAACGAACAGGAAAATCGGAAATATCCGAACAAATATTTTCTTTCAAATATTTAAGTATCTCATCCAAACATTTGTCTTACATTATACTTCTTATTCGTAACAAGTACGTAGGTAAATCAATATCACACATTCATACTAACATGGACGTCTTATTACAGATCTTTTCAACTTATTTAACCATTAGATCTATTATCTGTCGATAAGCAACGTAGCTTCGTTTTTATTTGTCAAATATGTAATATGATTTATGACAAAAACGATGCTATAAGGCCGCAATTAAACTTATAAGTTTTGATAAAGTGAGTCGCTCCCATGAGGAAGTAACTTACCAAATATAAACAGTCGTTTAAGTCAAGTCATCATCATCGTCATCAACCGATAGACGTCCACTGCTGGACATAGGCCTCTTACAAGGATTTCCCCACACCGCGGTCTTTCGCCGCCTGGATCCAGCGGCCCCCTGCGACTCGCCTGATGTCGTCCGTCCAGCGAGTAGGGGGTCTGCGAACGCTGCGCTTTCGAGTGCGTGAGCGCCACTCCAGCATTTTGGGACCCCAACGTCTATCGGTTCTTCTAACTATGTGCCCCGCCCATTTCGGCTTCGCTACACGTCGAGCAATGTAAGTTGCTTTAGTTCTTCTGCGGATCTCCTCATTTCTGATTTGATCGCGCAAAGAAACCATCCTCTATCGCCCGCTGAGTAAGTGAAATATTATCAACTATCTACATCAATAAATTACAGGTGTAATTGTGGTCTTAGAAATAAATCTACAGATAACAGGTGGCATATAGAAATCGGATGATAGTTGAACCTTAACGCCTCCTAATGTTCAGATTTCTTCCATACCCCGAATGCCCGTAACCTCCAACATCTTCATGTGCGGTGGAATGTGAATGGGCGTGGCTGTAGATAGGCTTTGAGACGATCTCATAGGTTGTGGATTTACCACCACTGGTAAGAGACTTGAGGCCGATGACCGCAGACAAGAGCAGAGACATGAGAGCTGTCATTAATGCTTTCCCTGCTAGTAATGCTAGCGCTCCGAGAGCCATGGACATCATGGTACCTGAAAATAAATGATGGATGAATTAGTCATAGTATTATAAAAAAAAAATTATGTAGAATCCTAATTAACATTATAAATTCGAAAGTGTGACTGTCTGTCTGCTACGCTTTAATCCTATCTTAATATAATCTTTTCAACCGATTTTGATGAAAGTTGATATTTGGTATAGACATAGGTCGTGTCGGGGAAGGACACAGATTTTTATTCGGTTGCACGGGTATTAAAAAACCTTAATCCACGTGGATGAAGTCGCGGGTACCATCTAGTATTAAGTAACGAATATTTTAAGGAATAACTAAAAATTTAATCAAACAGTTACTCCTAGGAAAAAATGTAATTGAACAGCTTTATAGCAAGCCAGGATTTTCAGCTTGTTTATTATGATAAAAAGATTGCCTGCTACTGTTATTATGATATATACTAGATATATGTATTTCATTTAATTATAGAGACAGATGGAGAAATCTTCTTGAGCTGGTCAGGTTTAATAAAGGACCGATGATGATGATGATGAAGAGATATTTTAAATTATTATTTCTATAGATTAGACAGGCTAA
The DNA here is from genome assembly GCA_964035005.1 of Erebia palarica. Classification (NCBI taxonomy): domain Eukaryota; kingdom Metazoa; phylum Arthropoda; class Insecta; order Lepidoptera; family Nymphalidae; genus Erebia; species Erebia palarica. The sequence continues at coordinate 7,400,874 of OZ035993.1, read as the reverse complement.
TATCTATTATCTATTGTGTCTTAAATAAAAATCAATGAAATAATTAAATTCTGATTATCACGAATGGTATCAATAAACTATGAAATCATACAACAATTTGGCGTCGCAGCAGTCACACTAAGCATGATTGTCGACAAGCGCAAGCCTATAATTTTGCAAAAAACAGTAGGTATAGAGACATTCATGTAAATATAGATAATGATGACAAGATAATACACCCAGTGCCGGTATTAGCACTACCAGCGCCCTGGGCGAGATTTCTACCGCGCCCCCTAACTGCAATTTACCCATACAAAAAAAGGCAAAGGATATAATTAAACAACCATTCAATAAAGGAAATAACCATTTATTTTAAAAAAAGCTAATTTTTTTCTTTTCTAGAATTTCTATCAGCGAACCCGAATTTGCCGACAATTTGACAGAAAAAGTTAGAAAGAAAAAATCTCGATTAATTTTTTCTCAATTTAGAGGTATCTTTTTTTACTAGAAAAAAAAAGTTGGAAATGTTCATTCTTATCATTACAGAAGGTAATTTATCGTCAATTTTTTAAACAAATCTATTTAAATGTCACCGTTAGTTTGCAAAAACCGTTAGATTGTAATTTAAGTAGCGAAATTGTAAACTGTCGACGGTTTACAATTTAACGCATTATTTTTATGTAGATTGTAATCTATTAGGTATATTAACCCGATAAAACCTTCTTACACTACCCGATTATTTATGTCGTACCCTAACCTAACCTACAAGAAACAGACAATAAAACGAAAATACAATGAATATTTCAAAAATTCATTAAATTCAATACACTCAGAACATTGAACGGTTCACAATCTTTCGACAGTTTACAATTTCGCGAGTTAGATTATAATCTAACGGTTTTTACAATCTTACGGTGACATATATAATATAAGCGAAAGATCACTGATTCATCACGATATCTCGAACTATAAAGCATACAGACTTGAAATTTGGAAGATAGGTTTTTTCTATGGTGTAGATGGCCGTTAAGAAACGGTTTTGAGAAAATTCACCCCTAAGGGGTTGAAATGGGGGTTGGAAGTTTGTATGCAAGTCGTATATTTTTGTAGTTCGAGACTTGAAAATCAGGATTTAGGTTCTTAGTTTTAAGTAATAATAAACTGCGTAAGCAATTTAATTAACGATATTCCACCCCAAAGGGCGTGAAATAGGGGTTGAAAGCTTGCATGAAGGTTATAAGTTTTTGGATTCAGCATTAAGGACTTATTAGTCTTAAATAATAGGCTTTTTAAAAATAGGCCTTTTGCAGCGGGAAAATTTCATAGGAGATCAGAAATTGTGCACGGACGCACACGGTCGCAGGCGACCGCTAGTTTATAAATAAAATTGATGAATATATTTTGTAAACAAATCTTCTATAAAGATAAAAATCAATTGCTGTTCGTTTGTCTCGCTAAAACTCGAGAAAGGCTGGGCCGATTTAGCTGATTTTGGTTTTGAAATGTTTGTCGTAGTCCAGGTAAGGTATAAACGGTGAGAAAATATTGAAAAATTGCGAGGAAGATAGGGCAGGACAACGTCTGCCGGGCCCACTAGTTCATGAATAAAAATGTCTATAATTTGACGATAAAAAAACACTTTACAATTTTTGAAGTGAAGTTTAATTGATATAAAAAATTTGCCTGAAAATTGTCAACTTTTATCTAGTCAACTTTTGAAATGACTTTGCATTCTAATTAGGGTAGTAAATTCACGTTAAATTGCATAGCAAGTTGTATACAAATTATCGTCACAAGCGGAAAACCCGAAGTTGATGGGCATCTGAGGAAAAATTCAAGGAAACATTTGTGAAGTAAACTTTTGCTAAGCAAACTGTGGTATTAGGATAAGTAGGCCTCGCTCAAGGGTCTTCATATCCGGCGCCCAGGGCGGTCGCCCAACCGCGACCTACCCTAACGCCGCTACTGAATACACCAATTGAATCATAATGTACTTGACTGTGTTGTAAACGTATTATCTGAAATGATCTAAGCATGTTTTCAATACTTATCGTAATGTAAAATGATTACAACAGTGAAAGCTTTTTAAATTAGTTCAATAATATGTCCATTATTGATGTTTTCAATGATGTTTCAATGTTGCCAAAATTTAAGTGGTAATGGCAGTTCGGAGAACCGATTGACGTTGGAGTCCCAAGGTGCTGGAATGGTGCTGGTGACCACGCATTGGAAAGCGTAGCGTTGGCATACACCCCTCTAGGCGGAGGATCCAGGCAAACTTATGCAAAGAATACTTGCCGCTACGTGTACATTATAAAACTTCCGGAAAACGCCCCACCAGGTGGAGGAGTCGGAGTCGCAACATGGAACCAAAGTAACCAATTTAGTTCAATGAGTTATGATATATGCTTGCTAAGTTGCTGATTATGGGCCTCATAATAAAGTTTAGAGTAACTCAGGCCATGGCTTGGAATCAGAAATGAGGAGATCCGTAAGAGAGCTAGATTAACCGATGTACTTATAACATTTCGACGAGTGGCGAAGTTGAAGTTGCAATGAAACACAGCTCACAATTGAAAATCAGTTCCTTGCTTTGTATGCATTTATGGGTATATATATAACACAGGACAAAACGCTGAGCTGTACACCCTTTCTAGGTGGTGTCACAGAAAGTAGTGCTACATTTGTATCTAGTTTTGTTGTGTGACACCACTGGTGAATGAACTGTTTTTCTTTTTTTCTTTCAATAAGTATATGTATAACTGAAGAAATAAGAACCGTAAGTAGAAAGGTTCTGAAATGACGAACTTTCACCAGTAAACGATTATAAAACGTTGGGAACCCCTCCACTAGGTAGACGGGTGATCTCAAGGGCTGAGAGATGATGATGACAAATGACAGACGGCGCTCGTTCAATAGTATAGGAACCGTGCTTTTCTTACTACTCGTACTTTTCGCAATCGAATAAGTAAAAAAACACCTATAGGCCCGCTGTTGACTAAGGAAAGGGGCGTGTTATTAATCCACCAAGGCTTAATGACACATAATTTACATCAGCGTCAATAGAAAACAGTAAAACACCAGCCATTAAGAAGTGTCATTTTTGCTATTATTATTTCTATGCTCTGATTGTGCCCTATCTAACAATCTTGGTTGATGGGAATGGATGTTAAGAAAAAAGCAGATTTGGTGACGGCGAAATACGGTCCAATTTGAAACACCTGAAATTATTTTCAGTACTTTTTGTTAAGTTTCTAATATTTTGATTTAGAAGATAATACTGTTTATGAGATCATGTTCTTTTATTGTTGCGTCCAAGAGTAAAATAAGAATTTTTTTTAACGACTAATATTTCTGAATCATAATGGTCCCTAACTATAGCTTTTATTAGATAAAATCATAATGACGTCAGAAAAATTTAACCTTTTAATTTCGTGTTGTTAAATTTTACAAGCTTTGCGACAGGACTAGATTGCAAAAGTTTATAAACAAAAACATGGTACTTACTTACCTATTTTAAAAATCTTTTATTAAAGTTGTATGATTTATGTAAATCGAAATATCTGAATATATAAAATGAAAAGGTGACTGACTGATTGATTGACTGACTGATCTATCAACGCACAGCTCAAACCGCTGAACAGATCGGGCTGAAATTTGGCACACAGATATGACGCATCATACGCTTAAGGATTTTTGAAGATTCAACTCCTAGGGGTTTTCTAATTAAATTCAAGGGGGTAAAATAGGTTTGAAATTTGTATGAAACTCTTTAGCGAAGTTGCGGAAAAAAAGCTAATACTAATTCGCTTATCTGGTACGCTTTCCCGAGGAAGGATAAGTATAGGCCGCGAACGAAGACGCGGTCGTCATCTCGTTTTAATATCCATACTAATATTATAAATGCAAAATTGTATCATTTTGTCTAGCTGTCTGCCTGCTATGTTTTAACGGCCCATTATTTCAACCGATTTTGGTGAAATTTAGTGCAGAGATTGGTTGCATTCCAGGGAAGGACATAAGCTTAATTTTCTCTCGGAAAATTATTGGGATCCCGCGGAAATTAAAAACCTCAACCCACGGGGACTCGAGTCGAGGTTATCAGCTAGTAGAAGAGAATAGTTTAAACAGTTTAACTTTGCAAGTTCATAAAAAAAAGCTTGTTGAATTGAACATTATGTACATCTTATTAATGTAAGCTGGTAAGCTGTAGCGAATCGTTTCAATGTTTCAATAAACTATGCCCAGTATATCACTTCTATTCGAACATAATACACATTATAATACTCATCTTTTTGAAAGCTTTTCAAAAAATAAATTGTATTAGTAAGAAAATATTTGTGGCTCGAAACTACAAAAACTGCAATGCTGTGAAAGCTTGTTGAAATTGGCGTTATTTTTGTATGTAGCTGTAAGTTTTCCGAATAAAATAAAATAAACGAAAATATGGTTTTTAAAGGATCAACGTACCCTTCATCATAAGAGCTGCGGCAATCAACCCTCCCATACCGCCCTTCTTGCCACCACCTAGGCCGCCTCCTTTGTAGCGCGCCTCTCCAATGAGGGCCCTAGCTTCCTCGGTAGCACCATCATCCAAAAGCCTGAGCTTCACTGAATGATTGTCCAAGTAACTTCCAAGTCTGTACACCAGGTATTTATCCAACCGCTCATCTGGTTTCGAGGGCATAGCCCTTGCCAATTCAGCAGCGAACTCCTCAGCTTTACTATCATTTTCGTTTGATTCCTTCACAACACTAATCCCAGGTAAAAGACGCAGTTCGTCCTTCGAACTGAGCTTTTCGAGCAACGATATAGCTTCAATTTTCAAACAAGTTGCACTGAAAATCCCATTTGTACAGTCCTTGCTCATGGCTCGTGCTGTCGATTCTATCAAAGGTTCGACATTATTTAGTTCCACATTTTCAGGATTCGGCAAAGCTATTGCAGTCACGACACTAAACGCGAAAATTAACAGTAATTTTGTCATTTTTTTCGGCGAACGCGTCCGTATTCAAACGATAGCTGGTGTACTTTGATAAGAACTGTATTCCGTTCTGCTTTTATATGTCTCACATAGTTTAATGATTAGTACCGACTCCATTAGATTTTCATAGAACGCTGATTGCAAAAAGTTTCATTTCAGCCTAATCGAATTTCTACTTTCAAACCTTGAGTATAAAGTTGATTTCACGTTTTTCGACTTGTGCTTTGGTATATTATCGCAGGCAGTCGGTGGAGGGAATTGGTATAGATGTTACAGTTATATTTTTAATTTTATATATTTGTTCTTTCTGAAATGAAAATTGTGGCTGTAATTAAGTACGTATTCTTTTTATTAATTTCAAATGCATTAAAAATTAATTAAAGCTCTCATACTTTTTACATCTCAGGCTTTTGTTATTATATCATAAACTAGATGATGCCCGAGACTTCGTCCGCGTAGATTAAGGTTTTTCGATTCCCACTTTAATTTCCCGGAATTAAAAGTAGCCTATATAAGTAGGCATCCTTCCCCGGTATACAACCTATCCCTGTACCAAATTTCATCAAAATCAGTTTAACAGATGGGCTGTGAAGACGAAGCAGACAGAAACTTTTGCATTTATAATATTAGTACGGAATTAGTATGGATTATAACTTGTGTAAGAATTATTTATTACCGAGTTAAAAAAATACTCTTTGTATGATATGCTCTCAACTTTGATGAATATTATGGAATAGTTACGGAAAAATATATTATTAAATTTATATAAATAGCAAATAGAGTTGCATTTTGATCTTATGATATGTCAGCGTTTATTTTAACCCTTTTACATATAGGTACAGTTTAACGGTAAGTTTATTTGTTAGACCACTGTACTTATTAAAGAATGTCCTATTCCGCAAGTTTTTGATTGTTTACCTGATTTGTGTACACTTATAATAATATCCATAATATTTATGTGAACAAGTATATGTTTATTGTCAAGCTGGCCTATGAATCGCGAGGCGCAACGCATAAATGTGGAGTGGAATGGTGCCGAGGCGCAGCTTTTCTGTAATCATTTATACGCTGCTTATTTAGTTTGAAATATATTGTGGTTGAAATTGTATGTAATGTATGAAAATAATTGTACTTTAGTGGCTCTAGCAGTGGTAGCAGCGCCTTGCCAGGAGACAATAGATTTTCGGATATTTGGTTGAATTGATTTGATGAAATGAAAATAAATTAAAAATATCGGTGACGTACTTATATTTTTTCACATTTTTGTTTGAAGAAAAATCCTATATCTATGGGTCACCGCTCTTCTTCCTCCACTTAAAACAAACTTCTTTTATTTTTAATAGATAAAAATACAGCACTTAGCTAGCTTTTAATGACGTGTTGTAAGTATGTATATGTGTTTTTGTAGGTATGTGTTGTGTGTGAGTATATAATATATACACGTGTAAGTGTGTGTAATTAAACTTAGATTTTATTATGATAATGTGCTGGCTGACGCACGCGACTTCGTACATGTGGATTGAGGATTTTCGGTTCGTGCGGGAACTCTTTAATTTTTGGGGATAAAAATTAGTCTATGTGTTATTCCAGACTATATAATCCATCTCTGTATCAAATGTCATCCAGATCCGTTCAGCGTCAGCCGTTATGGCGTGATTGAGACTTCACTTTCGCATTTATAATAGCACTATAGATTCTAATATAATTTGGCGGTACTTTAATGATTCATTAATATTACTTACTTATTTTAAATTTTCCAATATTACCACCACTTAGTCTCTACTTGTTGCCGCTCGTCACGCTTCGACTCGACTCGACTCGCCATCGCACTCGGTAAGCGCTGGCCCTAATTTTTATTAAATTAAGCAATTTTCATCTCGTTTAATCTATACTTCTATCTAAACTAATATTATAAATGCGAAAGTGTGGATGGTATAAATGCGAAAGTGTGGATGGATGTAAGGATGTATGGATGGATGTTTGTTACTCAATCACGCCCCAACGGCCGAACGGATCTGGATGAAATTTGGCACAGAGATAGATTATAGTCTGGAAATAACACATATACTACTTTTTATCCCGGAAAATCAAAGAGTTCCCATGGGAACCAAAAGACCTCAATCCACGCGGATAAAACCTCGGGCATTAGCTAGGATGAACTAAGTAGATCTATTCAGTTAGAGCTTTGTACACGTTCATTACGAAATAAAGTTCGAGTGAAAATTGTTTTTATATGATTCTTGTAACATTTCCGGATGATGGACGGAATTAAAACAATACGGATTTAAGCGATGGTAGTATGCCACCTAACTGCAACCCTAAACCACAGCGTAAGTATGATATTCATACAGTGGGTCGACGCTCTTATAAATGAAGATAGATCCGGCTACAATGACAGGTGTAGCACTTAGAGGTACGGTAATCTCACCTATGGTTGAGAGAGGTAGGAACTGCATGCAAATAATATTTGAGCAGAATTTTCAAACAAAATTGATCAGTAATGTGACATTGACAGACAGTTATGACATTACTGACACAATTTTGTATTGAAAATTCTGCTAGTTTCCTCCGTCACGTCCCTGTTGCTTAGAACTAATTGTAAACAAAAAACCTTAATCAAAATGAGTTCATCCATTTGGGAGCTACGATGTCACAGACAACATTATATGTGACTCTTTTTTAAGAATGGGTATTGTAATTTATCCTTAAAGGATAGACGTTATGACAAAGATCATAAAGTCATAACATACTTTTCTGTAGACCTGTAAAGGAGGAACAATTTCACCATACATTGTTTTGTTAAATCTCAAAGGAATTAGGTTAGGTTAGTGTTTGGTTGAATTAATGGTATTCTTAGCTGTGACAGTGAATTTGGCCAATAGCGGAAGACTACGACGCGCTTGTGATAGTTACACTGTAGCAATGAGATTTACATGATAGGGTCCTAGTGGTAACGTCACACGAGCAAAACAACCGAAGTTCAAAACGAATAACGTTTTCTTAACAGCATATTTATTTTTTTCTTACAATATCGTCAGATCGCCGGACCGTTTCAACATTTATGTGAAGAAGAACTGATAGGCACCAAAATTGGTTGTCATGTCGGTGGAGTTTGTGTAAGCAATTTAAGTTATGCTGACAATATGGTGCTTCTCAGTCAGTTACGGAAGCTGTTATTGTAAAAATACGCGAAAGTCATGGACTTAAGTACAAAGTTTCCAAAACCGAAATGTGGAAGGGTTCCGGACAATGTCCCTCCGGTATTTATGAATGGTGTGGAGATCCGAAGGGTGGCGACTTTCAAGTATGTCGGGCACATGTTGACGGAGAACCTCAGTGACGAAAACGACATTGAACGCGAGAGGAGGGCCCTTGCCGTAAGATGCAACATGATCGCGCATAGATTCTGCCGTTGCAGTGAACGGGTAAAGAACACTCATAATAGAGCATTCTGTCAAAACCTGTTTACAAGACTTAACGTCTTGTGTAGAAGGTTTAACTACACAAGACGCTCCTATAGTGCCACCAAGGTGCAGTACAGTGATGCTTACCGCATCCTGAAGAAACTACCGCGATTTTGTAGTGCGTCGAATATGTTCGCATCCGTAAGACTGCCAGACTTCTTCGCTACAGTACGTTCGAGAAACGTTTCTTTTTGGGAGTGATTACGTCACTCGAATAATGAGATTCTTCGGACGATGTTTGAGCACTTGGATGTCGCCAAGCATTGGTTGACGCAGCATCGCAGTGCGATCGAAAATAAGAATAGAATTAATGGAACACGAATATAATATTTTATTGTATTTTTGTTTTTTATATGATTTATCTTTGTATTTAGATTTAAGTTTTGACATTTTGAATTATGTTCCAATAAAATCATGGTTCCATTTCAAATTATGGTACTTGGCCTGAAATAAAACATTTATTAGTAGATATTATTATAATATACCCAAAAGAATAGATGATTCCCACGACTTGGACCGCGTGGATTAAGTATTTTATTCCTGATTTAAGTAGCCCTATTTCCTTCCCCGGAATGCAACCTAAACCAAGTTTCTGATGGGCCGTAAAAGCGTAAAAGACAGATAGACAGATACACTTATAGGCATACGGATTCTCGATTTTCAAATCCGCGGTTCTTTAAAATCTTCTTCAAAGCCTCGATCGCCTGAAATCGAGGAAGATTTCCTTTAAACTTAACTTTTAAATAAACACTAAGTTTTAGGCGTCGACGGCGATAGCGGGGCGATGTGGTCCGCGAGCTGGCGACGGATTTCGGGAAGGTCCTTTAGGCAAGCTGAAATTGTGAAAAATATGATTTCGTCAATTGGCGAATCCAGACCTGCCAGTCTGTTAGAGCGTTTGAGGTTATTTTGCTACTGCGCAGCATATAACATTTGCAAAAAAAAACACAAAAAATTTTTTTTTGATTGAACTTGATTTTTTGTCTTTATTAATACTTATATAATCGCGGTTTTAAATAATTCCCAAACGTGAATAAAGTTTTCAAATGAGTACGATAAAATAACGGCGAAATTCGTGGCCATATAATCGCATCGCCCCGCTACCGCCTTCGCTCCCCCGCCGCTAATTTCGCGCCCGTACACTTAGAGATAAAGGAATTTGGTTGAGTTTGAACACAGACATAATATTATTACAGCCTCTCTTACAATAGGGATGATGACAACTCAATCAAATCAGCAACTCTTTATCAAACTTGAAAAACGCGCTTCTAGTATGGAAGTTGTATGAAATTCACCAATGTGACCTCGTAAAATTTCAACGCCCTTTTTTTCTTTAATCTATGTTTTAAAATGGTTATCATACCTAAAACTAACCAAGGATGTAAATTTTAGGTCTGTTGGAAGACCTTCTATATAATAATTAGTTAGAAATCATTTATTTTTGATATAGGCATCATCCCTATTACTGACAACTCTCAAAAAACGTTTTGAGAGTCATACTACCATCTACAATATATACTGGGGCCATACTACCACCGTTTAAAGTCGTACCTATTGTTTTGAAATTTGTTGATGTTCGTGTTTTAGAATAATAATAATAATTTTAGGGACGTCAAGGTACGTAGCATAAAGCTGTTATTTTGAAATAATACTGTTTTCATCTACGAATATCTAAAAAAAATGTTATTTAAAAATTACTGTGTCTGCATAGAAATGTTTATTTGTAGAGCAATTGCTGATACGTGCAAATAATAAAAAAAGTAGCTGGTAGGTAGTTTATTATTAACTAAATGATGCCCGCGACTTTTACCGCGTGGTTTGTTAAATCCCATGGGATTTTTTTGATTTTCTGGGATAGAGATTATTGCCTATTATATGTGTTCGCGTATTTTCCAGGAACAAAAATAGTTTATGTGGCCTTCCTTCCCCTCTAGATGCATCCACAGGGTATTGAATCCGGAGTAGGAACTTATTTACTTGTAGGTCTGAATGAGACATAAGCATTTTTAGTTGTTAATACTAGGGTAAGCAGAGCTTGTACGCCTCTATGACCCGAGTATAACCATTTGATGAACACTTCTATGAGTTGCGTCGAAATGAACTTGGATTGGACATGGTTATCCATCGAGTCCCATTGATAACCGTGCCTTATAATATGTGTCACCGTAAAACTGTAAAACCTTTAGATTGTAATCTAACGGTTTTTATCTCGATAGATTGTAAACTGTCGACAGATTGTGAACCGTAACATACTGCTTACGATTTAACGCATTATTTTTCTCTATCTATTAGGTATATTAACTCGATTGAACCTAACTACCTGAATATTTATGTCAAACCCAAACCTAACCTATAGTTCGAACTGTACAAGAAAGAGACAAGAAAACGTAAATACAATAAATATTTCAAAAATTAATGTTCAGAACATTGAACGGTTCACAATCTTTCGACAGTTTACAATCTCGCGGGACAGAAACCTTTAGATTATAATCTAACGGTTTTTACAATTTTACGGTGAAATATGTAAAGCTTCTGCTATAATTGGTTTCCAGGCGAGGCTACTTCAAGCGAGTCGCTGGCAGCCGCTGAATTCAGGCGGCGCAAGACGTCCTTACAAGAAACCTGTGCCCAGCACCTAGTGCAGGGTAGGCGAACCTTTATGATTCTACGTGCCATTTTTTCTAAAGAAATGTGTAATGAGGTCATAGACGTGCCATCAAATAATATTGACTTTGTGATTATTGGGAAAATAATAATAATAAAAATATTATCAACTCTAAACTCTTTATTTACTCAAAAAAATACATTTTGCAATGTCTCAATTATACGCGTAATTTAAATTAAAGTAAAATTAATAACACATAGCAACATCATATACGCGTAGGATCACTCGCATTCGCTCGACATATTATAATACCTACTTCACACTTTTTCTTAGGGCATAATGAATTTTGTGATTGGTGACGTGCCCAAAATATTGTGTCGCGTGCCATTTGTTCGCCATCCCTAACCTATTGGATAAGTAGATGTTGGTCGGTTAATGAAGAATAACAACACATCGTGAGATATCGTGCCTGCCTGAGAGTTAATGATAGGGTTGATTCCTCATGTAAATTTTTTTAAAATTACAATTTCAATGACGCTCGGCAAGCTATGGAGGGGACTATGTTAGGAGCTTCCCTTAACGACAGAATTCACAATTAAAAGATCCGCAGGAGAACCAAAGTCACTGACTTATCCCAAATCATATTTTGAAATGGCAATTTCTAGTTGAAAAGTCCTTGAGTAGAGTTTGCGTATGTAAGTACAAGTACTAAAGCATAGTATGGGGCGCTCACTACTCACTTTGCCGTCGCTCATAAAAGAAATATCGATCAGTAGGTACCAAAAAAAAGTTTCCTTAGTATTTTCGTCGTAGTTGGTAAAGAGTGGAATTACGCTTGACGTACAATACGTATCTATTAGAAAGAAGCGACTCGCTTTCTGGCTCCAAATTATGATGTGACAATTTTGATAAGCGCCATTGTTGTTTATTCGCTATTAAAATAACGGGAAGGCGGAGCCGTGGACACCAGTACTTTTACCTGACGTTACCTAATTTATGGTTTATCTTTGGGTTTTTCATCATCAACATCAGCAGTCCGTGAATGTCCATAAACCACCGCTGGTCAAGGATATTGATGAACTAAAGGGCCACTCTCATTTTGGTGTTTTTTTTTTGTGCATGTGATTAATAATGAGATGTTCTTGTATTATTTATCTAATTTTCTTGTATTTTTTCTCGAATTAGGTAGTTTATATTTTTAAGATTTTTTGTATTAATTACAATATTAACATAATTATTTAAATTATCATCAAAAGAGTATCGAAAATGTCACCTCCATGTCGAGTGCAAGGTTCACTCAGGACAATGTAACTAAAAATAAATGTTACAAATCTTAAATGATTTAACGATTGCCTACTGTTGTGCTATAATAGATCGAATAAAGTTTCCAAAAAAACACCTGAAAATTTAAACAGCGGTAAAATAATGATTTTAAAATATTTCATAACATTTGTACATTGTGAAAATGTCACCTCCATGAGCAAACACATTGAACGCAGCCATAATTTATTGAATAGGTAAAAAAATATTTAAACGGTCATAGGCAAGGCATCTTGCAATTTTTTGAGAGTTTGCCAATTCTGGGGGAACAATGCCGGAGGCCTGACTTAAAAGGTGAGATTTAAAAAAAAAACTATATGCTCTTATGGTCACTTTTGTGGATTACACATCGCCGAGTATTAATTTAATTAAGGTCCACTAGGTCATGTTAATAATACGAAATTTTAGGAATTTTCGAGGTATTTCATTGTTTTTAATAATAAATTTGTAAGTTTATAAAAAAACGGTGTTTAAGTTGAAAATGTCACCTCCATGGCTGTCACCCATGTGTATTCTAGTCCATGGAAGTAACTATATTATCAACATTTTATAACCAATTTGAATAAATGAATTGTTTGTGGTATTAGTAATCATGGCACATCTAAAAATCATCCAAAAATAGTCAAGTCTTAGATTAGACTTATGAAAAGACGATGATGAGTACACCGAGTTTGTCTAACCACAATGTGTGAGTGTTTCGCAAGTAAATTATGATATCATCGTAAAACCACGTATAATTTGTATTCTTTTAACCTAATTAGTTTTATATATTACTTTACAGTTAATTAATACATTAAAAATATGTTTAATCTTGCAACAATTCAAATTTGTATTACTGAAAGTATTTGAATATGTCACTTCCGTGGAAGGACATTTTCTTTTTTTTTAATTTTCAAGAAAACTACAGCAAAAATAGCTCGGATTATAACCGGAAAATATATTAATTAGGACACTGTATTTTTTATTTATGACTACTTCGGACCATATAAAATCATTTTTATTTTCCAAAATTTTAGGCCCGTTTTTGAGAATTGCCCTAAAATTTAAGTCTAATCTCATATCTTAATATTATATTTCATAATACACCCTATTTACTTTAAGTTATAAAGGGCAAAACATACAGGGAACGGGCACGGGTCGGACGCGGGCCGGGTCGGGTGCACGTCGGGTAGAAATTCTTGTATATGGATGACATCACACAGAACGCGGCCGCGGGTCGGGCGCGTGGCGGGTGACGCTGTGTGATGTCACAGGTGATGTCGTCCATATAAGTACAAGGAATTTAACAGCCGACCCAACCCGGCCCGAGCTAGACCCCCGCCCGCTCCCTGTCTGTTTTTCTCTTAAATGTACCTAAACATTTGCCATATTTTTATGGCTGGTTGGCGTGGCGTGAGGTTAACTGCTGGGCGACTGCGTACCTCTGACAGCTACAGTGTAACGATCGCAATCACCTCTGATTGGATAACACTCTTCCACTATTGGACGAAATCCGTTGACGCAGCAAGAATACCATAAATTCAGCCAATCACAACAATTGATACTGTAACAATGATTGATGCAGAAGATACGCGGTCGCCCTGCTGAAGCAAATAGATCATTTGATTTGATTTATAGACCTGGACTACGGGTATAACTCATCTTACAACCAAGGAACATAAAAATTAATAGCATGTAAAATTTATAACGCTATTTACATTGTAACTACAATGAACAGTTTTATTTAAAAATACCATCAATTTTTTTTTAGATGGTACTTACAAAAAAATGATTTCTTGTAGACTTTCTCCCGTTGTCTGTGGAAGTCCCTAGAGTGTTTCTTGGGTCTGCACCACCTGGATCCAGCGGCTCCCTGCGACTTGCTTGACGTTCAGCAGAATCGCATGTCTATCCAGCGGGGGTATGTCAACCATCATCACCACCAGTACAGCCCATTAACGTCCCACTGCTGGGCACAAGCCTCCAGGAGAGAGGGAATTCGAGCTTAGACCCACTACGCTGCTCGAATGCGGGTTTGCGGGCTTTAAAGTCTGTTACCATGTTAGTGATAATAGCCGAGACCGACGACTTAACGTGCTCGCCAAGGCGACTTCTTAAGTATGTCACTAAGTATTTTTGGAAAAAATGTTTCAATGCAGAAATTCTTATTAAAAAAGAAATCTTTTGATTGAAATTTCTCTTAAACATTTAAAGTAGGTACTTTTCTTCCGTAGTCCGTTCGTTTTTCCACCCTTTATAGGTACATACCTATAGTTTATGTCGATTAGGTTCTTTCGTTTCTAATAGAGCTAATTACTTGTGTCTCGGTTTTGTAAAAGTAAATGGCACTATAATTTCGACCGCAAATTAATTACCTACTACTCAGGGACGGTAAGTTGGATTTGATCGACTGGTCGTCCTAACAATCGGCGTGGGTACTATTTACCTACTTAAATCGGCGTTAAATGAGGCTATTTTTTAAAAATTATAAAACTGAAACTTACTTTTTAGCTTTTTAAATGTATCTAAGCTATTTTTTGTATGTTTGACTTTGTTCAAGGATAAACAGAACGCTCTGCAAATCGATTTGAAACGAACCCAAGTTGACCAAGCGGCATCCCGCATCTGAGCCGCTGGTTTTTTTCCGTGGTTAGGTATTTGTAGGCGTTGGCACAGCATGAACATTTGATAGAGCCTACTTCCTTAGCTTTGTCTTATTACTTGGTCAGGTTGTAATATTTTAATATTATTAAAATAATCCTAAAGTAGGCAAGTTGGTAAATCTCCATTTATTTCATACTAGCCGATGCCCTCGATATCGTCCGCGTGGGCCGTGGAATAGGTATGCTTATTTGGTTCCCACAGGAACTTCTTAATTTTCCGGTATTAAAAGGGAGCTTATGTCACTCTCCAGGTCCTCAACTATACCCATGCCAAAAATTATGTTGATTCGTTGATCTGTTGCGCTGTGATTGAAAGACAAACCAAAAAACTCACTTTCGCATTTAAATATTACTATAACTTTGTTAAAATGTCCTGCGAACCGAATTTCGGGCACGGCAGCCTATCTCCAGAGACATTTATAACCATCTGCGCGGTAGATATTATAGTAGGTAAACTAGCGGACCCGACAGACGTTGTCCTGCATGATATATATTGTGACTTTTTCCTGCATGATACCGACTGCAGCGCCATCTGCCGGGCTGATTTGTGAATCTAAACCATCCAGGGCGCCAACCAAACGCACACAAAAAATTCATCCAATTCGGGCCAGCCGTTTAAGAGGAGTTCAGTGACACACACGTACCTACAATAGAATTTATTAAAAAAAGACTAGTGTGTGCGCAAACAGGTTCACTCTCTGACCTCTGTTCCTTTACTCACGTAGCCCGATGGGTCGGAACACGACCGGAGAGAGATCAGACGCAGAACCGACGGCTTTACGTGCTCTATTTTGTTACAGACAAGTAGGTACTATGCATTCTAGTAACCTATTCGGTGCTCTAATAACAGAATATCAATTAAAGAAGAAACAAATAGGGTCATAAAATATAGGCAACGTTTTTGATCATGCAAATCAATGTTCTAAACTCAACACTACAGAACTTTATTATTAAAGCAAACCGTTATGATAAGCAACTTTGATAAAAATAATAATAAAAATCATTGTTTCCTGTGAAAGAAAATTAATGAAGATGACTGGTTGTTTCGAATTAGATCTATTCACACTTTCGACAAAAAGAAAAAAAAACAGCACACTCTAGCGGCGAGCGTCGATTTCATTTTCTTGGTTGTAGTTGTTTTGTACCATTTGTTTTGTACTATTTTTAGATGCCGTCAACAGATGGCGTTAAGCGGTATAACTTTTGTTTCATTCACTATGCTACGCTAGATGGCTATAGTAGTCCCATTTTTTTGTTAACAAAACATACAAAACGAAAAAGAATTGTTGCAAGATTTGAACGGTGAATGAAACCAATTGCGTTTTGAAAAAGAATCACAACGAGAATTGTACACGTTACTTTATTCGTTTTATTTTAATCTTACGTTCAGCTTAAAGCTTTATATGAAAATTGGAGATTAAAAAGTGTATTCTTTATTACTAATTAATTTAATAAGATAGGTACCTACTAATATTTTCGTATATCAATAATATAGAATAAATTATTTTATACCTCTACCATACCTTTACTACTGTTTTAATCATACTTTTGCGGGTCTAAAGTCAGTCTTCATGCCCTAGGGCCGTAATCTAGTCGATCGATCGCCCAACTAGTTGACCAAACCCATACTGTAAATATGCACAACAGAGTCTAGGCTCCAGACTGGTCGACCAAACGATCGTACCATTTGACATAAAAGTTTTTAAACCAATGAGTATGTCTACCTGCATAAACACTGGCAGCATGAAAAGCAAAAAGTTTGAAATAAAAAGTTTAATTTGTCTTTTCTTTTTATTATTTACTAGACCTATGTATCCTACTTACTATGATTTGCAATAAATATCTAACCGTTACAGTTTGTTTTACTGTTAAGGTAGAAGTATAAAGTAGAGTATACACCACCGGGATAAAGCAGTTTTTTTCTTGGGCGCTTGAATCCCTCACTGCACTCAGGACTCAATCTTAATTCCCTCCCTTTGGTCGGGAATTAACTTATAACACCTTCGCTGCGCTCGGGAGTTAAATTTGGAGTCCTTCGTTACGTTCAGGATTCAATGTAGCGCCCGTGATTTAAAACAGTGCTTTATCCCCTTGGTGTATAATCTACTATTATAACTAGCTTGTTTCTCTGAAAAACTCAAAATTTTCAGGAACAGTTTATATTTTTAAATATGTCATGGGGTTTTCCTTTTAGTAATTATACTGATGAAGCCGAGCAGTCAGTCACAATAGTAAGGTTTATATGTTCAGGTTTTTAAATAGGTTTTTCTACTTGTGTGGATCTGTTAGAATCCTGGAGATTGACAGTACTGTTCATCCCGGAAAAATCGGAAATCAAAGAGTTCCTATATAATTTTAAAGAACCTAAATCCACACGGACGAAGTTGCAGGTTTCAAATCCATACTTATATTATAAATGCGAAAGTGTGTCTGTCTGTCTGTCTGCTACGCTTTCACGGCCCAAAACTCGAACGATTCTGATGAAATTTAGTAGGTACAGACATAGGTTACATCTCGGGGAAGGACATAGGCTAGTTATCCCGGAAAATTGGAGGGTTCCCGCGGGAATCAAATAATAGTCCACACGGACGAAATCGCGGGCATCATCTAGTTTAATAATAAAATGTACCTATAAAAACCTAAGTGCCCAATACAAAATATTTTAAGACCTGTTTATTACAGAGGTACTCTTACTTCGCTTGCATAATAGAAATGAAATGCTCAAATACTGACATACATTCTACTCGTTTAAAATTAAACCGTAACTGTAAAACTTTATGGTTTCAATTGCATTGTCGGTGGAAAGTAAAATGTCTTGGTAAAAATGAAAGTTGGGAAAGTAAGCACCTGTACGTACTATGTAACTGACCGAAAATTCGACTTGTCGATGTTTATTATTGAATACTAGTGTTTATTAGGTTCTTGATATTTGTTACTTAACTTTATTACCTATAAACTCAAACTCAGACTTGTTTATTTCAAATTGCAGGACATGTGGGTTACTCTACCACAGGGACGGAAAACTAATTTTACTAAAAAGAACCAGCAAGAAACTCAGCAATTGCACTTTTCCATAAACAAAATCTTACATTAATCTTAGTTAATAGCTAATACCTAGTTATTTTTTTATACTAGCTAATGCCCGTTAATTTTCCCCTGTGACTTCGTCCGCGTGGAATAAGTTATTTTTAATTCCCACGGGAATTTTTTAATTTTCCAGGATAAAAAGCACTTTTCGGTCACTCTCCAGGTCCTGAACTATGAATTTACAATATTAGTAGAATTCTAGTTCTTGACAGCGATCGCACATGTGGTACGTGGTGATGCAGTCTAAGATGGCAGTGGGCTAACCTGTTAAGGGTATGGCGGTTAAAAACCCTTATCTATACTAAGTTTCTACGCGGAATCGTACAAGAACGCTAAATCGCCTGTTGGCAGATCCTCGTATATGTCAGTAGAGTTATAACTATATCCAGATTCCACAGCCTTAGCTTACTGTCAGCTCAGACTTGAGATACCTACTTATGAAGTTTCAACACTTTCAATAAAATGTCTTTCAAGTTATTCTCATTGTATTAGGTGCAGTAGGTATGATTATTTCTATAATTTAAAACCATTATCCAATACACCGCGTTGATGTCTAATGTACTAGACTTCAGGCGTGCAGCTCATAGAGGCGTAGCATTACAGCTTAATGCAGCAATTGTAATAACTCAGTGCTCTCAATTTACAATACGACCTGCCATAAAAAATAGCTTTTAATTCTGTCCACAGTAATACTAATAATTTTAGCACCATCTATACCAATATTATAAATGCGAAGGTTTGGATGGATGGATGTTTGTTACTTAATAACGCCCCAACGGCTGAACGGATCTGGATGAAATTTGGCACAGAGAAAGATTATAGTCTGGAATAACATATAAGCTACCACTTTTTATCCCTGAAAATTAAGGAGTTCCAGCGGGAACAAAAAAACGTCAGTCCAACGTCACACACAAAGGACAATGTCGTGGGTATCAGCTACTTGTTATAATAATTATTTAATTTAATTATTTCCTTTCTTTCTCATTCTTGCATCTCTGGATAAAAATGTTATATTTTGCTAATATCCAAGCATTTCTATACTTTTCACGAAGTCAGGAGCATTCATTATGTTAGTAAGTAGGTATATATAGAACAACGTTATTATGATGAACTACTAATAAGAAAATTCTCGCAAGATATGATTATTCACATTTATCATACAATACCAGCAAACTATGTTAGTAGGCCTTACATTCCAATCTACACCCTAAATACATAAATACATAAGCAACATAGGAAAATCGGAACAAAGAGTCACATCATTTTCAACCTTATACCCCTAACACATACGGCTTATGATTAAAGTTGTATTTTCAATCGTATGATTATAGAAATACGGGTGTGTGTTTTATATAGAAAGGTATTTGTGTTTTGCCGTGAAAGTGCGTTCTTGACTTCCGTTTTGAAGTTCATTACTAATGTTTATTTGAATGTTAATGTTTACGGCTTGGCTAACTTGTGCATGTGACGAAGGCGCCACTGTCTATAGAAAAAATCTATATTTTAGGATCAATACAGATTCTGTTAGTTCCGAATTTCGCCACCTGCATTGATGTGTGTAGGAGTGTAATTTGGGCTTTTTTTATTCCACTACAAGTTAGCCCTTGACTGCGAACACACCTGATGGTAAGTGATGATGCAGTCTAAGACGGTAGTGGGCTAACTTGTTAGGGGTATGGCAGTAATACAAAAATACAAAATACAAAAATATTTATTTCTTCTAGTTATATTAAACCCACCCCTAGTCGGTTACTAGTTTCTACATGGCATCGTACCGGAACGCTAAGTCGCTTGGAGGTACGTTTAGAGTGGTAACTAGCCACAGTCGAAGCTTCCCACCAGACCAGACCAGAGGAATTTCAGAAATTATAAATTCCCAAATGGACCCTGCCGGGAATCGAACCCGGGACTTCTAACGTTAAGACAACAGCGCTCAACACTGCGCAAGGGAGTTGGCAAAACCTACTTGTACTTGTATTTAATCTCATTCTCTCGCAGGCTAAATCCTATTATGAAAATGTTTGTGTCTTTTTAGTGTCGCTTTTTCGTTTCATCGAATTTTCAAATCACAACGATTCTAAAGAAGTTTCACTTCAAAAATCTAAATTAAAGGATAACACAGATTAGGTTTTTTTAGTTCCGAATTTCGCCACCTGCAGCAATAAGTGTGTAGGAGTTTAACTTTGAGCTGTGTATTTTTCAATAATCATGTCCCTATAGCAATCATTTTGACATAACAAGGCCCCTTTAAGTGATGTTTTAAAAGTGAGATCGCAGTCAAGGGCTAATTTATAATTGAATTAAAAATGCGTAATATCAGTTTTAATAACATCACATCCGATATCGGTATAGAAATAGGTATCGGTTTAATGAACTGCTATGTATTAATTATTTAATTATAAAGGTAAGAAAGCACTCAAGGACGAAAAATCGGAATATCAGTTGCAATGATTCACATCCGCTATCATCTGCTATCACTCCTGCCAGCTTAATATTAAAACAAGTTTTTGCCCGCAGCTTTGCATGAAATTTGGTACATGGGTAGATTGTATCCCGGGGAAGGACATAGGCTACTTTTTATCCCGGAAAATTATGGAGTTCCCGCGGGAATCAAAAAATCTTCTAAAAAAT
The DNA here is from genome assembly GCA_964035005.1 of Erebia palarica. NCBI lineage: Eukaryota > Metazoa > Arthropoda > Insecta > Lepidoptera > Nymphalidae > Erebia > Erebia palarica. Next base: position 7,380,162 of record OZ035993.1, on the reverse strand, counting down.
AAGAATAATATCATGAAGGTAATATAGCAGTTAATCGAATAAAATAATTTAATGAATTAAAAAATACGACTGCCTTGCCATATTATTTTTGAGTTTACCTCCCTAAGAAGCGATTTGCATATTGTCACATTGTGGCTTTGGGATCTTGTCACATTTTTATTAAATGATATTTTTTTTGTGAATCACTGAATATTGAACTTTAGTGTTATATATTTTTGGAATCTACTCTTTTTCTAAATGCTCGTTAATCTTATTTTCGATTTTTTACTCGACTTTAGTCTTTAATGCGGGACCATGGTCACACAATCAATTTAAAAAAAAAATTACTAGCCTATGCCGCCCGGAACTGCCTCGTTGGTCTAGTGGTTCGCATATTCGACTGCGGCCGACGAGGTCCTGGGTTCGAGTCCCGGGTCGGGCCATAATTAAATGCTGGGTATTCTGACTAGAAATTCTCAGTACTAGCCCGGAGTTAGGAAGTTGGCGGTGTTTCACCCCCGTGCCTCGGAGAGCACGTTAAGCCGTCGGTCCTGGTTATTATCACTAACATGATAATAGTCGTTAAAGCCCGCCAACCCGCATTGGAGCAGCGCGGTAGGTCTAAGCTCTATTCCCCTCTCTCCTATGAGAGTAGAGGCCTGTGTTCAGCAGTAGGACGTTAATGGGCTGTAGTGGTATACAAACTCACAAACATACATACATACATGAACCCTGAAAACAATATACTCCTTTTTTCAGGCAGTCGTATAAAAAAAAGCGTAATATCAGTTATAATGACATCACATCCGATATCGGTGCTATTTCTCAGTCCGGCGAGAGTCGGTGCTTGAACCCGGAGCCGGCTGGAGGCAACTCTCGCGGAAGTGAGACTCGCTCACACGACACCGACTACTTAGCACTATTAGCCATTTGCCACTTGTGGCTTTCTTATTTTTATCACGACTGTGGATGTTTCAAGCCTTATTTGTTTTTTTTTTAATTTATTTTGGGCCGATTTTTCAATTGTCAGATAAAGTTTATTGGAGGAATTTTATTGGAGGACGCTTTGACGGATTTTCAATACAAAACCTGTCAAAACTTCAAATTTATTCCTCCGACAAACTTTATCTGACGATTAAAAAATTAGCCCTTATTTATTTATTTATAACATATTAATAGTAGTGGTTTACATTTTGATGTGGTGTTATCATAAATTAATACGAATTTTACCGTAGACCACAGTGCCGCCGACAATAGGCTTATTCATACAAACTATAAAATTACAAATTATTTTACACAGCTATAAATATGCACTATACGTATACACACACATACAACTATACAACTACAACTATAATTAAATTACATAAGTACATGTTACAATGTTATATAATATATTCAATATAGACGATGCCCGACCAATGCACATTTAAACAACAATTATACAATAGGCGGCCTTGTCGCTAAAGAGCGATCTCTTCCAAGCAAGTTAGAAAAAGAAATAAAGGTAATTAGCCTAATTGCTGCCCACGTACGAACCTGCCGGACTGAATCAGCAATAAAAGCCAAGGTCCTGAAGAAAATCTCGCCGAAAGACTATATATTTATATATATACATATATACATTATTTTTGACATAGGAATCATCCCTATTATACTCCTCCGAGTTGCATACAAACTTTGTGCTAGAAAGACAGAATTTTGTAGGTACTGAAAATTCTAAAATATTGGTAGAAGCAGGCGTTACTTTGCGGAAGTCCATGATAACGAAGGAACTAGTTCAATTCGTTATAATCCGCGACATTAGGTAAATCTATGTGGTACAGTGTGGATGCCGCACTTATAGCCCGCGATGTTCACCACACCACAGAAATCTTCCAAACAACTCTCAGTTTATAGCGAATTAAACTTCTAGTTCCTTCAATGAAAATTCTGCCAGCTTGGAGATACCATCCCCCGTCTTGCCCCTGTAACCCCCCAGCGTTATTCTGTCTAGAGGTCCGTCGCATGACTGGTAGAAAAGAAAGTATCACCTTAGACTGTGTTATTACACAATTTGTAGGTCCAGTTCAACAATCCGCCTCTCGCATCGTTCGCTCACAAGAGATTTTGGGCTTGCTCCGGGTTCAAGGACCGACTTTCACTCGATGATGATGTAACGTTACAGAGAAGCTTTGACTTTAACGTTTTTACATCTGAAAAACTTCACGCCTATTAAAATGAGTAGGTATTACGTAACCATTGGTGTAATAATTGTCCCTAAGCTTCTCCGAAATACACTTACTACTATTGGATGAAAAAATCATTTCATGGCTTCTTGTTCTTGTTTAACTATTTTGAGTCATTTGTTATTAATGATTTATCTTAGGGTATTTTACCCTAAATTAAGTTTAAAATCAGTTTGACCCTGACCAGCAATAAATATTTATTTTTATCTTATACACGTTGGAAATACTATTTGAATTAACAGTTAATTTTTATTTCTATTTTGTTCATCAGAAACATTGTCATTAGCACTTGAGGAGAAGAAAAAAACAAAAGAGAAAAAAATGTAGATTAAGAAAAGATGTTCACGGAAAATGACGTAAGCAATGCTTGCTGTCTTGTAGAATAGGAATATTATTTAATTTTTCGGTACTCATTTTATCGTAAGATTTATTTTATATAGACAGCAATTTAAACTAAGTCTTAAGTTAACTTTTACTCAATATGCCACGCTTAGACATAGATACCCGCATAGAATAAAAAATTAAAGAAACCGTCCGGTACACCCATCCCTACCAAAGTATCCCTAGCCCGAATGTATGCCTTTATTAAAATCAGACGTGCGTAGGATATTTTCCTTCCTCACAAAAAAAAAATGGCACAGTTTTTCCAATTTTCCGTTTGTTGAAGGATATAACATTTTTTTTAATTTATAGGCTAGCGCTTGGCTGCAATCAGATCTGCTTGCGGTGATGCAGCTTAAGGTGGAGCGCGCTTGCCTAGAAGATGCCTATTCACTCCTGATTTGAAGGTACTTATATTGAAAGAGGGGAAAATGGAAGCCGGAAGCCGGGCATTCCATAATTACGACGAGATTACTGCCATTATTCTGGGGTGCGTCAAGAAGAATAATAATTAGGAGAAATAATGAAAATATACATATAAAAGATTCATTTAAAAACAACATGGCACCACCACCCAGTCCACCGAGCAAATCATTATAGAATCGAATGCCTCGTACTCTGCATCCGCAAGGCCACTTCTTCGTCGCGCACTTTCACCACTTTCGACAACTTTCACTCGGACATCCGGCTGGTTGCGAAATCGTTGACGAAATGCCTACATTCACAAGTGTTACGCAACCGGGTTTCACTTGTTTGGGACACGCTTTTTTGTATGTAAGAGTTTTAGTAAATACCTGGGTATGCTTTGCTTGGTAATTTTTAATGCTGTTTTAAAACAATTACATTTTAACTACATGATGCCCGCGATTTCGGCCGCGTGGATTAAGATTTTTTGATTCCTGCGGGAACTCTTTAATTTCATCAAAATCAGTGGAACACATGGGCCGTGAAAGCGTAGCAGACGAACAGATAGATAGACACACTTTCGCTTTTATAATATTAGTATGGATTAGTACGGATTCAAACAACTAGAGATTTCATTGATATTCTCTACTACTTTACCACATTACTACTGTACTTTAAAAAAATAAGTTTTGCGCGTTATAACTAAACAAATCAGTTGTTACACGCTGAAGGAAAACATAGTGAAACTTGCATGTCTGAAAGTTTTTCATAACGTTCCAGAAGGTGTGTGGATATGAACAGCTTGGTGGTTTTCGCTCAAACGGAATATGAATGATCATCATCCAACTTCATTCAATTCATTTTAAATTAAAGTCCATCCTTAGGTTACTTTACCTAGATAGTAGCTAAAAACTTGACAAGTAATTTAAATATTGAAACAATTTTTTAGAAAATTTATCATCATAACTTTAACCCGTCACTGGTCCACTATATAGCTTATTTCAACCCAAAATAAGGAGAGTTTAGCCTGAAGTCCATTATGCTGGCTAAGTACGGATTGACAGACTTCATATACCTTTGAGAAAATTATGGAGATTTTCAGGCACGATGGTTTCCTTCATAGTAAAAGTATAATATTAAAGTATATAAGTTATATTATAGTTCCAAATAAAATACCCTAGTAAGTACCCGGGATTCTACCCCTGATCTCACTAATAGGAGGCTGAAGTTAACTACTGTACTATCACTGCCATTAGAAACTTACGTTTATTCTATTTACTCAATCAAAACGAAAACACCTGTGCCCATTAAGTTGGAAAAAAATTTCTTTCACCGCCTCGGAATTTGGGCCCCTTTCTCTTTGCTTTCTCAATGATCAAACATAGCATAGCATCTATGTTCATAATAACACAAACACCTTATATACCTTATACACCTCAAGGTATTTTCATCAATATGAAATGGAAAATAGAGACGATTTTCTAATAAACAAGATAAGAGTTAAGATTTATGGTTGTGTAGATGACGAGAGACTGGACAGGTGGTTGAGAAGTTTCCATTTTTTGTGCTTATATCGAATTTAGATTAAACTTATGTACGATTTCCATATGAGTGCATACAGTAACATCAATGAGTAACTTAAACATACCGATTATCTATATTAATATATAATATGTTCATTATTTTTATTAGATTTATAGTTTAGAGGCTCTATCGAAGGCCTTAAAGTCTTTTGTTTAATAGTCATAACCAAACCTTTAACCAAAGACTTTAGTTTGAATTATAAATCAATTCTTAGATGTGTTTTCCAACCTAAGTTGTAGTTTCTTATTGTTTAAATTGATACTTGATTAATTTACTGAAGTAACTATGTGTATATAGATAGGTCTCCCATTTCTTTTCAATTTTAAAGATACATGCAAACTGACTAATACAACTTGAGACTACTTAGATAATTAAGTCAGTATGTTGCACGAAACATACTGACTTAATTCCATTTTATTTAGTTTTACTAATATTGGTTTTCTCGAAAAACTGATTAGATGGAAATGAGTGCTTTAGAAATCACTTCTCATTTCATTTTAAAAAAGGTTGTAATTTAATCGTTTCAGTCCAGCATTATTTTAGTGCAAAAAAATGGCTTAGTTCGGCTTAATACTTAGTAAGAATCTTTTTTTTTTCAGAGTGAGTATGCTACGTACGTAGGACCTATTGGCCGCTATACTTCATCGCCACGGGGGGCTGGGCGACAGCTAGTAAAGGTTTTTTCAAGGGATGGATTTATAAAATTTCTTCGTATTTTAAAAATAAATAAATTAAAGTTTATTGACTAACACTACAATTCATTATACTTAGTATAACTAAACTTATACACATACAAATTAAACTTATACTACGTGCGGTCAATGGGCCACCTCCTCAGCCCGTGCCAAAGCATGAGAGATAGGTATATACTTACCTAACATACTTCAACGCTGATTTTCATGAGGGGCCCAAGGGTCAAGACGTCACGGGCGATCACTTACTCCTAATAAAATTTAGAATTAAAATCAAAATAAACTTACTTAATTTAACTTAAAATACATCAGAGAGTATCAGAGAGTTAATTTTACGGTACTAAATTCCTACCTCCATTGCTAAAGTAGCTGTGTATAGTCTGTCGTGATCCTTTATGAATGTCATTTTCGCATCTAGAATAGTGCATATACTTATCCTTAAACATCGATATTTTTCGCAATCCAGAGTTATGGGTAAATCGCGCAGAAGATGAATTAGTTTAAAGTAGGTAGTATATTAGTATAAAACTTTATTGTAACAAAACACAGAACATAATACAGACAAGGAGAATAATAATTGGTTATTTGACTAGTCATATCTGCAACTTTTTACAAACGCCAAAACTAGCGCTTAGTATGGGATTTTGCATGAAATAGTTAGGTATTTGCGACGTCATAAAAGTCAACTTTGTATTTGAATCGATAGTTTAAAATAGTTATCAAACAAGAAATTAACAGGGGACGTGGATAATATGTCTTTTAGCACGTCCTCTATTTACTAATCGCTAAAATCTTACTAATATTATAAATGCGAAAGTTTGGATGTATGGATGTTTGTTACTCAATCACGCCCCAACGGTTAAACAAATCTGGCACAGAGATACACTATAGTCTGGAATAGCACATAGGCTACTTTTTATCCCGGAAAATTTCCCGCGGGAACCAAAAAACCTCAAACCACGCAGACGAAGTCGCGGGCATTCGCTGGTATTATAATAATTTATTTTTGACATAGACAACATCCCAATAGTGCAAGGTTGTATTACTGAAATAGTTGGAAAAGTTTGTTTCCCTCAAAAAAAAAGTAATAGAATGTAGCAAAGTATAATAAAATTTCATAGTAAGTGGTACTTAAAATAAAACTATAAAATGTTAAGAAGTGAAAGTGTCACTCACACAGAGATTCTGTGAATGTAGTGGTGGTGAAAGTTGGTGGCTTTGGAATGCGATTCGCGAAAATTATGGAGTCGAATACTTATAAATTTATTTGGAATTATTTAAAATCTTTTTCAGTAACACTACAATTCTATATTAAAAAAGAAAAATATCACGTATCGTAGATATTTGCATTTAATTAAAGTATATTAGGAAACTTAAAAAGCGTTACAATAAATATTTAATTTCGACGGGCGTTATTAATGATAAGGGTACCGTTATTACTTGAAAAGCATTATCTGTAACATTATGATAGTGGAAATACTTCCAGTTGTGTGGGAGTATGTAATAGTTTATTAACAACTTTATGACAACTATGATTGTGCTTCAGTAACAGCTTTTGTAGATTTAAGTTATTAATAAAAAACGCTGAGAAAAGCAAACTGGATTCAATAACGATTTACAAATGTTTTTTTTTACAAATTGCAAGGTACTCGTATTCCACCACCACCACCACTACAGCCCATTAACGTCCCACTGCTGGGCACAGGCCTCCACTCTCATAGGAGAGCGGGAATTAGAGCTTAGACCCACCACGCTGCTCCAATGCGGGTTGGTGGGCTTTAACGACTATTACCACGTTACTGATAATAACCGGGACCGACGGCTTAACGTGCTCTCCGAGGCACGGGGGTGAAACACCGCCAACTTCCTAACTCCGGGCTAGTATTGAGAATTTCTAGTCAGAAAAACCCAACACTTATTATGGCCCGACCCGGGACTCGAACCCGGGACCTCGTCAGCCGCAGTCAAACATGCTAACCACTAGACCAACGAGGCAGTTACTCTTAAAAATATCTACTCGTATTCAGATAAATCATAATTTAGATTTAGATTTAGATTGATAATAATATTTTATTTTTGTTTACAATTAAATAATACACCACACAAAATAAGTATTTGATAGTTTCTATCGAAAGTACAATCTCTCCAAAATAAATTTATGATAAAGCAGCTCTACAACTTCTTTGTTCTAATGTATTTTCTCTAGTGTGGGTAAGTGAAAGGCGTATACATACACGATCGTATCTATACGAAGCGAGAGAGTGTGAGTGAAGATGGCGTGCAGCTACTCATTTTTACTACGAAATCATTGAAAACCAGTATAAAAGTGGGTTTGTGCGTCAATGGTGCTTAGTTTCTAAATTGTTACTGAACGATCATGTCATGTTTTTCAGGATTTATTTAATCGTTATAATATATATTTAATAACAATATTATTCCTAATAGGTACCTTCTTTCAAAATTATCTACTTTATAATAAGGTACAAGTATATAAGTACCTATCTCTCATATCTGAGATTTATTTTTACTAATTACTGAAAAGCTAGCAACCCTACTTATATTGTTTGATATGATATATGAATTACAATCCATACTAATAATATTATAAATGCGAACGTTTTTCTGTCTTTCTGATACGCTTTCACGGCCCATCTGTTCAACCGATTTTGATGAAATTTGGTATAGGGATAGTTTGTATCTCGGGCTTCGTCCACGGGATTTAAGTTTTTTTGAACCGCGGGAACTCCTTAATTTTGCGGGATAAAAGGTAGCCTATGTCACTCTCCAGGCCCTCAACTATACCTATGCCAAAAATCACGTCCATCCGTTGCTCCGTTGTGGCCTGATTGAAGGACAAATTAACACACTTTTGCATTTATAATATTAGTATGATAGTAGCCTGTGCAGGATAAAGGGAGGCTAGCTGACGTCCTATTATTATTCTCTATCCTATTTTGAAACTAAAGAAATAGAATAATCAAATCTTTTTATATTTTCTAGTTGGGCGTAATTTTGATTCCCTTGGTTACACACACATAACACATTACTGCTCTACAAACCCACTTAAAATTTTGAAATAGACTTGATCATTTAGAGACCTACATAATTACGGTTACTGTTACTGTAATATTGCCTATTCTGTGCTGTTACGGTGGTAACTAACTTAATTATGAATTAAAAAAATATTGAATGATGGTTAAGTGCTTTATGAATATTTCTGTGAGTAGTACTATACTGTCAATGAATAACCCATGGATGATTAACCATTGTTTTTAAAATTTGGATTGGGAAAAGTTGCTCATAGATGGCGTTACTGGTAACTTTGAACACATATGAAAACTATTTAGTTTAACTTGTATATGTAAAAATGTATCTGTCGTGAATATATCGTAGAGTTGATCATTCAATTATATCATATATTATCGTGAAATAATCAATTCTGCAATATAACATACTGGATGATGTCCGCGTGGATAAAGGTTTTTGATTCCCGAGGGTACTCTTGAATTTTCCGGGATAAAAAAGCCTATGTCCTTCCCCAGGATAGAACTTATCCCTGTGCCAAATTTCATAAAAACCGGAAGAACAGATGGGCGGTGAAAGCGTAGCAGACAGACAGTCACACTCTAGCATTTTATATAATATTAGTATGGATTATTCGTTTCGTGTAAATTAATTTTATTAATGTGACTGCCAAAATAGTTTTATTCTAATATTTTATAGACATAAGATTAATAGCCCTTAATTTAATGATTTGCCAGTTAGCCACAGTAGGTAGTTTTAAGAGGTAGTATTTTTAAGATAGCTTATTCTTTAGTTTTAGACTGATGTATTATAAAAATTATAATATTATAGGATAAATATTTTGAAAATAAAAGAAACATTCAATCGCTTTTATCTGTTTATTTTTGCGCTTAATCTATAAAAATAGTCTTTTCCTATTATTTTCATATTATACTATTGCAGTTTGGTTTACAAATGACACGAATAAACCCGTTAGTGCTAAGAGGAAATAAATAAACTTAGAATCTACACATAAAGCTAAAAATAAAAATATTTAAAATGTAGGTGCATACCTACATTTTAAATATTTTTATTTTTAGCATACTTTATAATACTAGAATTTATAAAAAAAAAACAAGTACCATTTTTAAGAAGTCATAATGACAGGCACGATAGTAACAATCAAGACAAAACCTAGCCACCGAAATATCTATGAACAAAGATTATATTTTGTTATTTTAACCATGCACATTAATAGCAAATTTGGAAGGATTGAAATAAATTATATAATTCGAAGTAATTATTTTTCCTTATTTATACCCTGTTATTTCCAAAATTCTTGATATACTTACAAAATCCTTAAGAATAATTTAATATATTATTATAGTCATTAAAAAAATTATATTGAAAATTGTTATTTATCTACAATAGCAATTATTTATCATTGAACTATACTATTTTAAGAAAATGTGCATATTTTTATAGACCTGGACCTGACTATGAGAGAAGGAAACAAGTTAGCAATTTCGAAAGAAAAGTACTTCGCATAATCTTCGGTCCGGTAGGAAGACGGTGGAACCTATCGTCACAGAATGAACTTCAAACTCGAACGTTTTGTAAATCTCAACGTCTGCGATGCTTGAGACATGTAGAGAGGATGTCGCCAAGAAGAGAAGTCAAAGTGATGACACCATGGACACCACTACAAAAACAACCCAAAGGAAGACCACTAAAAACATAGATGCATTGTGTGCAGGGACTTGGAAAGCTCCCTTCATAGAAGAAGGAGGCAAAGGAAAGAGCCGGATGAAGGAAATTCGTTGTAGAGGCCAAGATCCACAAAGGGTTGTAGCGCCGAAGTAAGTATTTTTTTAATATTAATATTTGCACCATAAAATTCAGCATTTTTTTCTTAATTAAAAAATAATTAAAGCTTAAAATGCACTTAATATTATTTTATAAAAATAAAATCTACATTAGAGATATTTTAGATATATTTAACTATGAATATATTAAAAATATCTAATATAATATAAAAGATCACTGGAAATTCTTGTGCCATTTTTACACTAACGTTTATTTTACTATTTTTTTTAGATAATAATATTTTCGTCTCACTATGCTTGTTAAAAAAGTACACTAATTATCAAGCATTGGTCGTCTCAAAATCGACATCGTACTCGTAAGTAGTAGTTAATATGGCCTACATAAAAACTTCAATTTTGCACACTACGAAAAAAAAATCTGCTCAAACCTCGATTTAAATATTAAAATCAAACCGACTTCAAAATAACATTAGAAAACATACTAGCTGTTTTCTATTTTACGACTGAAATTTAGTTTTGCTGACCTTAATGACCTTGATATCAATAATAAAAAATATTATTGATAACATAAAATTGCAATTCACATTACGATTTCTTTTTTTATTACGAAGGAATTGTAGGTCGGTAAATATATATTTTTAATTCGTATTTTTTTTGTATGTAGTTAATAACAATATTATGTCTTTCCAGCTTCATAGTACATTATTGATTATATGGCAACTTCTTCTGTGGCCCTCAATCTGTTGCGTTTTGTCTGAAGTTTTGAAGTCTCTGCTCGAAGTTTGAAGTCGGTTCAATTAGCCTATATGTTAGAGTTACCTATAATTACCTAACACTAGCATTTACGAAGGTATTTGTGCTTTATAGGCTAGATCGTTGGCTTCCTGTGCGTTGACGGACCTCGCGTAGGGGTAGGAAGCTGCTTGCGCGGTCGGTGACGTCCACTGCTGGGGCGCCGTAGGGAATGCGGAATTCTGGAGAAAAAAAAACTTAAATCTATGCTACCGTTTAACGAGGGCTGGGAAAGATGGGGGAGTTCAGCAATCTATGTTTGAACTTTCTCTGGTCATATCGGATTACGGTTACTTCTGGATTCTTCACAAACTTGTACACTACACAATCCTTTTGCGCAAATACTTCATCTCACGAGAAGGACGCGTATTCATAACTTTTTGACTCAACTCAGGATTCCAACCCATGATCTCACAATCGGCAGCTGCATAAGCTCACCAGTGGATCAACGAGGAAGTTTTTATACTCACTGCTTATATTTATTACAATACTAGCTGATGCCCGCCACTTCGTCCGTGTGGATTGAGGTTTTTGGTTCCGCGAGAACTCCTTAATTTTCCGGGTTAAATAGTAGCCTATGTGCTATTTCAGACTATAATCTGTCGTTCAGCCGTTCTGGTGTGATTGAGTAACAAACATAATATATCCATCCATCCTTCCATTTATTATATGTGGAGACCATGCACCGACAAAAGCAGGCTCGGACGATCTCAAGAAGGTGTTTGAATGAGAGAGCTGTGTATGGTGGTAGCCCTCATTAATACAACCAGTAATAGGACAATGGTTTAAGCCGTGGACGCATCCATCCTACACGTAGATAGTACTATACCTTGCTTATTCTGATTAATAGGACAATGGTTTAAGCCGTGGACGCATCCATCCTACACGTTGATAGTACTATACCTTGCTTATACTGTTTAATAGGACAATGGTTTAAGCCGTGGACGCATCCATCCTACACGTTGATGGTACTATACCTTGCTTATACTGTTTAATAGGACAATGGTTTAAGCCGTGGACGCATCCATCCTACACGTTGATGGTACTATACCTTGCTTATACTGTTTAATAGGACTATGCTTTGAGCCGTGGACGCATCCATCCTACACGTTGATGGTACTATACCTTGCTTATACTGTTGAAGCCTTCTCCACTCATGTACTTATGCACTCCCAGGGCTGTCGCGGCGAGGAATGCCAGTTTGGCGACCACCAGGGCTTTGGTCACCAGGAGAGTAAGAGCACCGAATAGCAGAGCGACCACTGCCACCACCTTCACTCCGATACCCGCGAGGAGAGGTGCGTACTTCTTGATTTTGCCTCGAGCTGGAAATTGACGGTAACAGATAGATATTTTTTTTATAGCCACACAAAACAAAAAGATAAAAAGCAAATGCTATTAAGACCTGAAAGTCACTGACATATATTTTTTTAATAGCTGATGCCCGCGACTTCGTTCGCATGGATAGGTTTTTAATTAATCTTAATTTTTAATTTTCAGGGATAAAAAGTAGCATATGTGTTATTACAGACTATAATCTATTCCTGTGCCAAGTTTCATCCAGATCCGTTCAGCCGTTCCGGTGTGATTGAGTAACAAACATCCATTTGAGGTTTCTTGGATCCCGCGGGAATTCTTTAATTTTCCGAGATAAAAAGTAGCCTATATGTTATCCCAGACTAAAATCTATCTCTGTGCCAAATTTCATCCAGATCCGTTCAGCCGTTCTGGCGTGAAAGAGTAACAAACATCCATACATACATACTCACAAACTTTCGCGTTTATAATATTAGTAAGATCCATTTATGGTTTGCTATTAGGATTCTGTTAATTACTAATATTATGTTTTGTGGTTTGCTATGTAAATACATTCTGTCGTAGCAAACCTTCAATGGAAAAAACAAATATGTCAGTGGCTTTCAGTTTTTAATGGCCACTGAGTCAGAGAATAGGGCATCAGTCCAGACGGGGTAGCGAAAGGTTGACTGAAAAACGAATCCCGTGGCGGCACAAGTACTTCGATGTCGGAGAGCCAAAGAGGTCTATCTATAACGCATTTAATATTATTTCCATACACTTGATAATGACCAGTATCCGCTCGCGGCTTTGCTCCCGTGGGAATTTTGAAATCTTCAGTCTTTTTCCTAGTATCCATACTAATATTAATCTTATAAATGCGAAAGTGTGTCTGTCTGCAAAGCTTTAACGGCCCATCTTTTCAATTGATTTCAATGCAATTTGGTACGGAGATAGGCTACTTTTTGTCCCAGGAAAATTAAGAAGTTCCCGCGGAAATTAAAAACAAAATTTGTACGTGGACGAAGTCTATTACTTAGTATAATATCAAGTAAATGATGCCAGCGACTCCGTTTGCGTGGATTAAGTTTTTTGATTCCCGCGGGAACTCCTTAATTTTCCGAGATAAAAGTAGTCTATATCCTTCCCTGGGATACATACTACCCCAATGATAGTTTGGTACCCCTGTACCCCAACGATTTGGTAGCTAATCTTTCTCCTATTTATTTTATCATTACTAACTACAACCCATTGCCAGCTCACTACTGAGCACCAGTCTCCTCCCGGAACGAAAAAGGTCCCCTATTCACCTACGTATTAATGATTGCTACATTTTAACTGTCGCAATAACCTCTATTTGGTTAACGAAATAAAAAAAACCGGCTGAGTTTGTTGTGGGCTCTTCTTAGACCAGTGCGCGTTTGGAACCCTTTCATAGCATTGATGATGTTTTGAGATACCATCGCGTCTTATAATTTGTATATCTGACGTTCATTGAGTGTATTGATTAAGTACCAACATTGAATAAATATATTTTGACTAAACACTTTTCCGCTATTGGTCAAAATTTATTGACACTGCTAGAAAACCATAAATTCAGCCAATCACAGTACTTGAGGCTGTAACAATATTGATGGAGATTTACGTAGTCATCATATAACAGTCGCAATTACCTCAATTGCGGCTGTTACATATCTGCGATCAAAAATATGTAATAGAGCCCCAGGAATCAGTCATTGTTAAGAAAAAATGTAAAATTAATGTCGAGTTTTCAGTTACAATTCTACTTTCTAAAACCAATTCAGTAAATATATACAATGATATTCGTGTTTGAAGTAATCGAGCACGTGTAGGAATCAAAGATAACTTATTTAGATTAATTATTGAAGTTTCTTTTTCACCACGCAATTTGTGAAACGATACTAATTAATTATCTAATTCATTGCATTGTTTTGTCGTCTTAGTAATCTCACGTAATATGCTAATGGCAGAATTGTGAATTGTATGATTGTATAGTCTGATTGTATATGCTACCAACCTATAAAAAGATAACTAAACCTTCCAACTGTGCTAAAATGGCCAATGACTACACTGTCCCAGGAAAAACACCTATAAAAACATAGGTATAAAATGTGAGCTTACTACCATTGCATAAAGCAGTATTATTTTAAAATATCAGTTTAATATGACGTACCTTATTTTAGTATGCGATGGAGATTGTATGGTATGGTGATGGTAGTATGTCGCCCATTTTTAACCCCCGTCGCCGCAAGCAGAGGGATGTTATAAATTTAACGTATGTATCTGTGTGTCTGTCTGTCGCATCGTAGCTCCAGAATAGCTGACCTGATTTTGATTTTGATTTTTTTGTATGAAAGGTGAATACTTTAGCTGTTACTGATAAGTACCACTATATAAATAAATCATTATATTATAGTATGTTGTATGAATAGCTATAAACGTCCAACACAGGCGGCCTTGACTGACAGCTACGTGCCGTAACATTATGCATAAAGGTTAACGATCAGATGATAGCTTTGTCTGCTTTAACAAAGCTATCATCTGATCGTTTTAAAAATAAATTATACCTAATTCTTTGTTAACATCGTAACTTACGGACTTCGTCCGCGTCAATTGAGGTTTTTTCCCGCGGGAACTCCTTAATTTTCCGGGATAAAAAGTAGCCTATGTTTTGTTCCAGACTAAAATCTCTGTACGCATTTTAAATAGATCCGCTCCGCGCCCTTGACACCGTGCTCCGCTACGTAACAGTGTCATGTATTATGCAACTGATGTAACAGGGCATTGAACTTTGAGCAGTTTACATTCCGCGTTACTGCATCTGGCCACAGATTTAGTTGATAGTCACACATAAGGGTTCATTCTTATTACTATTATGGAACGGAATCCTAAAATTTACATTTCCAAACAGTGTACTAAAATCCTACTAGGTATACTACCGAATATAATGTGCAGTTTATTTATTTACCTTCTTCAAACGTTCTTGCAGCTTCTTTCAGTTCGCCAGGTTCAAAGTTCACTTTTAGTTTTTCTTCCCCTGACGCATCCCTGTAAAAAAAAGAAAAAAAGGTAATTTTCGCAGTTTTTCCTAATTTTTTCTGAGAACCTTTTCCAATTTCTCTGTTTAAAAAACCTAATTCGGACTATTACCAACATTTAAAAACAAAAAATTGCCAAATTAGCCTATCTCCAGAGAGATTATAGTGCACAAGTTTGTGCGCAAGCACAGGTGCACTCTCTGTTCCTTCACTCTTATAGCCTGATGGGACGCAAAATCCGATACGACAGGAGAGAGATCATTCACAGGACCGACGGCTTTACGTGCTCTTCGGGGCACGGGTGTGAAACACGGCCAACTTCCTAACTCCAGGCTGTACTGAGAATTTATTGACAGAAAAACGTAATACTTGTTATAACCCGACCGGAACTCGAACCCGGGACCTCGTCGGAAGCAGTCGGACTTGCTAACCGCTAGACCAACCAGGCAGTTAAATCTATACTAATTAATATTGTAAATGCGGAAGTTTGGATGGATGGATGGATGGATGTTTGTTACTCAATCACGCCAAAACGGCGAAACGGATCTGCATGAAATTTGGCACAGAGACAGATTATAGTCTGGACTAGCTGCACTAGCACATAGGGTACTTTTATCCCGGAAAATTAAAGAGTTCCCGCGGGAACCGAAAAACCTCAATCAAATTCGTGGGCATCAGCTCGTTTATAGATAAACAGACTCATTAAAGTTATATGTAGAGCTGAATGTCTAACGTAGGAAGAATTTCCATAATACAAAGGCATGTTTGTAGAAATGCTCCCCAACTGTCACCCTTTAGAGTGGTCTGGTGTGACGAACCCATTGTAATGCAGTTTTCTCTGAAACGCGTCAGAGCATGAAAGTCAATTTATTTTACAAGTCTCATAGATCCGTCCAATCATACTAATATTAAAGATGCAAAAGTGTGTTTGCTTGTCGGTTTTTCCTTCAATCACGCTGCAACAGAGCAACGGATCGACGTGATTTTTTACATGGGTATAGTTGAGGACCTGGAGAGTGACATAGGCTACTTTTACCATTGAGGAAGAGAGGAGGAGAATTAAAAAAACTCATTCCACGAGGACGAAGTCGCGGGCATCAGCTAGTAAACTAATATTTTAAATGCGAAAGTGTGTTTGTTTGTTGGTTAGTCCTTCAATCACGCCGCTACAGAGCAACTGATCGACGTGACTTTTTGCATGTGCCGTATACATAACACATAGACTAGCAGGGAATTGATTTAGTCTGGTCAGAATATCATTTGTATCGCACCAATAAATAGTTGCATATGTATACCTACTAAGTTTATTATAATAATTTTATCATAATGTCTAGCTGATGCCCGCGACTTCGTCCGCATGGATTGAGGTTTTTTGGTTCCCGCAGGAACTCTTTAATATTCCGGGATAAAAAGTAGCCTATGTGTTTTTCCAGACTATAATCTATCTCTGTGCCAAACTTTAGATCCGTTGAGCGGTTCTGGCGTGATTGAGTTACATCCATCCATCCATACACCCAAAATTTCGCATTTATAATATTAGTTGGGCTGCAAAACCTATCTACAATGTATTAGGTAAAATCTATTTATTAGTTGTAACAAGACAAACAGAATATCACTGGTAATCATTACTAATTTCATGTTTACTTCTCACAAAAACTTAACTAGGCACCTTATTAATAAGTTATAAGAAAAACAAACTCACTTTTCAATCGCGACCCCGGAAAACAACTCGATTTTGTTATCATCAACTGGCCCCGGCGCTGCTGCGCAAGCGACCACCGCGATAACCAGGAACGCACACAGCACTTTCATATTCGAAATTTAAAATAGGGTCGAAATTCAAAATAGGATCCTTTTAGATCGGTGGTTTGGGATCAAGTAAGATGCGTTCGGGATAGAACGCTTTTATATAGGTGGTGTTTTGTAACGCTTGAAGATGAGTACTATAAGACTTCTTGATACTTGAGGGTTGAAGATGATTTGAGGCGTACGGAGATATAATTTTGGATGTTTATAATGACATGAATGAAAAACGTATTGTTATTATTAGTTATTATGAGACCTACAAATTATTATTTAGATAAAATACTATTATTCGGTATTTGTAACGGTAGTAACAATAAAAATATTTTCATCATAATTTCAACTCATCAACCGTTCACTATTGTCCTATCTATATCTCTCCTAGTTAAAAGAATTTGGGCCATAGTCCACCACGTTGGCCAAGTGTAGTTTGGCAGACAAATTCCAAACAGCAAAAGGTATTAATGAGCACATGTAAAGATGTGTTCGTCAACAAATAGGAGTTTTAGTATTGGCAGGGGCATTAATTGTTCCTGTAATGAACAGCATTTCACACCGGCACAGCACCATACCACACAAATCTTCCAAATTACTCTCAACGTACGTTTCACTCCTACACCGGAGCATCTTCAGGAGATCTTGACTCGAAGAACATCTCCATCTAGCGCTTGAGCGGTCGGACTGTCGTGCGAAATGCGGTTAATTTGCTTATACGTAACTAATTTATGATTGTTAAATCAGCGATTTGAATAAATTATAATTGATTATTATTCAGGTAATTGCCATGGTAAAAGTGATATCCTTAAGCGATTGTAAATATCAAAACTACCCAATCGCAGTATAGAGGTTAAACGTTCATTCATACATGAGATACGTACGAGCATCGTACAATGCATAGGCGTGACAACTGCAGCTCAACAATTTTATAATGCGTTTGATCTTCAACCTTATGCACCTTATTTTCAAGCGCATACAACATATATTAAGTGCACACCGAACTTTGCGCGCTCCGCCAATTGACAATGCAAAACTAAATCAGCATTAATTATTCTTTCATAACATTTCACGCTGTTGCTTTAACATACCTACTACATTCTTGTACGAAACTTTTGAAGTTTCAGTTTTGAACTGATAAGGAATCATACTAAATTATGAATGCGAAAGTGTGTTGGTTTGTCCTTCAATCACTTCGCAACGGAGCAAGGAGCCTGAAGAGTGATACAGACTGCTTTTTATCCCGGAAAATTGAGGAGATACAGCTCGCAGGAATAAAAAAATACTTAAACCTCGCGGACGAAGTCGCGGGCGTCAGCTAGTATTCTGTTCATGTACTTAACTATCGTTATAAGTTTTCTGTATTCAATTTTAATTTATTTGTTGACATAATGTAATACCTAGATATGATTTAACATACACAATTGTTTTCAAGTTTTGAAATTGAGTTCAGACTCAAATTTATACTTCTATACTTCAAATCAAATTCAAATGATCAAAAAAATATTATAAATGCGAAAGTTTGGATGGATGGATGTATGGATGGATGTTTGTTACTCAATCACGACTGTACGGCTGAACGGATCTAGATAAAATTTGGCACAGAGATAGGTTAACGTCTGGAATAACACATAGCCCTACTTTTTATCTCGGAAAACTAAGGAGTTCCCGCGGGAACCAAAAAACCTCAATCCACGCGGACGTAGTCCGTACGTAGTGATATTATAAATGCGAAAGTTTGGATGGATGGATGTATGGATCGATGGATGTTTGTTACATAATCACGCCCGAACGGCTGAACGGATCTAGATGGAATTTGGCACAGAGATAGATTATAGTCTAACACATAGGCTATTTTTTATCCCGGAAAATTACGCAGTTCCCGCGGGAACAGCAAAACCTTAATCCACGCGGACGAAGTCGCGGGCATCAGCTTTTACAGTATACAGTGAAACTAGTGTCGAAAATTATCTCAAATTCTAAACTACTATCCTTAGCTGCGTAGATAGGCCAAGGAGAAACGGACTTTCTCCAAAAATATTAAGCCAAGCTTACATGGTGTTACACGAAGACTGCAAGATTCTTTGAAAAATGTCCACTAATCTTTGTAGCCAACTATATTTTACACAATCTCAAGACTAAACTAAATTGACAGAATAAATCTAGTGCCTTCCCTTTCCTCAGCCAGCGCTATAAAAGGTATATTTTATTATATTTTAAGCTGTCGATTTAGTTCACTTCAAAGATTGTTTAAGTATTGTGTATTATGTGCTTTGAGAAATCCATACTAATATTATAAATGTGAAAGTGTGTCTGTCTATCTGCTACGCTTTCACGGTCCAACTACTCAACCGATTTTGATGAAATTTGGTACAGATACAGGGGAAGGACTTAGGCTACTTTTTATTCCGGAAAATTGTAGAGTTCCCGCGGGAATAAAAAAAGAACAATCCTAACCAAACCAACCAAGTCGCGAGAATCATCTAGTATAATATAAATTTATCCAGTACTGAGTTAAAAAAAAAATTAAATACCAATTTTGTTTTATTATTTATTATGGCCACATTTTTTTGGTTTCCTCAATTATAGGCCTTTTCTATAAATCTTAGTTCACTTAAAATATAGAAGCATATTTTTTTTCTATAACATTCAGCTTTCTGTTACACAGCAGACACAGTTATATTTATTATATTTAGATAATATTATATTTATTTATTATATTTTTATTGAGTAAATTAATTTTATGTGTAACTATTAATAACCAATTTACATACAAAAACTAGATTATGACCACGACTCCTTCGCGCGGATTAAGTTGTTTTAATCCCGCGGGAGCCCCTTAATAAAAGTAGCCTTTATCGTTCCGCGGGAAACAAACTATGCCTGTACCAAATTTCATCCAAATCGGTTGAACGGATAAGCCGTGAAAGCGTAGCAGATAGACAGACAAACTTTCGCATTTATAATACTAAAAGTATGGATTAGTAATTCATTTGATGCGTAATGTGAACTGACCCTTAGTCGTTATGACTATGAGCAATGCTCAAGGCCGTGACAATGAACCTGCCGATGCCTTACTTTCTATTTATACTGGACGCCGTATATACGAAACCGAAGATAAAACTTTTACGTAGAGTTCGTTTCACAATGCTTATAGCGTCATCTTACTAATATTATAAATGCGTTAAAAAATTTGGATGGATGTATGGATGTATGGATGTATGGATGTTTGTTACTCAATCACGCCCCAACGGCTGAACGGATCTGGCTGAAATTTGGCACAGAGATAGATTATAGCCTGGAATAGTACATAGGCTACTTTTTATCCCGGAAAACTAGAGAGTTCCCGCGGGAACTAGAAAACCTCAAACTACGCAGACGAAGTCGCATTCGCTAGTTCAAAATAAACTTCAGTATCTGTTTACCATATTATACCATTGAATGACTTTGGTCACAGTTTAAAAATAATAGTTATTCACCACTACAGCCCATTAACGTCCCACTGCCCGGCAGTGGGACGTTAATGGGCCTCCACTCTCATAGGAGAGAGGGGATTAGAGCTTAAACCCACCGCGCTGCTCCAATGCGGGTTGGCGGGATTTAACGACTATTATCATGTTAGTGATAATAACCGGGACCGACGGAGTAACGTGCTCTCTGAGGCACGGGAGTGAAACACCGCCAACTTCCTTACTCCGGGCTAATACTAGGAATTTCTAATCAGAAAAACCCGATA
The DNA here is from genome assembly GCA_964035005.1 of Erebia palarica. Taxonomy (NCBI): domain Eukaryota; kingdom Metazoa; phylum Arthropoda; class Insecta; order Lepidoptera; family Nymphalidae; genus Erebia; species Erebia palarica. The sequence goes on along the minus strand of OZ035993.1, from coordinate 7,359,384 downwards.
CTTAATTATGGCCCGACCCGGGACTCGAACCCGGGACCTCGTCGGCCGCTGTCAAACATGCTAACCACTAGACCAACGAGGCGGTTAGATGAATAATATGAATAGTTACTCATATTATCTTAATCATCATTTTAAGTATTGCTGGACATCGGCCTTGCCCAATGATTGCCACCAATCTTTAGCCTCATTCAGCCACTAATTCTCCCGAATCTCTATATTATGTCGTCGGTTGAATTATATTTATTTCCTTGGAATATACAAACATTTTGTATAATTTCAATACTGATTCAAACTAACGCAGTTTTTATCATTCTATAGTTTTAAAGGCTCCTATTTAAAATGAATAAATAAATTATAAAAAAATATTATGCAATTATAATACATCAACAACTAGTAATACATCAAAAATCACTAGATTCATACAACATGATGAAAAAATGAATAATTTTTAACTTTAACAAAATGCAGTACCAGATTAGACAAACTTGATAAAATTTTAATAAAATACCCATGCTCTTTCATTACGATGAAAACATCCGCATCTACAGTTTTGGAATATGCTACCATTTCGACCATGCGTTCATCTAGATGAGAGATTACATAATATAATACTAGTTTCTACATAGTAAAGTATAAAATAATATAGTGTTGCTATCATACTATACTATAATATTATAAATGCGAGAGTGTGTTTGTTTGTTGGTTTGTCCTTCAATCACACCGCTACTAGCTACGGATCGACGTGATTTTTGGCATAGTTGAACCCGGAGAGTGATACAGGCTACGTTTTATCCCAGAAAATTAAGGAGTTAATAATTTATAATAATTTAATAAATAAACTTAAACCACGCGGACAAAGCCGCGGGCATCAGCTAGTAACTAAGAAATGGTAATAACCTAGCGGTGAAGACCATCATACTCGGTGATACCATCTGAGGTCTGAAACATACGAAATTTTTTCATACCTACACCTCGAAATTTTTTCTTCTTTTACTATTTTATTTTTTATATAATATTATATTTATAACGATAATTGACACATCCTAGTGATACAAACCGGAATCAAAGACTTGATGATATAGTATCGGGGCACAAACTACGGAGGAAATAAAAAGGCCGAAGACCTGCCAAAGGCTTTTAAAATCAGCCTAGTTGCAAAAGACTATATCAATAGATATCACTGGTTGAGAAACGTTGACCTAAGTCATAGCTTTTCCCCGGTTGAGTCAATTTGGGAATTTATAATTTATGAATTTTCTCTGGTCTGACCTAGTGCGAGGCAATTTTTCCATTATCTGTGCTATAAGACGTTGCTTCGTACCAAATTTCAAGATTCTGAGTTCACGGGAAGTACCCTGTAAGTTTTTATTCCCTTGCGAGTGTCGAACATTTGCAGCATAAACGGTTGTATCTTTTGATTGCGTTGGTTTAGAAGTTTAATTTTTTTACAGCTCCAAGAAACAGACCCTTGGAGCTGTGAAAGAGATAGACCTGAGTATTTGATATGAATTTCAGCTTGATACCTCCATGCGATCCCGAGAAAAAGGGTCTTGACAGACAGACGGACGGACAACAAAGTGATCCTGTAAGGGTTCAGTTTTTTCCTTTTGAAGTACGGAACCCTAAAAACGCCCAGAAAACTATATTATGAGGTAAAGGAAGGCAGTTATTAAAAAATCCCAGATTATTTGTTAAATTTTTTATCAGTAGACATCAAACTCTTTAATATTCGTTGTGACCGTTTTAAGAAACATTCGGTGTGACAGAAACTCAGATGGCAATATTGACATGTTTAATTTTGACATCATAAAATAGTGCACAAAAATAAATAAATCAGGATGTAAAATTATCTATCCATTCCACCGTCTGCCCAAACCAAGGGATTTGGTACACCAAAAATGCCAGCGGTACGTGTAACTTTAGAATAGCAAACTTCTTAAAAAAATTCCAATAGCATGGGAAAACGCAAAAGAAAGTTATTTCCCAGACGCAAGCGATCAGTATTTAGCAGACCCCATCCAATAAAGAGGAAGATGAAAATTAGGCACAGGAAGCTTAGGGCTTTTTTCCACAGGCACAACCCAAGAATCTATCTTGTAAAAGGTGTACGAAAAGTAGTTGGTGGTGTCTACACAGTTTCAGACAAAGTAAGAGATAAGATTGCAGAGAATACATTGATGATAGATAATCCCTTTTCTGCCCATTTCTATGAAGACAGATGTAATATACAGTAGCTTTTGATAACTAAGGAGAAAATTGCAGTCAGTTTTTAAGCATTGGTTATGACTTTTGAAGATTATAATAATTAAAAGGACACGAAATCAGTGAATTCGTGAAATAATAAAGAATTCAATCTCATATTTAAGTATATGATAAATTGACAATTGCAAGTATTAATTTAGATTAAAAAAAAACTTTGTGTATTTTCAACAATATGGGAAAACGTAAGAAGAAGGTGTTTCCTAGACGTAAACGATCGATATTCAGCAGGCCGCATCCAATGAAAAGGAAGATGCTACTAAGGCGGAGGAAAATAAAGGCGTTTTTATATAAACATGACCCCAGAGTGATTATTGTTAGGGGTGTACGGAAAGTCGTTGATGGGATGTACACCACCCCAAGAAAGCAAATTGCTAAGGGTGTACGAAAAGTGATTGATGGAATCTACACCGTCTCAGACAAGGTGAAAGACAAGATAGCAGAGACTACAATTGCTCTAGATAATCCCCTTTCCTCCCACTTTTATGAAGATAGATGTAATATACAGTAGATTTTACGAATTTGGAACTATCATTAGACTGATATGTGGTAGAGAAGAATAGTAACATGTGATGGGCCTTGAAAGCAATAGTTTTCGTGTATAAATAATAAATGCAACACCCATTTTACATGTATAATAAATAGTTAGCTGATATATTACTTTGTTTAATTTTACACATAACGAACATAACATTATCTTCATTCTTCTCATGAGCATCATTCTTTGCGGATATATAAATAATTGCAACTAAAGGTTTTGCAGCCTCGTTTTTTGTATATATGTGATAGTTTGAAATTTTGATCCCGAGACTGAACTGGACTCATGCTTTTATCAAACCTGATTAATTATTTGATGAATTTGAGTATACTTAAGAATATTAGTGCTGAAAAAGAAGAGATTATCAGTAAGAGATTAGTTTTAAGAAAGTGAAAGGTAATCAAGTTGCAATAAAGATAAAGTAAGTATTAAATCAAAAGTGTGAACTCTGGTCGAAAATCACTAAGTAATGGCCTGGCCTGATGGGAGTGTTTGACCCTGGCTAGTTACCACTCTACCGGCAAGCCAAGCGATTTAGCGTTCCGGTACGATGCCGTCTAGAAACCGATTAGTGGCATGCCCCTAACAGGTTAGCCCGCTAACATCTTAGAATGCATCATTACCATTACCATTAGGTGAGATCGTAGTCAAAGGCTAACTTGTAGTGGATAAAAAATAAAAAATTGTGAATGCATATACCTTTAACTGAAATTAGTGCTAGTGTTTTGAAAGCAATAGGTATCAATACACTTTTGGCTGCTAGTAAACCTATTATTAAAGGAACTAGATACTTTTTCATCATTAAATGCAAGTGCTTGCTTTTCTTCTTCTTATTCTTTATTAATTTGTAAATACACTTTTTTAATTTTGAGTGTTTCTTTTTATGCCCTTTCCCAAGAGACTTTTTATTTTTGGAGCTATGTTGTTTTGTTTGCTCGGTCGGTGTATCTGAAATATTTAATTTTTATCAATTTTTTTGGTTAATTATTAATGCCATATGATTAAATGAAAAATAGATGCCCGCGATTTCATCTGCGTGGATTGAGGTTTACTGCTTCCTGCGGGAACTCTTTAATTTTCCGGGATAAAATTTAGCCTTTGTGTTATTTCATACTATAATCTATCTCTGTTAGCCTAAGTGTTATGCCTAAGGCTAGATTTTGTGAAATTCCTACGACAGCGATGAGCACGAGATGCTTTGACGTCACTTATTATAAGTCTGGAGTCTACCTCGATCCGATAGAGCCTACATAGAATACCAGTGGTGAGTGTGCATCTTCAAGGCATCCACCATCACTACAGTCCATTAACGTCCCACCGCTGGACACAGGCCTCCACTCTCATAGGAGAGAGGGAATTAGAGCTAAGACCTACCACACTGTTCCAATGCAGGTTGGCGGGTTTTGACAACTATTATCATGTTAGTGATAATAGCCGGGACCGACGGCTTAACGTGCTCTCCGAGCTGAACACGGGGGTGAAACTCCGAAAACTTCCTAACTCCGGGCTAGTACTGAGAATTTCTAGTCAGAAAAACCCAATACTTAATTATGGCCCGACCCGGGACTCGAACACGGAACCTCGTCGGCCGCAGTCGAACATGCTAACCACTTAACCAATTTAACCACTAAATCAATTTTATATGTTTTATACGACTGCCTGAAAAAAGGAGTATATTGTTTTCAGGGTTCATGTATGTACTATGTACGTATGTATGTATGTATGTGAGTTTGTATATTCCACCATAACTTCTATACGCCTGAACCGATTTTGATAAATGAGGTTTCGTTAGAATCCCTGGTTTATTCCGGGTGACATAGGCTAATAAAATTTAAAAAAAATTGATGGGGTGACCATGGTCCAGCATTAAAAATTTAATTTGAAAAAAAATAATTCGAAAATAAGATTAACTATATAATCATCATCTAGAACATTATGATTAGATTCCAAAAATATATAACACTATATTTCAATATCCAGTGACACACAAAAAAATATCATTTAATAAAAATGTGAATAAGATTCTAATTTAACTAGATTAATTTCGATTTTTTTAGTTCGTTTCTTGGCAGGGGAGTCGTGTTTTTTAATTTTTCAATTATTTACCTGATAATGATCGTCCGAAGCCTCCGTGTGTTATCAGCCACTCAAAGGGTACCGTAGTGTTTATGTTCATAAAACTATTTTGATTTTGTCTGAATCCAATTATTGTTTCCGTTTTAACAATACCATAGTTGTTTGTGTTATCGAACATGTTTCCGGCTGATATCATTTCTGCATCACGTTATTGATTTTTTTAGCTTTTTCTTGGTTTTTGGAGTAAAATGTACGTATGTGTACCAAAGTTGAAAATGATGTGGAGATATTTGTCATTTCTTGTTACTTTTATAGTTGATAATGAGTTCAAAGACTAAGGAGCATTACGAATTAATTGCCGCTAATATTTTCACCACAACCTCATACGTGCCATAACCAAATACTTACAACTCTAATAACTGTCACATAAGCGAAAGTTTATCGTTTAATTGCTTGCTCGTGAAGGTGGTTGTAAACTTATTACAGTTTTTGTTTCAACTACTATACTGCGGATCCTACAATCTCATGCTGTTTCTGTCTTTTTTAGTATTATAACGAAACATCTCCGACAACGACGATGATCTGCTTGGCGCAGTGGTGCTTTCCCTCGGAGGTTCCAGTTTCGATCTCTGGCAGGGTCATTTTGAAATTTATAATTTCTATATTTTAATCTGGTCAGGGGACTTAATATCATCGCTTAAAGCAGTATTATTTTAAAATTGATTTTTAATATTTTTTTATCAAAGAACTAGTGGGCCCGGCAGACGTTGTCCTGCTTTGAACCTATAACCCGATTGCTGCGCCCCCTACCGGGTTTAATTGTGAATATATACCATTCCGGGACCCACACAAAGACGCACAAAAACCATCAAAATCGGTTAAGCCGTTTCTGAGTTTTAGCGAGACAAACGAACAGCAATTTATTTTTATATACGAGTATATAGATAGACTTGCGCTTGACGACAATCATGCTGAATACAAAGCGATGATGAGGGCTAGGTTGGAGCGCGATTGCCTAGAAGATGCCTATTCTCTCTTGCCTTGAAGGTACTTAAGTTATACGTGGCACATGCGTGGAAGGGTATTCCACATTCTGGCGGTACGAATCAGAAACGTGGAGTAGAACCGTTTTGTTTGAGCGGACTGGACGTCAACCACATAATATGCCGACGCTGATGGTTTCTTGTTGTTCTGTGGTATAACGGTGACGGAGAATCTACTTTATAGGAATAGTAGGAGGATCTATGATCTACTTCTAAAATTAGGCAAAAACTACATCCCTAAAATGAGGAATTAAATATCCTTCTATCACGAAGAATATGGGTTTAATTAAACAGTAATTTCTCTTCCAATTTGGATCCCTTCCATCTTAAATCGTGGCGCTTATCAAAAAATTAATAAACGTATCCAACCTTTGATAGTTTGCTGATAACCACAAAGCTCATCCGTTTTATTACAAATAAATCACTCGATCGCTGATCATGAAAGCTATCTTTTCTCACAAATCAAGGAAATTGTTAGAAAATGTCATCGTTCAGAAGAACTAGAGCGTGGATTATTGGCGGTTACGTACTTTTCACGGTCATTAGACGGCTGCTTTATTTGCCTAGTCAATTAAATAGGAATTAACTTCTCTATGTTTGCATAATTAATTATTCAACTACTTGAATATACTTCCGAGTAATAAAGTTTTTATATTTGCGATCGGGAAATGAAGTTTTGTAAGAAATTATTCGATGTTTTTTTATTGTAATTGGCATATTCAACGGGGCGTGGTGGCGTATTAATTTTGGCGTGGAACAAACATGATTATATTATGATATTGGTGAACAAAATAATAACGACCATCACAATTACCTACTCATACTTACTGTCTGATAAATTACGCTGTTTCCTCTAATTTTCAGTTTTTGTTACGAGAATAACATTGTTCTTTAATCAAAAAATACTGTGCTGTTTTATGAAATCTTCTATACATATAAAAATCAATTGCTGTTCGTTTGTCTCGCTAAAATTTGAGAACTGCTGGGCCGATTTAGATAGAATTTTTGTGTGTGTTTGAGTGGGTCCAGGACTGGTTTATATTCATTATTGGACCCGGTAGGGGGCGCTGCAATCGGGTTCTAGATAGGGCAGGACGTCTGCTGGGCCCAGTAGTATTTAGATTTTCGTTATATTTCACGTAATACATGATACATTTGTCATAAGTTATGTCATTAAGAGTGTGATAGTCAGTCTCAGCAGCCAGGCAAGAGGGTGGTGATGACATGATGGCCTTACCCGACTTGATCTAACTTAGTCGGACTTATTTAACATTTGCGATATAAAACAATCAAAGTAACTATATATTTTAATAATCAATTGTGATATTTAAAAATAAAACGATTCGTGAGCATCGTTTATTGGTAACTATGTAGATAATTCAATCGATTATCGAATCGATTATTTCGCTTTATAAAAATCATCTAATAATAAATTATTAATAAATAACTTAAAATTATAACATCTATTATTTAAACATCGAAACCTATTTACAAAAGTTTTAAGACCGAAATAAATAATAACATAGATAGGAAACTTTATAAAATTATAAAATAGTGTTGTATTTGAAAATAAAAATAATCGGTGGATCAACAGTATCTAATGCTTTAGTAAAGACAACAAAAATATACGACAATAAAATAGTCTAAAGGACAGTACAAATTACAATGTATAAAACGAAATTAATGAAACAGAAAATTTGTTTAATTATTATTTCTCTATCTAAATCTGATGGCATCTGCGAGAACGTCGACTTTTAATCTTACATCTAATACCCGCCCTTTTGCAAGCCCATAACAGCTGCGAATAAGGCAAAGAAGAATCCGGCCATTCCAGTCGCGCCTACTAGAAGAATCAAACCACCGATCATCACCGGCACTAATGCAAAGTACTTTAATTTGTACGCTAGAAGTAAAGGCATCATGTATTTCGAATATTTCTTTGCTTTCTTCAGTTTGTGCTTGATCCTATGAGGGTGGAGTCCTCCTCTTTTCACAGAATCTTCATCTTCAATTTCGTATTCGCCATCTTCGTCGTCCTCACTGTCCTCGTCTTCTTCGGCTCCTAAGATATCTGAAATTTGAAGAATAATAACATTAATTTTCAAGGTTTTTATATCTATACGAAATTTGTTTAGGTATAATCTTGTGGTTAATTTAATTATGTAGAACTCATAGGCAGATGCATATATTTAGTATGCATATTATTATGATTAATGGTTTTTGGAGAGAAAAGTCAAGTAGGAAAAAAACGTCTGTATTACGAAACGTTTCCATTGGAAGGTATGTTAAATGATAAATTTATTTCACGTAGGACATTTTGTGCCACTTGACATGACATGTTAAAACTCTACCATCGGGTTGGAAAGCTGATCTACAGAGAAGAGCCAGCAAGAAACTCAGCAGTTGTTAGCGAAGTTGGTAACGATGCTTTGTCCTGTCGCGCTTGTATCTGAGGATTCATACGCATAAGTAAATTACGCGGGATATATTTCTCTGTTAACTAAATGACAATATTTTGTGATAATAACTGTAAAACTTGTATAAACTATCACGTAATCGTGCTGCTATCCAAACGGTTAGGCTAACCTTTAGGTACTACACGCAATTAGTTCACGCATAGTTTTATAGTTTCAATAACATCTTTACGTGCATTGAAAAAGTTGAAATTACAACATTAACTATAATAATAATTATAAGTGCATGCTGGTTAACAATGATTACGAACGCATATATACTTAATTAATGTTGCGTTTTTTCTAACATTCGTTTATAATATCTATGTATTATCTTGTTTATTATCTTGATACAAAGTTATTTGCTACTGCAACGGTGCTGCACTTTAGCTGATAGTATCAGATACTTTGTTTCTAAGCCATTATTATTGATCATATTCATTTTATAACTCGTGCTTTTATTCCATTCATTAAGAATCCTAATAATAATAATTTTGCATGTCTTTGATTATGAAGATGTAATAATGTCTCTAATATTATCAGTTTCTTTGTTTTAATCCGTTATAATTGATCATAAGCTGGTACTTTACTTTCTTTATTAATTATGTACACAGTTAATGTAAATATGATGTTTTATCATTCATTTAAAAAATTTAAATACTAAAACTACACCAATCTTATGAAGTATTTTAAATGGCATCATATAAATGAAAAACAAACTGAATTCATTCCAAACTTTCAAATACAAAAACGAAATAAGAGATAATGTTGGTTTTTAAAAAACTAATAGAGTGTAAACTACAATAATTTGTAAAAGTCCAATTAAGTACAATCAATAAGTTTATCAACCTACAATTCAATGACCTGCAACAGTACCGATTGACTACTGGTGCATTTAAAACACGCAATTCACATGCGTTACTGCAATGTAAATGTATAATATTGCTCATTGAGTAGTAACAAAACGAGTAAAATGTATAAATCAACTTTGATATAGTAATGAGGAACTAAAATTGTCATTTTATAAATGGTATAGTAAAGTTCGTTGCATTATTGCGTGACACCACAAAAAAAGTGCACGCGATACTGTTATAAGTCATAATGGATATTTACATTTTACTGTCCACAAGCGGAAAAGATTACAGCTTGGAATCGATGAAACTTAAGGTGCGACGCACACCTACGGAGTAGAGCGGAGCTAAGTTTAATGATTAAACTTTAACTCAGCTTTGAATATTTAGTCATATTGTGTAAATTGGTAGGTATATTAAACAAAACACGGGGAATATGACCTTTGAATCTGTCTATATTTTGTCGTCTCGGGCTAGCGAGAATTCGGCCTCTTCGGACACTTCTTTAACCTGTTAGAAACCCATTTATTCTTTATAATGTTAGTGCTCCATAATAAATCCAAAAATGTGAGAGAAGTCTGCCAATCTACACTTGACCAGCATGATGGCCAAACTAAACCCTTTTCATCCTTAGAGGACACCCGTGCTCCATAGTTCGCTGGCGATGGGTTGGTATGATGATTAAGTCTATGCAAATTCATAGTTGCTTAATAAAACTCATGGTTTGAGTTACTGTCGTTATGACGAAGTAAATAACGCTGAGTTTTAGTTTTAATCAAAAAGGACGATGCGCCTCCGCATCCCTCCATTTCGTTAATGTGCGTTGCGCCTTAGGCCTCCTTGGTTCAGAGAACAGCGTTTGACGGCGAAGCTATAATGGGTAGTAATGATAGGGAGGCACTAGGGCATTTTCAAAATTAAACCTCTTCTAGCAACTTTCTGATATCTTGTACTACAGGTCTTATTAAATTGGTCGCTTTTCTTTTATTTTAATTGACGATCTATCTAAGACAGGAACAAATCTAAATGCAATATAGGTACAATTATAGTATTTTTTCAATGGTATCATACTATTAAGAACATCAAGAAAAATTTTGAGTAAGAAGAAGTAGATTATATAAAATAGGTTATTATGAAAAGTGTATAGTATTATTAGAGACAGAAAAGTGAGTTAAAGGAGTTATGATAATGAGTTTAAAGAAACATAGAGATTTATGGTTACTAAAGTAATGTCAACGTAACTTACACGACAATGATCTTCTTGAAGCAGATTGGGGCTCTGGCAACTCTTCAGGCTCCTCTGTGAATGGATCTATATTAAGATCCAGCGACCTCTTCTCTAACCCCTGGCTCCGTATCAAAGGTATCGCCTTAGGCTCAAACTCAAACGATCCACTTCTGAGAGGGTTATACGCTGGTTCCTTACTCTCCGCACTTTTCTCTTTGGGAATTGGGAAATAATTGCCAGGGAAAAGTATCTCCGTTTTGTATTTGTTATCCTGTGTGTAATAGACATTTTTTTCTTGTGGCGTTTCCTCAACTCTCTTCAGTGGAATCGCGCGCGGTCGAAATGCGTAAGGGGTGAAATTTTTCGTAACTCTTGATGTCCTTGCTGAAACTGAGTCACTGCTGTAACTGGAAGGTATCACGATTGAGGCACTGGTAACATTAACAACTGATGACCCATCACTATTCGAGGCACTTGACAACGACCAAAGTTTCGTAAGCTTATTGTCATACTCCTGATCAGCTGACGATAAAACAGCGTAGCACAAAACCACTATCGTTTGACACCTCACGCTCGTTTGGAACTTCATATTGACCGATTAGGGATCCACCGATTGATAAGCGACGCGTCACTGGTTACACAACAGCCCTGGCTTCACTTTCTGCTAAATTTATGTCTACTGCCTCACCCCTCCTCGATCCACCATTTTGTACCAAGCGATCGCGCAAAACTGAATCACTATCGTTGAAAGACGTTATATTTATACATGTGTAACTATAAACTTGCGTTTTTCCCGACTATTCACGGTCGGACGGGCTCGCGGAACCTAACTTGACTGGCAATAATTCCGATATGGGCGAAAAATAAAGTCAGCCGAAATATAACAAGACATCTCCTGCCAGAGCCGCGTTCGAGTCGCTTGTTCCGGTAATCGCCTCCGTCATCTTGGTATCAATTTTCTCGAGAAAGACCCCACTATCCAATTGATTATGTCGTTACAATTTTGTCATTATTTTCGACAAATTTTCATGTCAAAGATAAGTCTTCGGAACGGATGGTATGCATGAGAGCCCGAAATAAGATGCCATAAATATGGCATAAAGCACACGCCGGAAGAGTAGTTATTTACCTGAAATCTAAACTCAAACTCAATTTACTTAAACCTTAATCTTGATGCTTATTCGACCTTTTTAACCCCCGACTCAAAAAGAGGGTGTTATAAGTTTGACTTGCTGTGACTGTAAGATGCGGAAGGACGTGGGAACCCACCGCATTATTATCCCAAGAAAACGTCTACCATTATGTTTATTTTTTTTACTTTTTTCCCTTGACTGCGATCTCACCTGATGGTAAGTGATGATGCAGTCTAAGATGGTAGCGGGCTAACCTGTTAGGGGTATGGCTGTTATATTAAACCGGTTCGGTTTCTACACGGCATCGTACCGGAACGCTAAATGTACGTCGGTACGTCTCTTCCGGTAGGGTGTTAACTAGCCACGGTCGAAACTTCCCACCAGGCTAGACCTGGTAAAATTCAGAACTGACCCTGCCGGGGACTGAACCCGGGACCTCTGCACGTTAAGACAACAGCGCTCAACACTGCGCCACGGAAGTCGTCAAAATTAATGGAAAGGGGTCACGATCCTCAGTAATGAGGAATACGACGCAAAGAGAGAGATAAGTTTGACGTGTGTATCTTGATTTGACGTATGATTTTGATTAAGTTTTTTTGTTTGAAAGGTGACGAAGGATGTTAGTAACTGCCACAGTTATGATCGATTCGTAATTTGGATACTTCAATAATATTACAGGAATGGGTTTTACCTGAAAATGTAGCATCATCTGGGATCTGCAGGATATCCAACTTACATCAGTAGTACCATGTTTGCGCTAATTTGTGGCCTGAATAATCTTTAAAAACCCAGTATTTAATTATGGCCCGACCGGGACTCGAACCCGGGACCTCAATCGGCCGCAGTCGAACAAGCTTAACTTGGAAGGGTGATTTTAATCAACCTTTAAATCGGATTTTTGGTGGGAAGGCTGTAATATCATGAATTCAAATGCTTTATTTATTTCACGTTGGCCAACTTGTACCACTTATCATAAGTCAAGACTCTACCACCGGTTCGGAAAGCAGATTATAATGTGAAGAGCCAGCAAGCAACTCTGCAGTTGTTCTTTTCAAAAAATGTGTAATTTATGAAAATTAGTTACACTTTGTAATTAAATAATTTATAAGGCATACTTAAGTTAGGTAACAAGTGTTACTCTGACTTGTGAGTTTATGGATCCGAAGCCGGTTGCTTCCATGCAACCGTCATTGTCATTAAGAAAATCATCAATAGTATATCATTATCAACAGATTTTTGTATTATGCTTATACTTTAAATGTATGCAATGGCAAATCCAGAAATACGTTGGCCCATTCTGCCAACGCTTACAGACATAGTTTTTCAATATTGTTGATTTTCGTGTTTTAGAATTATTAATACCGTGTTATTAGTACCGTGTACCGTGTGTATTATTAGTACACTGTTTTAGAATTGTTAATGACGTGACATCAAACTGTCATTTTGAGCAATATTGCTTAAGTATTGCTTTATACGTTGGCATGGCCCCTGGCAGGCATGTTTTTCCAGCAAGTAGGTAAGTAGATACATACAAAGTTGATCTTCAGGAAATGCTGATACTCTATCCATACTAAAAATGTTAATATCAATGTGTGCCTAACTATTTGTCGGTGTGTTACCTTTCCATGGCCTATATTGATGGAGTATGAATGATTATCCTGAGGGATTTTAGAAGACTTGAACCTACGCAAACGTACTCAAGGGCAGCATTTAGATGATGAAATATAATACTAAACAAAATACCTATGACGACCTCCCTCGCGCAGTGTAGAGCGCTGTTGTCTTAACGTGCGAAGGTCCCCGGATCGATTCCCGGCAGGGTCAATTTGGGAATTAATAATTTCTGAATTTTCCCTGGTCTGGCCTGGTGAGAGGCTTTGGCCGTGGCAACCCAACCGGCAAAGATATGCCGCCAAGCGATTTAGCGTTCCGGTATGATGCCGTGTAGGAACCTAATAGGGGTATGGGTTTAATATAACTGTCATGTCCCTAACAGGTTAGCCCGCTACCATCTTAGACCGCATCATCACTTACTATCAGGTAAGATAGGACTCAAAGGCTAACTTGTAGTAGATAAAAAAATTGGCAGTCATAGGGACTGCCGATAGAAATGAAAACGAATGTTTAAATTATTTTTTGTGAATTATTTAATAATATTATTATCATTTATTTAAATTTTTTATTTATTTATTTTTTATAAAAAAATTAAAATATAAACCTTAAAACTAAGGCATTAAAGTACGAATGTAGCACATTTATATTTAAGACCTTTTATCTTCGTAACAACGCGAGCATGGAGTAGCAAGGTGTCGGTGACGGTGTCGGTGACGCGAATCCACAAGTTTACCCCCTACCAAAAAGCGCTCAACGCGCCTAGGCCTATTACACTGCACTTGTTAGAGCGTCGCTTATTACACAGCAACAAGGACCGAATTAGAGACCCTTACTCCCTTAATCTTATTACACTACACTGATTCAAATGGAAGAGTCCCTGTGAAAAGTGCAGTGTAATAAAGAAGTTTTCACTTACAAAAAAAACATGTAATTTGGCGCATTGTTTCCATATACGGCGAATCAAAGGTATTCTAATATTTTAATTGAACATTACAATTTATAGATCTTAATTAATAAAGCCTATTAAGGATCGCATGACACATATATCGTCTTCCTATTATCGTAGCCTAAGTAATTGTTCCAGTGTGGAAATGTATTGTTTTCCGCCCACGTGCGTGCGCCACGCGTGGGTTAGATGCGACGTGAATGCGATGTTCCGCAAATCTTAGGACAGCTTGTTACACTAGCCCTTTGACACGCTGTTGAATTTTCCTTTCTTGTTAAATAGTACTAGTATCTTAGTTACTTTTTAAATAGTTGGTCTAGTATTTAGCATGTTCGACTGCGGATGCCGAGGCTTCGTTGCTTTAGTTTTGAACTGATTATCACCACCATGTTTTATATAAGTAATTGGACGTCAATAAGTGTACAGTGTACTTTAATTTGAATAAATAAATATTGATTTCTTGATTCAGGTTTCGCATTCGATTCCCGGGTCTGGCCATAATTAAGTATTAGGTTTTTCTGCCAAGAAATACACAGTCCTAGCCCGAATTTAACAAGTTGATAGTGTTTTCACCCCCGTGCCGGGAGAGTACTCAAAGTCGTCGGTCCAGCCTAATATCACTCCGGTCGTGTCGGATTTTCTGTCCTATTGGGTTTTTAGACTTTGGGAATAGAGAGTGTACCTGTGTTTGCGCACACACTTGTGCACTATAATATCTCCCGCGCAGAAGGCTGACCTCTGTGGAGATCGGCTGCTCTGACCGAAATTTAGTCGATAGTACATTACTAGTATCTCGCTTCCCAACCGGTGCTAGTGTTAAACTTTTAAAGAATACGTGTATGTCCTATATGATAAGATTATAGAAGAAAAAATCTGTTAATGAATACAGCTTATGTAACTTAAATAAAAAATTTAAGCCTCTCGCATAAGGATTAATTATAATCCTGTTTAGGATTATTTTTAATCTCTCGGAGAAAAGTTTTAAACATGTTTTTATGCGGACGTTTCGTTTAAAGAAGCTATCTAAAGAGATGCATGCCAGCAGAAAAAATAGAAGAAGAAGAAGAAATAACGCGTGCGCTTCGCTATACTACGCGTGTTTTGCGCTAGTGTAACAGCCATGTGTGTGTCATCGACTCATTCAATTATAGAATAATACAATGTTTTTGTGTTGTGGATCTTATTGGTACATAGTCAATATCTAATTGGCAGCAAAAGTGAATTTATGATAACGTGACTTTATTGTTTAATTAATTAACGTGTCGTGAAAAGTCGTCCGTAAGCGGGCTATAAGAATTGCACCTTGCTGTGAATATTGCTGATATCTAATTTAACAGCTCAGTAGCCCTATTATTTAAAAGCTGCATCAATCATTGTTGCAATCAAATTAATTGTGATTGACAGAACTTATGCTACAACAATGGAGTCTATCTAAAAATTGCCATAAAACTAGCCCGTTTATGAATACACTATTAATAATAATATGAAGGCCCTGTGTATTTTTGTAATACACAGGGCCTTCATAAATTCTTCATAATTCTTCAATAATAATAGAATACGAGTATGTACAGATGTTTACAATTTTAAGGTGTCCTTCATATTCTACTATAAATTAGCATGCAAATATTTATCATTAGAACTTATTGTGACTTTTATCAGTTGATTGCGATTGTTAAGCAACGTTGAAGTTGCTTAACAATAATAAATCGAAATCAACTGATATGCGTTGTCTCAACTGGGTCACTCGTCCCTCCCTAGCATTGACCAGGGTCTGTAACTGGATGGGTGACCAGCTTTGGAAGTCCGAATTTGGCCTTTTCGTTTCCTCCATGCCTAAATAGTATCTTAGCTGTTACCTTGACTGTGATCTTATATGGTGGTAAGTGATGACGCAGTCTAAGATGGTAGCGGTAGCTTTCTTGTTAGGGGGTATACCAGTTTCACGAATTCTCGTATAGATATAGACATAAATACAATCTAAGACCGATCGATTAATTAGGCGTATTTAATTTAAGTTCATACAACTACACGTGGGCATATTTTGGGTAATAACGGACAAGCGCTACCCACAATGTAACTTATCGAAATCCTGAAATATCACACGACACGAGTTCAAGCTTACTTTAAAACCCCTCGTTTATCAAATCATCAAATCGACAATAAATTGGAACGACAACTGAGGGACTCACCACATTGCGGACCTTTTGCACGCCACTATGGTAACCACTCAAAATTCCCGTCCGAACTAACTCTGATTTCCCACTCATCTCCCTTACTAACTTTTGCCCCACTACTATTGACGCCATCTTGTGAAAAATACTCGCGTTCGATCGCCATTGGTCCAATCATGCATGTCTACCAACTCTCGATGCAATAATAATGCAATACTAACATGAAATCAGTATTGCCATTCTATAAATAATAAATAAGGGTTGCCAGTCGAATCCACGATCACGACACCACTTATAATATAGGACCAGTAGTTTAATATAGTACTAATATAGTTATACTAGTAGACTTGCCCGCGACTTCGTCCGCGTGAAATAAGTTTTTTAAATTCCCACTGGAACTCCCCTATTTTACGGGATAATTTTTAGCCTATGACACTCACAAATAATGTGGCTTTCTATTGGGACCAGAATTTTAAAAATCAGTTCAGTTGATCCAGAGATTACCCCCTGCCACGTCACAAACTTTACTTCTTTATTATATTAGTATAGATTAAACATAATACTCCTAATCGGTTTCTTCTTTTTACACGGCATCGTACCGGAACACTGAATCGCCTGGCGGTAC
The DNA here is from genome assembly GCA_964035005.1 of Erebia palarica. NCBI lineage: Eukaryota > Metazoa > Arthropoda > Insecta > Lepidoptera > Nymphalidae > Erebia > Erebia palarica. Next base: position 7,342,447 of record OZ035993.1, on the reverse strand, counting down.
GTCTTTGCCGGTGCAGTGGTACCCACCACGGCCGAAGCTTCCCACCCATCCATATATAAGTAGTAGATGGGCCCTTTGATAGAAAAAAATTAGGCGTCCAACCTTTAGAGCACGCTCCTAACCTGTATAGCTCTGTCCTTGTCCCCGTCATAGCGCTGTCCCGATTTTCAGACTAGATGGCGTTAGTAAAATAGGTCCACACTCTTTGTTTGACAGGGCCCGTCTATGTAACTTGAGGTCGTTGTTCCCACCAGACCATACCAAAGAAAATTCAGTAATTATAAATTCCTAAATTGTCCCTGCCGAGGAGCAAATCTTGCAATTATAAAACAACAGCACTCACCACTGCGCCAGGGAGGTCTTCAATGGTTGTAAACGTGATTTATACTCAACGGCCTTAGAGCCAGTTCCAAGAGCCAGTTGCATATTAGGGGGAATACTATCATCGTTTAAAACAGTATTATTTTAAAATGACAGTTTAATATGACCTAATTGACGTTCCTTAAATAAGGATTATAATTCTGAAACAAGAGCGTCAACAATATTATAATAATGCTGCTTTAACCTTTGGTAGTGTGCCCCTTATCGTTGATTTACATGTGGCATTTTTATTAAGACGAAAACACACTACGTGCTAGACACACGCGAAACGCCAGCGTCGGTTTGTTGTATCGCTGTAGTCTGCGCAACTCCGTATAAAAATCCACGCGCTTTTTGCCCTCTCCGGCTAAAATGTTTTATCCGTAGTATGCGACCGTCAGAGCAAAATGGTATGCACGTATGCACAAGTTAGGTTTAAATCCTTTTTTTACTGTCTTCGAAGGGATTGAAACTTTATTTTCTGTTTGTTCTGTACCAAAAAGTTATAAAATATGAAGAAAAACAGAAACATAGTGGACAAGGAAGCACATAATCTATATGCGATCTCTACCAGTGACCCTTTTAATTCCTTTTGTTATCATTTGACCCAAGATTTACATGACTTCTGGTCAGTTAAGTTTGTGGGACTGTAATTTGGCTGCTCGATAGCAAAGACAAGTAGGTACGAAATTTGAGGTCTAAGTCTGAAAAAATTATTATAACAATTATTATACTATGTATATTATATATATATATAATATACATAGTATAATAATACATAGTATAATAATATACTATGTATATTATATATATATATATATATATATAATATACATAGTATAATAATTGTCATGATTTTGATTTCTGTGTAATTTCTATTTACGAGATGGAATTCTATAGTACATTTTCTCGTAGTAGCATCTATATAATCGCTATGAAAGTTATAAAGTTGACGTTTACCACCCTTGGGCGATAACAATAATATACTACTTTTTACAACTATGTATAGTCCCAGTCGCTCGTAGATATGGAAAATAAAATTTTAAAAAACTTAAGCATAAAAATTTGTTTCAATTTTGAAGGATTGTAAATCAATTCTCACTTCGTAAAAAGAAATTCTCGGATCTCAGGCTATCCAGCGCAGCTTATAGGTACTATCTTTATAGTACCTTTAAGCTGCTAAGTCAAAATAAAATATTAAAGTTTAGTAAAATTTATTAAACAGTCAATAAGTTAATAAATAAACCTAAATAAATTAAATAAGTACAGTAAGTCCTTAAGGCTAGTAGATATACAAAGTGTTTTTATAAAAAATACAAAAATTGTTCCATTTGTGAGAACAATTATTTCAATAAATATATAATAGGAATTTATAAAAACTTAAGTAAAAGTCATTGGGTTTTATTTGAATAAAATTAAAATATATATTTATAATTTATATCCTAGATACTATAGGATATAAATTATAAATTAAATATCATGGAGAAATGCGGACGGTTTTTTTACAGAGAAAAAAATTAATTCAGATTGTTGCATTCTTAATTTTTTTGAAATTGTGAATCCTTGTACCTGCGACTAATAAATACCTACAATATACAATTATGCATTTTTAAATGTTTGTGTACCTCTTATACTGAATTTGGTCTTATAGCAACTATAGGTTTTAAAAACGTTATTCATATTATAAATAAAATATTGCATATTTAACAGTCATAGTTTCGTTTATCAACTCTTATTTATATACAAATATTATACTTAAAAAGATGATACTTAAAGCTTCAACCGTATCATAGTTATAATTTATGAACAATAATACCTAAATTATAATGTATGCACCTAATTATTATGTTAATCGTAAATTAATTATTTCGTATACTCGCATGTCATGTACATAATGTGTATAATAGACATAATAATAACAATAAAGTATGCGTAAATTTATAATCGAGAATAAATTATTAAGTTCTAAGATTTTTTATAGTGGCATAAAACAATGAGTTTAAAAAATTACACATTATTTTATACCATTTTCAATCCTAAATATTATTTAACCAGGTTATGTTACATGTTTTTATTGTATTTGCACATTATTTTACATAACGTGACCACACTTTTAAAACATGTTACATAAAGCTATGTTATATATAAGGACATAATGTTACATAGCGCTCGGAGCGCTGCCTTTGAACGTATGAAGTAACTTGACCTCTAAAGTCTTAGAAATAATTGTATAACTATTCATGAATGGACAATAGTATAATTATATTATAAGCAATTTACCGATTTTAGGTTGTGGATAATGTTTATGATTTAATGTTAAAATTGTATTGTATAATAATATCTACTTTATAAACTTTGAACGTCAGCAATGACGAAACGTGTTTGATCTTTAATAAGTTTGTCATCTTAATTGTACAATGTTTCTTGCAAATAAACGAATAAATTAAATTATTTAAAAATAGGCGTTTAAGGTTCATATTACATATGAATCTAAGTTTTGCAATTCTGAACGGTCATATCAGTGGAAAGCAGATGTCATGAATCATAATCGAGTGCGAGATCTAATTTATTTTGCATTATTCTTAATACTGCTGATTATTCTTATAAGCTTTGTAAGCTAAATCGTTGCCATAGGATCTCTTATCCCATCCGCCGCCGCCGCCACCGCCACCACCACCTGATGACCATCCGTGGCTCTCGTGACCACCACCACCACCACCACCTCCACCACCACCGCTCTTTTGAGCGAGGATCTTCTTTAACGCGATGATGCCTGCTAGCAGAAGCGCAATCTGGAAGGAAGGAATAGTTTTTCATAAATATTAAGCTTTCATCACCATGACTTAACATGACTTTTTATACGACTGCCTGAAAAAAAGAGTATATTGTTTTCAGGGTTCATGTATGTATGTATGTATGTATGTATGTATGTATGTGAGTTTGTATGTTCACCATAACTTCTATACGCCTGAACCGATTTTGATCAATGAGGTATCGTTAGAATCCTGAGCTTATTCCGTGTGATATAGGCTAAAAAAATTTAAAAATAATTGATGGGATGCCCATGGTCTCGCATTAAACAATAAATTTGTTTTTTTTTTTTCGAAAATAAGATTAACTATATAATCATCATCTGGAAAATGATGAGTAGATTCCAAAAATATATAACACTATAGTTGTTTGTTATTGCAATATCCAGTGATTCACAAAAATATCATTTATTGTTTTTAGATTGTCGTTTGACAGGGCAGTCGTGTTATAAATTTTTTTAATCATTGCTTGTTAAGTGTTTACTTTTCAGGCTATAGGCTATCCACATTCTTATTTTCAGCAAAATCAGTACAGTCAACACTCAACAATGGGACGTGAAGTAACAAACATCCAAACTTCCATTTATTAGCAGGATGAATAAATATTAATTATTTTGTTAGGACATTTTTTAAATAAGTTCCTATTTAAAATACAGCATACATTACCATGATGGACCAAAAGATAATTATAGTCTCAATCAATCATATGATATATAAAAAACTCACACCAAACACAAAAATACAACCAAACAAAATTGTCTCGACGACATTTTTGTTTCTTCACCATTATGTTTTCATATTTTCAGATGAATATCAATCATCGATTGAAGTAAATCTCTTACGGCGTGAAATATACACAAGCCGCACGAGATTTACTTTAAACGACAAGAAAATGGGTTTATTTCTTCATGTTCCCTGAATTTTCCTTTCGTTTTTCAACAATTTTAAAATACTGACACCTTTATACTTCAATGCGCCGAGTGGATGTCGTGTTGTACTGAATTGTACTGGCAGAAAGCAAGTGTTGTCTACTTTGGAAAACAGGTCACCCATAATAGAATTACAATAACATTAGTGTGATGTAATTCAAGGTGTTTTGATAAAAAGTAAAAAATTAGCCATTTTGCGTTTTGGACGATGGCCTAAATTCTTGAATTTCTAAGAGGAGATCCATACTCAGTGGGAAAATGGGCTGACACGATTATGATCACGAGTTGGCATAAAACACGTACAGTCTCACACTGAACCGATGACATCGTCGCTAGTACATATGAAAAATAAAATTAAAAAAAAACTTAATAGGCATAATTAGTTCCAATTTTGACCACCGGGTCAGATAAGTTTGACGCGGGCCCCTGTTTCCCACTGGGAACGCTGGGCACGTGCTCAGGGCCCCGCGATCGATGAGGCCCCCTAGTTACTGCCAGATTACCAACCGATAGATAACCGATATTCATTAACGATAACTATACACTTATATTACGTTCAAAATATACTTCTATAGTAAGTTAATCAGATTTTAAATTGATCTTGGAGTTTTTTAAATAAGCCGCTTAAAATAACAGTTGAGTCAATCTAGAATATTGCTTAAGCTTATGCTTATGCATGTTTACTCTTTATGCATGTTTTAATATAATTAATAGACAGAGGACTATTTTGTTACAACAGGCATATATGCCTTTTCATAAGAGCCCCATTATCCCAATGTGCCAAAGGCCTCCAACAGGCTAAAGACGGTCCTGGTTTGACGGACTATACCTACCTATGCACATTAAAAGAGAGTTGCAATTTTAAAGCTGGCAATCAATATGGAATAAGTTTAACAAAAGTAGGAAGGTTTTTTTATTTTTTTTTAACATTGCATCGTGAGCCATCGTGTGCATCTGTTTCGCCGAGAGGTTTTCAAGTAATAGCCGAAAAAAAGTCTGTAAATCAGTGCTTAGCCAGTATGGTGGTTTATTGGGCAGACCCTAATTTTTTAACCCTTAAATATTTAATTTTGAGTGTTATTATGTTATAAATATTTAAAAAATCGTAATGTACGATATTCTACTATATATAATTAATAAGTTTTCAGATTATTATCTGTTTGTTTAAATAAATGCATTCATTTAAACGTGTTGACTGAATAAAAGGGGAAATACTATACTGAAACATTACCCATTTACAGGGAACTTCCCACCAACCTGGCAACATTTCACTACTCGAGTGAAAAAGAAAATGGTCCATCGAAGGTCACTAATAATACCGACAATGTTAGTAAATTCCTGTTTTACCCTTTCAGCAAGAGCCAATATCAGCTTTGTGCAAGACGTAATAAGGTTGAAATTATGTGGTTATCCTAATGTTATGGAAATAAACTTTTGAATGCTGGCTGGTGTCAACGACTCCCACGAGCAGGTTTTATTCGAATTCGATAACATTATGACGCAATACTCACATAATTCAGAACAGTTAAGTGATACAAACGCGTGGATAGGGATGATGCCTATGTTATAATTAAAATATTATTTCTAACTGATTATTATATAGAGGAACTTTCAAAAGACCTACAATTCACATCCTCAGCTAGTTTTAAGTTTGTTATCCATTATAAACTATAGATTTAAAAAAAGTGTGTACTGACACACATTAGAATTTATGATTTATGTATGATTGATGGTAAAACCTATTCATTCATTGAACTTTCCCACTGGACGGAGAAATTACATTTAAATGATGGGAACCATCAGTGCTTCACAATGTAATGGTGGTATAAGGGCAAAGGTTATGTACGGGTACAGGTATTGAGAAAGTTTCTATACCTGCCTTCTTAGGATCTAAACTAGTAGGCCTATTCCGTAAAAGCTGTATAAAAAGTTACGAAATCAAAATTAATTTATTAGTTGAAATAGGTAAGCAGTTTAAGTTGGTAAGTACATATTTTTAGAAACACTATTTCATGCCGCTAGACGTACAAATTTTGGCCTCAATTAATAGGAATGATCTTAATGTAATTACAATCTTAGTTATTATGCCGGAATTTATGGCATTTTTCTGCTAAATAGCTTTTCTCTTAAATTTTTTCTAAATACTCTAATCCTGCTAAATGTTATAAGTGTGAAAGTTTGGTATACTTAATTGTGAAAGTGCGAAACGTCGAAACGTAATATTCACGACATGGAATAAAATAGGGAGACCTCTTTTAACTCATTTAGGGTTAAGATACGAGCGAGCAATATATATACATTTCTAGATGCCAATTTTTGGCCTACAGGATTAGTTTACGATACAGAGAACGACAGACTCATGCAGTTTTAAAATAACATAAACAAAATGGATTTTATGTCATTATTTATCATTCTATGTATCTTATTTTAACTATTTTTTTAATGTACTTGTAATTTAAATTTGTAATGGGTGGCAATAATGCCTGAAATATGTGACTATTTATTTATTTATTTATTCCTCACTAACACCACAATGAGTCAACTGATTTGGCTGGGAATGGAGATAGCTTATAACCTTATTCAACACATTTTATGTCAGATAATTAAATAGTCCCCGTTGGAATAAAAATCTTCAATCCACGCGGACGAAGTCCGGAAATCTTCTAGTTCATTATAATATTAATTCACATTTTCCCTCAGGAGAACCTGAAGTTCTCCCTGGCGTGGTGTGTATGATATAATGTAAGATGTGACATTGCCATGTTAGAAACACTAGGCGTATCCAAAGCAAGGGGAAACTTCCAATACATCACGCTAATCTTTACAGTAACCAACTTAAACAACGTTGCTTACTCAGTCCAATTAAATGGTTATAATACATATGCGTTGTCGCAATTAAAACCACCAAAGAAAATAATGACGTCACAGCGTAATGGGCAGCGATCTTGGATGAAATAAACACGGGTTAGGAAACTTGAGAAAAATGTATGAAATCACGTTCGACTAACTATTTCAGGGTGAGGGGAGAGTGCCTTGTCATTTTTCTGACCAACTATTGACACTAGTCGTCGATCACTATGACAACGCAATATTATAATCAATGGCAAAACTGCAGTTGGTGGCTATAGGGGTAAGGCGAATATGGTCGATATCACGCGTCCAGTGGTTAATTCGTCCAAGGCAGCGATCTACTGGTTGGCCAAAGCTGCGCTGGATAGATGGGGTAGACTGAGATGCAATAGTCAACGGGTAGGTACAACTGCAGACTTAGCATGCGCACAAAGAGATATCTTGCGACGAGAAAGAGAGGTGTGGTCGATGCCGGCTAATTTCTCGTTCATCTTATCATCCGCTAAAGTACGAGGAAAAATATTCGGCATGTAAGGGTACGTAGAGAAAAATACCAAAGATAAGAAATATTACTTTTATCTCTACCTTTGACGTAACGAGACATGTATCCATGTTAGCTTCGGTAGACAAATAGAGATAGATTTATCCGCGTGGGTCAAGTTTTTTGAGTCACGCGGGAACTCCTCAATTTTCCGTGATAAAAAGTATCATAACTTTCCAGGTCCTCAACTATAACCATTCAAAAAATCACGTCAGCGCTGGCAGGTAATTTTGTTGTCTGTCAGAAAACTGCATTTTCTAAGCTCGTAAGTCACGACTTCAAGTAGGTTGCCACTTGCCATCACGTACGTTACGTGACCTCTAAGATGACTACAATTAGACTTAATGCAGAACTTTTACTACTTTCTCTTAATGTGCCTAGAACCTAAGTTCGTGTAGTTAGAGCATAATAATCCATAATATTATTAAATTATGCGATAACGTGTTTGGAGGTAGGTTTTTTTTTTATCCTTAAATCACGCCGCAGTGGAACAACCTTTTTTTAGCCATCACGAGGTCGTCAAAATGACGTTAGTTCTTCTATGGATATAGTTATAGACGTAAGCTATCTAGCTAGCTTTAAGTTATATTGTATTATTTTCAATAAATGAATAACTATCTAACGATACAAGCTACTTTTTAACCGACTTCCAAAAAGGAGGAGGTATTTTATATCTTTTTCTAGAAAATCAGAGTTCCCCATGATTTTTAAATCGTAAATCCGCGCGAAGGAATTCGTAGTCTTCGTAAAGTTCTAGAGGGAATCTTCAATGTACTAATGCATTTCCATGTTTCCATGGATTTTCTCAATTATGTATGCAAATAATTTCTCAGGCTAGTTCCTATTTCTTTTTGCATCGAAACTGTGTCATATTACAGGGAAATCAATGTCACGATCATATAGAACGTCATTATGTATACGGATCATGTGAAGAAAATCGTTAGCATACTCTGCGAATGGTTGGATATGTTTTTCTCTTGTGCATAATTATTAACAATTTTTTTTATTTATGTGGGGTAATGTTAATTTAATGTATATGTCACCGTAAGATTGTAAAAACCGTTAGATTATAATCTAACTCGCGAAATTCTAAACTGTCGAAAGATTGTAAACTGTTCAATGTTCTGAGTGTCAATTTTTGAAATATTCATATTATTTACGTTTTCTTGTCTCTTTCTTGTAGGTTAGGTTAGGGTTCGACATAAATAATAAAGTAGTGCTTAGGTTTTATCGGGTTTAAATACCTATCAGATTACAATCTACTGGAAAATAATGCGTTAAATTCTAATCTTTCGACAGTTTACAATTTCGCGAGTTAGATTATAATCTAACGGTTTTTACAATCTTACGGTGACATATATAAGCTTTGATAAACATCATAACTTGAACAATTAGTTGAGAAAGTCAATCATCAAAACAAACATCATTGTAGATGGTACCAATATTACAAATGCGTAAAATAAATAATAAAAAAACATAGTTGTACCTTCAATCACGTCGCAACAGAGCAAAGCACCGGCGTGTTTTTTATTGCATGTGTATATTTGAGGATCTACCTATATAGACATATGCTACTTTTTGTACCGAAAAATCAAAAAGTTTTTCGTTAAAGCTTTCTTAGCGTGATGCTGTTTCAAGTCGATTCCCGGTTAGGTAAATTTGAGAAATGATAATATTATTCAGCATGTTTTCACTATTCTATATCAAATTCATGCTTCATGCATTAGAAGAGATATCATATTATAGTACAGGATTGAAAATACCATCGCCTAAAGCAGTATTAGGTATTTCAAAATTGCAGTTTTACGTCACGTACCTTGATGTCCCTAAAATCAAGATTATAATTCTAAAAAACAAACGTCAACTATGTTAAAATAATAGTTTGCCCTAAGCTTATACAAATAAACAGTAATTTTCAGCAATATTTTTACTTAACGACTCTATAGTTCTCGTTTTGTTTAAATTGTTATATTATTATCTGTTCCTAATTCATGGTCGTGAATCGTGACTCAACCACCAAGAAATATAAAAGTATTTTATTACATTTTAGTAGCGTTAGCAAATAAAATTAATTCAATTATCTTAGAAAACATTTTTAGGTGTGTATATTTTTTAGTCATAGACGAATAAGTAAGGCTTAAAAATGTATCGGAGTCGATTTTATTTTTCGGTTAACACCTAAGGTTGCCTGCAGATATCATGACTATTGAGCAATAAGATCATCTTTTGTATCCAGCTTCCTTCTTTTTGCTATTTTCTTTTTGTTTGAATTCATTCTTAATTTGTGTTATGTGTGGTGGTGCATTAATTAATAGTAAATGAATTGCATCATAACGCACTGAGCAAAAGATAGTGGGATGAATCAATGAAAGTTTATCTGTGATTGGCAGGCAGATGTATTTCGCCATAAATACCTTAAATTAAGCTCAATTAAGGTTATTTATGGTGTCATCAAAATATAAACACCGATTTTCTGTTTGTCTGTTTATGCAATATTATTTCTAAAACAGCTGATGTTATTTTAGATTTAAAATAAAAGTTATATCTCAAGAAATCAATAAGTGGAGAAAAATTTGCATCGTTTCAATTAAATAATAATTAATTAATTAATGTATGTATTTATTTTTCTGCCAATGCTACTTTAGTGCATTGACACCTAGACCACAGTGGTGTGGTGAATTAATCATTTTCACACTGTGCCACATTAATATATTATAATGTTGCCAATAAGATGGTGTAGTTACATTGAAAACATTTCTTTATATCGCAACTTCTTACGATTTGAAAAGAGCAACTGCCGAATTCCTTGCCGGCTTTTCTTAGTAGAATCTGCTTTCCGAGGCGGTAGAATAGAAGGAATGGAACTTATAAGTGTCCATGAAATATATAAATTGAAATTATGGCAACCAGTCAGCTTCTTTTTTAATTACACGACTGCCCAAAAAAGAAGATTTATGTTTTCAAGGTGTTTTAGCTTTTTTATTCCACCATAGCTTCTAAATGCCTGAACAAATTTATGGGGTATCGTTAGAATATTTATATCCTCCCAAGAGGCATTAGCAATAATTTTTTTTTAAAAAAATATTCAATATGGCAGGGAAGTCGTGTTTTTTAATTATGTTTTTTTATCCACTACAAGTTGGCCCTAGACCGCGATTTCACCTGATGGTAAATTATGATGATGATATATGATAACTTACAACATTAAAGATTATAAAAATGTGTCACATTTCAAGTGGATTATCAGCAAAATCTCATCACGATCATAATCTTGACACAATTCATCTAACTAGGCACAACGATCTTTGTCCTACATAATCACAAAAGTTCCCACGTCTAACAAAAGGCAGAAAATAAAACAATCTTCCTATACATGTGACAATTAAATTACTAATAGCATGTTTTCACTTTGATGATAAGTCGGGGAATCGAGGGCAAGAAGATGAGTTTTTCTAGTGAAAATGGATTTCCATGGAATCCAATTATATAGCTCACATGCAAAGAAAAGTTGTAAACAAAAGGGTGTGATAAATGAGTAATATCTTATATGGTTGTCTCACAATAACCATTTTTATGATTTTCAAATTTGGTCTATAACAAAGCTTTACTTTCGAAGAGGTTTGACTGGCGTATTATTAATCCTTATCAATATAAAATAATTGGTCGTCTCAAATATTTAATATAGACTAAATTCGCCCTTTACACCATTTAATTTAGATGAATATCTTAGAAGATATCATGGAAAATAATTAACGCGCAACATAGAGAGGTGGAATGCGAAACTGTGTCTGTCTGTCTGTCCGTCTGTCTGTCTGTCTGCTACGCTATCAAGGCCGATCTGCTCAACCAATTTTGATGAAATTTGGTACAGGGTTAGATTGTGTAACGGGGAAGGACAAGGGCATACGCTTTTTATCTCGGAAAATTAAAGAGTTGCCGCGTGAATCAAAAATCTTAATCTACGCGAACGAAGTCGCGGGAATCATCTAGTTCTTAATAAAAGGAAGTACCTTTGAAACGATCAACGCCTTCCCAGCTAAGACGAAGAGGCCGGCCATCGCGAGCGGTATCATGGCGGCCATCTTGCCTGCTGCACCCATCATCATCATACCCATCATCTTTTTCATCTTTCCTCGACCTAGAAACACCGTTAATATACAAATTAATAATGGTTACACCAAAAGTACTTGAAAACTATACAAAAATAGGACACATTGTTAGAAATGTACAATTCAAATCAAGAGGCATTTTCTAGGCAAGCGCGCTCTATCTTGGGCTGCATCACCACTTGGAAGCAAGCCTATAAATAAAAAAAATATGTACCAATGTTGCCACATCATTCACCATAACTATAGAAAAAAATGCTTATAGTGTGCGCGTAAAATAAAAACCACAATTGCAAAATCGAACATTGAAATAAGTAAAAAAAAATGTTAACTTATTAATAAAAAAGTTGTTAGTACTTAATATAATAAGAACTAGTAATAGTTAACAAAGAAGATGACAGTATTGAGACGACCGTTATAATTTAAATTTTTCTGTTTAAAATTTTGGCATCGTATCATGAAATGAACTAAACAGAAAACATCTGCGCGAAACCTCCACGTCGGAGGGCGGCACGCTTTGCTCTGTCAGGCTAGTGTGTGTAGCTCCGTATAAAAGTGAATAACGCGGCAGTGTACCAGAACGCTAAATGGTAGTCAGTCACAACCAAATCCTCCTAAACCAGATCAGACCAGACTAGAGATAAGGTAGAAGTTAATATTATTTAAAAGCCCAAAATTACCCCTGGGAATCGATCCCAATGCCTCCCTTTTAAAACCACTCACCAGTGCGCAAGGCAGGTCGTTAAAACTACTCATTTGATTTACACGCAAATTATAGCTACCTACGATTACATTAATAGCTTAATGTACTATCGTGTCTGAAAATTTGAGCCATAAATTGAAATATTAGTTCCGACAACATGGCATGTCAGATTTATGCCAATAGGCAGTTGTAAACGTTAAATTTTATTAACTACTAAATAATGCCTAAAGTTACACAATGCACTCATCCTTTAAACTGATTTTGAAGGAATTTGGTTGGCTTGCATCCTGGAGGTATAGGCTTTTGATCTCGGAAACTGCAAAAGTTAACACCGGATTCTTAAGAACCCGAATACTCGGGGGTGAAGATGAAGTCTAATAACATCATCGTTTTATTTATTTATTATTTTTAATCTTATAAAATTGATTGTCATAAAATTGTGTTACTTAAAAAGTGCGACAAAAACCACAGTCTGTTTTACTGTGCACCGTGTTAATATAGTTATGACATAAAACAATAATTATAGCTAAGGAAATAAACATGCAACCGACTTAAAAATATAGTGGGTAGGCTACAAAAACTATAGCTCAGTGTTTAGCAACATCGAAACTGGTTTGATTTTGATTGATAAATTTCAAACCCACAGGGGTTGAATTTTAAATCACCTCTTGGCGAATACTTACTTCATAATATTAACTATCTGTATGCCAAATTTCAACCAGATCCGTCCTGTGGTTGAACTATACGTTGAAAGATCTTTTATACAATACTAGTGGCCCGGCAGACGTTGTGCTGCCCTGATCCGATTGCATCGCCCCCTACCGGGCCCAATTGTGAATATAAACTATCCCGGAACTGACACAAATGCACACCATCCATCAAAATCGTTATACCATAGTAACAGAATCCATAATATTTTTCTTACCTTAACTACGGTTTTAAAAAAGAGAGAGTGACTTTAAGTACACGGTACACCATTTAAAAATCATTATACAACAGTTTTGATGGGTACTTTATTTTAATTGACCAACACCATGGAACTATAGAATTTCACTGTTCTACACATTTTGAAAGTAATTTGCTCAAGGTAAGCTTCTCAAATTATATTTTGCTTTGCCACCAGATACATTAAATGAAAATAATAAATTCTAAGTAGGTATTAGCATAGAATAGGTAATAGTATGGTATTAGTACAAACTAAGTATCACATATTTATGATAAATTATGGCCGTAAGTAAGACCGTCGACCGGTCATCGGTATGAATTTTATGCGATGGGTACTACCCACATATTCATATAGATTAATAAAAATATTTTATTAGAATTAATGAAAGCTATGTTTATGCTATTTTAATTAATTAGGTACTGTTGCGCGTGCAAAGATATACAAGTAACTTTGTAACACAGCCTGTAAGTTTCAGAGAATATGTTTATTCTTTACTAGCTGATGCCCGCGACTTTGTCCGCGTAGATCGAGGTTTTTTGGTTCCCACGGGAACTGTTTAATTTTCCGAAATAAAGAGGTAGCCTATGTGCTATTCCAGACTGTAATGTATCTCTGTGCCAAATTTCATTCTGATCCGTTCAGCCGTTCTGGCGTGTTTGAGTAACAAACATCCATCCATACATCCTTCCATCCAAACTTAAGCATTTATAATATAAGTATAGATAGTATAGATGACACACTAAATATTTTAAACCCAAAGAAGTTTGGATTCTACCGGTGGTTCGAAAAGCAGATTCAACTGAGATTGAGAGGAAATTCAGTTGTTTGAGGCTGTCGTAGATTAGGTTTTTTTGAAGATCAGTGAGGAGATTATAGGTGCTTTACTGGTCACTTAAAACAATAGGGATGATGACAACTCAATCATATCAGCAACTCTTTATCAATCATAAAAACGCGCTTCTAGGATGGAAGTCTTCTAAGAAGAAGTATAAAATTCACAGTTGTGACGTTATAAAATTTCAACACACTATTTTTGTTTAATCTATATTTTAAAATGGTTTTCAAACTTGAAACTAACCGAGGATGTGAATTTTAGGTCTTTCAGGAATCAGTTAGAAATAATTAATTTTTGATATAGGCATCAACCCTATTAAAGCTTTTGAGCTACTGAACACTTATGTGGTACATATAGCATTTTGTCATAATAAATGATACGGGGAGACTCAAATAGAAAGGTAGCTTATGGCTCATACGGTCACATCTTCGTAGTTATTGATTTTAAAGTGCTAAAATATTATTATTCAATACTCGGTACTTAAATATTAATAGCTTTCACCATCTTAACGTGAATTTCGACAACTCATAAGACGTGTTATGACAATTTTTACGAGGTTGTAATATACTAGCGATTATTATTTTGTTGAAGAGTTGGTTGATTTTATTAACAAGAATCCATCAATAGAGACTATTATAGAATCCTAAAACTTTTATTACTTTAGTACTGTTTCCCATGTATAATACCCAAAAGGCTCTATTAGATATGTAACTAAGGTAGGCGAGATAATTAAGCTATAGTAGTTAAAAACTCAAGGCTCGATACCCGATAACATCATTTCTCTTTTGATTTAAAATATATTCAGCCAAAATGATCGGACGTAAAATAATATTGTTAGTTTAAAGTATAAGCTTATTTAATGTATGCTCCTGAAAAGGGCATGTATTATTTTAAAATCAAATAAAAAGAATGGAGTTGACTCACTCCAGTAAAGCTCTGGACTGCAGTTATTTATATATTACTTTATTAATGTTAAAAAAAATCTTACAGGATGGGCCAAAGGCCAATGTAGCCAGAATATTATGAACTCTAGATTGGTTGGGTTTAGAAAAGCGGCAAATTGTTCTTGCAATTGCAAAATAGTTCTACTCCTCCTCGGTCTGAACTGTAGATTATGATTATTATTCGTCTGGGCCCCGTTTTGAATTATACCCTGCTTTGCCTGTCCCTCGCTACGCCCTTGGGATGGACATTATACCAATTGCAGTGGTAAATTCACTGGACGATTTGCAAGCACTTTTAAAAGTTTATGTGAAAAAAGAAACTTTTTCTTTTTAAAATGAACTTATGTAAGTACATGCACTTAAGTAGGTAAGTCACGTTTTACGAGACCTACCTTTTATCAATTAATAATAGTAACATTTATAAAATCCATCGTAACGTGTAACGGCAATTTGGGCGATAGGCGATTTGCTTGTCATTACTTGTCCATCAGCACAGCATCACATTATACTATCCGTTTACCTCTGAAGTGGACCGATTTCTAATGATAATGGGAATCTTTGTAACCCCCTTTTTTACTACAATGAGCTTTCTTAGATTGTCATTTTCCTATTTATGACCAACTAGAATAGATTAAGCCCGCGGCTTCGTCCGCGCGGATTAAGCTTTTTTGATTCCCGACGGAACTACTTAATTTTCTGGGATAAAAAGCCATGTTCTTCCCCGGGATGTAACCAAAATTCAAAACCCAATATCCAATTATTCAATAAACCAAAATTCATCAAAATCGGTTCAATAGATGGGCCGTGAAAGCGTAACATGGGATGTGATGTATGGGGTATCGTTAGAATCCTTATACTATACTACTACTATAATTTAAAAAAAAGCAGTAGGTACAATTGTGTTTCTTATTATTTTTATTAATTATAGCTCGTTATGACAAAAATTTTTTGCTATCCCGAAAAAGTTAGTCTAAAAGGTAGTCCCCTTTATCTAATCTAATATATAAGTATATTACATCGTTAAGGGATCAACGCACAGCCTAAACCGCTGGGGTTAGTAACTTGATATTTTGACAGTAGGTTCTTTTTGTGACGTAGGCGCTCACTAAGAAAGGATTTTTCAAAATTCCACCCCTAAGGGGTTGAAATAGGGGGTGGAAGTTTGTATGAAAGTCCGTCATTTCTCAAGTTATATCCATGAAATTTGGTATACGAGTTACTGGTTGAAAATGACGACATACGTGTTTCACAGTTTTTAAAAATTCTAACCCCAAAGGGTTGAAATAGGGGATGAGAGTTTGCATGAAAGTCCTTCATTTCTCAAGATATTCTCAAGGTATATAAACGAAACTTGGTATTTCGGCTTTCGATAAAAATTAAAGAATTACGTCTGTCGCAGTTTTTCAAAATTCAACCCCTAAAGTGGTAAAATAGGGGTTGAAAGTTTTTATGACAGCTATAGCCATGAAACTTGGTATATGAGCTGCGAATTACAAATAAAAAAATACGTATTTCACAGTTTTTGAAAATTTGACCCCCAAGGGGGTGAAATAGGCGATGAAAGTTGGCATGAAATGCCTTCATTTCTCACAATATTTTACAAGTTGTATCAACGAAACTTGGTATTTTGGCTAACGGTACAAAATAAAGAAGTACGTGTGCCACAGTTTTTCAAAGTTTTACCCCCGAAGGGTTAAAATAGGGGTTGAAATTTTGTATGAAAGTCCTTCATTTCTCAAGTTGTAGCCATAAAACTTGGTAAATAAACTGCGGGTTAAAAACGAAGAAACACGTGTTTCACAGTTAAAATTCGATCCCTGAAGGGGTAAAATAGGGGATGAAAGTTGGTATGTATGGCCTTCGTTTCACAGGATATTGCTCAAGTTATATCAACAAAGCTTAGTGTTTTGACTTTTGGTAAAAAATAAAGAAGTAGGTGTGTCATAGTTTTTCAAAATTCAAGCCCCAAAAGGGTAAAATAGGGTTTGAAGTTAGTATGAAAGTCCTTCATTTCTCAAGTTATAGCCATGAAACTTGGTATATAAACTGCGGGTTAAAAATTAAGAAATACGTTTTTCAGATTTTGAAAATTCGTTCCCTAAAAGGGTGAAATATGGGATGAAAGTTGGTATATAAAGCCTTCATTTCTCAAGATATTGCTCAAGTTATATCAACGAAGCTTAGTGGTAAAATCATTCGGTAAACAAAGACTTTCGGTAAAAAAATAAAGAAGCGCGTGTGTCACAGTTCTTCAAAATTCAACCCCCAAAAGGGTAAAATAGGGGTAGAAAGTTTGTATGAAAGTTTGCCATTAATTTCTAAGTTAGAGCCATTAAACTTGGTATTTTTTGGTAACTTGGTTGGGTTTTTTGGAATTTTGGTTTGATATGAAGAAATACCTGATTCACATCTGGTTGGATCTGGTTAGTAACGTAATGAAATGCTGTGGGAATTGAAAAAAACTTATGCCACACGAACGAGTGACGTTCAATCACACCAGAACGGCTGAACGGATTGATTTGATGAAATTTGACACAGAGATATATGGTAGTCTGAAATAACACGTAGGCTTCTTTTTATCCCGAAAAATTTAAGAAGTCTCGCGGGAACCAAAAAAACCTCAAATTAATGTTTTTTACTCAATCACGCCAGACCGGCTGAACGAATCTGGATGAAATTTGATACAGAGACAGATTATAGTCTGAAATAACACATAGGCTACTTTTTATCCCGCAAAATTAAAGAGTTCCTGCGGGAACCAAAAAATCTCAAATGGATGTTTGTTACTCAATCACGCAATTACGGCTGAATGGATCTGGATGAACTTTGCACAGAGATAGATTATAGTCTGAAATTGCCAATAACGCATAGACTACCTTTTATCCCGTATCATTAAAGATTTCCCGCGGGAACCAAAAAAATTCAATCCACGCGGACGAAGTCGCGGGCATCAGCTAGTAGCATAATATAAAATGAATTCATGTTCTTAATTTACTCCTCTTCAAATCAGCCCTTAACTACGATCTCTCCTGATGGTAAGTCATTATACAGTCTAAGATAGTAGCAGCCTAGCTTGGCAGTTGTAAAATGCCTGTATTCCTCATCGGTATCCAAACAGCATCGTACCGGCACGCTAAATCGTTAGGCGGTACGTATTTCACCGGCAGGTTCTAGGTGAATTAGAAGTTTCGAACAGTTTGGTCTTTGTTTTATACTATTTCAATATATCTCTATTATTCTTTTAAATAAAATTCAAAGTAGTTTTTATCATTTTAAACTACCACATCTAAGAGTTATGATAAATTAAAACAAATGAATCTACTGTTGTAATAAATTGGAACACGAATTAATTTAACTCAACAACTCAATTTGCATACGGAACGCATCAAAGATGTTTATCAGTGTGCTCGACTTTAGATTTAGTGAGAAGATGTGTGTTTACGCATACTTAATTTAGTTAAATGCGTGTATACGTTTGTTATTTTTAGAAAACGCTATTCTTCAAATGCATAGTAAAATGTAATACTCAAGGCACTGGGCTTAGTGAAATTTAGCTTAAAGATTTACTCTTATACTTTCTTATGAAAAGTGTTGTTCTGTAGCTCATATTTGATTACCGAGTGACAATTATATTTTATTGATAAAACTTTTTTTACGTAATAAAACAATTACGTTTCTATTGGTTTGACTTTTTCCTATTTTAATTATCAATTTTAACTAATTATTTTCTCACATCTTAATAATAATGCTGTCAGCATACTTAAATTTGACGAACAACTTGGATAATTATGCATTACTAGCGAATGCCCGCGATTTCGTCTGCGTGGTTTGAGGTTTTTTGGTACCCGCGGGAACTCTTTAATTTTCCGGGATAAAAAGTAGCCATATACATCCATACGTCCATCCAAACGCATTCGCATTTATAATATTAGCAAGATTCTAAAAAAAGTACACGTGCATGTCATATACACACATGGTATTTGCTGGAATAATCCTATACCTATATTATGTCGAAATACACGTGTATCAAGTAGGTATCCAATAGAAGTTGGACAAGCAAGCTATAATATGGCACACAGTAAAATATGCAGTAAGTACACGTTTCGAGTTCAAAGTGAATTCAAAGCTTAAAAACCTCTAAGTGTGTGCTACGCACGTGGAGAACATTACAAGAAATGTGAGTTAACTTGAGGCAATTGCACTCAAGACTCATACTTATATGAACTTATGCCCAAACTCTAATAAATGTTTAACGTGCAAGTTCCATATAACGTAGTTCAACCACAGAATATGTAATGGCTCAACATTACCTCAACTCCCCATTGAATCATGATAGAGACTTAGCATAGTTTGCCTCAAGTTAACTCAAGTCTTGTTAATTCTGGGATAAAAGTGCATGCTATTTGGAAAAGCTTAACATATTTTAGCAACTCTTGATGACCTACGCCTTGAACAAATCAAACAACTCACTTGTAGCATATTTATTCATATCTATGCACGTGGAGATTAAGCTACTCAAAAGCTTGCCTCAAGTTAACTCAAGTCTTTTTTATTCTGAAGTTATACGCAAATACTTGACAGGAATCAACTTTCTTGAAGCATGGAATTCCTTTTCATCGCATTCATACAATAAAGAAGGCTGAATTAATTTTAGTCTTCGAGCTTTTCCGTAAATAGAGACTTTTCATTATTTGCCTCAAGGGAACAGCCAAGACAAGGCAAATTTTGGCTGACAAAGCCAAGTCTTGTTTCCTAAGCATATTATGTACATGCTAGGTTTCATGGGGCATAGTAAAGCTCAATGGTTCATACATTGAAAGCTTCAATTAACTCAATCACGTTAAGCGAGTACACAAGTTGAGACCTAGCATCAAATCTTGCCTCAGGTTAACTCAAGACTAATTTATTCGCAAAAGATACCTCAGCAACGTGGTTGTTTCAAATAGCGGTATCAAATGTATAGATTCAGTCCCTTTTCTAAGAGAAAGTACGCTTTATACAGGACGATGCTATGGTAAAGGTTAGTGGTGGAAGCACGGTGGAAAGCTCTCAGTGTTGATCTGCGATTCTATAATTCATGTTTAATGGTTTCGAGATACTGTATCTAGGACGTGACGTGAGTTGTTAACGCCATTATCTTCTCATCTTGTATGGAGTTTCATTTGAATTATGGTGCAATGAATTATTTTAATTGGAATGCTTTTTCATAGAGAAACTATAAATCCTACTCAGTTACTGATACTAATCAAACTAAGAAATAAACTTTGCAAAGAAATTTTAAGGTTACTATACGAATGAACAGTTTTCTTTATAGTAAAATGAGGATAAGTAAAATCCATACTAATATTATCACTCTGAAAATGTGTCTGTCTACCTGTCTGATACGGGTTTGTCGAAATTTGGTGCAGTAATTAACCTAATTAACATAGGATTTATCAAACCCTAGCCATTTGGTATCCTTAGACGAAGTCGCGGGCATCATCTAGTTATAATATAAATTTTTGTTATGTAATTCACACTAAGTATGTACGAAAAAAAAAATAAAGAACATGTAAGTGCGTAACACAAATATAGGTCAATACAATATTATGGTTTAACTTATTGGTGAGTAACTTATTCGTTGTTTATTTGTTAGTACGTCATATTAATTATTATTAATCTATCTATGATAATTGATAAAGGATATGAATGGTCTAAAGATGAGTTTCAAGTTTACCTCAAATATTAAGTAACTGTTTATTGGTTAAACTTAGTATTGGAATTTAGTATTTGGGAGTTTGTCAGATGTTAGTGATGCATAGTTCAGTTATGACGTAAAATAAAACGAAAAAGAGCTACAGAATTCTTACCTTCTTCAACCCCCTTATAAAGCTCGTTTCCAGACATCTTCGGCATCGATAGTTGGACTGTCCTTGAGTTGGCGAACGCTGCTATCCTATCCCAAAGCATATCCGACAGAACTTCATCCTTGCTCTCCAAATTCCTTGGCAAACTTGCTTCAATATCATTTTCACTGACCGGAACCACTTCCACACCTGACGTCTTCACAATATCCACCCCATCCACTAAGGGTATGGTCTCCATTCGTGCTGCTCTATCAAAGAATAGAATCGCCTTCTTTTTTAAACATGGTAAGATCCCATCTGCTCGTTGACAGTCCTCATATATCCGCATAGCGTATTTCATCCCCAAATCATCTTTCGCATTCACCACTACTATTAATAGAACTAATGGTATGAATTTATACATTGCTTTTTTTTGGATAAGGGTTTAGATGTGCGCGGGATGGTACAATAAAAAAGACTGTTGCATACTATGTAGACTCCGCGTATTTATAGGCTATGTACACTACAAATGAATTGTGCTTCTGAGATCGGGGGTACACTCTCCGAGGGAATTATCACACTAGGGGAATGTCTAGTGTAACTATGTTTCTAATGCTTGTTGAAAGTATGGAAGAATGATGTTGCCAGTCGATGTGGAGGTGGGTATTTCATAGGCGCTTGTGTGAGCGTGTAGCGAAATGGAAAATTATTGTGCTAGTCTCGGTAGGTCGTGGTTAGATGTTAGAATGGGTGTATACAGATATGGTAATTTTAGGACTGCACTGTACCCAATTAATTTTATTATAGTAAAGTTAACAACTGGTATGTTTCTGTCAGAGTCAAAGTCAAAAATGTTAAATGGATTTTATACAAGTTTTCATACTTAATTTACTCATCTCAGCGAAGAACCCATGCGAATGTTAGTACAGGTAACAAGAAAAAAAATTTGAAGTGAAAACTTCTTAAGCCCCTACCAAAACACTGCGAACACTTTTTGGTAGGGGGTAAACTTGTGGATTCGCGTGACCGGCGCCGACATGCTCGCGTTATTACGAAGTCAAAAGGTCTTAAATATAAATATTCTTCATTTGTAATTAAAGAATAATGCCTTAATTTTAAGGTTTAAATTTTAAATATTTTTTTTTTGTTTTCACTTTTATCGGCAGTCCCTATGACTGATTTCTTAAATATGTTAATCCTTGTGTGTCGTTCCAATAAACTAGTTACTTGAAATAATTTCTTCCCATGTATGACAAATTGTAAATATTAATATCGATTTAGAGTTTAGCTAGTTTGAAGGTTTAGAACTTATATAAAAAAATGTCTCCCAAGGCAGGAAAAGCTAATTTACACAAACAAAACTTTACCTAATACCCGGAGTCAGAACTCAAAATCTGTGTATAATTTATTAAAATTATTACAAATGAGACAGACAGAGAATTTGATGGCCTCGGCGTACTATGGACACGTCTGGCTGTATGTAGAGATGAATGAATGAAGAGGGGGAGGCCTTTGCCCAAGTTTGGGATGACCTCTAAATAAAAAAAAAAAAATACAATAGAAAAAATACAAGAAGAAGAGAAGGAAAAAAAAATTGTGTAAGTATACATATATAAAATATATATAATATATATATAATATAGCTTTAGAGCTTAGAGAAATATATATGTAGCTTTAGAGGTAGGCTTTAATAATAATAATAATAATAAATTACAAATGAGAAGGTTTGGATGTTTATGAGTTTGGATGTTTGTTACTCCTCCACGCCACAACGACTGTACGGAAATGGCTAGAATTTGGAATGGAGAAAGCTTATAACTACCCTGAATCCGGTCCTTTGTGTATTTTCACTATGACCCGTATTGTCCTAGGTGAGCGACAAAAGCGACGCGACGCGATTCAACGCCATATAAACTGATAATCTTGTCTACGCGACAACGTAGGCCACTTGAAAGGTCAGCTACTGTTTGATACTGTCGTGTCGCGTCGTATCGAGTCGCGGTGTCGCATTTGTCGCTCACGTAGATTGGGTATTTTTTTGTGATTATTAAATAGAGGATCTCCCAAAAGTCGCAATATCCACGTCCGCTGTTGGTTTTATGTTGAATATTTATTATTCAATATTTCATACAAAATAAAATACTAAGCACGCGTTTTGACGTTTGAAAAAAGTTGCTGATTTGACTAGTTGTCAAATACCTAATTAACCGCATCCATATTTTGCGTAACGTGTAGATATATAATACCACCTCGCATGCAAACTACGCGGAATACTACTAAAATCGTAAACTGTATGCGTATTAACCTTAAATAACCGTTAGTTTATTACTAATTGTTTGTTCCTGTTCACTCGTAACGTTGCTTGCCAGAAATTAGGAAATAAACAATTTTTCCAAGTAAATATATAACCAAATTACTTTAATGTTCCGATTGCATGACTCAAACTCAAAGTATATTTATTCAGTTTAGGTACACTGTACACTTATTGACGTCAAATTTTTTATAAAATATGATGGTGATAATCAGTTACGGTATCTTAAAGCTAAAGCTACGAGGGTTCCAAACGCGCCCTGGTCTGAGAAGAGGCCACATCAAACTAAGCCGACTTGTTTAGTATCACCATCTCACAAATATTGTAAATTACTTAATTAGATTTATATCATTTTATCAAAGTTCTCCAAATTATTATTTTGACGTCATTACTCATTCATGCGTAAATATTTTGTTAAAGCTCCGGTGTCTGACTACCATAGCGCGCTTAAAGCTGTATTATTTTAATATTTTTGACGGTCTTCTTACATTTATTCCTTATTTTAGAGACGTCTAAGTGTGTCACATAAAACTGCAATTTTAAAATAGTACTGCTTTAACCGATGGTACCGAAGCCCACCGTCATACGACAGAGACAAACGCGACTCGATACGATGCGACGCGATTAAACATAAACCCGCTGTCCATAGAAAATGACATACGTATCTACGCGAAAACGTAGGCCACGTGGTGGGTAAGGTGTTTGATACCGCGTTGCCGCGTTTGTCGCTCACCTAGGATCCTACTTAGCCTGCGTTGTCGCGCAGACAAGTTTGTCATTTTCTATGGAGTCATAGACAGGCCATACATGGACTGCTCGAGCAGTTAGCCAGTGATCAATATACACGAACCGCTCTTGCAGTCATAGTCAACAGCTTAAAGTTACCATTGATAACTGCTGCCAACCGCCCGAAGCAGTCGCAACTGCTCGAGCGGTTCCATGTATGTGTGTACGTAGAAGACTGTAGTTCACTATGCAGTCGCAGCTTGAAGCACTCCATCCTGTCTTATCTGAGCTTTCCGTGTATGGTCGGACTTATTGCATCAGTTTAGGGTCGCGTCTCGAAATATAGTAAAACTATCGAATGCCCGCGACTTCGTCTGCGTGGTTTGAGGTTTTTTGGTTCCCGCAGGAACTCTTTAATTTTCCGGGATAAAAAGCCTATGTGCTATTCCAGACTACAATCTGTCTCCGTGCCAAATTTCAGCTAGATCCGTTCAGACGTTGGGGCGTCAAACAAACATCCATACATCCATGCATCCATCCAAACTTTCGCATTTATAATATTGGTAAGATGAAATTATTTATTTCAGGTAGGAAAAGTCATGTAATGATACGTCAAGACTCTATCGGATAGAATTCTCTCTCTGCCAATTCGGAAAGAAAATGAATTTCCAGCTAGTGCCGGGGTTCAGGATCATCTTTGGGTCACTGAGCCAGCAAAGTAAATACATGTAATTTACACTAAATGAGAACATATCACAACATCATTATCTATTTACCTACTTACTCTAATGCATATCTCAAGACCATGAGTGCATTGCTATCAGGATTTTAATATCCATACTTCCATATCTATACTTGATATTATAAATGCGAAAGTTTGGATGGATGGATGGATGTTTGTAACTCAATCACGTCAGAGCAGCCAAATGGATCTGCATGGAATTTGGCACAGAGATAGATTATAGTCTGGATTAGCACATAGGTTTTTTTTATCCCGGAAAATTAAAACTCGCGGACTAAGTCGCCGGAAACAGATAGTATTATAAATGCGAAAGTTTGTCTATCTATCTGTCTGCCTGTCTGTCTGCTACGCTTACGCCGATTTTAATGAAATTTGCAATTTAATATCGGGGTAGGTTTTATCCCGGGAAAGGACATAGGCTATTCCGGAAAGTTATTAAGTTGCCGCGGAATCAAAAATATTTTAATCCTCGCAGGAGAAGTCGCCGGCATCATGTAGTTGCTTATAATTATGTATCTTTATGTTTCTAGTATTGATGTAAGAAGAATTTATAAGATTTTCTCTTAAGACCTGATCAATTGCATGTCAGGTCAAGCATTAGAAAGGGTCCCATACGGTACTAAATGCAAAGGTGTTTTTGCGGACGTTTCCCATCACTCCTTGAGTATTAGCTGTTGCCCGCGACTATTTGTTTTTTTGATTTATGTTATTTTGGTTCCCGCGGGAACTTTTTAAAATTCTCCGGGATAAAAAGTAGCCTATGTGTTATTCCAGACTATAATCTATCTCTGTGCCAAATTTCATCCAGATCCGTTAAGCTGTTCTGGCGTGATTGAGTAACAAACATCCATCAATAGATCCATCTATCCATCAAAATTTTCGCATTTATAATATTAAGTTATGATACAAAATGTGAACTAGTGGTTCACCCCGAAGTAAGACCTCGCGTCCTATGAGTTCGGACAAATAGACGGACAATAGAACCGTTTATTTAACCGTTTCTTTTACTTTAATAGTTTTTTTTTCTGATTTAGATTCTTATGATATTATTACCTACTCATCAGCTGATGATGCCCGCGACTTCGTCTGCGTAGGTTTAAAAATAAGTAGGACTCGTTGCGCAAGATAGTTTTAGAACTGAAATTGCGGGCGTCATCTATTAAAATTATTGTGAAGTTTGGAAAAAATACTCGTATTCACTAAAAAAAAAATATGTGTGTCAGCTCCGACGCACGACTGGAGTTAACTCTTTACGAACGATTATAAAACATAGTATATATCAGTAAATGAGGGTAAATGAACGCATTTTTTATATTACTGAAAGCATGCTTGATACATTTATTTATATAATTTATATTCATCAAAATACATTACACAGTCATGGAAACATAAATAAAGTAACGGAAAAAGTTTGATTTTACTCCCCATAAATTTTCATACCCCGGGCTTATATATGAAAATCGATTTTTATGGAGGTAAATTCCAAAAATAAAAAAAATTCGTTTCTTTATAATATTTACCTAATAGATATTATACAGAAGTTACAGCTATTAATGTTTAGCTGTTTTTGAGAATTATTATGCCGCAGTTCATCTCCCCACCGCGTCATTCAAGGGGGCCAGCTCCATACAAAGAATATTTGTCGCTACGTACCGCGTCGCATCGTGAATCTGTAGTGGGGCTAGATATTCATACTACATAACTAATTAACTATGCCTACCTAAGTTCTCAGAATAAAAACCATTATCACATGTACCAATGACGATCTATAGCTCCGGAGAGAACATAAAACAACGTTTGGTTGTAAAACCCAAACCGCAGAATTATGTATGAAAGAACGTTTAATTTCTCTTGTAAAAGTATCAAACTTTCGCTGTTTAAATGATGTTTGAGGCTAATTATTATTACGCTGTTAACAGCCATCTTGTAATGGATGTGAAAATGTAAGTGTTTGAAAACGTATGCAATTTTGTGCGTTTTTTTGGTTTGATAAGGTTGTTTCTTGGTGGAAGACTTTGGCAACGATTAGATTTAATTATTGTTACGATACGTCTATGACAGCTATTCTGGTAATACTATTAAACTGAAGTAAAGGCACGCACATTCTATTGCGGCATTCGCCACTAAGTATGGGACGTGTAATATATACGCTTGGCCGCCACAACAATCTCTCTATGCGTCGTATTTCTCATTGCTGAGAGTCGTGACCCCTTTACGTTAATCAGTTAATGGCAGGAGTTTTCTTTTAGTGATAATGCGGTGGGTTTCCACGTCCTTCCGCATACGACTCAACTAAGAGTACTTTTTCAACTCGTAGGTTACTAACGATTATTATCAGATGTGAGTGATTATAACCGAGACCAACGGCCTAACCTGCTCTCCGAGGCAAGGAGGAAAGGAAAAAGCCTAATTTGGACACCCATCCAGTTACCGACTTGGGTCAACGTTGCTTAACAATCGCAAGCAACTGATATGAGTTGTCGTTGGCTGTTGGAGATGTCTCTCAATGAGTTCAAAGTTGAAAATCTTTGATTACAATGTAAAGGATTACTTATATGATAAGAAAGCTTGGAAATAATTTGCTCTAACGCCTCTGATAGTTTATTATGAGATGGTGATATTGATAAAAAACCCGGCTGAGTTTGAATCGCTTGGACGTTCGTCTTTGCTGGTAGGGTGGTAACTAGATCCGGCCGTAACCTCCTACCACACCAGACCAGAGAAAATTCAGAAATTATAAATTTCCAAAATGTCCCCCCACCGGGAATCGAACACAGGACCTTCCCACTGGAAGACAGTAATAGCTCACCCCTTCTGCACCAGGGAGGTCGTCGAATATCAATTCGATTCGAATTGACTCGTCAAGCCTAGTGGACGCCAGCCATTTTTATAAGTCACGAAAAACAAACAAAATAAATTCTTTAGTAGCTGCCTACTTCACCAATTTTCGAGTGCGTAACCTTGACACATGGGTAGTTGAGTTCACTCACTTTCCCGCTTCCTGCGATTATGTATGCACACGCTAAACGGCCTATTGTTTGTCTGACTATAATATGTTTGGTTTTGACTATGATAAACGGTTCTTAGAATAAATAAAATAAAAAACGATTTTGCTTAGTCGTTAAGACTTGGATCTCCTATTTGGAGATCCGGATTTCATTTCGCCTTCTTTTCGGAGCACGGAGTTATGTGCGTTTTATTAAATCAACTTATTAAGCAGAAATACTTTCCACCCAACGCATTATTATATCAAGAAAACCCATTATGTGATCTATTAAAAAGAGTCACGACGGTCAGGAATGAGTAACATGACAAAGAAAGAGAGAGAGAGAGATTAAAATAACAATTACTTTTCTTAAAGTTGAAGAAAAACATTGTGAGACACTTGTTTTTCTGAGAGTTTTCCGTAAGTTCCATAGTGTTCCATATGTTCGCTAAGCTATGCAAAGTCCTTACGGTTAAGGGCGTGGAAGTTTTTGTTAAATCCACTACAAGTTATCTCTTGACTGCGATCTCACCTGATGGTAAGTGATGATACAATTTAAGACGGTAGCGAGATAACCTGTTAGGGGCATGGCAAGTTATATTAAAATCCCATACCCCTAATGAGTTTCTACACGGCATCGTACCGAAACGCTAAATCGCTTGGCGGCACGTCTTTGTCGGTCTAAGATTGTAGCGGGCAAACCTGTTAGGGGTATGGCAGTTATAATAAACCCATACCTCCTAGTCGGTTTCTATACGGCGTCGTACCGGAACACCAAATCGCTTGGCGGTGCGTCTTTGCCGATAGGGTGGTAACATAGCCACGGCCAGACCAGGGAAAATTCAGAAATTATGAATTCCCAAATTGACCCTGCCGCGGATCGAACCCGGGACCTGCGCACTTTAAGACAACAGTGCTCAAAATTCCGCCAGGGAGGTCGTCACAGTGTCTGTAAGGCCTTAAGTATAGTTTTAAATCTACTTGTCACACTGAATTCTCTCATGGGAAGACGTCATCATTGGCTCTCAAAATTGAAGCCTTTCACCACTTAGAACATTGTGTTCCTAATGAGATTTAAAGGTCGAGTGGTATTAAGAGTTTTTACCAGTAGAAAATGTCTTTTATGTATTTGCTAGTTGACTCGCCCCGGCTTCACCTGCGTGAAAATTTTGACAATTCTTTCCTTTCCATAAGCTAATATTATTATAAATACGAAAGTGTTTTTGTTTATTGGTTTGACTTTCAATCACCGCGCAACAGTGCAATGGATCGACGTGATATTTTATTTATTTTTTATCCCACTACAAGTTAGCCCTTGACTGCGATTATCCTGATGGTAAGTGATGATGCAGTCTAAGATGGGAGCGGGTTAACCTGTTAGGGGCATGGCAGTTATATTACACATTTAAAAGCCATTTTTCAAACAAAAAAAATTTAAAAATAGTCATAATTATACCTGTCTAAGAAAATAATTACACCTGTCATTTTTTTTACTATTTTGGAAAAAGATCTATTTTACAGTCGCAAGAAAAAATATTGGCCATACATGAATGAGTTTAAGATGCTTCCGTATATATAGAGTATAGACAAAGGAGATTTTCCGATATTATATTTTGCTCAACAACGGCGAAATTAGAGGTGGGTTTTGTTGTGATTGTCTATGTGTCAGTTCATTCGATCCTTCGATTCTACTAAGTAACGTATTATTTTAGTAGGTATGGCTTCTTTATATCATTGTCTGGAATATGAAATTAGTGAAAACCTTAATGAATACTCATTATTTTGAAGTAGTATTAACGGCTTTTGATTTATATTATTACGGTCGGTATTTTTTCAAAGATTTATTTATCGACCTATCAACATATTTAATAAAACAAGTATTATGTTTTATTTAAAACTGAGGTATAAATTATTTTTATTTTAAATATGAACTAGCTGATGCCCGTGACTTCATCGGCGTGGTTTTTTGTATGGGGGAAAAAAAATCAAATAAAAGAAATAACATTTTCCCTTAAATGTTATTTCTTTTATTTGTTTTTTTCGTCAATTTGCCAATGTTTTTAATAGTTATTCTGCTATTCGGGATGGAGATAAATACAACAAATCAAAAACCATGAAAACCGGTCCAGCCATTCTAGAGGTATGTGTTCGAACAATTGTTTGTTTTATATATTAAGATAACACACACGATGGTGGCTGCATTGCCCTTTGTTAACAAAAATATGATGTCATTCATACGAACAGCTTAAAAACATTAAGTTATACTTCTTCTTATAATTCATACCAGAGGAAAAGCAGAGGGGAGAGACGGACTCATATGCCGCTACAATATAAAATAAATTTGTTACTATTATTTGAAATGGAAGCTTAGGTACGCTGTCATAATCGCTCAGCTGCGCTTACAGTATTTATCAAAACTAGGTAATAATCAAACATATTATTGAGATAACTGCGAATAAATAATCAAACATACATCAAGTTTTCGCCAAGTTCACGAGTCCCCTGTAGCTGTACTGACTTTCAATACGTCCGCTATAAAACCCGCGTCGTAGCCTTGCACTTGGCATTATTGCACTGACTTCAGTTACGAAATGACTTATAGAACGCGCGAGAGCTCTGAGGAATCCTATGGAATGTTAAAGTAATGACCTAAGAGTTGTTTAAAGTGCAAAACAATACTGCCTGCGCAAAATAACACGTGTCAAGCTCGAAACTAGTGTTGGGAGCGAGCTGGATATGGAGCGATGATCTGGGGTGATGTACAGCCGTCGTTCCTTCAGACCCCGATTCCTCGGAGCTCGTGCACAGACTATACATCACTACAGCCCATTAACGTCCCACTGCTGGGCACAGGCCTCCACTCTCATAGGAGAGGGAATTAGAGCTTAGACCCACCACGCTGCTCCAATGCGGGTTGGCGGCTTTAACGACTATTATCATGTTAGTGATAATAACCGGGACCGACGGCTTAACGTGCTCTCCGAGGCACGGGGGTGAAACACCGCCAACTTCTTAACTCCGGGCTAGTACTGGGAATTTCTGATCCGAAAAACCCGATACTTAATTATGGCCCGACCCGGGACTCGAACCCGGGACCTCGTCGGCCGCAGTCAAACATGCTAACCACTAGACCAACGAGGCAGTTGTATAGTCTCTGCCAGACTATACATGACTCTACGTAAACCAACGTTTCCTCTTGCAAATAAAAACTTGCCGATATTAAAAGTTAATATATCAACTAGCTATAAGCTAAAATCGCAGTGTTGAGCGCTGTTGTCTTAACGTGGAAGGTCCCGGGTTTGATTCCCGGCAGGGTCAATTTGGGAATTTATAATTTCAGATTTTTCTCTGTACTACTCTAGTGGGAGGCTTCGGCCGCGGCTAGTTACCACCCTACCGGCAAAGACGTACTGCCAAGCGATTTACGGTATGGTGATGTGTGTTTAATATAACTGCCATACCTCTAACAGGTTAGCACGCTACCACTTTTCATTAGGTGAGATAGCAGTCAAGGGCTAACTTGCAGTGGAATAAATAAATAAGTAAATAAATAATAGTCCCACAAACACATCTGACCCGGGGTGACAGCGTCGCAACCGGGTCAGATTTAAGTTTGTGGGACTTGGGATATTCCTGGGAGTGTCAGCACAGTGCAGTGTGTCGTTAGGGACTTTATGGGAAAGATCGTTTTTTTTGGATGACTAGATGATACCCGCGACTTCTTCTGCGTAGATGTATATGTACGTGTATGTAGGTAAATCCTGCGTTTATGTAGGTAAATCCGGAGAACGCTTTAATTTTCCAGGCTAAAAAGTAGCCTATGTCACTCTCCAGGTGCCCAACCTATACCTACTCATGCTCTGTTGCGGCGGATTGAAGGACAAACCAGCAAACCAACAAACATACTGTAGCGTTTATAATATTAACAGCTCAGCATTATCTTTTTCTTCTGGTCAGCTTTATAATCCAATTTTTCACGATTTCTTGATCAAAAGTTTAAATCATTGAAAACTGAAGTACTAGTAGATAAGTTTACCTGAAGTTTTAAATAAAAGCCCATTGAAACTGAGAGATTTATGTGACGTTTCTGATTTTTTTCATCAGCATTTCTTTCATTTGGGAGAAATTTTTACTTTTCCGATTGGGTACATATCTTGGTACCGAATTGTTAAAATCCTACCAAAATCAGATAAAGTATAGCTTTTATCACCGTTGCAGTATGTTATGTAGGTATATACCTATCTCTCATGCTGTGGCACGGGCTGAGGAGGTGGCCCATTGACCGCACGTAGTATAAGTTTAATTTGTATTTGTATAAGTTTAGTTATACTAAGTATAATGAATTGTAGTGTTTTTATTTTCCCGATTTGGTACCGAATTGGAAAATTGTTAAAATCCTACCAAAATCAAATACAGCTTTTATCCCTTTTGGGAGGAGAAATTCTGAAGTAACGTAAAGAAATGATCTCTTCCAGTTTGTAAACACCTATAAAGGGTCTGCCACACTCCATACTTCTCCCAGGCTATACTACTTCCATCATTATAGACTACATCGTCACGTTGTGCTATTTGATTTTGAAGTCAAGGGTAATTGTATGAAAAAAAAAGAATAAGAAAAAAGTCAAATTTCTCACTTAAACCCACTGCGTCAAGGAAATAATCACTTGCATATTTGACCGTCCGCCAATGTCCATGCTATCATATTAAAACTACCTGATGCCCGCTACTCCGTCCACGTGGATTGAGGTGTTTTAGGGGTTTAGATAGTAGCTGATTCTCAGACCTACTGAATATGCATATAAAATTTCATAAAAATAGGTCAAGCCGTTTCGGAGGAGTATGGTAACTAACATTGTGACACGAGAATTTTATATATAAGATGAACGCGAAACGCCGATGTTTTAACTCAGAACTCCAGACCGCTAGCTGTAGAATTATCGCCTTAATTTTTTTTAAGTATAAAAGAAAATTCAGCCAATGATCCTACAGTTTTAGATATTAATTTATTCTTGCTTTAAATGCCTTCCAGTCATGCTAAGAAGATAATGGATTATATTATCATTGCATAAACATTACCTGTGGCATGACGAATAACAAAATTACCTGCTTAACCACAATCTGTTATACATAACTGGGTAGATTAGCATTAGCGATAATTGCATAACTCGCTGCAACACGCGAAAGGACATTGACCTTTTCTCCTGACATTGACACCTGTAGTCCTGTTATACAAAACCTGCATCAATCATTGTTACAGTCTCAATTTTTATGGTTAGCTGAATTTAGGGTATTTTTGCTGCACCAATGGTCTCATTTGATCTATCGAAATAAAATGCAATTTTTTTTCCGTGATGCAAACAACATCTGGACCAAATATTTCGTTAAATTTTAATAACACTGACCAGTCTGAATAAAATCCTTACTTTTAATAACTAAACCCCCCATTTTGGGAGTAAAGATAGCTTAGCTAATAAAGTTTTAAGAACGGACGTCTACGTATCTATTAACATCGAGTAAATCAAGTCGTCTTAATAATTATCATAATGAGATCATTACATATCCTGTAATATGCTGCAGTTAAAGTTTCACTATCCGGAAATTCAATAACTCCCCTTTATCAAGAATAATATACTCTCGATTTTAAGGACATATTAATATGTGTTTTAGGCAATTGTATGCATAAATAAGTGTGAGATAATAGGTGTTATATAATTTGGCCGTAACTACGCAGCCGATCCTCCATTTGTCTGGTCTGTTAGTAAGTAGATGCAATGCCTCAGGCAATTTGGGAAATACTAATTTTCAAACTGACTTTACTTTGAATGAATTTAAACCCTGTTTTTTTTCCAGAGATCCTTCCAGAGATTCCCAAAAAGAATTTCTAGGGAACTGATCGTACTATTTGCTTACCTTATTATCTTGGGAAAGTGACTGGGACAGTCACTTTCCCAAAATAATAAGGTATTTATAATTTCATCTACGTGGAGCTGAAGATATTTAAAAGTTTTGATGGGACCCTTTAATTTTCGCACGATTCCACACGATCGCGTTTTATGTGTTAGTATGGATTTAGTCTATTTATATTGAGATTCATGGCCCCATACCAATAAAAACAGATTCATAGCAATTTTGTACGAAGAGTTGTAAAATTGTCCCGCAGTAAAATAGGTTTACTTACACAGTAATTTTAGAGACAACTCTACAATATCCGAGACCTTTTCTGATTGTATGTTATTTACAAGGTGCACACTAAGAGCATTGGTATAAGAGCCTTAGAGGTGCCACCTTTACGATAAGAGCTGTAAGAGCATTCATACAAGTGATCCTGAAACCCAAATAAATAAGCCGGTATTAAAATCAAAAGGCTCCCATTCATACCGTTGAAAGAGTTTCGAGTCGAAATGATTTTGAAAAATTAGTTAAGGATATGAAATTCCAACCACTAATTGGAATTACCTTGCCATTGAGTACTAGTTACCTTGAAGAAATAACGTGGATTGAAATTGAGCAAATTCCGGCAATTTTCGGAAAATCCAAAAAACAAACAGTGACCTTGACATAGAGCACGTCATCCTCTATAAGATCGCTTGACCAGCGCACGGCCACCTCCCGCACACTGGCGCAGGAGCCAACGAGCACATCCACGCCTCAGTGCACGACGATACGATGCAACGATTGCACGCTCTAAAAGATTTATAGATAAATGCAGTTCCCGGTGAAAATAGATAAATGCCACTGTTCATGTGTTTTCTACACATTTCAATAGACGCAACCGCATTGACCGGACACGAGCGCTGACGGGACGGCCGCGGTTTTTTGTCACGATGGTTCCCCGCGGGATAGTCCTGTGCTTCTGTGTCATCCTGGCCACGGCTTCTGCCGATACCCTCGGAGTCGGGATGAAGCTCCTCGGAAGGATGTACGACAACTGCGAGAGGTCGCAAGAGATCATCAAGTGCTTCAAGATACAAGCGGTGAAGTTGGTAGATCGTGCAGCCAGGATGGAGACGCTGCCGATCTTCGACGGCGTTTCCTTAGTGCGGAGTGCGGAACAAGGCAGAGCATTCCCCTCTTCTGTTCCAGAAGGCGATTTGAATTCTTTGACTTCAGACGAAGTTGACAAACTCTTGAATCTGGCGTCATCTAAACTGATGCAGACGCATCGAGTCATACTGTCTCCTAAGAGTATCGGGGTCGACATTGGCCGGTCATTGAACGAGGCGAGGGGCAAACTCAAGAAGATGATGGGTCCAATATTGGCTGGTGTTGCGATCAAAGGGACATTCGTCGCCATGGCGTTCCAGGCAATTGCTCTGATCGCTGGTAAAGCGTTGTTAATCGGTAAGATCGCCCTTCTTTTGTCTGCTATTATTGGACTGAAGAAACTTGTTGCCGGAGGGGAAGCGCACGAGAAAACAACGTACGAGATCGTCAAGCACCCTCAGGTATCACAGAGTCACACGTACTCGTCATCTCATTATGGAAACGACTTCGACACTACTGGTCCAGGAGGTCACTACAGACGAAGCGTGGAAGAGGAAGCTGCAGCACAAGACAGGGCATACAGAGCGTATGCCAAAGAACAGTGAAGAAATAAATCTATTAGAAGATTGCTTACGACTCCCTTTACAAAATAAGACAACGACACGGCATTTCCACTTGTTATTAATACCTCCGAAGCCTTTTTTGGCTACTTCGCACCCGCAAGTAGGAGACAGTGTTAACATTAATTTATTTAAACCATACGACACTTAATTTATTTTAGACAAGGGTTTATTTAAAATCGTTAACATAATTTTAAATTACGTTTTGTTAATACTTTTGCATAACCAACATATATAATCGCATGAACAAGTAAATAATCAGAGTATCTAGTTGTAAATAGTTTAAGTCTTTAATGTTATGTCTGTAGAATGATGTATACGTAATTAATTGCACCAAATATTGTTAATGAAATATTTTCATGTTCATGTTAGATTAGTTTAGTTCTGTAATATTTATTTAGGTTAATATTTATTTTGATAATGATTAGGCTAGTCGACGGGTACTGTGCATTTTCCATTCCTATAATTCCAAATGTCCAATTTTGTAAAAATAGGTTAAGATAATCGTTATATTTTATTTATAATTTGATAATTATAAATTATGATTATTTAATTAATTAGCGTTGAGTACTTAGAGGCACTGTTAAGTAGATAATATCAAATTGTTAATTTATTTATTTATGTAATATACCGGGTCCTAATACATTTATTTACTATGGTATTTATATATTAAAATTATAATTTGTCGATAAAAGATAATGTGGTTACGCGAGTACCTTTTATATATTATTTTTGTGTACGTATAATTTTATAATTATTATTTAACAAAATAATGTATGGATATGTTGATAATATATTATTATTATGTATTTAGTGTTACTATTATTACAGTATAATTACACCTATTTGGATGTATGATGTATAAATACATAAGTAGATATATATAATTTTATGTAATGCAATGTATTATAAATATAATATCAATAATGTTCTTAGAGAAGATGTGAACGCGATAAATATTTTAAACCCGGAAATTGTTTTATTTTAAATTGAAATTGGCAATTTTATCGTGGTCAGTATAATTATAATTGGAAATTAGTATGATTGTTTTTATTACTTATTTTAAAAAAACTGGGTACAGTTATGGACTGGGATACATCATGATATTATCTCTTAACCATCATCATGATATCTATAAATTATATGAAAACCGATTGCTATTCGTTTGTCTCGCTAAAACTCAAGAACGGCTGGGCTGATTTAGCTGATTTAGATTTTGAAATGTCTTTCGTAGTCCAGTGTGCTTAGCATGCGATCAACGAGATTATCTCGCGACGAGAGAGAGAGATATGTTGTCGTTGCCGGCAAATTTTTCATTTACCCTTACATGCACAAAATGCGGTATATTACAAGAAAAAAATAGTCGACATGTAAAGGTTCGTAGAGAAAAATACCACAGATAAGAAATATTACTTTCATCTCCACTTTTGACGTAACGAGAAAAGTAACCATGTTAGCTTCGGTACAGAGATAGAGATAACGGGTAGATATAATTTTACTCGTTGTGCGTATGCTAGCCATACAGGAAAGGTTTAAACGGTGAGAAAATATGGAAAAACTGCGAGGAAGATAGGGCAGGACAACGTCTGCCGGGCCCACTAGTTATTATACAAATTGCCGCTAGATAGTGAAAAATTATTCAAACCTCTCGGTAAGATTTGGCATTTTTTGGAATATGGCCTGAGGTGGTTGTTTGTCTGGGCATTGCAGCAGAAAAATTCATTGTTCAGTTCACTAGTATTGTGGTATTTTACCACTCCAAAGTACCGGAGCCTGCAAGTGGGGTATATTTTATAAAATCAGCCTGGGAACTAAAAAGTTCGGATCATACAGATACTTACTGGTTAGCTCTTAAAAACCCGCCCTGTTAGGTTAAGTGTAATGTTCGTTATCCCTAGTCTTATGTACCAAAGACCTTGAAAAGGTGAACGGAAGGTATACATTTGCTCTGCATTCAACTCGCGCGCGAACTATACTTACTCTCGATAAGGCCTATTTCCACCAGTTGACAAAAGCAGGCTATGCATCCAATAGGATAAATAGATAGATAGATTAATAATTTATTGCACACACGAAATAATACAAAGAGTACAGATATCGAAAAACTAAGTATGCAAAGGCGGCCTTATTGCTTACAGAGCAATCTCCACCAGGCACCCTTTGGTGAGAGGACTGAACAAGGTGTGTAGGGTAGTATGGCACAATACACGTTAGCATTTATAAGTGACTGGATGATGCCCGCGACTTCGTCCGCGTGGATTTAGTCTTTTCGTTTTCGGGATTAGAAAAACCTTATTTTTCCGGGATAAAGCCTTAAAGTAGCCTTTATCCTTCTCCGGGATACAACCTTTCCCTGTACCAAATTTCATCAAAAAA
This sequence comes from Erebia palarica, assembly GCA_964035005.1. NCBI lineage: Eukaryota > Metazoa > Arthropoda > Insecta > Lepidoptera > Nymphalidae > Erebia > Erebia palarica. The sequence goes on along the minus strand of OZ035993.1, from coordinate 7,304,853 downwards.
CAGACAGACAGACACACTTTTGTATTTATAATATTAGTATGGATAATTAACTCAGTTCTTCTCATGTAGGTAGGTAATTAGTAATTACCATTGCTCAGGTAAAATGGTACTACCACGCAATTTAGCGTTTTGCTACGATGTCATGTTGAAGCCAATACTTAAACGGAACGGTATTTCAATAAGCTTAATTGCCTCATTATTTTCCTGGACAAAATGGACCTAAGTTAAAAATAAATTATTTCTCAGTGATTATTTGACCGAGCGAAGCGAAGGTCTCTGCACTTGTCCGTCCGTCCGTCCGTTTGTCAGTGCCTTAAAACTTCTAAATTACTGAACGTAATTACTTCAAATTTAAATATAATATGTAAACCGATGGCCTCTAGCCGAAAATGGCTTAAAAAGTTATAAAAATCTTTATTTCAGGGGGGCTCTCATAGAAGCGAATGCGAAGTAAAATATTTACATAGGGTTGCGGTATATAATTTTTTTAATCATAATTAGAAATAGAGTCCAAAAGTATATTTTTTAAATTTTCCCCCTAAAATTGAAGAAATGGGGGGCTTTCAAAGTGGAGATTTTCTAACGTCCAAAGTTGACCTCAGAACTCTAAATTTTCTGAAAGGTTGAGCCTGAAACTTGGTCAATTATTTGAATTATATCCTGTACTTGAACAACAAATACTAATATTAGATAAGTATTATAAGGAAATGAATTATTTAATATTTAATGGGCTTCAGTATTTTTAACAGAACTTTACAATGATGTTAATAGATGGGGCTCTGTAAAAGTTTATTCGTTTGTGCCTACAAATAATAGACGTTAGCACCATCTTACGTAGAACAAGTCATAATAAAAAAAATTAAAGAACACGACTGCCCTGCCAAAACACGAACTAACTAAAAAGTTAAAAATCTAAATTAATCTAGATATATAGAATCTTACTTATATTCACATTTTTATTAAATTGTTTTTTTTGTGAATCACTGGATATTGAACTGTAGTGTTATATATTTTTGGAATCTACTCATCGTTTTCTAGATGATGATTATATAGATAAACTTATTTTCGATTTTTTTAACTTTACTCTTTAATGCGGGACCATGGTCACCCCATCAATTTTTTTAAAATTTTACTAGCCTATGTCACCCGGAATAAGCTAAGAATTCTAACAATATCTCATTTATCAAAATCGGTTCAGGCGTATAGAAGTTATGGTGCAATATACAAACTCACATACATACATACATACATACATGAACCCTGAAAACTTTCTTCTCCTCTCCTTGTCCTCCTTTTTTCAGGCAGTCATATAATAGGCAGTCGTATAAAAAATAGTCTATTGATAGTACTGATGTCTATGAACGTAAAGAACGAGCTGCATTTTAGTAAAATACTGTAGGTATACGTATCCCATCCACGCAAGCGGATGACGATTGACGTCATCAGATTCAGCGCGTTTTAATGCGTACGTTGCAGTAAATGCATACCGCGAGGTCTCAGTTCGGAGTGAACCACTAGTTAAATAGAGGACGTAATATCCACGTCTCCTATTAATTTAATATTTGTTGACCATAGTAAAAAAGTGCGTTGACTTTTGACGACGTCACAATTTGAAAAAATAACCCGATTTGACTAGAATTGTCAAATACCCAATTCCCTGCTTAACCACCTTGGATTTGGAATTTCAAAAAACATAAAAACGACGAAGTCGCGGGCATCAGTAATAAAAATTACGAGTATAATAAAACGTTTACACAAGAAAAATCTGCCTATTGTACCAATTAGATTCATCAAGCACCAATCGGGGCAGATCCGTCCAGTTACTCAGCCCAATTCCGTGCCAGAGCTGTTGCTATAAGAAAAATATCGAGAAAGCTTGGTGTAATGTTGGAAACGCGCAAAATATGAAGATGAGCATGTATTTCTCTCACGCGATGTTAAAGGTCTAGTCCCACTACACGCGCGCATCCCGTAGCGGCAAGTATTCTTTGTATGAGGTTGTATGGAGCTTGGCTCACTTAAAGCGACGCAGTACGGAGATGAACAGCGCGACGCGGCCCCGTACCCACAGTCACCACCAATACAGCCCATTAACGTCTCACTGCTGGGCACAGGTCTACACTCCAATTGCACTACACTTCAAGGCAAGGCATCGACAAGGTCTGCACCCTTACGCAGTCGAAATTCCGCGGGCCCGTACGAAGCGATTTGCTTCCTCGTTTCTAATTAGAACTGCTAGGATATGGAATGCCCTTCCGGCTTCCGTTTTCCCCTCCTCTTTTAATATAGGTACCTTCAAATCAAGATTGAATAGGCATCTTCTAGGCAAGTGCGCTGCACCTTAGGCTGCATTATCACTTTAAGCAAGTCTGATTGCAGCCAAGCGCTGGCCTATATAATAAAAAAAAAAAAAACACTTGCTCCAATGCGGGTTGGCGGACTTTAACGACTATTATCATGTTAATGATAGTAACCGGGACAAATGGCTTAACGGGCTCTCAATACGTGTGAAACACCACCAAATTCCTAACTCCGGGCTAGTACTGAAAATTTCTACTTAGAAAAAACCAATACTTAATTATTGTCCGACCCGAGACTCGAACCCGGGACCTCGTCAGCCGCAGTTGAATATGCTAACCACTAGAACAACGGCCCCGTACATACTCATACTAATCATATTTGCCGCTTAGTGCCGCGCCGCCCTCTGCATCTCAAGTGGGGTTAGACCTTAAACACAATGGTATTGAAAAAACTATGAAAGCCAAGAGAGTCGCGAGTAATAAAGAGGTGGCCGATTATAAATCTAGACATAGCAGAGATATGGTAGAGACGAATGGAAACTCGATAGTATTGGATCTAAAGTTTGGAGATCACTATCTTATTGGAGTACGAACCGTACGTATACAGATTGGACTACGTACGTAGAAACCTGAAAAAGTACCCAACCTTTTTTGTATAGGAATTTGTTTTTTGGTTCCGGTTCTATAATATGATTGAAAAGCATTATTATTGCGGATGGATTCTGACGTCATAGTCAACTGTCAACTTACCGCGTGAATCGCATAAAGTAGCTTGCCGGGCATAATTATTATCTAGTTAACTAAACTAGTTCTATAAAAATTACAGACATCTCTTGAAAATATTTTTTATAGTTAATGTGTGACTTTAAGAAAAGTTTCTAAATTATTAATGATGAATCGAGTAACGCATTAAAAATTAGAATCATCAAGATTCGCTAGAAAAATATACTATCAACCGCGAACTAGAAAAATATTTTTCGTTAGAAAAATGTACTATCACGGGGCTCCGCTCTCGTGGAAATTTGTCATGATGTAAATGCGAATGCAATACAAAAAAAACCGTGCTAAAGTTCAGCGTTTGAGGTCCACTGGTTTGGGCTTCGCGTTGATTAGTAAGTGAGTGACTCAGTTCTTTTCTTTTTCGTATCATTTTCGTATCAAGATTCATTCAGGATTTTAAAACAACTTACCTAACCCTACTTGCTAACCCAATCATAATTTACTCCCATTTTTTCTTTACTATTCCATCGGATATATCTACTCGTACATATCCGAGTACTGACCGAGTGAGAAATAAGTGAATTAATGGAAGTTTCAAGTTATTCAGAGCGGAACATCACATAGGCAATATACAGGCGGCCCCTTTTACACTTGAAGTGAAATTTAATAAAAAAGAAATAGAACGGTGGGAGTAGATTTAGAAGATAATAATAATAATATTTTTATTACAAGAGTAATTATTGCTAACTACCTTTATGGCCGGTGATAGGACCCTCGGCACGCATTTCACACGTTTCTGAGGTATTTGTGTTCTAATCTGATCTAATCTAGCATGTACTGTCCCACGACTGAGCAAATGCCTCCTTCCGATGTTTTCACCTCTCCCTGTTTTGTGCCTCTAGGGGCCACTTGAACTTGGAATTTGTCTTATTCATCATGCAACCGTAGCCTCGGCCTACCACGCTGGCGTTGACGATTTTGTGGGGTCCAGAAGGAAGCAGATTTAGCCCACAAGTCATCTGGCATACGGCCCACATGACCGGCCCAGTCCCACTTGAGTGAAGCTGCTATGAGGCTAATTGCAGATAGTAGTGTTTTGAGGTATTTGTGTTATAAACAATAGGGATGATGACAACTCAATCAAATCAGTAACTCTTTATCAAACTTAAAAACCCACTTCTAGTATGGAAGTTGTATGAAATTCACAGTTGTGACATCATAAAATTACAACCCACTTTTTTTCTATAATCTATATTTTAAAGTGGTTATCAAACTTTATACTAACTGAGGATGTGAATTTTAGGTCTTTTGGAAGGCCCTCTATTTTATAATCAGTTAGAAATAATTTATTTTTTATATCGGCATTATTATATATTTATCATTATTAAATATCACTTTATTTAACCGGTGAAGGAAAACATCATGGGGAAAGCTGCATGCCCGAGAGTTTCTCATATCGTCCTGTGTGAACCAATCCGTACTCACGCTTAGTCAGGTTGAAATGATGATGATTTTATTTAAACACTACAAGTTAGCCCTTGACTGCGATCTCACCTGATGGTAAGTAACGATGCAGTCTAATAGACCTATTACACTCCGTATAGTGTAATAATATTTAGGAAAAAAGGGTCCCTAAATTGGTCCTCATTGCTGTGTAATAAGCGACGCTCTAATTAACGGCCACGCAGTGTAATAGGCCTATAAGATGGTACCGGGCTAACCTGTTAGGGGCATTGTAGTATAATGAATGTGGGTATTTTGATAATTAGTTGCTTTTGATAGTGTTCTGTCATTGGTTTGATCAGTCTGGAATAAACCGTTGTTGAGACTCGGAGTTTTATTAAAATATTTCACAGGCATGGTTAGTCATATTAAACCCATACCCCTATTCAGTTTCTTCACGACATCGTACCGGAACGCTAAATTGCTTGGCGGTAAGTACGTCTTTGCCAGTAGGGTGGTAACGTCTTTGTCTTTCCCACGGCCAACCCGGGAAAATTTAAAAAATTATAAATTCCCAAATTGACCCTGCCGGGGATCGAACCCCGGACCCCCGCACCTCTGCTCCGCAGTGCTCAACACTGCACGTTGGTGGTCAAAAATGATCTGTATGATCTGCCAATCCACACTTGGTCAGCGTGGAATATGGCCTAAACCGTTCTGAGAGGAGACTCGTGCTCAGTAGTAGTTGACCGCAATTACGTCCAAGACTTTGTAGGATAACAGGATTTTACTTATAGTAACAAACAAATTGAAAAACACATTCGTTTTGGTAATAAAACACATTTAATAATGATTGCTGATTTATTAATAAAACTATCAAATGTACAAAATGTATAAAAAAGTAGACAAAAGTATTAATTTAAATGTTTAGTATTTGAAGGTGCATTATTGTTTTTGACTAGTTGACTAGAAAGACTTTACAGATGCAATACAAAAGGGCAGGGTTCAAATGGAAAGTACAAGGTATTGTGTCGAGCAGTGTACGGCTTTTAACAGATAGTGCGATAGCAGCACTAGATATACAGAAAGCCAAAGGGTTATTAAAAGCATAATAGGCTAGTTGTAACAGGTACCCGATACGTTTGGCTAGTGAGTTGCGTTTCGGGCGTTTATCAAAATTGTATATTGTATTAATTTCAACGCAACGGTAATTTTAAATAAAACGCTGTCGTCGTAATAATCGAGCAGGTGTTTACCTTCGAGGCGTCATCATACAATTTTATTGAGAGTCCGAAACGCAGCAGATCAGACGCGCGTTTCGGGCTCCTATTACAGCTTTACAGCTAGTCCATAAGAGTTGAAATGCATGGCGCGGTTAAATTGCCGGATGGATGGGGCAGTGAAAATTATATTGTGAGTTCTGATTATACAAATGCGTGCTGCGCTACTATCGCACTGGCTCTGTTGTAACTGTTCAAGTTAATTTTAAATATGCGTTAATTGATCAATATTGTATGGATATGGTGAATAACGACGTTTTCCCTAAATGACTCTTCATACTAAAAGATAGATTTACTCACATGTTTTTTGGATATTTTAAGGGTCAAAAAAGGTCTTGCAAACAAAAAACAGTCTGCCTAGCTTATACAGAGTAAGCACACAAGCTCGAAAGGACAAAACGTAGATCTCCTCTGAAGTGGACGTTTCGCGCAGAAATTTCGAGATATCTGATTAATAATCTCTTTCACTAGGAAAGCGACACAGAGCCTCAAGAAAAAAGCCTACGTACTAAAATAATATTAAATATAGTATTTTAAAAAATAATCAAAATAGTCATCCTCCACTGATAGGAGTCCAGGGATAATTCCTTCCACTCGTAGCTTTAGAGGCTTCCCTTGGGGAGTTAATGTTGTCGTTTTTGGTTATGAACAATCTTTCTAGCCTGTCTCTGAGCTCGTCGGGGGTTATAGGCGAGATCGTGGATTCTAAATGGTCAGATTTCTCTTTATAGTAGTATTGATCGCCGTGATCATCACTATGATAGTTATAGTGTTTGGGGTCTCGGTAGTAACCTGTAACGTAAAAGAATTTGACTGGGTCGCAATTACATCTGTAAGTTTTTACGTAAATAACTACAGATGTAATTGCGGCATTAAATGTAGGAAAAGAGATCTACGGTCAGCACACGCTGGGTACATTCATAAATTAATAATGTAGTAAATAGCAATAAAAATAGAGTTCAAAGAAGGACGCAAGAGCTAATGTTGCGTTATCTCTTGCATGCAATTTTAAACATTATTTTAGTTGTTATTTCAACATAAATGAAAATTACTCGAGCGTTTTGCTGCTCAGTGTGCGCTAACCCTTAGACTCTATTGAGTGAAGGTTGCGTATATATTTTTTAATTAATTGTATTTATTTTTATTAGTCAAAGTAAGTTAATTGTAAGTTTCCGTTAGATATTAGTTTCTATAAATATCATTGTTGGCTGTTTTTTTTTATTTTAAGCTTGGTTTACCAATTTTATAATAGGATTAATAAAGGAAAAATAAAGTTATCGCAGAAATTATTAATAATTAACAAAATTAAAAAACACGACTGCCCTGCCAAAAAAATTAATCTCGTTCAATAGAATCTTATTCACATTTTTATTAAATAATATTTGTTTGTGAATCACTGGATATTGAACTATAGTGTCATATATTTTTGGAATCTACTCATTATTTTCTAGATGATGATTATATAGTTAATCTTATTTTCGATTTTTTTTTTCAATTTTGGTCTTTAATGCGGGACCATGGTCACCCCATCATTTTTTTTAAAAATTTTACTGACCCATGTCACCCGGAATAAGCTAGGGATTCTAACGATACCTCATTTATAAAAATCGGTTCAGGCGTATAGAAGTTATGCATACATACATACATACATACATACATACATACATACATACATACATACATACATACATACATACATACATACATACATACATACATACATACATACATACATACATACATACATACATACATACATACATACATACATACATACATACATACATACATGAACCCGGAAAACAATATACTCCTTTGTTCAGGCAGTCGTATAACAAAGCTTTAAAGAAACCCTGTTACTACTTTTTAAGATAAATCCATAATTATTTGGTTAATATTAACGGTTTTTTTATTAGTGAATATTATTAATATTAGATTCATATTAACACCACTTCTGTAGTTGTTGGTAGGTACTCACTAAGTGATTGATATCAAAAATTGTAAGGTTATGTATACCCAAAATATTCGGATGTAGGATTTGTTAAGCTACATCTGCATGAGGTTATGGGACCTGCGACCGGGGAAAAGATCCGAATTTCAGAAGATATTATATTACAATAATACAAAGAAGTTGAATGACCAAGTGAGTAAAATGATTTGCATAAAGCTACGGATAGGTAAATCATTGATAGTTATCTACATTATAGTTATTATGATATACTATTTTTATATAGTTTTATTGAACCATTTAGAGAGTATATTTTTCAAAAAAATACAAATATTTTTGATTCCAAGATTAGGTATAGGGTTACTAACTACATCTCAAGTATGCGGAATTGAAAAACCTAAATAAATCTCATTTGAAATCTAAGCTATGAAAAATGTATTTTCTTACTGATAGGTGTAGGACGTAGGTATATCTACAATACGGGCAACTTCTAAGACTGCTGAACGTGACGTGCTGAACATAATTCAAGACAAGACGGAACGGAAGGAATTCCGTATAAATTTTGAAACATGCCACAGAGACTAATTATGTGTGTAGCGGATTCGTGGCCAAGATGATCACGCTTTAGCATTCCAAATATCCTGCTTAATTTGACGTTTCGTATTACAGTTTCTCAAATCATACTTAATTATTGTATCTAACTTGCGTTTTGGTAGCGGGCTAATAGGGATACGTTATATTATGTTATAGTTAATTAAACCCATACCCCCTAATAAGTTTCTACACGGAATCATTGGCAGTAGGAGGGCAACTATCCACTTCTGAAGCCGGGGATCGAGTCCAGGTCCACACAATTAAGAGATCGTTAAACTTTTTGACTAGATGTTGCCCGCGACATCGTCCACATGGATTAAGATTTGTTGAGTCCTTCTCATGTTCTTCCCCGGGATAAAATCTATCTCTATAACATATTTCATCAAAATCGGTCCAACAGATAGGCCGTGAAGCGTATAGTAGACATTAAGACACAATTCGCATTTATAATATTAATATGTTTGTCGACGATTTCATACTCTTAAAATATAATTCAAATAAGTTAACTCATTATTATTCCACATCTTAATAATAATGCTACCAGCATACTTAAATTTGACAAACAACTTGGATAATTATCATTACTAGCGAATGCCCGCGAGATCGTCTGCGTGGATTGAGGCTTTTTGGTTCCCGCGATAACTTCTGAGTTTTACGGGATAAATGTGTTATTCCAGACTATTATCTATTTCTGTGCCAAATTTCATTCAGATCCGTTCAACCGTTCGGGCGTGATTGAGTAACAAACATCCATACATCCAAACTTTCGCGTTTATAATATTTATTTGATTGATAATTGATTGATTGATTTGATAAATTACCTCCTCCATTATGATAATGGTGATATCCGTTAAAATCACTCGAAGTCGACGACGTTGACGATTCAGGGCTTATATAACTTTCAAAGAAGCCCTGTTCACCGGTAAAGTTGAACCCTTTGGTTGTGAACAGCGTCACAGCAAAGAGAGCTATCTTCGCCAATAGGAAAGCCTTTTTGCTTGCCAGTAATACGAGACCAAGTAGTAAAGGCAGTAACGTGGCTATATGGAATTTGATGCCCAGCAGGAATGGAAGTAGAAAGTTGCGTGTTAGCAGGCGACCTGGAAAAAGGGTCAAAGTCTAAATCAAATTAACTACCTATTCAAATTGAGTAAAATTGTACACTTTTTGAACGTCAATAGTAGGGTATATCGTTATGGTTTATGGTGATAAATTATTAATTACTAGCTGATGCGACTTCGTTTGCGTGGATTAAGGTTTTCTGGTTCCCGTGGGAACTTTTTAATTTTCCGGGATAAAAAGCCGGTGCTATTCCTATAATCTATCTCTGTGCCAAATTGTATCCAGATCCGTTCAGCTCTTCTCCTTGTAACAAACATCCATCCAAACTTTCGCATTTATAATATTAGTACAGATAGGTAGGTACCTACAAAGCACACGGGATAAACTTGATCTACAGGTTTTACAAAAATCACGTCGTACACTGTGCCGTTGTGGTGTGATTGATGGATAAACCAACAGTTAAATTGCACTAAAAATAATATGGATGCCTGCTATTTTAGAAGTCAGACAGATTATCTTCGTAAATAGATCAGTTAGGCTTATTCGATATCATAATGCTAGTTCGGAGCATTTGCAATAGATGGCGTTCAATGACAAGTCAGGTGAAAGTCAAGGCTAGCTTCGTCGCAACTCGCAGCCTTGACTTTCAGCTGAGGAAGTGGTTCTGATGTATTACGGAAGATGGCATTATGTAGAAATTAATAGCGATCAAAGTCCAAATCTTTACTTATTAAAAGAAAAACAAATAATATTGAATCGATTGAAATAAATATTCATTACCCTGTATCAATCTTTTTTCAAATTTGGGAAAAGCTTACATATCACGCCTGTATGTTAGTTTGGGCGAACTTTTGTTGAGATTTCCGGGAGATTTAGATGCAGTTTCGCATTTCATAGCAGTTTTACAATTAAAAGCCGCTTCTAAGATATAATATATATATATATATAATATATTATAATATATATAACGATTATAGTATACCTCGCATGCTTTAATAGATGTATTTATTTAAAAGTGCAAAGCTGATATTTTTAAAAATTCTGAACGAACCGTTGCATTTTCGGTTTTTGAACTACAGAGAGCAAGTGATTTAACATGATTTACCATACTTACCACAATTTCACTAGTTTTTCACTAGTTATCTTACCTGTGGTCAATTTTCCTAGCTGATACGACCTGTCTTTTACGCGAGGGTCGATCACGAACTCCAGAATTCCATTGGCGAGCGTCGGTCCTATTCTCATCGCCAAACCTGGGTAAAGCCTCCCGAGGTCCCAGTGTAACGCGCGTTTGGAAATCAGGCCACTGGCATCCTCTATTATCGATCTGGAAATTTCAATAAAGTAAAAAACATGAAAACAATATAGAAAGGACCATTTTCATGGACGAAATAACGGCTAGAGATTAGATTAGAGATTAAGTGGTCGAAAACCTGACCAAAAGTAACTAGGGACAGTCAGCGGCTGCTCAATAGAAAATCAGATGACAAAGTGCTAGAAATCTCCTGCATCTATACTGCGTTTCCCAACTAATGAAGAATATTGAAGGTCTTTCAATACATATTCGAAAATTAATATTGGTTTTTCGCAATTCAACTTATGGTTATTTTATGAATGACATTGGTTAAAGCAAATAATTTATCATAAGGCTATAATAATAATATCTGTGTCATGACGATGGGTTGAAAAGCAGGTAGCAAGAAACTCAGTTACTCTTTTTAAAATGCATTTTGAACACTGTATTATATTATTACAACTATTTGTAGATTGAAATGGTATATAGGTAAAATTACTGAGAAGGAACCCACAAAAAATCCATCTATCGCCAAATAATTTCCAAAGTAAGATATGCTTAGGTTTTATCATTTAAAATTTGGTTTCAACTCTTCAATTTGCATCCGCAAAATAATCCGATTCATTTATGAAATACGGGGAAATAAAACTTAACTTAGAAGCTGTGATGTATCTTATGTGATTATACTTGTTTATCTAGGTTATACATTCAATATCATACGGCATGTATCGGGTACTGTAAGGTAGTTTTGCAATAAGGGGTAAATTTTACCGAAAATCCAAAGGGTCTTTATCCAGAAAACTCCCAATATCCCTGGGCAGTTTCTCATCTCGGACGAACGTGACTCCAGTTGCCAAACTGAACGAATCAGTTTCATCATAATTGTTAAGCTTGTACAACAACTCTTTGCCGAAACACACTCCCACTTCTGACCTATCAGATACACTCAAACACTCATTCAATTGCGATCCTTCTACGCTACTCCTTTTAACTTTTCCATCATTCTGCATTTGATGCTGTATTGGTATTATTTCAACAATCACTGACAAAACTATTACAGATATTAACGACAGATTACGAATCATTTTGGTCGGAATCAAAAATTTTAGCTAATAAGAGATAATTTTCATTTTTGATAACTTTTTCAAAGGCACCACTGTTTCCTTCGATTCAGGTATTACGTATACTTTACTGTAACAAAACCTGGTCTGTTTTATAGACTTTTCTTGTTATGTTCGAGTGAACTTTGCCATTGTTTCCGAGGCCAGTCACGGGGTGTTCCCACGTCTGGACTAACGTTAACAATAAGGTGAAAATTTGTAGTATAGTTTGCCATGTTGTGAGAGTGCAATTTACATGATCGATGTTACGGAAGCTTACGCAATCAGGGTACGTAAGGGAGCATTGTTTTGTCTTCTATGTTATAAATTATACGTGTAGTCCGTCTAAAGTGAGTCACTTTTATGATGGATGATGAGCACATCAACATAGATATCACACAATTATCATTTAAAGGCTATTTACCCACGCGCGTCGGAACCGAGGCAATTTATGTGTTTGCCCTCAGAGGTTGTGTATTTTTTGTTTGTTTGTTAGATGCTGAATTTATGATGCAGTTGACAAGAAGAATTATACATTGGTGCCGTTTTTCAAACGAAAGAAATGAAAGATTCAGTAATATCGGTTTGCTTTGACGTCAGTTTTATTTGCCTCTTCTGGTACCCACCGTGTGTTTCGATTTGTGTCAATAACTGCCATTTTCAAGTCCAGTCCCACTTCATTGAGGCAGCTTTTTGATCTTGGTCCATAAAGTTCTAGTAATTAATGCAAAAATGAACCAGCCTTATTTAATCGACTGGGTGTTTTTGATGTTCAGCTTTTAAAATAATTCAGTTTTGAATAACTTCATTTTAATCATTATTGGATAATATGTTATCGAGTTTCGTATTTATTTATTTACTACTTAATTATTTATTTATTTTAATTTAACAAAATAACTTTTACATAATATCATAATTAACTTCACGTCCTGAAACTCGCATGAGTTTATGTGGACGTTGCACATTCTTCCTACACAACTAAGTTATCAGAACAGTGATAATACAATATACCTAGATATAATATAAATCTACATGCTTACATATATTCAATTTAATAGGTAAGTATTTGTTAGTGTAAAATACCTCTATAGGAGCATAAGTATATTTTATTTTATTATATTTTGCATATACCTACAACATGTTTACGAGTTTGCAGTAACGATTTTCGGTTAACTATATACACCTGCTATGAATACGGATATGAAATTATTTCATCTATCCGTTTTTGTATGTTTCGTAGCTTTATAATAGAACTAGTCTGCATCGTCCATCATCATACTAATAATAAAGAAGAGTATGATATGATTCTTTGGTTTGTCCTTCAATCACGCCGCAAACGATAGAAATTTATTTTAAAAAAAGCATGTGTGTGCAATTCTTACACACGCTTTTTTGCAGAAGTTTTTTGGCAGAAGTGAAACTTCAGAAAAGTAGCCTACGAGATAATGAAATAAATATAACTTGTATTCTATTTCATTCTCTCGCAGGCTAAATCCTATATATGTTGGTCTCCTTATGGTGTCGCTTTATCGTTTATTTTTTTTAGTTTCGTTGTATTTTCAAATCACAACGATTATAAAGAAGTTTCACTTCAAAAACCTTTTTGAAACCAAGCTTTTATCGTCTGCTATATTTAATTTAGTGTGACGCCATTTTATTTTTCGTATTTTTTTCAGCAAGCCCTTTAAATTATTGATACCTCATATCATGGGGATGCCAAAAAAACTTCTAGTTCACCATCTTTGGGAGTCCACCTCATAGAATTTGTCATAAAATCACTTATCTAACCATGCATTGTCATCCAAGCTAAAACTGTATGCGAAATTTCAGCTAAATCGGTCGGGGATAACTGTTTAAAAATGCAGTTGCAAGATTTGACCTAAACAAACACAAATAAAAGTTTGTAAAAATAATCTCGACACCCAAGACTGGTAGCATAATTTCATATAATATTAGGTAGCATTTTCGAACAATCGAAAAGATCATTTCAAGAGAACCTATTAAATTGACCTATTTATTAATTCATATTTAATAAATTTATGCTCAATTTTGCTCGATTACTTCGCAGTATATTTACAGATTATGTTATGATCCTTGAATGACAAATTCGTATATAGTTTTAATGCTCAATTTTCATATTAGCTAACAAAATGAAGTTATTTTCACAAGCTCTAAAATAATAACCTTCCATTAGGAACAACGCATAGGCCTTTGATCTTGAACGCAATTGTCGAACAACCTGTGATCTCCCGACCTAACTAAATATTCATCGATGTTAAATAGATTTTTATCTTTATTTACAAACAGTTAGAGTTACAATTTGTGTGCTTCAATATTCGGCGTTAAATCTTTTGATATTTGAACAAGATGAGAAGTGAAAGTCGCCGATACATTATTTTTCTTATACGTCCGGTTTGCCTTTAGTAAAAGTTTTGTTTCAATGACGTAATGTTTTCTCGTTTTGCATTTTATGTGTCATTGTATTTACTTCGTTGACTGAATGTTTCGTTTGTAAGGCATGTTGTTTTACTAACATCTGTTGTGAGAGGTTAATAACCTTATTTAACAATATTTGAATTTTATTTGGCATTATCATTTCAAAAAATCTGTCTAGAGACTAAAGATTAAGAGTTTATATAATAGATGGTAGTGTTCTTTTCATGATACACCTAATGAAGTTTTAGTATAACTATCTCGTAATTCTTTAATGATTTCCCATATCTCAAGTTACAATACCAAGTTTGGTAACAGATGATAATTTTCATTAAAATTTGCATTTAAAATGTTTTTTCTTAAATCTCAGGTCTGGATTACATCATTAACTTTCCATACTAAAAAACATTTCCAAAATCACAATCGTGTTTTCGTGCCGCCTTGATATTACTTGACCTCATGTGCACATTAGTCATTCCACTTTCACCGCTGTCGCCGGAGGGTTGATGTCTTTTGGAATCTCTTCTGTTTTATGCAACCTCCCCCCTTTTATTACACAAATTATAAAGAACATCGTTTTACTCTCCACAAACTACGTTTTAGTCATTAATACTTCTTATATTAATAATATTAATGCCTAAAATCGATTGATACCAATTTCATACATGGCAGTATATCGCCAGCTCGTTGGTTTTACCAACTTTTTTGCTTGTCGCAAATTTATCGTAATCTCTTTTCCTGTAACGATAAGGGTGATTATCGTTATGTTTTCGTATTTGTTACCATCATTTCACGTTACAGCTTGTATGTAGAAATAATTTTTCCTTCCTTAGCACACGTACTGCTTGGTAATAAGACTGATTTTAGATTGTCATATGTTTATGGTTTTTAATGTTTACTTTAAAGGAAAAGCGGACGGATGCAAGCCGGATACAGGGAAGCATGTGAAGAGAAACTTTTGAAATTATTAGGTAAAGGAAGCCCTGAGCGCCTGTGTGACACAAATACTTATGACGTGACATTACGTGACACTGTCTTACTACATGATGACGTCACGTTTTATTTGCAATGACCTGTATTGTGTCAGAACTTTCTTTTTTTTTAAATTTTTTATGACTTAAGCAACATTATGAATCAAGGGCTTTTGTAAATTGCGGTGCGAAAAGTCCTTACAGTTTTTCTTCTTCTATAACTTCATAATAAGAATAAGAGGCCCTAAAATATTAATAGTATTCTGTGGGCTAGAGCTCCTTTGCACGCGAGTTTAAATCGAACGCTATAATATTAGATATGAGCATTGAGTAATATCTGTTATTAGATGAAACCCGCGATTTCGTCCGCATGATTTAAGATTTTCTAAGAACTCTTTAATTTTCCGGGATAAAAAGTACCTATCCTATGTCCTTTCGCAGGATACAACTTAGCTCAGTGCCAAATTTCATCAAAATCGGTTGAACAGATGGGCCGTGAAAGCGTAGCAGACAGACACACTTTCGCATTTATAATATTAGTATGGATTTAGGCTAAACGATGAACTTATTTTGTGGTCGGTCAAGTTAAGGCTGATCTCATAATAACTTATACGTTGATAAAATATACAACTGTAGATCTAAACGAAATTCGTCCCGAAGACAACTTGACGTAGGTCATAGGACTCATTGTCACCCACATATGCCTCTTTCAAAAGTAGCGTACCATTGATTGACCTAGTATCCGGTCGATGACAGCCACCCTCCGGAACCCATATCCGGGTAGGTCCCAGTTTCCACTGGTACAACTGATTAGCTCAACCGTTGAACTAGTGGGAATTTTGTATACCTGTAGTTCAACTGTGGGACGAGTGGCTATCGATATCAGTCGATTGCGATTGGTCGGTAACTGGATGGGTGACCAAATTTGGTAGTTCGAATTTGGCCTTTTCGTTTCCTCCGTGCCTCGGAGAGCACGTTAAAGCGTTGGTTCCGGTATCATCTGATAATAATTGCAAGAAACCTAAGAGTTGAAATAGTACTCTTAGTCGAGTTGTATGCGGAAGGACCTGGGAATCCACCGCATTGTCATCACAAGAAAACCCCTGCTATTATGTGATTAATGGAAAATGGTCACGAACCTCAGCAATAAGGGAATCGTGGAACCAGCTTCCATCTTCTCTGTTCCCTCATGATTATAATATGATGACTCTTCAAAGAGCGGATAAACAAATATCTCAAAAACCAGCGACGCATTGGCGGTTCTTCTGGTGCTGTTCACGGGCGGCGGTAATCACTTACCATCAGGTGACTCGCCTGCTCGTTTGCTCGCTATACATATAAAAAAAAATAGGAATACAACGCAGAGAGAGTTCAATTGCATATAAAGAAACGGTAGCATGCTGATATTTTTACATTTTACAGGTGGAAACCGATAGTAAGAAAAGCTTATTACACTATAAATAAGTAATTCCTATCAACATAAATAAATAAAATTATTTATTTCGGTTAGAAACCCATTATACAAAATACACAATAATATAGTGACAAGTACATGAAGACAAAAATTTGTTCTAAAAATTAAAACGTTATATTGCTGTGACAAAAACCCGTTACTTCCACTAAGAGACTTGCGCAATCAATCATATTTTGTAATAATTCGCACTTGATGATGTTAATATATTCCTTTCACCAAACTGTTGGATTCGACTCGGACAGTCATACATTCAGCAAATTTATGGTGGCAATTAAGTTACGGTGGTCAACTTATGATGAGGCGTTGTTTGACAACTTGCGCAGGAGTGGATGCTCTGTTCTTATGGGTGGGAGGTACTGGGCTCGATCCCTGGAAGGATCAAATTGGGAATTTGTGTTTTCTCTGGTCTGGTCTGGGAGGCTTCGGTTAGTTACCACCCTACCGGCAGACGTGTCGTCAAGCGATTTAGCGTTCCGGTACGATGCCGTATAGAAACTAAATAATCAAACCCATACCATACCCATTCCAGAAGCAATTTTTATATTTTTTTCTTTATTTTAAGTTTTGGTTTACCGTGGATCCGCCGCGGCCCTACTGCCCACCGAAACTGCAGCCACAGGAAGTTCAGTCTCACTCCATGGTAAAACTCGACAGGTGGTATTCATAATCCTCATAAAAATCATAAATAACAGGTTCCATGTCGACGGCATGAGATTCTTAAGGCACTTTCATATTAATTACGCAACTACATAGGTATATAATACACATCCGCATAGAAACTCGTGGCAATTGTAAATATGTAGGTAACGCGCGATTCATTCATAATAATATATTTGAATGAATGATTACGTATAACTAGGTGCTAAGTAAATAACTGTTACTTTGCATCTATATTAGTATTATAAATTCGAAATTGTGTCTGTCTGTCTATCTGCTGCGCTTTAACGGCTCAACTTTTCAATCGATATTAATGAAATTTGGTATAGAGATAGGTTATATCGTGGGGAAGAACATAATGCTACTTTTATCCCGGAAAACTCACCGAGAGATCCCGCGGGAATAAGAAAACTTAATCCACGAAAACGAAGTTGCGGTAATAATCTAGTTATTTCATCCTCACCACTTGGATGCTTGGTCTTCTTCCACCTCCCATTATTCCATGTCATTTCTGCCGCGTACCTGCAAATTATGGAACCAGCTTCCATCTTCTGTGTTCCCTCATGATTATAATATTTCTTCTGGTGCTGCAAATGTTCATGGGCGGCGGTAATCACATACCATCAGGTGACGCGCCTGCTCGTTCGCTCGCTATATAGTTGTAAATAAAAAAAAAAAATAACGATTGGGTTTTTTGTCTCTCATGTTAACCTTCGCGTTAAATCACTCGAAAACTTTTTCCCCGATTATAAAGGTAACTTATGTCCATTTCCAGGATACTAACCATCACTTTACCAAATTTCACCAAAATTGGGTAAACAGACGTGAAAGCGTATCAGATAGAGGATCTTATCAATACAGATTCTTCCCGGCTCTTCTCAGTAGAACTGCTTTCTGAACCGGTGGTAGAGTCAAAACATGACGTCACATAAGAGATACTTGTATGTCCTACATCTTCTTCTTCTTGTTGATGCGGCTTTGCAGGGCTCTGTAGCGAGGCCCAGTATCACTTTGACCGTTACCGATCTATTGTGATCGCCACTATCTAAAGTTCCTGACCAATGCTGCTTGCTGCTAGAAACAGCAGCAGCTTTTTGGCCGGGATGTTCTTAGCCTCCTCAGGGTCTACAGAGTGTTTCCCTAAGAGGAGGTTACGTTTGTGCATTAGAGCCGGGCAGTAGCAGATAAGGTGCAAAGGCGTTTCCTCAGCCCCAGAGCAGAGCCTGCACGCATCTGTTTCTCGGAGCTTTAGGTTGTACATATGTCTGTTCAACCCACAATGCTCCGTCAGTGCCCGCGCTAGTATGCACAAATTTTTCCTACTAAGCGCTAGTGCCGCTGCGGCGGCCTTCTTATTGAAGGATTTCACTAGCGCTTTGGAGTGTTTCATTCCTGGAAGATCTCGCCAGCGAATCAATGTTTCATAATAACAATAGGTCAACAGGGTAAGGTTGGCTAGGCTCCTAGGTATGCCGCACACAGGTTCTGGACCAGTTTGCCGCTCCCTAGCTCCTAGCTTTGCGAGTTCGTCGGCACTTTCGTTGCCGTCAATACCCGCATGCCCCGGGACCCAGCGAAGGATCACCTTATTTGCGTTGGCTAAGGTGTTCAGTAGTTGCCAGCAGTTTTCAACCAGCCTCGAGTTGAAAATCACTGAGGATAGGGCTGAAAGAGCTGCTTGGCTATCCGAGTGGATATAAATAGTTTTGTTGATAGTGTTGCTTTCCAGTAGGGTTTCCACGCATTCAATTATGGCATACACCTCTGCTTGGAATATTGAGGCATATTTCCCAAGGTTCCGGTGCAGTCGCACCTTGGGTCGCTCTCCATAGATTCCACAGCCCACTTCACTGCCTGACTTGGATCCATCGGTATACTATTTTTGGCTGCCCTGTTTCCAAGTCATTTGGTTTTTCAACCATTTATCCCTTTCAGGAATTTCCACAGAGTAGTTTCTCTGGAAGTGATATTTTGGGATCATGCTATCTGACGGCATCCCCAAAATTGGTATCTCAAGCACTGAGTCATGTAGAGATCTCATTGCTTGTGATAGCCAGTACACCTCTCTCTGGCTGACGATCCTGTACATACTAGCCTTCGCCTCCTTTTCCAAATAGATGTGAAGGGGAGGTAGGTTCAGTAATGCATCCAGGGCAGCTCCCGGAGAGGTGCTCATGGCTCCTGTGATAAGCATACCAGCAGTTCTTTGTATGCTGCTTAGCTTGCTTTGTATGGTCTTCTGGGTCGTTTTTCTACTCCAGACCACGGAGGCGTACGAAAGCGTCGGCCTCACTATGGCGGTGTATAGCCAGAGGGCTATTTTGGGGCTGATTCCCCATCTAGTCCCCGCTAGCCGACTACAAATACCTAGGGCTTGTTTAGCCTTACTGGTAATACCTTTCACATGAGGGTTCCATGTTAGTTTTTGGTCTAGAGTCACCCCTAGATATTTAAACTCAGATGAGAAGGGTATTTCTATACCATTCAACCGGGGCGGCACGAGCTTGTCGAGCTTGCGCTTTTTGGTGAATGGAATCAATACGGTCTTACCCGCATTAACGTTCAACTCGTTTTCTTTGCACCATTTTTCAATGGTGCAGAGTGCCTTCTGCATGAGGTACGAAATGGTACCTTGGCAGTCGCCTCTCACAGTGATTACCAGGTCATCTGCGTAGCCCTGGGCATCAAAGCGAAGGTCAGCCAGCCTGCTAAGAAGTTCATCGACTGCGAGGGTCCACAAGAGAGGCGAAAGAACTCCCCCCTGAGGACACCCCCTAGTCGTAAGCACTTCTGACGAGGAGTTGTTTAGCTCAATTATGGCTATGCGGTTCGAGAGCATCGCTTCTACCCATCTTACAGTGGTATGATCTGCAAGTTTCCTTGCTAGGCCTTCCACTATTGTACGGATGGGAGTATTATCGAAAGCGCCCTCAATATCAAGGAATGCCGAGAGGGCAATTTCCTTATCTTCCAGTGCCTTTTCAACCTTATCGACAAGGTTTAGCAGGGCAGTTTCAGTAGATCGACCTCTGCGGTAGGCATGCTGGGTGCTATGGATGGGTCTCTGAATGAGAAGCACATCCCTGATATACCTATCCAGCACTTTTTCCATCGTCTTTAGCAGGAACGAGGAAAGGCTGATGGGTCTGAAGGCTTTTGGCAAAGCATAGTCCTTCTTCCCTGCTTTAGGTATAAAAATGACTTTTACTTTAGTCCAAAGTTCTGGTATGTAACCCCAGGCATAGCTCGTCCTGAAGATTCTTACCAGATGCGGAGTTAACAGCGCTGCTCCTCTCTGTAACAGGAGAGGCCCAACACCGTCAGCTCCGCACGCTTTATTTGGCTTGAAGGAGCTTATTGCCCAGTTTACTGCCCCGGGTCTGAAGACTATGGCGGCTCTCCTCCAATCCTCTGGATGAGGCTTGCGAGGTGTGCACACCGGGGATTCGTTTGCATTGCAAACTACCCCGCCGGGAAAGTGTGTTAGCGCTAATAGCTCCAGCGTCTCCCTCTCGTTAGTAGTGAAGGAACCATCTGGCCTTTTGAGAAGCCCGAGTTGATTAGGTTTGGCTTTAGCGAGCACCCTGTGGAGTCTCGCACTTTGAGGAAGATTATTTATTTCCTCGCAGAACCTCCTCCACGATGCCCTTTTCGCCTTCCTAATTTCTTTACTGTATTCAGTAAGGGCCCTTCTATACACCTCCCATTCCTTGGTCTTTTTGGCCCTATTGAATAGTTTCCGTGTTTAATCTCTCAAGCGTTTAAGCTTTGAGCTCCACCACGGTACTTTATGCTTCGAAGTCCTGGTTTTGGGGGTTTTGGTTTTGTTTGTGTCCTACATGAAACAAACAAATTGACTATAATAGTAGGTACGTAGATGGACGGCGGAACCGCTCAACAGGTAACAGCAAATAAATCGTTAGTAAAATAAATAGCTTAGTAAAACGTAGTGTTTATCGTTTTAATAAGGTAAGTTCAGTTATATACAACATGATTAAAATTTTACTTTTTATTGAATGACCCACAGAATGTCAGATTATCATGAAATTCACATAAGTTTTGCGAAAAAAATGCCCAAAATGTATGCGAAAGTGTGTTTGTTTGTTGGTTTTTTGCATGGTACCTGGAGTGACATAGGCTTGTTCTCATCAAAGAGTTCCCAACGGAAATAAAAAATCTTATCCCAGGCGGACGAAGCCACGGGCATCAGCTAGTTGCCCAATAAGTTTACGAAAATTATTACGCTATTTAGAGTTATAAAGGCGAATTACATAAAAAAAACGTTCTGGAAATGTACAACAGTTCACATACGATAACCATGAATATGCAATACTTGTGCATGGGTCTAGCGTGAATATAGTACTTCAAAATCCACCGATAAGGTCTAGCCCCACTACAGATGGAGCTGGGTCTACTAATTATGCAATGCGGCACGGAGATGCACTGCGACATAATTTTACAAAGAATATCCGCTACGAGCCGTGCCTTATTAGTGGGGCTAGACCTTAACTCTGCAAAATAAAACGAGAAAGTTATGTGTATATTACGGTACATACAAATGTGCACAAAATGTCAGAAGTACATACATTATTTACAATTATTAATTGTTTGGTTACACGTTATTTACGTGCTAAGTAATCGTGTTTGACTCACGATTGTCTTGTAAACGTTAAAATGTCTGATCGTGAGCGATTATGCTGATTAATTATAAGGTATTATGAAATTATTAATATAATAATTATTGGGTTTTTCACGAATATGTCAAGTTGACTCCAATATTCATATAATTAAGTATTCGCTTTCATCTAAGAAATAAACCGACTTCAAAACTATGCCTATGAATTTGAAATTTTGATTTTCTCTAAATGCGCGAATCAATTTCGATAAAATTTATTTGGGGCCACCTCTAAAGCATGATCTACCAAAAAAAAACAGAATCATCAAAATTGATTCACAATTGGCGGAATGATCGCGTTTCATACATACAATAAAAATATACACTCGAATTGAGAAACTCCTCCTTCAAAAGAGAAATGACGTGTAGAATGACATAGGATACTTTTTATCCCGGAAAGTTTAGGAGTTCCCGCGAGAATTAAACAAAGTTAAACCACGCAAACAACGTCACGGGCATCAGCTCATAATTGTTTAATTTTTTTTATTTATGTATTTAGATAACATACCCGAAGAGACGTTATAGTTGCCTAATGCGTCTTCCCGGGTTACAGAATTGAACTGACAATAAATAGAAACTCAATATACCTACTAGCTTACAATTTATTAACAAAATACACAAAAGAAAATGTGGTGCATAGATAACAAAAACAATGTCATTCCAATAAGACTACTCTATAAATTGACTAAAATAGTAATAATATTATGGTTATCCATTTTCCAATAACTTTTTTATCCCTTATTAATATGATAAAAAGCTCCACTTCCTACGGACGATTAATTTAATCTATTACAATATATCTCCATTAATATTAGTAGGTCACTATGGTAGAGCGGATCTTGGCTTAGCGGTCCAGTCATTTGCGGCATCTTACGGTTGTTGCTCGAAGGTATGAATTATCTCGAGCTAAGAAGTGGCAGGGTAATACGCTCCTAGTTAGTTAGTAACACTATAATAATATGTTCATAGATAAGTAATTTATTTGCCCATGAAAACAAACTATATTTCTATATTAATATTATAAATTATGCGAAAGTTTAGATGGATGGATGAATGGATGTTTGTTACTCATTCACGCCAAAACGGATGAACGGATCTGGATGAAATTTGGCACAGAGATTATAATCTGGAATAGCACATAGGCAGTGGCGTGCACAGGTTTTGAAGGTAGGGTAGAAATTAGTTAGTCAGAATACCTATTTACTGGCTGTTTCGATGAAAAATGAGCATTGATGTATTTTATGGGTAATATCATTTGGGTAAGCAGTACTTTTATGCCTTTATGAACTGTACGCCACTGCACATAGGCTACTTTTTATGCCGGATAATTCAAGAGTTCCCGCGGGAACCAAAAAAATCCTCAATCTACGCGGACGAAGACGCGGGCATCAGCTAGTTTACAATGTTTGCAATGTTACAGAAGTAAGTAATTCTACTCTTCTCAAATAAAGACTTTTCTTTCTAAACCATATAAATTACTTACCAATTTGCTGAAAACGGTGATAGCTTAGTGATTTAGACGCCCGGAAACCTATTCGGGTGGTCGCGGTTTAGATCCCCGTTCCATACTACAACGAATTAGAGCTTAGACCCACCACGCTGTTCCAATGCGGGTTGGCGGGCTTTAACGACTATTATCATGTTAGGGATAATAACCGGGACCGACGGCTTAACGTGCTCTCTGAGGCTTAACGTGCTCTCTGAGGACGAAACACCGCCAACTTCCTAACTCCGGGCTAGAAATTCCCCGTTATATAATATTAAACCCATATCAGTAATCGATTTCTGCACGGATTCGTATCAGGTAGAGTGGTAATTAGCCACGGCCGAAGCCTCTCCGATTCGACAGGGTCATCAAAAAATATCACTTGCTTCAGATGGTGAAGGAAAACATCATGTGGAAACTTGTATGCCACATCAGCGGAGCGGATCTGTGACTGTGACAATGTACCTACTGACGATATAAAAAGGGTCATGGGAATTGGCTAGATTAGGAAGGATGAGGTTTGGGCTTGGTAGCTTGTATGCAGAGCGTAGGGTATTTACTGAGGCATTGATCCCAAATACATTTGAGACATCAAGGAGTATGTTAGTTTTTAAGAAGGTTAAGTTTAAAATGTGTACATTATTAGAATTATTATATGAATTATCAGCTGATGCCCGCGACTTCATCCGCGTGTTTTTTTGTATGAGAAAATTTTCTTTTATTTTATTTTTTCGTCAATCTTCCAATGTTTTTAATAGTTATTCTGCTAGTCGGGACGGAGACAAATACAACAAATCAAAAACCATGAAAATCGGTCCAGTCGTTCTAGAGTTATAAATGTTCGAACAAACCTGACTTTGTTTTATATATTAAAGAAGTGTTTATTTATTTTATTATATTATTTGTATCTGATACCTGCGACGTCGTCCGCGTGGATTTACCTAGATCTAAAATCCCTTGAAAGCTCGATGTATTAACAAAGGACATGACCAGTAATTGCCCTCCGATTCGGGACAATGCACAGGATTTCCGTTTTTACAGTAAGGTTTAAAAATTCAAAACGAAATTATTATGGATTTATTCCAAATAAGGTCAGGGTTCAAATGACAAAAAAAACAGTACGTTTATTGTTTAAATCTTGAGCGTCCGCTTTCCTCTTTAAGCACTACTCCATTTTGACGTTCCATTATATCCATGCCTTTTTTTTTTTTTTTTTTTAACGCTGGGAAATGCGTTTAGGCATCCCTCTCGGAGGCAGGCAGTGTGAAACTGCGGTGCTTCCGAGAGGGTATGTGGGACTCACTAGCACTCCAGAATACCCACTAAAACCCAGCGGCGCTCCTGCGCATCGCCTTAAGGCTGGGTTACGGGAACACTTGCGCAATCATCCGCGAGTTATATCCATGCCTAATAATAATCTTGTAACCCTACATGAATACCATTTAAGTACCCTAGTCATTGTATTATGAATGATTTATTTTTGATCAATTAAATAGTAATGAAACAAAAATGTATATGTTTATTTAATTTATTTGAACGAACTGAATATTTGAACGAAAATGAATATACATACTTTATATGCACACAAGAAACATATGAATACAAAAGATACCGAAAAAGGTGCCACAAAAGGCCATAATTAATCAGATTCGTCCATACTACTATTTTCACTGTCGTCACTGCTATCATCACATACATTAATAATTATATGTTCGTTTTCTATAATATTATCTATTTTCACATCTCTTTCATAATCTTCCCTTATTAATTTAACAGTTCTATTCACAACCTTTTCCCAGTCTCCTTTAGTCACATGTTCACAAGCTTCTTCTAATAATTTTAGCATTTTTTTGTGGTAAATGGGGGTTCTGTATTGTGTCTTGCAGCATATCCCTTAATTTGAGCCCACACCAACTCAATCGCATTATACTCACAATGGTAAGGCGGTAACCGTATAACTCTGTGCCCATGTTCTAATGCTATTTCGTCAATGACGTATCGGATCTTGGTTGGTTTGTTTTCTTTTAAAAGACGTACTAATTCCGCTTTTAACATATTCATGTTTGCATCTACGCCATTTTTACGAAGCCATGCGACGATATCAGCTTTCTTTTGGGATTGGGCAGGTGGCTTGTCAATTTGCATCGAGTGGTATGGGGCGTTGTCCATAATTATAATAGATGGTTCAGGGAGGCTACACAACATTGAGGTAAACCATTCAGTAAACTTTTCTCCATTCATGTCTTCATGATAGTCTCCAGTGGTTTTTGACGCAAAAGCCATGAGAGAACCTTCGACAAACCCGTTGATGGTTCCGGCGTGACAAATTATAAGTCGCGATCCTTTTCCTACAGGAACTTTGGAAGTAGATGCTGCTGTGTCATCGTTCCAAGAACGGCCTACAGTATGGTTAGCATTAAGCCATGTTTCATCCAAGAACACAACATTTTGCCAATTTTTGATTTCTTTCACTTGCCGTAAAAAAGTATACCTTGCCATCGCTATATCAAATCTTTCCATCAATATTTTGCGTTTGTTACATTTTTTGTATCGAAATCCAATGGTCTTCAAAATCTTCGTTAAAGAACTTTCCCCACCGAAGAATAATCCAGCTTCCTTCAGTGAATGCACCAACTTTTTTCTTGTTGGATACTCCTTCTGTAAATAGTAGCCGTAAACATGTCTTCGGATAGCATCGGCATCAAAGCTATCGATGCCTACGACTGGTTTTGCTCGTTTTCTCTTTTTTGGTGTGTGAAGTTTATTTTCTTCTGTGCCAGTCTCGCCATATTTTTTTTTAGTTATCCGTCTAACAGTTCGTTGTCCAATATTAAGCGCATCAGCTACGCGTTCAACCACTGACGTTATAGGTAAAATTGGCCCTCCATTTTGAGCTTCACGATCGAAATAGTTACGAAGGCGTATTACGAACTCACGTGTCTGACTATTTAGAACAGTTCTCTGCGTACGTTCGGTCATATCGACGAAATCCACAACAAAGGGCTTGAACAGAGTCCAAATTAACGAGCAAGGGTCAACAGTAATGCAGTATCAATATTTGAAATCCAAAGCCAGGTCAAAACTATATCACAATCGCATTGCACTGACAGTTTATACTTTTCGAAGCAACGTCAATTCGAAACTGCTTTGTTTTGCATTGAGCATTGACGCGAGTTTGCCGGAGGTAGTAGTTGTGCTAGCCAGCGATCCTATGTGACGATCGTATTAGATTCCATTTTTAAAAATTTATTGATATTTTTTTGCGATTTCAGAGGTTTGTCCACATAGTGAAAATTGTTCATATTCACAAGTACATTCACCCCTTAAATGGTGCAAACTGATTTTTCTACACTTGTATACATTTAAGAAATCAATTTAATAAATAAATTTTGAGTCCTAAACCTAAAACTACATTCGATAAAATTTATGAATCTCTGCACATCACTATCGTCAATAAAGTAATACAATTATTTCCTTCAAAGTCGTTATCAATTAATACGGAACTTCATGAGAAACTACATTCGATAAAATTTATGAATCTCTGCACATCACTATCGTCAATAAAGTAATACAATTATTTCCTTCAAAGTCGTTATCAATTAATACGGAACTTCATGAGCGGACAAACGTCAAACCGGCCATCATAGCGTGCCGCTAGTTTAATCATCATACTTAAAAACATTTTCTAGACTCACCACAATAACTAGCGCCATCTAGTGTGGGAAAGCAGTTTTTGGTGAAACTTTTTTTATTTATTTTCTCAGTTTTCAGAGCCTTCAGACTCCTGAAATTTTTTTATTTGAAAACTATAAAATATAACAATTACAATAATAAAGAAATAAAACTTGAAAATATTTTTTAGACTCGCTCAACACAATAAATAGCGCCATCTAGTGTGGGAAAGCAGTCTTTTGGTGAAACTTTTTTTGTTCATTTTCGCAGTTTTCCGAGCCTTCAGACTCGTGAATTTTTTTTATCTGAAAACAGTGAAATATTAAAATTACAATAATAAAGAAATCATTGCTGAACATTGATTTTTGACACCTAGGCAAGCTGCCATAGTTCCACCGGTCAAGTCCTTTACTAAGTTATTTATTAAGTTCGAACAAACCCGACTTTGTTTTATATATTAGGAAGGTAGAAAAATAAATAGTTTTATTTATTTATTTTATTAGAGAAGGTTTAAGTTTATCAAAAGCAGGCTGATATATATGATGATGTATTAGTAGCAGAGAGAGAGAGCTCAAAATAAATGACAATGCAAAAAAATATCAAAGTCGTGATGATTTATAGCTTGACTACATCAATTATGAAAATGAAGGTGAAATCGAGAAAAAGTCGCGGCGATTTTTTTTAACAGTTAATTTTCTTACGAGTGAAAACAAAACTGCATTACCGCATGATACAGACTCATTGAGTGATGCTAATTGTGCTATATTCATAGGCGAGAAATCATACGAGAGTAAATATTTGAATCCTAGTAGATGCCCGCGACTTCGTCCACGTGGAATAATTTTTCCCACGGAAACTCCTTAATTTTCCGGGATTAAACCTAGCCTGTGTCACTGTCCAGGTCTTTGACTATACCAATACAAAAAAAAAAAACACGTCGATCCGTTGTTCCTTTGAGGCGTAAGTGACGAACATACTAACAAACCAACAAACTAACAAACAAACACACTTTCGCCTTTATAATATTAGTATGTTAATAAATAATGTGCATTAACATGATTGAAATAAATAATAAAATATTGATAGTCAAATTATTAGGTTTTAAATATAGAAAAAATTATCACTATAATTATTTTTTTGAAAAAAAAAAAAAAAAAATGTAGTCTAAAATATACAGAACAAGATCTGATCGCCCCTGCTCGCAGTCTTTTCATAAATACCTACTCCTAGAGTGATTTTTAAAACCTGAAGCCAGAAGCTCACAAAGGAGATCCTGAATTAAGCGGGCCTATACGAGACCGAGTGGAGCGAACGGCGGAGGTAGCGAGCGAAGCGAGCCGGCGAACTCCGTAGTGAAACTACTTAATGAAATCTGCAACTCAGACTCCGACTATGAATAGATTCCTAATCAATTTCTACGATACATCGTTGGTAAGTGAAAATTGTTCGCATCTATAGACCAGAAAGTAATTGGCATTAGTCACATGCTTGTCACGGTATAGTTTTTGACTTTGTCAAAGTAACCGAGCTTTCTTTAAAAAAATAGATGTTGCGCGGACACGAACATCTTAATGCCTCTTTCTGCACCATCTGGCACTTCCTACTACTGTACTAAAGTGCTTTTAATAAGTTTAAGCCAAAAATATATTGTGACATTTCATTATGATTATATTTAGCTTTGGCCGACATCTCTCAAGCCAGTTATATGGAGTCAAATATTTGGAAAAATATACACCATACTCGCAAGATGGTCTGGCTTACTCATTGTGCGAATTAATAAGTGCTAGATCTTAGGTCACCTGTCGCGTGTATCAAATTTGGGACACGACTATTATAAATTTAGTGTTCGATGACTATAAGCCCAGAGTCAAATATAAACGCTGCAGAAAGTTTTTCCAGTCTTTACTAATGGTTGTCCACTCCAATTTAAACTCACAAGAGATTTAGGCTTAAATCTAAGATCTAAATAGGTGTTATACCACCAAAAAGAGCTGCGAGAATGCATAGCGAATGATAAAAATGGAATAAATACTCACCATCCTGGCTCTAGAAGCATTTCTAATGCCCATTTGTGTCCATACATATAATATTTGTGGTAAACATCACTGAAAACTACTTTGCTACAGTAACTTCTACCATCAGGAACCAGGGGACTTATTATGGCAAAATAATTGATATAATGTAACGTTTGACATCAAGACTGATTGGTTAATGCTCTTTTGCTAATGGTCAAGGCTCATTGTCGCATCAAGAATACCTATAATTATTCATCCAATCATAACAATTGAGACTGGATAAATTGTTGGTGCAGCTTTAACTGAATGACCTATTCAGTTAAAGCTACAAGTAATTAGTAAACCATGACTTAGCTAAAAAGCTTAGTCAAATTCAGTATAGAACAGCTCTTTAAATGATGTGTCAGCATAAAGAAGGTTAACTTGCAGCAAACCTTAAAAAATAACCTGAATGGACCTAGGCCTTAAGACACTATCTACTCGTCGTTTCAATCAATGCACGTTCACTACCGAATATGTGTGCAAGGGTCTCCTCAAAGTATAGTTTAGTATGTAAAACTTTATGATATAAGCTCCGAATTATTAATGTTACTTACTGTACAATACTCAATAATGTGTCAATAATAATTTCTTTGGCGTCCAACAAACTGCATATAAATGCATCAATGCATCCCTCTTAGCTGCACCCAGTGTACCGTGAAACTAAACGCATATAAACGCTAACTCTGTTCCAGTTTAGAGCACTGTGCCCAATCCACCACGAACGTGCGAACGACAACAAAATGGTGCCAAATTACCTCCTCGTGCTGACCTTGGCAGTGGCCGTGAGCGCCCGAACTGCGACCACAAACCAGAACAAAGTTGAAGCGAGGAGTTCAGAGGACACTGTTGTTGGAGACCTTAAAATTGCGTATGAAACATACAAGGACTGCAGCGGCAGCGATATCGCCAACTGCCTGAAAGTCAAACTGGCCAAAGCGTTGAACAGGATATCAAAGAGCGAGGAAATCTCAATCCTGAGCGGTGTGACGATAACCAAAAACAAAGATGCAGTCCAAAATGTGGAAGTTGAAGAAGCGATTCCGAGAGGTCTTGATGAGAGCTCACTGGACAACCTTATCTTGGACAAAATCGTTGGATTCATGCAATCTCATACCATCCAGGTAATTCATGATGACTTTTTCTTAAATAGGCTATAGTTAATTAAGTCAACAATCAAACATAATAATATTTGGAACGATATTATTCTAGAAATAGATATTATGTTTAAAGTGGTTAGAAGTGGTACTGACTCGAACTTTAATAATAATTACTTCGGTACATTATATTTAAAGAGAAGAAAATTTGAGCATAATATAATAATATGACACATGGTTCGACCTTTTAGATGCAATCTGTTATTGGTGTTCACGCTAGTTGCAACTTTATAGTGAGAGATGTATGTGGATCACTTTATTCTTAAAACTCAAACACAATGTAGCTTAGATGGCTACTATACACGAGAGTAAAGCTGAGCTAAGCGATGAAAACGCATCGATGCTTGGGATGGAACGATAACCTTAGGGCCAGAGCAAACAGGCGCAGTAAAGATTAGTAGAAGCCTTTTTGATAACTACTTAAACTCAGCTTTATATACTTTGATGATGATACATGATGATGATTATTGAAACCAAACACGGCCGCTGTTGCGCTTGGGTGCACCAGGGTAGTTGCATGTTTTCGCCCCTTGACGCTGCAGCTCGGATCTGCTGGTATGCTTTGAGCCTTAAGGCTATTATAGCAATAAAGAGTTTCACTTGTATCAAAGATAAGAGACAACTTCCAGAAAACATTAGATAGTTCTACAAATTTGAAATTATGGACCTCCTTCGCCATGTTTGGTGTGAACTTGTCGATCTCGGTTTCTCTACTGGTTTAATTACTATTTCCATCTATATCTGGCATGACAACTCATGACAAGTTTTCTAAAACACACGTTTTCATCTTACTGTACCTATTTAATATAACAGTCTCGTTGGTCTAGTGGTTAGCATGTTCTACTTTGGCCTACGAGGGCCCAGATTCGAGTCCCGGGTACCGATTTGATAAAGTTTCGACATTCAAGTATTTTCCAAAAAAATATTTTTTTCTCTCTCGGGAGTTTTTAAACCGGAATCCACGCGGACAAAGTCGGTAATATTATAACTATTATACGAAGTAGGGTCCAAAATAGAAACGGAACAGGAAGGGACGTTTTAGGGTTTAGGGTCGTAATATTTGTAGCCTTTTGTTGTAAGACAGGCTGGCTTCCTATGTCTTATAATATGTAGAAAAGGCTGGAAATGTTAAGGAGGTAAGAAAATATTTGACAGCTTGACCTTTCACCTTTGACTTGAACTTTACTGCGGACTCAAACTAAACGTAAGAGCAACCTTATAGCCAAAGCTTTACAATTGCGATCATTGAAAAAATATTTTTAAAAGAGCCCAAATCTCTTTTTCTAATATTTATCAACATTCTATCAAAACTATTTTCGTCCATCAACGTCGCTAATTAGGACCAGTTTTGACTTATAGCGACTATAATTTGAATGAATATTTGTCTTGTTCGGGATCAATTTCTTTAAGTTTTACGACCTTCCTGGTACAGTGTTGAGTACTGTTGTCTTAACGTGGGAGGTTCCGGGTTCAATTTCCGCCAGGGTCAATATGGGAAATCATAATTTGTGAACTTTCTCTGGTCTGGTTAGTTGAGAGGCTTCGGCAGTGGCAATTTACCACCCTACCGGCAACGACATACCGCCAAGCGATTTAGCGCTCCGGTACGATGCCGAGTGGAAACCGACTAGGGGTATGGGTTTAATATAACTGCCATACCCCTAACAGGTTAGCCCACTACCATATTAGACTGTATCATTACTTACCACCAGGTGAGACCGCAGTCAAGGGCTAACTTGTAGTGGAATAAGAAAAAATCTAAGCTTTAAGCTTATGAGCTGTAACTTTGTAGGTAAAGTAATTATTGTCTTATCAATATTTTGCCAATAGGCTTAGGTGAACTAATAGAACGCGAGGAGTAATTCAGGGCGAACCACTAGTTCCTCAACACTACGTTATCGTACTCTAGCAAGCAATAAGTTATGAATGGTTGCATACGCACTAGTAACACTGACATAATAATTACAAGGTTAATGGCGGATTACCAGATACGGCGTCTGTATGTCTTCCTCGCCACTATTAGCATTCAAACAGCATTTGCCGTCTGATGTTACGAGTTATAATAGCTTTTTGATTGGATATTATGTCATTTGGACGGTAAATCATTTGGTGGACGTGTTTTGAAAACCAATTAAACACACCTAGTATATCATTAATAGACTTGTTCATAGTATACGATTATCCTACTCATTCATTCAAGGAAGTAGTAATGAAGCAATTACACTTCAGTTGTATAACTCTCAGGGCTTTACTATTATCATATCATGTTAATATTATAAATGCGAAAGTGTTCGCATTTATAATATTAACATTAGTTCGCAAGTTTGTTCGTTGGTTTGTTGGTTTCTCCTTCAATCACGCCCTAACGGAGCAACGGATCGACGTGATTTTTGGCATGGGTATAGTTGTGGATCTGGAGAGTGACTTATGCTATCCCGGAAAATTAACGAGCTCCAGCGGGAATCGAAAAAAACTTTATTCACGCAGACGAAGTCGCGGGAATCATCTAGTATACTCATAAATAAGATTACTAAAATCCGCCGAAGGTCCGAAGTTCTAGATTAACGTTTACAGTGTATAGTAGGGCAATTTCTACCATTGCGTCATTGGTATTATTTCAAAATTATAGTTTTACGTCACGTACGTTGTCCATAAAATAAGGATTTTAATGCTAAAACACTAACGTCAACTATATTAAAACAATATGGCTTTAACCGATACTATGCCTCCAGGAAAACCTATTTTTTTACATATCCATGAAAAATTTTAAGATTAACACTGTGGTTTCTGACTCAAAAGAATAGGTTCAAACTGGTGAGTGAAGAAAATGTGATGCTCACAGGCGCTTATATCTGGAGCTCATTCGTCACTAAGTACTTAAACTGTGAGTATAGTCCGTCAAACTTATCTGAGCCGGTGGCTGGAACTATTTTGTATACCTGATTTATTTTTGTTTTATTTTTATATCAATAGACACTAGCGACGCTGTCACAGGGTCAGATAAGTTTGACGGACTATATACTAATGTCAAGAGAACTTTCCGCCTTAACTAATACAGCTAAATGGTTTCTTGGATCAAAATTGGGGTTGAATATTGCTCGTATTTCCGTTAATCGAAAACAGAGAAATAGAAAATGCTCATCCACACGTCGCATACCGCACGGCGACGCACCGTGACCGCTTTCACGATCATGTATAATTGCACGCAATTAATTCAATTTTGCCTTTTTTCTGTTACACTCTATTAAGTTTTCTTGCGGTTTTCTTTCACTAATTAACAATTTATGGATTCGTATTCATGTTTCCGCGTTGATTGACATGCCAATTTAGGAAAAGCTTCGAATGTTAATTGTGTTTTTTTATCAGAAAATAGACTTGCGCTTGTCGATAATCATGCTTAATAGTAAGCCATGATAAGAAGTAGGTAACAGCTAGGTTTAGCAGCAATTCATTATTCGACATGATAATATTATGTTAAATCAGCCTTAATATATGATATTATTTTGGTCTTAAAATATGATAAATTAGATGGAACTTTTTATTAATTAAACTAAACATACGTAAA
Organism: Erebia palarica; assembly: GCA_964035005.1. Lineage (NCBI taxonomy): Eukaryota > Metazoa > Arthropoda > Insecta > Lepidoptera > Nymphalidae > Erebia > Erebia palarica. Next base: position 7,270,968 of record OZ035993.1, on the reverse strand, counting down.
TAAAAGTCTTCATTTATCAGCAAAGTATATTATTTGTATAGCAGTTATTGTTCATTACTGTAAGGTTTTGTTTTATTTATATATATTTTATAATAAATCAGATTAAAAAATATATATAAGTTTCTTCTAACGTTTTGGATTCAAATAGGGTGATGGTCTTTGGAGACTCATTTATTTCTTGATAAATATTTTTAGCAAAATATTATATTTTACATTTTATCTTTTATTTATATATAGTATTTATATTTTACTTTATATATTATATATATATTTATTTATTGCCAATACACAAAATATTCTATTAAAATATATTTCTAAAACATATTATGACTGTTAAATGGAGATATAATAACAATATAATTTTATCAATTCCAGGTTAAATTCCCAACCGGCTCCGATTTCCAACGCGCGTTCGCAGAAGACCGTGGTAGGAGGAAGAAGTTGGCCCCCCTCCTCGCTATCCCCCTCTTAATCGGGGGTATGATGGTCCCTCTGGCCTTCGGAGCCCTGGCTCTGTTAGCTGGAAAGGCCCTCATCGTGTCCAAGCTGGCCCTCGTCCTGGCTGGTATCATCGGTCTCAAGAAACTCCTTTCTTCGAACGGAACTGGTGAAGCCCACGAGGTTGTGGTATCAGCTGGACACGGAGGTGCTGGGTGGAGCAGGTAAATTTATACTACTTTTTTAATGGCCAAGGAATATTTATTATAACTAGTAGGATAGTTTATTACAGTTTACAGTTTTTACTCAACTTCATCAGAATCGGATATTACTGAAAATAAAGGAACCATAAAAGCGTAGCAGATAGACGAACGGAGCAACAAACAGACATATAATACTGTCACATTTGAAATATTAGCATTTATAGCTTCAGCCAAAGCCTAAGACAGATCAGAGACTTCATAAAAATCGCCAGAACACTTTTCCACCAAAGCTAAGATAAGCGAAGCGCTGATAAAAAAGCAATCCAATTATATTGGTAAATCACACATATTATTTAGGTTGTGATATTGAAGTTCTAATAGATGCTTTGTAATATTAATGATGGTAATGACTGAGAAAATATGTTACTTTCAGGTCCTTGGACGCCCACGACCTAGCATACAACGCTTACACCCAATAGAAGAAAATCGAGCCACTGAAATAATTAATAATTTAACGAAATGTTAGAAATTCTAATTTATTAACACAATGTAGGTAATTTATAGTACACAGACCCGCCAACGTGAAAAGTTCTTGTTTTACAATCGTTACATAAAAAGAACTCAATGAACAGACTGATAGAATAATTTTATAGTTCTCACCTTGATACACTCATAACGAGTGAGCAGAGGAAACAGTTTTATTCTCGATGGTAAAAAGGAACTTGTCTATTGTATCATTGAAAATCTACGGATTATAAATGATACGTTAAATTATTCAAATGTTTAATTCTTTAAATGAGGAACATCTAATGAGAATCATAGTATGGTAAGTACAATACGACGTTATTTGGAAAATACTATTTATATATTTATGAAAATATAGTTTTTAAATGTATGACATGGCAAGCAACGGATACTGATTTTGCAAATGGAGGAAACGGGATTTTTTTATATTTTAGAGGTACCTCAATACTCCTATACTTTTTATATATTCGGTAGAATTATATACATTTTTAGTAGACGTATAATATGTAAATATTTATGTAAATAATATTTATTTAAAGCGCGAGTCTTTGGAATTTGCTTTAAAATTAATTAGTGTTCTTAAAAAGTTGCTAGATTAAAAATGTACATACGTTATGGGCATAAATTTATAAATACTTATAAGTATTGATTTATAGTAGTATTATGTATTTACATGGAAGAGTGAAACAATATTATTTTTTATGATAAATATGTGTATCCTATGTAATTGTGTTTTTTACATTCATATATATATTTGTAAATAAAATATCGTATTTATTTAGTTTATCAATATTTATTATACTCAAAAGTATTATTTAACCAAAAATATATCATGTTTATTTATACTATTTCATCTATAATAATAACTACATATATTAATTATTATTAATCTCATTATTTATATAACCACACATTATGTTTTGATTATTACATAATATGTATTTATTTTATGTTATATGTATAAATTAACAGCTCAGTCAATGTTATGTAAATAAAAAATATAATTTAATATTTATTTATTTTAATAAATATTAATATTCAGTCATTTCACTAATTTATTTAACTTATTCAAGATGTTATCAATTAAACTGTTGGAATAAAACAAGGGTTTCATTTTTTAGTCTCAAAACTTTAATCAAAATGTAAGTATGTAAGCAGAAAGTTTTTTTTATAACAGTAGAAATAAAATTGTACAGGCACAGGCCTCCACTCTCATAGGAGAGAGGGAATTAGAGCTTAGACCCACCACGCTGCTCCAAAGCTTAAATGGCTATTATCATGTTAGTGATAATAACGGGTTCAACTCCTAACTTCCTAACTCCGGGTTAGTACTGAGAATTTTTAGTCAGAAAAACCCAATAGGTACTTAATTATGGTCCGACCCGGGACTCGAACCCGGGACCTTGTCGGCCGCAGTCGAAAATGACCAACGAGTCAGTAATAAAATAGTACACAAAGCCTCATTGTCAGCATGGAGTGAATTTTGCTGAAATTGATACGTATCATAGGCTTTTAAGGCTGTTCACTTTCTTCGTGGCAAAATATTGTAACATCTCATTACAATACAATACCATGTTACAATAACGGGTCAAAATAATTTATTCAGTATTCACTCATGTATAATGCAGGTGGATTCGGGTGACAAATTGTACGAAAAAGGTTACAAACGTGTTCGTAAAATATAAATTACCAGCCGTCACCGGTGACTTGGTCTGCACTAACAAATGGGTCTGCACGTGCCACTTAAGTAGACATAGCTCAGACTTCATTAATTTACTATAAAAAAAGGGATGACATACTTCGACTTTGAGGACCTGGAGAGACACATAGGCTAATTAAGGAGCTCCCGTGGGAATTAAAAAATCTTAAACCACGCGGACGAAGACGCGGGCATCCACTTGTTTATGATATTAACTAATAATTATACAATGAAGTATGATTTGGTATGAAAAGGGCCAGAATTAAACTTGTAAATTCTGTCAAAGTCAAAGTATTCTATAGTCGTTCAGCGACAGGACGAAACAATTGGACACGCGAACTTAAACAAAGGATAAAGCGTAAGGTGTAAGCAATACCCGTGAGGTTCTTTTTTTATCCACTACAAGTTAGCCCTTGACTGCAATCTCACCTGATGGTAAGTGATGATGCAGTCTAAGATGGTAGCGAGCTAACCTGTTAGGGGCATGGCAGGTGTAATTAACCCATACCCCTAATCGGTTTCTACACGCTAACGCTAAATCGCTTGGCGGCACGTCTTTACCGGTAGGGTGGTAACCCACCCACCAGGCCAGACCAGAGAAAATTCAGTCATTATAAATTCCCAAATTGACCCTGCCGGGGACCAAACCCGGGACCTCCACACGTTAAGACAACAGCGCTCAACACCTCCCCAGGGAGGTCGTCAAAATTAGACTAAGTTTCAAATAATCTCTCCATGGGAATGCCATTATCTCTTCAAAGGAAGAGGTTCGTTACAACAGTCATTTACGGACGTAGGTTCGAATGTCTATTGAAGGTTGTAATTACCTTTTAGCTACAAAACATTTGAACTTTCTCTTGAAGATCAAAGACCTCAAAGCTGATACTGGCGCTCTGTGCTTAAGTTATTGGTTATAAGTTACCTACTGTTTATTTTCGTTCGGAAAGTAATGATTTACGGCGAACAATAAGCTAACTGTTTGTTGCGATTATACTTCGTTTCTTATTTTTTTTATACACAAAAGTTAGCCCTTGACTGCAATCTCACCTAATATAGATTATCATTAAAGCCCGCCAATCCGCATTGGAGCAGCGTAGTGGGTCTAAGCTCTAAATCCCTCTCTAATATGACAGTGGAGGCTTGTGCCCAGCAGTGGGACGTTAATGGGCTGTAGTACCACCGTAATTCTTGGAAACTTTTCCATTTCATAATTGAACTCCAAGCGGACGAAGTCACGGGCATCATTTAGTATGAAATAGTTAAGCAATTGCGCCTGCCAGAAGCAAGTCGCAAATAAATATTATCAATTTATGTAATTTAAGTTATAACTGATTACTATTTCTTTAAAGGACATAAGTCACAATATTATAAATTAATTAATGCTTGATATGTAACATAATATCAGGTATATCAAAAGCTCAGTCGAAATAATAAAAGCCTGAAGAACAAAGCATTTACTAAAGTAAAAACTTCTTCCAAATATGAAAATAAAAGTATCCTTAACAAATTAAGTAGATACTCTAAAAAAGCCTGACCTAGAAATTCCGGTTGTTGACTACAACAGAGACGTATACTTTACTGACCAAAAAAAAGAAACAATGTCTCGCATAATACTGGAGGCGTAAAAAATAATGAGGTTACATCACGAAAGCCGCTGTGGTCAAGTTCTTTTTATTATTTTTGTGGCTTTTATAGACGGGCTAGTTTTACGGCTATATCTAGTCAAAGTCAACCAATCTAGTTATTCAATTAAACTTTTGAATTCAATTTATCATTAAGTGAATTTACCAAATCCAGATGATATAAGCATAATAGTTAGCTTTCTATGCTTTATCACGAGTGTCTGTAATCTTAAGAGGAATCTTTCCTCTTAAAGCATCCGGATATGATATAGTAGTTTGAAAGTTAAAATTTAGAATAACTGTATTGAAACTGAATATAAGATATCCGGCAAGGTATTGGAACATTTGATAGCCGTTAAATGGCGCAAGACCGGTAGGAGCTTCAAATTTTCGGAAGTCTTGGCTACTTTGGATAATTGAGACAACGGAGTAATTTATAATAGTTGCAAAGCAACTAGTTTTCATATCATGGCTGATAAGCATTTTTATATCATTTCTGAGCTAAAAGCAAGATGCAATATTGATAGTTCGTCTGTGCCTCACTTTGTACAAAGAAAAGCGAAGAGTGTTTCCTAAGAAATAACCAGCTCTACAATACGTAATCGTTACTGGACGCACAATAGCCCAATTCAGAATTGAGTTTCGTGGCATCTATTTTGAGTTTTAAGCGATTGAAAAAGATTTAGTTAACCTTGCCTATTTGACACCTTTGGCTTTGGGTTATGCCTATATTTTCAACTATTTACGTGACGAGGGATAAAATTGTTAGGAACTACTAACGACCTCAATTTACATAGACGGGTCCTGTAAAACAAAGAATGTGAACCTATTTTACTAACGCCATCTAGTCTGAAAAGCGGGACAGCGCTATGGCGGGGACAAGGATAGGCTTATACAGATGAAGGGCATGCCCTACAAGTCGGACGCTCAACTTTTTTCTATGAAAAGGCCCATCTAGTACCTGCATATATTATATCGATGGGAACTACAGATGTTAAAGCGCCTACAGCACTTCTGTATCAATAGCTTTTTACTGCAACTGATTAATACAATAAATACTTAAAACGATATTCATTAAAAAATAATGATTAACATCAGAAAATCATATTTATACTTTAAATTAATAACTAAATACATTTTATAAAGTTTATTAATTAATCTGTAATCCTAGTCAAAGTTATTCCTATTTTTTAACCACCCACCACTATTTTTAACTTTTTTAAATTTCAACTGTCAACGTTTTATCACTTGGGAAAAATACTTTTTCATCATACCTATTCGAAAAACGAATATTGACTTCAGAGGATAGCGGGAGCAAAATGTAATTTTTAGGCCCATGGGACTTTTCATTTCTCTATTCTGATTGGTCCGCGTTCGTGCTTTAGTATACTGCGTTCGTCGCAGAAACCTGTCGATCGCTCGTTCCGTTCGAAATCCAAAAATGTTTGAGTGGCTGTTGTCTTCGATAAGTCACGTGATCAATTTGTTGATCGGATATACGTCTTTACATTTTTTGAATTTCGAACGGAATTATGGCTGCTAGTCCAAAGAGGGAAAAAATATTAAGTAACCAAAGAGGTCGAACGCATAATGTATGAAGTTACCTATAACTGGCCGGTTACGTTTTGGTGGCATTGCGCGCTGAAAAAATAATAATTTATTTAAACTTTAAATATACGTCTAAATAATGTCTATACATAGAAGGTTGATAGGAGTATCTTCTGGTTGGTCCGCGTTCGTGCTTCTGATTGGTGCTTAAACGTATAGGTAATGTCCATACATAGTACGTTAATACTCCTAGCTTTTTCTCATACGTAATGATGAAAAATAGTGTGTCACTCGGGGCTAAATTTTTTGTTCTCGGGTGACGTATATTGAATTCCTCGCTACGCTCAGGATTCTACTTTAGAATCCCTTGCTACGCTCGGTATTCTACTATAGAATCTTTCACGTCGCTCTGAATTCAAAATAGCGCCCTCGGGGAACAATAATTTTCTTTGGCCCCATATAACACAAATAACTATTATTCTTTGTTTACTCTGGTAAGCACCACTATAATATTCAAAGATCGAAAAACGATGGAAAAACGTTATATTACGCATCTCCAACAACATATAATGCCTACGATTTTTGCACGCCTATGTAATAAATCATCACCATGTGTTAAACGGCTAATTAGAACCATTTGAGGAGGTCATAGATGCAACTTCGAGCATTTCTCGAAGCTCTCCGAGTACTTCAGTTTACGTGCACACCGCATTATACTCCAAGAAAACATTAACCATTATGTGATTATTGGAGCGGATCACAAATATGACATAGAGAGAGATTGTTTTTATAGGTACCTTTGTTCATCGTTCTACGCTAAAGATACTGTACTTACACACAAAGTACACATCTAGTTAGAAATCGTAGCAGCTTTTAACACGTTTGTACCAATTAACTTGCAACTGTCTCTCTCACAACAAATACCACGTCTGATACAAATTGATACTTGACATATGTATTTATTTTAATCTGTTGTTGCAAAATTTCCTACCTACGAAGAATCGCTCATCATAGATTTATACTAATATAATAAATGCGAAAGTTTGGATGGATGATTTGACGACTTCCGTGGCTCACCGGCAGGGTCAATTTGGAAATTTATAATTTCTGAGTTTTGCCTGGTCTGGCCTGATCGGAAGTTACCATCCTACCGGCAAAAACTTGCTGCCAAGCGATTAAGCTTCTGTAACGATTCCGTGTGGAAACCAAATAGGGGTATGGGTTTAATATAGCTGCCATGTCGCTAACAGGTTTGCCCGCTATCTTCTTAGACTCTATCATCACTTACCATCAAGTGAGATCGCAGAGATTTTGTTACTCAATCACGCCAGAACGGCTGAACGAAACTAGCTGAAATTTCACAAAGAGCCTAGAATAACACATAGGCTACTTTTAAGATTTATCCCGGAAAATTAATGATTTTCTGCGAGAACTAAAAAACCTCTATCCATAAAGTCGCGGGCATCAGCTCAGGGGCGGGCCTCAGGCAGGGGCATATGTCCTTGAATTCTAACCACATCTCCAATATGTGAATATCATTTTTGGTATGAGCTTCTTTTTGTTTAGAGCAAGTGTTCACAATAGCTCCAGTCAGTATGTCATCATGTTGATAAACTACAAGGACCCAAAATATATTCCTAGTTTATCAACATTTCCAACCTTGTCAGTGTCAATATCGAGCACTATAAAGTCGTATAGCTCATAATAGTATACGCATTCATGAGCCTTTTTTGTCTGATGCTAGAAACATCAAAATGAATGGATTTAATCATCAAAATAAACTAAAGTAAAACTTGATAGAAATGAAAAATTATGACCGTTCGACTATCTTTTACTAAAATTGCAAGCGAAACAATGTATCATCCATTCAAGTATCTTAACTTATCAGAAGTAGTCACTAAAGAATTATACTATATAAAATTTTCTGCAAAGCTGCATCTGCGTTGTACCGTGAGATCTCAAACAAAGATAGTGCAACCATTTGAATTTGAATAATCATAAAATTATCTTTTGCTTGGCTTAGGCCTACGTTCCTACCTACGTAGCATAAATTAAAATTAAATTAGAAACAAACACAAAATTATGTTATTTGTTTCTGAAATAACCGAATGTTCAAAATTTGTATTGGTACTTATTTGGCTAATACAATGTTATTTATTAGAAACCATGTGGCTACTATAATGCTTATATAGTTGTGAAGTTGCATCACAAAAGGATTATTTTGTCTGCCAATCCGCACTTGGCCAGCGTGGTGGACTATTCTCAAACCCTTTTCATACTGACAGGAAAACATGCTCAGTAGCAAGCCGGCAATGGGTTGAAAAGTGAGTGAATGAGGATTATTTAAGGTTCTCAAATAGGATTTACATCAATGTTCTCAAGTGATCCAATTATGAACACGTGTGTGTCACTGCCCTTAAGCTAGCAGGTTTGTGATGGTCTAGTGATAAAAACGATTATCACAGAGTTCAAATACCATGAGTAGCAGATACTAATAGGTTAAATGTTTAAAGGACACTATTACCTTTAAATCCATAGCCTATTGAGCTCGACTACTGAGCACCAGTCTCGTCTGAAAATAAGAAGGGTTTGGGCCATATTCCACCACGCTAACCAAGTTCAAATTGGCAGTCTAAAGGAAAAATTCACTAAGTTCTATATTTAAATGTTAGGTAGGACTATTAAAAGCTTCTTTACTTTATTTTTTTGTACATGTGATATGCTTAGTTTTCTCAAGATCTATACATGCTACTTGCATAAAATCGTTATACTTATTTGATCATTTAGTGGTACATTATAGGTGTTAGTATCATTGATCATTGAACTAGTAGGGAATTGCACGTAGGCAATGTATAATATTTTCTTCTATAGAATAATGCCCTATGCTTAAAATAAAATTAAAACGCTTTTGTACAAATATTGTTAGGTAACAGTACTTAGTAGCTAGCTAAAATATTTAAACACAATTTTTTAATACTTTTAATGCAAATTAACTAAGAAATTCTATTGTTCACTGTATCGTTAAATAATACTCTACTTTTCTCAGAAAATAAATAAAATTACATAAAAACTCTTTATTTTATTTTGATGAAATAAAGTACCACTACTCATTCAATTTTCTGTATAATTAATGAGACCGAATACATTAAGTGGGTACAGTCAAACAGAAAAATAAATCACCGACGCTGTTTTAGTTTTAGTTTTTGAGAACCTTACAAAAATTTTATATATTTATGTAGCATTAGGATTTCTGGAAGTTTAAAGAAATCTCTCAGCTAATAATTAATATTGCATTTCAATATTATATACTCTCTCAATAATTATTTAAAATAAAAAGTTTTATTTTAAATAAAGCTATGTTTCAAAATCAAAGAAATGTTATTATCACATAATAAAATTTGTAGAAAAATGCTAAAACGTCTATGATTTTGGAATAAACAGATTTCCTATTCTGTGACTATAATATTTTTTTGTACCATTATAAAAAATGTAGAAAAACAGAAACCTTGTTAGTGGACAAGGAAGCACTCATCTCGATAAGAGATCTCTATTAGTAACCCTTGGCAGTGAGAAAGAAAGGGTACCTATTATAATAACACGGTTATTATTTTAGCAAACAAGAAAAATTAGTTTAACGAATTAAAAAATACGACTGCCCTGCTATATTATTTTCAGAGTTTACCTCCTTAAGAAGCGATTTGCATTATATAGCCTTTGGAATCTTATTCACATTTTTATTAAATGATATTTGTTTGTGAATCACTGGATATTGAACTATAGTGTTATATATTTTGGGAATCTACTCGTCATTTTCTAGGTGATGATTATATAGTTACTCTTATTTTCGTTTTTTTTTTCAACTTTAGTCTTTAATGCGGAACCATGGTCACCCCATCAATTTTTTTAAAAATTTTACTAGCCTATGTCACCCGGAATAAGCTAGGGATTCTTACGATACCTCATTTATTAAAATCGGTTCAGGAGTATAGAAGTTATAATGGAATATACAAACTCACATACATACATACATACATACATACATGAACCCTGAAAACAATATACTCCTTTTTTCAGGCAGTCGTATAATAAACATCAAAGTTTAAGATCAATTTAGTTCTTGATAGTATTAAGGTTAACCGTTTGTTTTAACCTGTGGTTTTACTACATAGATGGAAAGCGGAGATACCTTAATAAGGTTCAAGGCAGATGTCCATTGTCGGTGTTCGTGTGAAAAAAAACTCTCTATTTATTATACTTAAGTACCATTACATATAATTTCTCAGTTTTACGTTTAATTATTAGAAATTTGCACCGTACAATCTCTGCTCTTTACAAGATAAAAGGCAGTAGTTTTCCCATCAAAACATACACTGTATTTAGTAATAGTTATATCTGAGATCGCAGAAAATACAAGTTATATATCTAGATGTATTTTTTATTCTATTTAATCCATTTTATTTCATCATTCATTCATTAAATCTGCTAGTAGGTCAGTATAAAAATCATTATATGCTCTAAAAACCAAGTTATAACAAGTATGTTCAGTATCCATGATCCTTGCATAATGCGTTCAGTATCCTTGATACCAAGATCTAGCAAGAGACCAAAAATATTGATCAATTTAAATAAATAAGCAATACTTTTTACGTTATCCACCTAATTCACTTTATTTGCACATGAGCAAGACATATAAATATTAAAATATACCAAAAATAATTATATTACATTGAACAAAAATAAACTTCCAAAGCTACAGCCCTAAGGTTTATGACTAAATTAAATTGTCTTTAGAGCAAAAGTTATTCAATTTGCAAATCTTATTAGTAATTACCTATTTTCATCAATACAATCATTTCCTAGTCCTTTCAGAGTATCAAGATCATTCAAAAACGACACTTTACGCATCTCATTCATAGGCAACATCCCACGCGTAGTATGCCAAGCCAAATGGTCCGTAAAAACGTTAGAAGAATGGATTAGACGCCGAAATCAAATGCAATGAGACACGTCAAGTGCCCGTATTAACATAAAACAATTTCGTCCGTACCAGTTTAATCGTCCGCCTTTAAGTTCACTTTTCTTGCATCCGCCAGTAGTGGGGTAACTGACTTAAAACACTCCGCTTATTCATCGGGCTCCACACTTTGTGCTGGCATTTCGTAGGGGTGGTAAATCAACATGAGGCTTTACGCGTTTGTCCTATTTCTTATAGCCGGGGCTCGGGCGATGCCGACCCTGGATAAGGAGGCTAACGACCCTGGGCTGGTTGGGAGCGTCATTGGTGTCGTCAAAGAGTGTGTCGACGGAGATGTGTCCTTGTGCTTAAAGGTGTGTGTGATTAAAAGTGAATTAAGTGATTCGTGATCAGTATTGCCATATTTAAATGCGAACAGCCACGGCTTTGCTTCTCCTTGCATATTCACTGTCAACTTTTTATTTCTGTAACGTAATCGCAAGTGAAATATTACATTTGTGAGTGAAATAATAGGATGATGTCAAGTCGTAGCTCTATTGGCATTAGAATAGGGCAAATTCCTCGTACTTAATGTATTCCCGTGAGGTCATCAGGAATTATTTGCTATCTTAAAAAGCTCAAGCTACCAGTTTTGAATAGTGTTTAATGATATTCCATAAAAGTTTTAAATATGATGGTTATCGGATTATTACCAGTATGTATATACAAATTGCCGAAAAACAATAACTTTGATCATTATTTGATTGAGTGCCATCATTTTATTGAAATTGTTCTTCTATTTATGTTAAAGACGTATTATCTTGTGTTGTTATGTCATATGATAATGTTATGCTAGCATCGTTCGTTAAGTCGTTAAACTTAAGTGATAAGATTAGATACTTCTGTGAACAAGTTTGGACACTACCATTTTCATAGTAGTATTCATAGTATTTTCCTCTTGATCTTTACTAAATATATAAATGTTTTGGTTCCAGGAAAAAGCAATGAAGTATGTGGAGAGCTTATCATCAGCTCGCGAAATGGACTTGGCTGAAGGTGTAACCCTTTTGGGCACTGGATCGCCAAGATCCGCAAGGGCTTACGAACCCTTAGCAGAAGAGCCAAAGATAAGGGAGGCCCAAGTGGAATCCAGACTCGTGGATTCGGCTGCTGACTTCCTGGAAAATCATGTGATCCAGTTCCGACTTCCCTCATCGGCTGTTGAAGGCATGAAGCGTTCTCTTGAAGAAGGTATGTATATTTCAACTTAAAATATATAGGTCAGATTTTAAGCGTCAGTCGTCTGTCAATAATATTTTATAAATATTAAATTACGTATACCTAGGTGTATTAAATACTTACCTTCCTCAAAGTATGTAGATTACTATACCGAAAAATTAATTGGTTTCTGACAAAATCATTAACAAACATACTGGTCCGAATACAAAACCTCCATTTTGAAGTTAGTTAAAAATTAAAAATACTTGAGCTACAAACTTAAATTACAATATAAAAAAGGTAAACCTGAATTGAAAAAACAATACTTTCGTTTTTTGGCACGATCGTGAGCTTACATAAGCTTATTATGAAATAAATGAAGCTATTGAAACAAAACAAGTATCATAAAAAAATAACCAAATACATTGGAAGTAGGTTAGGTGAAACGAAATAAAAGAAATGTTTCGGTAATTCACGTTTTGCGTTTCAATGTTAAAGAAATAGAGCAAAACTTTTACTGCGGTTTGGTTAAGTTAAAATGGTTTCTAATCGAAATAAATTTTAGAAAACACCCTTTATGAACTTATCAATACTGCGTGATTTGTCTCATGACTTAAATTAGGATTGTAACTTGTAGTTTTAATTAAAATACAAATTATTTGCTTTGCTTTAAATACAGATTAATCCATAACTATATCATATACCTTATGTCATACAAGTGTAGTTTTGGCCTGGTGGGAGGCTTTGGCCGTGGCTAGTTACCACCATACCGGCAAAGACGTGCCGCCAAGCGATTTAGTGTTCCGGTACGATGTCGTGTAGAAACCGACTAGGGATATGGGTTTAATATAACTGCCAAGCCCCTAACAGATTAGTCCACTACCATCTTGCATACATCATCACTTACCATCAGATGAGATCGCACTAAAGGGCTAACTTGTAGTGGACAAAAAAAAACTCAAGTCATGACGATAACTTTTAAAGTGTATAACTGCATTGATTGTATATTAACACAAAAATTGTAAGGTAAAGGAACCCTGATTTATTTAGAACTCTCACGATTTGACTCACGATTTATCGCTTTGCCATGCTCTCTCGTTCATTTTTGAATCAATTGGAAATCTAACACTTTTACTTCATAATAAATGATACTCTATCCAAGTCTTTGATCTTAGATATTATATGAAACTATTTCAGATCTTGTTTTAAATTAATTTATTAACACTATTATAATAATTATTATAAATGCGAAAGTGTACACAGACAGACGTCTGTGCTACGCTTTCACGCCTCATCCGTTCAACCGATTTTGATGAAATTCGGTACAGGGGTAGGTTGTATCCCGGGAAAGGCTAGGCCAGGCTTTATCCCGGAATCAAAAATCCTAATCCTCGCGGAGGAAGTCGTGGAAATAATCTAGTATAATGTAATTACAAAAAAGTTAATGTGGGTTCACTTTTTTGCCGTAAATTAATAATTAAAACGGAACTCATTAAAATATTTATAATATTAATCCATAGGTACTAATATAATGAAAGCAATAGGTATGTCTTTTACCTATTCATTTCCCATCTGTTAAACGAATTTTGGCGAAATACGGTACAGAGATAGCTTCCATCCAGACAGACAGACACACTTTGGCATTTATCAAGTTTATTTTCAAATTAAAATTTCTGATTTCATGTTCCAATAACAAATCCATATAATTAGACCGGACGATAACGTATGTCCTACGGCTTTGTTTTGAAAAAATACGTTGAAACTCTTTTTTTTCCTCTTTATTTGATAAAAAGTAGCCTCCGGGAAAGCTGAATAAAATTTCAGTTTTATTGGGATAAATAAATCATACTAGTATTAGTATTATAAATGCGAAAGTGTGTTTGTTTGTTGGCTGTCCTTCAATTACACCGCAACAGAGCAACGGATCGACTTGATTTATTGCATGGGTATAGTTGAGGACCTGGAGAGTGACAAAGGCTAAAATTGAGGAGACCCGTGGGAATTAACAAATATTTTTTCATGCGTACGAAGACGCGGGCATCGGCTAGTATTATAATAATTCTTAAGCATGAAGACAAAATACGCAACCCATAAACAATCTAGGCCCTAGGTAATTCACTATAGGATGTACATAGAAGTAGCCATAGGTTCAGATAAGTAGCATAAGATATGAAAGCGAACATGTTACATTATTCACACAGGGGTAATTTATTTGAACACAGAAGCGAAACTCTGTGGATAATGGAGGTGTATCTGTATTATGTTAAACATTGAAAGTCCATTCATGTAGTGTTAGCTAACTATAAGCACAGTATAGGTAATAGTACGATGAGTCCCATTTCACTTAACGGTGAACGTCCATCAACAGAGCTTATTAGAAAATTTATAATATTATATTCATCTTATCTTATTTTACTAATATTATAAATGCGAAAGTTTGGATGGATGTATGGATGTTTGTTACTCACTCATGTCCCAACGGCTAAACGGATCTGGCTGAAATTTGGTACAGAGATAGATTATAGTCTGGAATAGCACATAGACTACTTTTTATCTCGGAAAATTAAAGTGTTCCCGCGGCAACCAAAAAAACCTCAAACCACGCAGACGAAGTCGCGGGCATTCGCTAGTTTGATATTAAATTAGTAATAACTATTACATTCAAGTATTAATTTAATAAAAATTAGATATATTGTCCATTACCCACTTGTTTTTATTTCATTTATCCAGATTTCATTATAAAATAAGGTGTTATTATGAAATAAACTAGGCCATCACTTATTTATGATCAGTAAAAGTTAAAATCTATCAAATTTTTAAGAATAGGTTTGAATTAATTTGCCATTTAATAAAATAAACCATATCTTTAGCTTCAAACTTAATTGTAAATTTTATGTTAATAAAAATATAATAATTAAAAAAATGCTCAAAAACTATGAAATTATGGCTACTTACTCGTAGCTTCGACCTTTGAACGCATGATGATGAAAGATTACGTCTATGATCGAATTAGTCTCATGCGTTTCAGTTTATGCATTACGTTAAGTACTTAATTCCATAGGTCTATCAAAGTAAAAATAGTTAAGTTTAAACTTCTAGCTCAAAGATCTAACATCATTGTATCATCTATTCACAAAATAGCAGGCAAAATAGCTGTTATTTTCATTTAATTTTACGGTACCATGTTAAAACAACATCACAAATGTATATAGGTCACAAACGGACGGTACCATAACTGTAGTCATCGCTTATAATCCTATATACATACCGAAAGCGTTCATTCATAGCACCAATACGACATTCCTTTTTCATACAATCAATATACGAACCACGTGCTTACAATACGTGGTCAACATATTATTACGAATCCGCACTAGGCCATGAAAGTGGTACATTCCTCCTACGGTCATTAGACGCTTCCGTTCAAAGTCCTTTCGAGCTTTCATGACAGAACAGGTTTCCTTGCGAGTCATCGAGAAATCGGCCCATAGCTTGCCACTCCCAGGCTGTCTTCTTTTAAAGAAAGTTGATCTGCCACTTCTATGGATGCTGTTATACTTTGTACAACTAAATTGTTGCTATGATGTATCGGTCTAGCCAATCGATTTGATTATCATTAAGTTTTCGATCATATCTGTACCATTAATGGTTGATTAAAACAAGTTGAACTTGATTTAGAGTTGAGCCATGCAACTTTAATATTATAAGCGCGAAAGTTTGTGAGTATGGATGTATGGATGTTTGCTACGCCAGAACGGCTGAACGGATCTGGATAAAATGGGATGGGATTGGCACAGGCATAGATTATAATCTGGAATAATAAAGGCTACTTTTTATCCTGGAAAAAATCCTGGATGTTTGTTACTCAATTACGCTAGAACGTCTGAACTGATCTGAATGAAATTTGGCACAAAGATAGATTATAGTCTGGAATCCAGTATGAATAGTAGTATGGTTCCAGGCTATAATCTATCTTTGTGCCAAATATCATCCAGATCAGTTTTCATCAAGTAACTACTACATAGGCTACTTTTTTGTCCCTGAAAATTAGAGTTCCCGCCGAAACCAAAAAACCTCAACCCTCGCGGACGAAGTCGCGGGCATCAGCTAGTCTTCAATATAATGCAATACAAATTTTATTCTTCCGAGAGCTATAGATTATAAAATGAAACTCAATAAGTTGGCTGTAATTTAATTATAGATCAAAACATTAGTAATTAATAATAAAAAGGATCAGTATACATTGATATAGCTTGGTACTCTGTAATGGTTAATACAGAAATAAATCAATCATCTCTTTGACTACTTTTAGATTAAACTGTTATAATTAAATATGTTTGCTATCATAATCATAAGCTGTATACTACCAGGAGATGTTAATTTTACTGACATGCTCTAAAGATTCAAACTTTTTCAAAATATACTGACAATTGATTGGTAAAATTTGGCTTATGCTATGGGCTTATGAGGACAAAACTCAGCTCAAGTGGATTATACAAGGCGTAAAAAACTGTTAGGTTAGGAATTTGGAATAAAATGTGGGTTACGAATCACTTTCAATTGAAAACTCGCAAATGTGAGCATTCCTCCACATACGAGTAGTAGATTCTTTCACGTATTGGGGAAGGTCAATAAGGACAAGCGTTGTTTAAAATTACTTGCTTAGTTTATTTATCGTTTACGTGCTATCTCCCTAATGGAAGAGATTTTTGGAGATCAAAATACTAAATAAATCTCAGATATTTTTGGAGTTTACCTCCTTTAGAATCGATTTTCATATATAAGCCCGGGACATGAAAATTAATGGGGAGTAAAATCAAACTTTCTCCGTTACGTTATTGTCATTATGTTTCCACGGTAACACTTGTTTCCATGATAACACTTGTTTATGTTTCCATGACAATTTAATGCATATTGATGAATATAAATTATATAATTACTATAAATAAATGTAAAGAGTTAACTCCAGTCGTGCGTCGGAGCTGACACACAATTTTTTTTTTATATCTTACTATAAGGTATACGAGTAGCATGTGACATGATTTATTAATGATCATTAAATTTTTTAACTTTCAGCTCGTGGCAAAAAGAAGAAGCTTAAGCAGCTCATCCCACTCTTAGCCATCGCCAAGCTCAAGATCATGGCACTCATTCCTCTGTTCCTGGGTATCATTGCCTTTGCTGCTGCCAAAGCCGTCCTCTTAGCCAAGATTGCCCTTCTTGTCGCTGGTATTATTGCTTTGAAGAAGCTCCTCGCCAGCAAGCATCACGAGACTAGCTATGAAGTTGTCGCCCATCCTCATCATGAAGAGCATTACGCCAGCAGTGGACATGGTTGGGGAAGGTCAATTGACGAGGCGCAAAACTTAGCCTACTCCGGTCACATCAAATCAGATTGAGGAAAATTAGAGTCGCACAAGGGGCACTCATAGACCTTATTAATTTACTTAGGTATACGAACGACAACTCGAATATAAAACGCGCGTTATGAGTTATTTATTTGATAGTTTTAAGAATATTTATTGAGTATTTATTAATCGAAGTCCCTTTGTAAGGGATGGTAATGAACGATTGATTGTTGTTATTGTTTTCCATAAAATGTTCTGAATTTGTATGATCCTTCTTGTTATACTATATTAGTATATTTTTTCAAACCCTATACGGTATCCGTATTTGTGTATTTTGTTATAAAAAAATATTTTATGATACTTGTTGCTATTTATCTTTGTGATCTAGTCCTAGTCCTTTTCTATAAGTTCTTATTCTTACATAATATTATGTTTGGTGTATTATTAATATGTCCTATTCATTTTAGTGTACCTATAATTTTTATCACAGTTATTAATCATATATTTCATAAAATATGATGTATATTTTGTAAATATGTACATATTTAAATATTTTACATGTTTATGATTTTAGTGCTGTATATTTTTGCCATGTAATTTTATTTTATTAAGTTTTACCATCCTATTTATCTGAGCTATTTTATATTATTCGTATATACCAATATTTTATTTCTCATTCTTAGTTTTCTCACAATTAATATATTATTTTATATTTTATTTTATTATTTTTTATGGAACTTTGTATTTTTATTTTTATACAACATTATATTTTCTATCATCATTTTTTATCACATCACTTTTATTATTATAGTATTTTATTTATTTTTGTTGTATATCACAATTTATGATATTGATATCAAATATTATTATATCGATTTTATATCGTCCGTCAAAAAACTCGTACAAATAAAGAATTTGAACTAAAACCGTTTGTTTACTAACCAAAGTCATCTTTCTATTGTTATTCTTCTTTTTCTAAATACTATAGCGGTATTTAAATAATTAAGGACAGGTTTTTAAATAATAGATGAACTCTTTTGTGCCCGTTAAATAAAACACAAAATTATAGAATCATAATTATATCAAAATTAATGAGGTTGTACTTGTCTACTAAACGTCAGGCATCCAATCGCTCTTTTGATGTAAAACGAATTCATTTTCTGGTTCTTCAAAACAAGTCTTACTCGCATCAAATCGCTACAATTCTAAATCGCTAAAACTGGTTTAGTTTTTTTTTCTAACACTACATGTTTCCATGTTTATTCGGGGGTTAGTAAGAAAAGTACACTTCTTACTAAGTACTAAGTATACTTTAGTAGTAATCAAAGCCTATTTTTAGATTATTAATAGCACCTAAGTATACCTATGCGATTAAAACAATTCGACATTAATAGTGCATTACTGCCCGGGCCAGAAAGAAAGCTTTTAATGGCTGAGTTGTATTGGAAGGACGAGGTGAAGCAAAGGGCTTCCCAAGTGATTTTAAAAGGACGAGGCCACAGCCGAAGCCTTTTAAAGTAAGTAAACGAGGCCGTGAATTGATATAACAGCCGACACTTTTGCAGTACTTTTCTCTAATTAGCGACGAAATAAACAGAATTTGTTAAGGAAGTTTTTCTACATTGCCGGTAGATGGAGTTGACTTATGTTGTATGGGAAATCATCTGATTTCCTATTTGAGAAATGAGAATTAGCGTCCTGAAAAGAGACAATGTATTGTTTCTGTTATAATAATAATTAATGATGCAATATCCGAAATATGCAATAGGAAAAAAAGTTATTTCTCTTGATACCAATGATATTCTTATATTATAACTAGATGATGCCTGCGACTTCGTCCGCGTGGATTCAGATTTTTGATTCCCGCGGGAACTCTTTGATTTTCCGGGATACAAACTATCCCCATACCAAATTTCATGAAAATCAGTTGAACAGATGGGCCGTGTAAGCGTAGCAGACAGACAGACACACTTTCGCATTTATAATATTAAGTATGGATATAGCTTGATTTTTTATATTTTGTTCCCAAATGTATTCTAAAATTTCCTTCATTTGAAAATATATCATTCGTCACATCATAGAAATAAATAAGCATGTAATTTTTTTTGTTCCATAAATAATTGTTATAACGGCCATATAATATAATTGGAAAAATCCTAGTGTTAGTCATTTCACTTACTCCCACAGGTAAACAGATCCTACAAAAATCAAGCTTAGTTTAAAGATGTGTGATGGTATGATTTATTTTCGTTGACTTCTAAATACTAGCAGCAATAATTATTTATTGATAGGCGTCATACCTTTGCAAGGAACCCGGCTTATATGGGCCTAGCCTCAACATCACCCCCCCTGAAGCTATACCTCGTAGGAAAGCGGACCCCACCAAACTTAAGTTGAAGAAGAGATTGAATAAAATGTCATGTCACCGGAAACAATCCCATCCCATGTTGGAAACGTGATCACTTTCTCTCGGCTTACAATTTGCATTCATTGAGCAGATGTCGTCTCCGTATTCTATGGATGCAACGGCAACCATCGAGCGGAGAAGCTTAATTTAGAGTTCGAAAGTTAACATAGTTCATCGTCACTTAGATGGTGATAATCCACCACTACAGCCCATTAAGGTCCCACTGCTGGGCACAGGCCTCCACTCTCATAGGAGAGAGGGAATTAGAGCTTAGATCCACCACGTTGCTCCAATGCAAGTTGGTGGGCTATAATAATTAAATTGAAAACTAAATGATGCCCGCGTGGGTTTAGGTAATATTCCGTGGGAACTCTTTGATTTTCGGGTATGAAAAGTAGTCTATGCCGTCTTGGGAAATTCCTAGCAAATTTAATAAAAATCGGTTGAAAAGATGGCCGGTAAAAACGAAACAGACAGACAGAAGACGGACGGACAGACAGACATATTTTTATACGACTGCCTGAAAAAAGGAGTATATTGTTTTCAGGGTTCATGTATGTGTGTATGTATGTGAGTTTGTACATTCCACCATAACTTTTATACGCCTGAACCGATTTTGATAAATGAGGTATGGTTAAAATCCCTAGCTTATTCCGGGTGACATAGTCTAGTAAAATTTTAAAAAAATTGACGGGGTGACCATGGTCCCGCATTAAAGACTAAATTTGAAAAAAAATCGAAAATAAGATTAATTATGTAATCATCATATAGAAAATGATGAGTAGTTTCCAAAAATATGTAACACTAAACTTCATTATCCAGTGATTCACAAAAAAATATCATTTAATAAAAATGTGAATAAGATTCTAATTTAACTAGATTAATTTAGATTTTTAACTTTTTAGTTCGTTTTTGGCAGGGCAGTCGTGTTTTTTTAATTTTTTTATTTACATTTGTAATATTAGTGAATATTAAAGATTTTTTAATACTCTTTAAGTTAAAGGATTAAAAGAGGACTGTAATGCCTGATATACGACTACTAAAACTTTTTCCTAGACTGCATTATCACATAGTGGATAAAAAAAGATATGCAAGAGACCTTTGCGCGGCTGCAGACGTCTATCGGTCGCGACTAAGAATTATTTATTGAAATCATTTCCTACTTTCTATTATATTTATTGAACCATCATAACTTATAGCTATTAATATCTACGAATAAAATTATTGGAATCAAATCTGCATAGTAATCGAAGAGACTAAGTGGTACGGCTTACTACAAGTATATTAACATAACCGTTATTGTCGTACACTTGTTGGGACTGGTTCTAATGAGACTTGCTACACGGTTTTATAAATATACCTATCTCTGTATTGTAATATTTTAATGTAATCGGAACTTGTCTGTCTTTGGTACAGTTAATTCTGCTTATCATATAATCTTACTAGCTGATGCCCGCGGGAACTCTTTAACCTTTATTGTACCGTATTTACTAAATAAATAGTATACCAAATAAATGGTTATTTTACATTTCTTGTCGCATCATATTATACTTCTATATTATACTACTTCTATATTCTTACACGGTACTTCTATATTTCCACAAACTTATCTGACCCGATGTCAGCGTCGATCGGTGATGTCGTCGTCGGCGTAAAATTAAAAAAAAATTAAAACTAAAACTAACAAGCATAAAAAATAGTTCAAATTATGGCAACCGGGTCGTTTTAGTTTGTGGGACTATAAAAGAAATCTTGTCTAATCTAAATGATGCCGCAGCGTACAGAAGCCGCATGGAACTGCTAAGAAAGCTAGAGGGATTATAAACCAGGCCCGTATTAACTTTAAAAATGGAAATTATGCAAATTTTTTTATCTATTTCGATTTTCATTTAACGTTGGTTAATTGCTTCATCTGGTGACAGAAAGGCTGGCTCATTTGTGCAGAGGGTCAGCCTGGCTGTCCGGCGTTATTGGCACCATTCCACACGTCTATGATTTGTATAATAATTTGGTTAGGCTATGTTTTCGCATAAAAAATGCTGAGGAAGAAATAGAGATTGGGGCCGATTCTGTTGTACACAATCTCTAAGCTAAGCTAAAATGACAACATTAAAAATATTGCTATCTCTTTCATAATAATCGGAAATCCGAATGGGACAAAACTAAGTAGATTTAGCGGTGTCATTTTAGTTTAGTTTAGAGATTGTGATAAATAGAATTGGCCACATTATTTCTCCTAAGATACGTTTTCTCGCGTGAATTAACACTAAACAGACTGCTCAACGAACGTGCCAAGTCGCTGTGACCCGCATATTTATTCGCTAAGTCACATAACCATATCTATTTGGTACGCTCACCGTAACCGGAAAAGTGCGTGAGGGTGCCTTCACACGCATACGGATTTTTCAAGTAACGTGATAATATCATAACCAAGGTCACCCTTGCGATGGATTGACTAAATTAAGTCATCTCTGGCCGGCCTGAAACTAAAGCCATCAGGGAGAAGTGGTGAAAAATCATAAGAAAATATATTTCGTGAAGACCGTCGATCAGTGTAACGAAGAATAACTTAGAGAACTACTGAAACAAACCGCGATCCTCATCCTAACGTAACAAACATCCTACCGTATCTCAGAAGATAAACACGGAAATGCGGGAAAGGTCTTCACGCGGCCTGTCGTGTCGCGTGAATAAGTTTGTTATATTCTGAGAAGTTGTTATCGCGTCAAATTGAAAGGCGTCGCTTTCGTCTATCACTCATTGTCCTATACAGGATATTTCGCAGCGTGAAAGCTTTGGTACAGTTACTGGTAGAAGTCATAAGTCCACCACACCACATAAAGAACCACGTTCCAGTGTCCACATTTGTTTAAATGTGAACGTATTTGAGTGTTCAGTGTTTACCGTACACTCAAATACATGTAAATTTTAATTCATTTTTCATTTTCATTTATTCATAATTAAAACTAGAAAAGTAACAGTAAAACCACATACACAAATAACAGTAACATAAAATAAAACAAAGTTGGACTTACATCATAAATTGACACAGAAAATGGCACATGTATTCCCGCCAGCATTCAAAAATGAAAAATATAAGGAACTAGTGTGTTAGCGCCTGTCCCACGGGGACGGGCGCTAATATGGGACGCAACATGCGTAGACACATTGGGCCCGTGTCATATCAGGGAGACAGCATCAAGGCCGGGAGCCGCAGCAGAAAAGGCTGAAACCAGCAAGCGACGGAAGTATGCCTCTCTCATAAAGAGTTACGTGTTCCGTTTGCTGTGGAGACCCTTGGGCCGTGGAGTCTTAGTGGCAAAAATTTTTGCGAGATATTTCACCGCGGTTAATTGCCTCATCTGGTGACAGAAGTGCTGGCTCATTTTTTGCGCAAAGGATCAGCCTGGCTGTCCAGCGCGGAAATGCAGCCAGCATTCGTGCCACCATTCCACGTGGGCATGATTTATATAGTAATTAGGTTAGGCTGCTAGCATTAAGTTCTATTGTATTATTTGCAATAAATAAAAAATTGTGTTCATTTCACGTCGTATTCAAACTTGCAGTACATGATCAACAACTGCGTATTCACTGGAACATACAGTTAAAATAAGGATTTGCATTTGTAAGAGAGATTATGCGTTATACTTCAGAGTGGTTTAAATGTTAAGCCCTCACACTGGACGCTCACGCTTGAATACAATGATTGTATCAATCATGAGTTCTAATTCTAATAAAGAAATCAGAAACAGTCAGATAAAAGAGATATTGTAATGAATAAACTGACCCGAACAAGTGTGAAGCGACCCCGAAGTTTCTATGTCGCTACACTGCATATCTTTTAAGTCCCTAGTAATAGATGCAATTACTTTATTTAAAAAACGTTAATTTTCCAAGACAATTGTCGGTTCGAATTGTTAATTCTTCATGATTTCATATTTATTTATTAGAAGCCAAAAGAAATTGAGTGTATCAAAAGCTTCGTATTCAGTTCTCAAAATATATTATCCGCTGAAAACATCAATCAATCAATCAAATTTATTCAATTTAGGTACACTGTACATTTACGTATTGACGTCCGAAACTTATAAAACATGATGGTGATAATGAATTATGGTATTTTAAAACTAAAGCTACGAGGGCATGATTCGGACTTCTTTTTGTCATACTTATTCAAAACTTTTAATGATATAAATTCGTTAATTGTTCTAAATAAAAATAGCCAACAAAATATGGTCGTATTTAACTGATAGACGTTGTCCAGCGCTGGATATAGGTCTCTTGTAGGGTCTTCCACATGCCATGGTGGTCACTCAGCGGGCGATGGAGAGGGCTATGCTGGTAGTATCCCTACGTGATCAAATAAGGAGGTCCGTAGGAGAACCAGAGTTCACCGCTCGATGGGCGGGTCATTTTGTTCGAAGAACCGACGGACGTTGGGGTCCCAATGCTGGAGTAGCGACCCCGCATAAGAATGCGTAGAGTTGACATTCCCCCACCAGGTGCACAGATGACGTCAAACAACAAATAATGTCTCGGTCAAATTGGTTTCATGCCTTAGGTTGAGGCAGGCAGTGATAGAATTTTTCCACAGCCTTGCTCCGGGTGACGCTACGGCTCCGAAACTATACCTACTTACTACTAAATTATTGATACTAATCAATTATTCTAGTTATACTTAAATACTTTACTGGTAAATTAAAAAAATATTATAATACTACAAATGATGCCCGCGACTTCGTGCGCGTGGATAACCGTTTTTGATTACCGCGGGAACTCCTTAATTTTCTGGGATAAAAAGTATGTCCTTTCCTAACCTAATCCTGTACCATATATCATCAAAATTGGTTGAACAGATGGGCCGTGAAATCGTAGCAGACAGACAGACAGACAGACGGATAGATAGACCGACAGACACACTTTCGCATTTAATATTAAGTGGATAATACCTATGCATTCTTACTAAATAATGGGGTTATTATAGGTACACTTCGTAACTGAACCGACGCGAAGCGAAACGTCAATTTAGTCGTCTAAAGTCGCTTTTGGATGTGGAGCTAATATGCCTATTACACTGCACTGTTCACAGAGACCCTTCCATTTGATTCAATGTAGTGTAATAACTTTTAGGGAGTAAGGGTCCCTAAATTGGTCCTTATTGCCGTTTACTAAGGAACGCTCAAATTAGCGGCCACGCCCACCCTTGCCTCACTTTAGGCCCTGTAAAAAGTGCAGTGTAACAGGCCTATAATTTCTAGAAGCTTTGTCATCTTGGAGGACAAAATCGCCATACAGAGAATGTCTAATGGTAGTTTTCACAAATTAACTATGTACAAGACGTTTAGAAAAGGAGTTTCTTTACGGGGTGTCGAGCGGAATGTTTGTAACGGCGTAAATGAAATCTCTCGCGTTAATTAAATTAATTTATTTAAATAAATTCAGTACGCATACTTCCATGGTGTGAATACCAAATTATTTTGTGCACATGAAAGTTTTCTAATACGAAGTAATTTCTATGTTCTGCGCCTACCAAACCGTTGCATTAATTGTTGTTATGCAATTAAACTCCCTGGGCATTAAGGTACCTACCTACCTGATATTCGGATTCGTTTACCGTTGAAACCGCTGGGGTCATGAAGTCTTGTGCAAACAATTTTTCGAGAGTTTTTAACGCAGTATATTTTATCTTATTGCAATGACAGTAGTATAGTTTTTAAAAGGATCAGCCTTAACAAGTATTGGATTTTTCTGGCAAGAAATTCTCAGTACTAGCCCGTTAGTTACAAAGTTGACGGTGTTTCACCCCCGTGCCTCGGAGAGCACTTTAAGCCGTTGATCCTGAACCATCGGGCTATGAGAGTAAAGGAACAGAGAGCGCACCTGTGTAGGCGCACACACTTCTGCACTATAATATCTCCCGCGCAGATGGCTAATCTCTCCGGAGATGGGCCGGCAAGAATTATAATGGAGGACAATAATTTAAGTCCGATCCATCCAGGTGTTTGAGCTCTGTGTTGATAAATCATAGAAAGAAGATAGTTAGGGAAATTGAAGACCTGAAGAAGAGAACCTAATGTTAGTCCACCCTATAACGGCTTTTAATTAGTTTGTTTATCCATCTCTTGAATAGCCCCATATCGTTGTTTTGAAATTTAGCTTTTACCGGAAAGTAAAATGATGTAACAGAACCTTGTAAAAATAACTATCTAATCTTTACTGCTAAATTCCTGCAACATCATAAGCAAAACTTTACGTGATTAACATCTCAATATAAAAATAACTTAAGTGTTTACATAAATAAAATGTAATCATTCGCTTAAACAAAGAGAGATCATAGTTAAGTGAAAACAAAAGTCACTGTCATGTTGGCTAGATAAACGTTGACATACAGCACACATAGAGTATCGACTAGACAGTCGCAAAGGAGCTGACTTGTATTAGACAATTGGGTCTAAAAGTTTGACACTAACAGACTAAAAGTGCCCTTTGTCTAGTGATTTCAAAAACATAAGCTGTGTGTATAACATATCCACATGGAATATTATTAAACATGGCGATCTCTTAGCTATATTTTTAAATGGCAGAATAAAAGCCCTATTACCTGTATCACGGTAAAATAATTAGGTGAATTATACATTATCATGATTATTATGATGATTCTGAGGCACTAACGTAGGTATCCCAGTTCTGAATTACTCAACAGTATAGCATTGTTATTTTAAAATGCCTAGACGTTTTTGGACACCGCAGTCTCTTGTGAATATTAATCTAATGTTTGCAACCAAAGTATTTTTTTAAAAGTCAAGGTTTAAAGAAAACACACATAACGCTCATTTGTTAGAGAGACCCCGAAATTAAATTAACTTATTATGACGCAAGTTCTAGTGTTATGGATATTTTATGTTAATATTTGTGTTTCGTGGGTTTTTTGTTATTTGTTTAATACACAAAATAAATAAATTGAATTGAACTGCATCGAAAAAAATGGTAGTCCAGTAAAATATCAAAAATAAAATCGTCAGCAGGTAACAAGTATTAATAAAACCCGCAGTCGTTGTTCTGCCCTAGTGTAATGTTGTTTGACCGTTGGTGTACTAGTCTGAAGTCTGCGTTGTCCACGAATGGTCAAGATGTCGAAAATTACATAATTGCGCAGTTTGGATTCACTAGACACACACTGTTTCTACTACACTTTCGCTGAATCCGGCATGACTTCGAATAGTCTCATAAAATGTACCGGAATACAAATCGGAAATGAATAATATGGACAAAATTAATGGGATTGGAAAGTGATAGTATTATAAAATCGAATGTCGCAAATCTGCAGCTAAGTAATAGTTGACTTACTGTGCAAAAAAAATTGTAAAAAATTTTAGTTAGGTTAGTTAAAAATTTTAATAAATAAATTCATTGACCAGCACAAGCTTAAACTTAAACATGAAACTAGCGGACCGGACAGACGTTGTCCTGCATGATTTATATTGTGACTTTTTCCTGCATGATACTGACTGCTGCGCCATCTGCCGGGCTGATTTGTGAATCTAAACCATCCAGGGTGCCATCCAAATGCATACAAAAAAAAAACATTCAAATCGGTCCAGCTGTTTAGGAGGAGTTCAGTGACACACACATGTACAGTAGAATTATATATATAAAAAGATATGTACCTACTGTGTGAATACTTTTCCTTAAGTGTGGTTAATGGGCCACCTCCTCAGCCTGTGCCACAGCATGAGAGGTATTTTTTTATCAACCACAAGTTAGCCCTTGACGGCGATCTCACCTGATGGTAAGTGATGATGCAGTCTAGGATGGTAGCGGGCTAACCTGTTAGGGGTATGGCAGACATATTAAACCCATCCCCTAATCGGTTTCTACACGGTATCGTACCAGAACGCTAAATCGCTTGGCCGTGGCTTTAAACTAGCCACGGCCGAAGCCTCCCACCAGAAAAATCGATCGAGAAATCGTCAAAATTAATTATTCAAATCACGATTTTTTTAGTCAGACTACTCTTGCAATTACTCATGACATAGCTACTTATGATTTATATGTTAAAACTTCGTAACAAGAAAAAGTTGAGTTCTTATTATTCTTATATTTCAAATCATGATAAATCAAACGTGAACAAGAGAAACTAAAATACAAAATATGCATATGCATAAAATATGCAGTTATCATCATACTAATATTATAAATGCGAAAGTGTGTATGTTTATTGGTTTGTCCTTCAATCGCGCCGCAACAAAGCAACAGATAGACATTTTTGGCATGGGTATAATAGACCTGGAGACCTGGAGAGTGACATAGGTTATTTTTTATCCCAGAAAATTAAGGAGTTCCCGCGGGAACCAAATAAAACTTTAACCACACGAACCTTAGTATTCAGTAATAATATGAAAATTGAGAAACCAAAATATTTTTTGCTATATGTATCCCCATGATTAGGAAGTTATGAAGATGTGTTTTAAAATAACATAAGAGAGGTTTTTGAACAAATATCACCAGCATAACACCCGCTTTCGAAAAGGTACTTTTCAGGATACAGTCTGATTAGATTTGAAGAATCAGCCTGTAATGTAATTAAAAGTCAAATACTGCTGCAAAAATTATATTTCTTATATTTACAATATTACCCATCTAACCTAATTAATCATTATTGTAGGTACACAATATACAGGCTGTGTGTGTATCTATTCTATATTTTATACTATTAATATAAAAGTTAAAAAAGGATTTTAGCTGGAACGGATTCCGGTTCATATAAAATGCTATTTAACCATCCAATATAATATTTTTTTTAATTCAATGCTGACACTATTAAATACTTAATTATTTTATCTTTGTACACAAGCATTCATAAAACTTAACTACGATAAAAATATATTCTTAATAATATATTTCAATAGAGTCTAAAATGCAATAAAGAAAGTGTATTTGTCTGCTATTTAGGTACGACTAAACCTCTGAACTGACCTTAACAAATTGGCTTACATCCTGAAGTATGACACTGGATTTTTATCCTGGATAATCAAAAAGCTACTGTTGGTCTTAAAAAAACTATTTTTATCTGGAAAAGTCTTCCGCATTTTGATTTAGTATTTGTTACTCATAAATTATTGAAGAGATACCAGTTTAGGCACTACCTACTTGAGAGCAGCTCAGCACTTTTTTTTACATAAAAACGGTAGTAACGTCTGAATATCAGTTCCTTGCTCTCTCTCTCTCTCTCTGCGTCGTATTCCTCATTATTGAGGGTCGTGACCCCTTTCCATTAATGAAACAATGGTAGGAGGTTTCTTGGGATAATAATGCGGCGGGTTCCCACGTCCTTCTGCATATGACTCGACTAAGAGTATTTTAAACTAGGTTTTTGTAACGATTATTATCAGATGTTAGTGATAATAACCGGCTTTACGTGCCCTCCGAGGCAAGGAGGAAACGAAAAGGCTATATTTGAACCTCCAAATTCGGTCACCCATCAGGCTACCGACACGGCTCAAAGTTGTTATGAGTTGTCACAACTAGCTGCCACTCGTCCCTCGACCGCATGTCATAGGTCATGCGCTCATTTTTTAATTTAAATATTTTGCTTTATTTTATTTGGTAGCCTTAAATGAAACTTCCTGTATCTGACCTTGTAAGTATAATTGTGTTCACTCGACACCCTGTGAACGATCCCATAAGTGATGTGAGAGTAGAAATCTTTAATAACATGCCTTGTTACGAACAATGACTAAAATTAGAGAGAACTTTTGTTTTGGTGTTCTTTTGGTTAGTTCACATAAATATCTCCTGCAGAGGCTTTAAGGCTAATTAGCACTTAATTGCAAATTAACCACTCAAAAGCTCATAGTTTAACTAGTCGATGCTTGCGACTTCGTCCGTGCGGCTTGTTATTTTTGGTTCCCGCAAGAACTCTTCAAAACTCCTGGATAAAAGTAGCCTATTTATTATTCCAAACTATAACATATCTTTGTGCCAAATCTCATCCAGATCCCTTCAGCCGTTCTGTCGTGATTGAGTAACAAACATACTTATTAATAATAGACGTAGACAGGTTAAAGTATTTTTGATCATAAGTTGAAAATTCGTCTCTACTTCTGTCGAACGTAAACTTTTCAATTTCTCCCAAAAGTTTTCCGACTTGAGTTAATGTTAGGATGGTCATTATTTTATGCAAAGTAGCACAGTTCATAGCAAGCATGTTCACAAAAAAAAGTTCTGAAAAAACACTAAATTAAAAGAAAAATATTTAACACGAATAAATGAGCTTTCTGAGGGAGAGATCCCTCAGAAACCTCACGAAAAAATTAAAAAAAATTATAACTCGAAAACTACCAAAAATCGCTGAACATACATGGGAAATTTCTGATAGGTACGAGGAATCTAAATTTTTTTCTTTGGACGTCACTATTTGGGCCAACCTGTAGATTTGACCTAAATCGAGGTTTTGACGACCTCCCTGGCGCAGTGTTGAGCGCTGTAATTTTAACGTGAGAGTTCCCGGGTTTGATTCCCGGCAGCTTAATTTGGGAATTTATAATTTCTAAATTTTCTTTCTGGTCTGGCCTGGAGGTTCGGCTAAGCGATTTAGCGTACCGGTACGATGCCATGTAGAAACCGACCAGGGTATAGGGTTAATATGACTAGCATACCCCTAACAGGTTAGCCCCCTACCATCTTAGACTGCATCATCACTTACCATCAGGCGAGATCGCAGGCAAGGGCTAACTTCTAGTGGAATTTTAAATTCGTTATATTTTTGTGTATCTTTTCTGATCAAGGGGTTTCGCTGTTATCGTTATCCAATAGGTGTGCTGGAATTGCACATGCTGAAAATCGAACCTTGGTCTTCCTACTTAAAATACCACTGCGCCAGGGACTTCGTCAAATATTCGGCTCACATATTCAACAATCTTTTCAAAGCTTAATTACAGTAGGTAGCATACAGTGCAGCTATTCGCCACAAGCGAAATGGTATTTGAACCCGTGACCTCTGTACGTAAAAGAACCGCTAACCTCAAGACGCGCTTAAAATAAAAAAGTAACTTTCAAAAATTTCTTCCGACGTCATTATATTTTAAAACTGTTCAAAAGGAAGCAATTGAAAAAATCGGTCATGTGCAAGTCGGACCCGCACACAAAGTGTTCCGTATAACCTCACAATGTAAATTATTATTTTAGTAAATAACAAGAAAGATGTCATAACAATACGTCAATCAGCTGTGAAATAACTGGCTTACATAAGGCGCTAAACTGGTATCGACTGACAACAATTCAACACTCTATGGATGCGGATCGATTTTCGGATTTCTTCCTATGCTTGTGCTGTGAAATTTTGCTTCTTGGCAATTTTCATAATTCTAGGACAACGCGAAGTACCCTACTTACATATTTTGATTTATTGGCGAGTGTTAAATATTCAGCATAAGCCTCCATATCTTTTGTTGCGGTTGATTTTTTTTCCAAGGGACCGTAGACCTACGTATTTGAAATTAATTTCCAATTTATACCTCCACGCGATTCCGAGAAAAAGGGCGTTGACAGACAGACAGACAAACAGACGGACAAGGAAGTGATCCTATAAGGGTTCCGTTTTTCCTTTTGAGGAGCGCAACCCTAAAAATTAAATGAAAGGTATGAAAATAAATGGGTACCATAAAGGAAATAATATAGCGGCACTTATGATACATTGATAGACGTTATTCAATCCGCGATATTATAGCGTTGGAGGTGTAGAAATTTTTAAGACGAATAATTCGTTCGGGAAATCGTAGGGATATCAAATTTTCTTCTCCATTGTTTTTGAAAATTGACCCAAGGTGTGTGGATAAGTTACCTACACACACTTTGAGTCGAAAATTCGGCATTCGTCTAGCTATTATGGTAACTAAGTTCACTTGGGAGTTCTAAGCAATGCTATCACTGATATTAGGTTAAGTTCATATTATTCACTAGCTGATGCCCGCATCTTCGTCTGCGTGGTTTAAGTTTTTTTGATTGTTTCTTCTTTATTTTCTGGGATAAAAGTAGCTTATGTCACTCTCCAGGTCTTCAACTATACCAATATTATAAAATAATTCAAGCACGAATTAAAAGGTAGTTGTTTTGTCATTTGAGGCGCTATCTCATGAAGAATGATATGAAGGCCCACTGCATTATTGTATAAGTACTAGCTGATGTTTGCGACTTCGGACGTGGATTGAGGATTTTGGTTTTTAGTTTTGGTTGGTTTGGTTTGGTTTGGTTATTGTGTGTGTCAATACAGTTTGATTTATTTATTCATTCATTTATAATATTAGTATAGAAGAAAAACACCACCATTAGGTAATCAATGAAAAGAAGTCGTGGCCCTCAACAATGAGGAATACGATGCATAGATGTAAATTAAAATTATATAATAACTTGTTAGCTAACATATCAGTAAAGTTCGCCCATGAATTTCGAGCGTGAGAAATTGGACCGCATTTAATTAAAGTTGAAGCTGTACGCCTTTGAACTGTGAATTGTTAATCTGTTAAATATGCGTGACGCACGCACAAATAATTAAACAGACAGACTTATATAATTTTATAATAGTAGAGACCACTGATCTCGACGAAAAATACGAAGACTGGTGAAAAAAGGTGCCAAACCTGAGCGTCCTCAATACACCTCGAGTACATTATCCATTAAAAATCTTACAAATACGTGTTAATACGTCTTAATGCGGTGCTTTATTTCGTCATCCATCGTGGCATATGCACACCGAGTGGGGGGCAAGAAAATAAAACTGTCTGTAGTACAAGCACCTTTGACAATTGTACATTCCGCTTGCAAAGATGAAGGCGTTCTGCGTGCTATGCCTTGTGACGGCAGTGACCGCCATGCCGACGGTCAAGGAAGACGGGGTCATGGATAAGTTCATATCGACACTAAGAGACTGTGTGGAAACCGACACCATGCTGTGTTTAAAGGTGAAGTGAAGTGCAGTGATATGATCGCGATTGTGATGTGATACTTAGGACGTGATACGTGTAACGGCTCCTTCATCAATGTTTCCTGGATCGTGATTCGAGACTAATCGTTTTTATGATGATGATAATAATAATTTGGCAAATTGTGCCAATATTTTCTTAGTGTTAACATTATTCATGTGCACTAACGAATCGTGAAAATGCATCGTTACTAAAATAACGATTCGATGACGGACTGCATGAACGGGCCGTTACAGTTGGATGTGATAAAGGACTAATAACGGTTTCGGATGTGCACTAAAGTTAAAAAGGACTGAAAATTATATCGTATTTTCTGCAATAAAAAGTGAGAAAAGGATGATGATTTTTAGTCCTGTTGTAATAGTTGTGTATCACCGAGTTAGAAACCATATATTATACACAAAATTAATGAGACAGAGATTTTTATGTGTGATAGTTCAAATAAGGGATATATTGGATAGTAAAGCATCAGATAGGAGGTGGATGGCATTTGAGAATTCTTTCAAGTGATCAGTCAAACCCATTTTTTCCCGTTATTATATTCGATTTACTTAGCTTAGGCTTAGATAGTTATCGTTATGTATTCTACTGTACAATTTAAAATAAGATTTATCTTGGCTTATCTGATTCGATAATTTCTTTGACATCGATAAGTAATATAATTTAAAATCAAAGGAAAGATTAATAATCATACATTTCATCGAGTAGGTAGCTTTAGTGATTAATACGAGGGCTTTCTTTGCTTTATAATTTAGTCAATACTTAATATATTTGTTTGCACAATATAGAATAAATTCGGCCCTAAAAATTAATTGATAGAAAATCAATACAATTATTCTAACTTATCTAATTTTGTACAACAATACCCAAAGGACTTCAGAACAATTAAATATTAAAATAACAACATTTGCAATCAAACTAACAATAACAACAAATAAAAATAAAATTAAAAACATCAGAAGAACATTACCAGTCTCATATAATTAAATAATGCGATCATAGTAATTTTAATGTTAAACTACAAATTAATTAATATTAAACTGGTTTTTAAACTTACCGGATTTACATGCAAAAAGTTTATGTAACAAGATCGCTATCTCTTTGAAATGCGTATCATAATCAAGATAATACCTAGCTGTAAACAGTTTAAGCACCAATTCATCACTGCGAGAGTTCTGATGAAACTTTTTTGATTTTTTTGAAGGTTTATGGAATTACAGTAAAAATAATTTAAGTTTTTTAACAGTTTTTTCAATTTTCAGGAAAAAGCCATGAAATTCACTGAAAATCTAGCCGTTGCGAAGGACTTCAGTGTTGTAGATGGAATCACATTCTCAAGAACCGGTTCTCCGAGATCGGCTCGGAGCTACGATCCGCTACCCAAAGAACCTAAAGCCAGGGAACTCCAGGTGGAAGAGAGAATCATGGACAACGTGGTCGATTTTCTGGATAGTCACGCCTTACAATTGAGGATGCCTAAGGCTTTTACTGAAGACAATTCTATTGATGAGGAAGGTTAGTTCCGTTATCTCATTTATCTTCCTTTATCTCTCGCAAAGTCGTGCGGTGTCGTCCGACACTAGAAATGTCGGCACGTGTTCCACCCACGTACCCGGTGTCCACAGAACAGCGAGAAACCGTCAGCGTTGGCACCCTTGTGTGGTTGATGTCCAATCTGCTCGCACGAAGCATTTTTGCTCTACGTTTCTGATAAGAACCGCTAGGGTGTGGAACCCCTCCCAACGCACGTGTTTCCGGCCACGTATAACATAAGTACCTTAAAGGCAAAAGTGAATAGGCATCTTCTAGGCAAGCGCTTTCCAACCTAAACCTCATCATTGCTTTGCACTAAGCATGATTGTCGTCAAGCGCAAGCCTATCACGCAATAAAATAAAAAAATGTGCAAATGCTAGTTTGTTGCAAGCGCAAGTTTTGATGTAGGGCAAAAGGCTGAGCTATACACCCATTCTGGGTGGTGTCACAGGCAATATTATTAGGTGCGATAGTATGATAAATGATTGTTTGTGACACCATCATTGAATAAATATATTTTATTTATTTCTATCTTTCTTTCATAGTCAAAACTAGGCAGAATAGGTGAAGGGTGTGTCACATTGCAATGCATGTAGAGCATTAGCTAGGTTACGTACAAATCTACACTTATCTATACTTCTATACTTTAAACTAGTATTATAAATGCGAAAGTGTGTCTGTCTGTCTGTCTGCTACGCTTTCACGGCCGATCTATTCAACTGATTTTGATGTAATTTGGTACAGGGATAGGTTGTATCCCGGGGAAGGACATAGGCTACTTTTTATACCGGAAAAGTCAAGAGTTCCAGCGGGAATTAAAGAAACCTTATTCCATGCGGACGAAGTCGCGGAAATCATCTAGTACAATAATAAATGAGAAAGTCTACTACGATTTTGACGATATGATATAGATACTGGTTGCATCCCTTAGGAAGGATATAGGCTATATGTATATAGGCTTTTTATCTCGGAAAATCTAATAGTTTTCATGGGATTTTTCATAAATCTAAATCAACGCGATCGAAGTGTCGGGCATCATCTAGTAATTTGTAGCTTTTACATGTAAATAAGTCAGTAATAGTAGATTATACACCAAGGGGATAAAGCACTGTTTTATGTCACGGGCGCTACATTGAATCCTGAACGTAACGAAGGACTCCAAATTTAACTCCCGAGCGCAGCGTGGGTGTTATAAGTTAATTCCCGACCAAAGGGAGGGATATAAGATTGAGTCCTGAGTGCAGTGAGGGATTCAAGCGCCCAAAAAAAAAAACTGCTTTATCCCGGTGGTGTATACTCTACTTTATACTTCTACCATAACAGTAAAACAAACTGTAACGGTTAGATATTTATTGCAAATCATGGTAAGTAGGATATATAGGTCTAGTAAATAATAAAAAGAAAAGACAAATTAAACTTTTTATTTCAAACTTTTTGCTTTTCATGCTGCCAGTATTTATGCAGGTACACATACTCCTTGGTTTAAAAACTTTTATGTCAAATGGTACGATCGTTTGGTCGACCAGTCTGGAGCCTAGACTCTGTTGTGCATATTTACAGTATGGGGTTGGTCAACTAGTTGGGCAATCGATCGACTAGATTACGGCCCTAGGGCATGAAGACTGACTATAGACCCGCAAAAGTATGATTAAAACAGTAGTAAAGGTATGGTAGAAGTATTTTTTTTTTTCATCTACCGAATGAACCAAGAAGGCAAGTTGTCACAACCACCCTATGTTTCACTATAAGCAGTTTTTTTTAAAGCGTTCAGATTACTGATGTCTCTACTATTCTCAAAAGTCTTCCAAACTAATATTATCTAACTAATATTATAAATGCGAAAGTTTGGATGGATGTATGGATGGATGTTTTTACCCGGAAAATTAAAGAGTTCCCAAGAGAATCAAAAACCTCAATCCACGCGGATGAAGTCGCGGGCATCAGCTAGTATATTATAAATGTTAATAGCTAACATGTTAAAAAATATTTTAACAGCTAGTACAGAGTTTGGATGGATTTTTGTTGCTCAATCACGCCAGAACTGCTGAATGGATCTGGATTATATTTGGCACAGAAATGGATCATAGTCTGGAATAACACATAGGTTACTTTTTAATCCTGGAAAATCAAAGAGTTCCCGCGGGACCAAAAAACCCTCAATCCACGAGGCAGAGTCGCGTCAGTATCGATTTTGAAATGAATGTGTATTTGAAAGTGATTCGTCTCCGAGCTTCCAACGTACCAAAGTAAATACAATAGTTAACGACATTTGTGGTTAACGGTAAAACACATTGAAGTTGTTTCAAGTGGATACATAAGTGCCACAAACATTATTTACACAGTAGAGAGAGTGCGTGAGTAAGCTAAAACATCAATTTTGCACTCAAACTCTAGATAATAATATACAACTGGCCACTCGGGGCTAACTACCATCGCTTACAGCCGTATCGTTTAAATATTGTCCAAGTTCGTGTTGTAAAATTATAACACAGGTTAAGTTATTTTTACTAACAAAATATGGGCTATCAGTTTTGTAGAACTTGCCTGAAATAACAAATTTCAATTTATTTTTTATTTATAATCCTTCCAAGATGATGCTTGCGACTTCATCCTACAACCTACCTCCGTACCAAATTTCATCAAAATCGGTTGAACAGATGAACCGTGAAAGAGTAGCAGACAGACACACTTTCGCATTTATAATATGTATGTATGTATGAAGTATGGATTTTAGGGACGTCAAGGTTCGTGACATAACACTGTCAGTTTCAAATAATACTGCTTTGATGGATGGATATCGATGCTACCTACTGGTAGCATCGATATATATGTAGGTACTAGATAAGTCCTTTCATAGAAAAAAGTTTGGCATCCGACTTGTAGGGCGTGCCCCTCACCTGTATAATCCCGTCCTTGTCCCCGCCATAGCGCTGTCCCGCTTTTCAGACTAGATGGCTTTAGTAAAATAAGTTCACATTCTTTGTTTGACAGGGCCCGTCTATGTAACTTGAGGTCGTTGACTGGCAGGGTTCTCGAAATCTAGCAAAAGATGCTCGTACAGATGTTTATTTCTTCAATCTATACGAATACTTATATTATAAATGCGAAAGTTTGGCAATCACGCCAGCACGGCTGAACGGATCTGGATGAAATTTGGCACAGAGGTAGATTATAGTCTGGAATAACACATAAGCTGCTGATTATCCCGGAAAATTAAAGCTTTCCCGCGGGAACCAAAAATTAGGTACGTTGCAATAAAAACCTCCGAAATTCAGATTCAAAATAAAGTCAATAATTCATCTTTCCGGTTCACAGTAATTACCGAAAATATTATTAATAGGCTTATTAGAGTATAATATTATAATAGGAAATTAATTCCAACTTTTTGCCAGCTTTCCTTTCTCTTTAGACTATATAAAATAGATAGAAAATTTGGTCCCAAAGACTTAAGAGTCATTTATTTTACATATTATTTCTTAGGCAGTGGCTTTAACACATTCTCTTGTACGAATTTGAATGCTCGGAACTTCCTTTTAGCAAACACCATAATATACTTGTCGCTTCGCTGTCTTAGACATTGTTGGGGATAACGTGTTTTTATTAATAAGTTTTCCCATGGCGAACCATCAATTCATTGTAGTTATGCCCATCTATGGTTACAGTGCAGTTATTGACATCGCTTTGAAAAGAGCTTCACCAAGTATTTCTAAAGCTATATAAACCACTGGATGCAGCCTCAACGATTAATGATATGATACATGATTCGTTAACGACGTTTTGTTATATTTTACCATGTTTTCAAGTCAAGCTGTGTGATAATGCATTTTTAATTATATATTCACTTACTTCTTTCACATAATATCATAGACGACACGATTACTACTCCCATCTTCTGCAGTCTCAGCATTTTATATTATGTAAAAAATTTCGAGGAATGAGGATTCTGAAGTACCACAAAAAACTAAAGAAATTTATTCAGCATTAATTATTTTACAGCCGTGCTTAATACTGTAAACTGATTTATTTCATCTAATGTCTCAATCAGGAATTGTAATCATTCACCCATTGATGTAGAATTTTAGTATTTCTATTTCAATGCACTCACCACAATAATCTACAGTTTTTTCCAATTTTATAGGTATAAATTTTATTTGAGCGCATTAAAGATGGTCTAAATTACATTGTTCTATCAAGTCACCATAATAAAACTTAACGATGATTGAGTAACTACCGCTATCAACATTTCAAACCTTTTATTTGTGAAGAGGTGACGTAGCAGAGGTTTTGTTTGAAGAACCAGTGACTGACCTACTCTTCTCACGAGATTTATTTCATTGTCATCAGGTCGTGGCAAGAAAAAGAAGAAGCTGAAGAAACTCCTTCCAATCCTGGCTCTGATCAAACTGAAGTTAGCTGCTCTGGTACCTTTGTTCCTCGGTATCATCGCTTTTGCAGTCTTCAAGGCATACATTCTTGGAAAGATCGCTTTCATTGCAGCTGCTTTTGGAGCTATAAAGAAGCTTCTAGAATCTAAGTCAAAGAGCGGAGGAGGTGGTGGTGGTGGATGGGCCGAGCCAGCTCATGAGGAGCATGGATGGGAAAGCGGCGGTGGCGGTGGATGGGGAAGATCACAAGATGTGTCCCAAAACTTGGCGTATGCCGGCCATATCAAGCAAGCGTAAAACCTAGACAATTCTTTAGGGTAATTTATTACCAATTAGGGAGAGAAAAGGCTGGATTATTACCAATTAGCCAGCTTGTCTCTTCAATTCTACGTTTCTAACGTTAGCTAATTTATTATTACCATCTAAGATTTTAACGCATTTTATGTGTGTGTATTAATTATTATTTATCTGTGTTGTATGACCACCGTTTATAATCGAGATTAGTGTGTGTGTATCAGTATTTTTTGTGTATTATATTTTTTTGTATTACATTTAAATTTAACGCTTTAAGTTCTTGACTGATTTTTAGTTTAGTTTATTGTTTATCAATTATTATATCTTTATGTATTATTTTATCTTCTTTTTATTATTTATGTTTAAGTATTAACTTAGGTTCATACTTTACATGTGTTTTTATAGGATTAAGCGTGTGCTTACCAAATACTTATAAGTTTTTCGTTCCAAAGATTCATTTATTTTGATTTTAGTTTATTATATTATTCTTCTATTGTTTTATATTATTACCAACTTTTAGATATTTCTCCCATCTTATAGTTGAGTGTGCGAGTGAAACGAGTCATATTTATTACTAAAACTATTTAATTTTTGGATTCTAAACTGTAAGAATTAATCAAATATTGTTTTACGATGGATCCGCGTAAAAATAAAATATCGTTTATAATAAATTCCATTGATTATTATTTTTTAAACCTACTTCATGAAGTGTTAATATTTTTCCACGATGAAAGGAAAGGTGATCTTTAACAATGTTTGCAATTTTTCAGAGAAGAGTACAATTATCGACTTCATGCATCTAGGTATGAGAAATATTTTTTTTAAATATCGGAAAGAAGCTTATTGTCCCCAGTGTCTCTATTGTATTGTCGTTTTAAAAAGATCTCGGCCAGAGACTATTAAAAGACAATACTTGAGTACATCCATAATTGTACTGTGTGAAAAATTGGTTGCCATTTGATTCTTGCGAAGAGAAAGTATACGTTGAAGATGATTATGAGATCAAAGAAATTTTATTAATCACTTTAATAATAATTGACATTTGCGGTCATAAGTCATAGTCAAGACAATTAGCTACAATATAGCTTTCATGTGAAACAAATTGAAGATAAAAACTTACATAAGTCATATCATATTATAAGCATTTAGAAATTATGGGTTTTTACATAAGAAGGTAAGAATTCGTCTTTTGTTTTGCGTAATATTTTCATGGGAAATTATACTATAATAATTAATTATTTAGCTGCGTTTATCCTGTAGATGTAACTCAGGGTTTCAACTCAGTATATATTTAGAAGATATTGTAAAGAAATATTACATAGCTCTATATTTTGATTCAATAAAATAGTCATCTACCAGCAAAAAAATATAATTTTGAATATAATATCATATTTTGAAGCGTATGTTTAAGTTTTTTTTTATGTAATGATTTATGTAATAATAGACTTAATTCTCTCTTGACCCCAAAAGGAACAGGACCTCGTAACTCATTTACATCAATCAACAGCAATATATGTTTATATACAAAACAGGTTTGCCAGATGTGCTAAAACCAACAATAGCTCAAACAACTCTCGGTTTTTATGGAAAGGAAGTAGGTCCATTATTGAATGCATGATTTCGGTGATATAAGCGGATGTTGCTGAGTGTATAACTTTCATT
This sequence comes from Erebia palarica, assembly GCA_964035005.1. Taxonomy (NCBI): domain Eukaryota; kingdom Metazoa; phylum Arthropoda; class Insecta; order Lepidoptera; family Nymphalidae; genus Erebia; species Erebia palarica. The sequence goes on along the minus strand of OZ035993.1, from coordinate 7,230,151 downwards.
TTTGAAAAGAAATTCGTACGTCTTACACAATATTGACTGTAAGCTGTAACTGGATATTGGTACTGTCGTGGACGAAAGTTTATGTTGAATTTATGATTCGCATTTGCATGTGAAATTCGTACGTGTGTACACGCCTTCTTGAGTTTTTAATACGAATTACGCATTTTTAGGGTCCCGTTGTAAAAAAAGGTCATAGTTTCATCGAATCGAAGTTTGACGACCTCCCTGTTGCAGTCTGTCTTTACTTGGGAGGTCCCGAGTTAGATACCCAGGGTAAATTTGGTAATTTATAATTTCTGAATTTCCTCTGGTTTGGCCTGGTGGGAGGCTTCAGTCGTGGCTGAAGGTCTGTGTGCTTCAGCTATTTTAAAAATAAAGTATAAAAACTATAAGAACTAGAACCTGTTACCAATAGATACGAGTATAATACAAAGGCATTTTAAAATTTAAAATTAAAACATGAAAAGCGAGATCCGATAGATCCATTTTTTTGTTCCCTCAAATAAAACATTGTTCAGTAGGTAAGTTTTTTAATAATATTAATAAACAATTAGCGCTATAGCTATTTTGAGGGACGAATGGCCTAGATGCGGCAACGCATAATATCAGTCGATTGCGATTGTCAAGCAACGTTGATCCAAGTCAGTAACTGGATGGGTTACCGAATTTGGTAGTTCGAATTAGGCATTTTCGTCTCCTTCGTACCTTGGAGAGCACGTTAAGCTGTCGGTCCCGGTTATTACTACTAACATCTGATAATAATCGTTAGAAAACTAACAGTTGGAATTAGTCGAGTCGTATGCAGAAGGACCTGGAAACCCACCGCATTATTATCCCAAGAAAACCCCTGCCAATATTTGATTAATGGAAAGGGGTCACAACCCTCAGCAATTAACTATCAGCAGTAACTAGCCACGGCCAAAGTCACCATGCTAGACCAGGAAAAAATATAAATTCCCAAATTGACCCCCGCCGGGGATCGAACCCGGGACCTGCGTACGTTATGACAACAGAGCTCAACACTGCGCCAGGGAGGTTGGCAAACCTTACATGTCATGTAATGGTGCTAGGTACGTGCAGTAACAAGTAAAACCTAGTTAAATGCAAATGGCCGTAAAACTGAGCAGTAAATCTATTCTAGACCTCAGAATGCGTAAGCAATGCACGTCACTTAACAATGCAAAGTAGAACGACTAGGTTTCTGTGTTAAACACTTCCGGGATGTTGTCCACTAAAGTACTAAAAAGTTTTGACGACCTCCCTAGCGCAGTGTTGAGCGCTTTTCTTTAACTGCGATTGACTGTGATCTCAACTGGTGATAAGTGATGATGCGGTCTAAGATGGTAGCGGGCTAATCTGTTGGCATGGCAGTTATATTAACCCATACCCATAATCTGTTTCTATACGGCATCGTAACGGAACGCTAAATCGCTTGGATATAGATAGGGTGGTAACTAGCCACGGCTGAAGCCTCCTGGGCAGACCAAAGAAAATTGAAATAAACTACAATTTAACTTATAACTATTAACAATATAAGTTAAGAACTCAACACTAGCTAATGCACGACTTCGTCCGAGTGGATGAAGGTTTTTCGGTTCCCGCGGCAACTTTAATTTTCCCGGAATAAAAGTAGCCTGTGTGCTATTCCAGACCGTAATCTCTTTGCCAAATTTCATTCAGATCCGTCAGCCGTTTTGACGTGATTGAGCAACAAACATCCATCCATCCAAACTTTCGCATTCATAATATTAGTTTATTAGTTAATTTTCCACGATAAAAAGTAGCCTATGTCCATACCCCGGATACCTCTATAAAGTTGGGCCGTGAAAGCGTAGCAGACAGACCGATAAACTTTATAACATAAGTATGGCTTGAACATCAGCTTCTTCTATGACACAGACCTCCTCCAGAAACTTTCAGCTCCTCCTTTCTTGTGTCACTACCTATAGAATACATGAACGGACGTAATGACTGAACACGCATGTATGCCAGCACGATTTGTTATTCAAGAAACTCTATACAATTGACAATACACTATTCACAGTCACAGTCTAACCACAGAATAGGTAATAGTACAAGTAGTCTAACTGCGACTTTATACCTACTGCGTTAATAAAGTTACCATTGTGCTTTAGGGTAACGCTTCCCAATTTGTTTAACGTTAGCTTTGTACTTATTAAAAGTAACGCCGGAAAAACAAGCCCTGGGCCGAGGCCCAAATGTCTAAGGAGATCGTAAATAATTTGACAGCACAAAACGTATTACTCGAACTGTTTAAGGAGTTTTTTTATGCGTTTCGACGGCCAAGCATCTATGAACTCCATAAAATGGTCTTATTATCCATTTGACAGACAAAATTACGATATCAATTTTCTTTCACAAGTGGGGCTTGGGGAGATATTTTCTTTCATACCTGTCGTCCAGAGACGTCTAGATAGAACAACGCTGCGGTGTGGCAGGGACATGACGAGAAACGGTATTTCCAAGCTGGCAGAATTTTCAGTAAATAATTTAGTAATTCTAGCACAGCATTGAATTGAAGCTTTTTTTATCTGACTATACGACAAAGCCTAAAGAGAAGGATTATGATTTTAGCAGTCTATGTATGTATGTTCCACCTTAGCGCTTAAACTATTGCGCCGATTTTTATAAATGAGGTGTCGATCGATTCGTTATTCTGGTCAGAGTGGGTACATTAATACTAACAAAAAAATAGGTATTAATAATATTGCCGTCACGTTGCTCCTCGAATAGAGTCCCATAACACCCGATAGGGATAACTGCAGTTTGGACCGACTATACCCATGAAAAAAAGTCGAATTCTTACTCTTACATTCTTACTCTCTTTTTATTTTTGCCGATTTTAAAGTTTGTTGAAGAATAATTTATGAAGGACTCAGGCTATGTCGGTATGTTTTTCTTTTTTGGGCGGCTGTGAAATTTACTTCATAGTCGGATTACAGTCTTACTGCTTTTTTTTATTCCACTACAAATTACCAATCGATTTAGTGGAGTAAAAAACAACACGTCTTTAAATCCGTAAAAGATCATCGTTTCATACAAGATCATAATATCCTTACGTGTTATAGCGTAAAATCATTTTCTAATGACTATATTTTCATTCCCATACCTACCTGTAACATAGTTCAATGTCCCAACGAACACTATGTTGACTTTGACTTGATACTAATTCATACGTAATGATTATGTAAATATAAGTAAGAAAGTCATAGTAGGTGCCATCTATCGCAATATCCGTACATCCGCATCCGATCATGACCATACTTGTGACTATACTACATAACATAACATACCAACCACTTGAATCAGCAAGCGAATTGAACATTTATAATACAAGAATATAGAAGCTATACTTGTTTGTCTTCATTGGTTTTAAATTCGCGTGTGTGGTCTTCAGTACTGAATACTCATCTTCTATCTATCTATTTATATAAAAATCAATAATTGTTGTTCGTTTGTCTCGCTAAAACTCGAGAACAGCTCGACCGATTTAGGTGGAGTTTTTTGAGTGTGTTTGGGTGAATCCAGGGCTGGTTTATATTCATAATTGGACCCGGTACGGGGCGCTGCAATCGGGTTCGAGGTTCAGGGCAGGACAAAGTCTGCCGGGCCAGCTAGTTGACAATATTATGCAAAAGTTCACGCCTAAAATGTACACGCGGTTATAGTACTAAATTTTAAGCAATAAAGTTTATAACTGCATACGTAAGCTTTTGCTTTAGAAAGGTATTGAAGGTAATTTGGGAGACGCAATGCGAAAATTCGTAAGACCACACCCGAGTATTCTATAGTTGAACCACACGAGGTGATTTACTTTTAGGAAACTCAATTAAATCAATTCTCACTCACACTCACTCTCCAGGTCCTCAAGTATACCCATCAAAAAATTACGTCAATCCATTGCTCTATTGCTGCGTGATTGGAGGACGAACAAACATAATTTCGCATTTATAAATTATAATTAATATAACCAGCAAATCAATAAAGATGAATTATTTAAATTATTATTAAACCATTTATTCCTTATCTCTTTATAAAATGTTTACAGTTATTCTTACTAGGTACTATACTAAATATATTTACTTAAATATAATAAAGATGAATACTATTACCCAATTAAATTTTTCAATTCCTTTTGAGTGCACTAGTTTTGCTAAAAGAGGCTATAAAGGAGAGAAAAGAAGATAACTAACCTGGTATTAGCCGGGATAAAGAGTAAAAACAATTAACCAGTTCACAAGGTAATCATAAACTTATTGAAAACTAGCTGATGCCCGCGACTTATTCCGCGTAGAATAAGTTTTTTAAATTCCCACGGGAACTCTTTAATTTTCCGGGATAAAAAGAAGTGTCACATGTAAAACTTATGTCACTCTCCAGCTCTATACCCATGCAAAAATTCACGTCGATCCGTCACTCTATTGCGGCGTGACTGAAGGACAAACCAGCAAACCAACAAACAAACACACTTTCGCATTTATAGTATTAGTGTGAAGTGTGATAATCGATTTATGGGTATTTAAAAGCACCTGTCTAATACGAAATTCCGCACCGTGTGCACCGACGCCGCAGGTTCCGTTGTCTTCAAGGTCGTGCCCAAGAGTTTGACTCATCCAACACTTTCTTCTCAATGGAATGGTTACGGAACCTCCCATTACGCGTACAGGCGTGACAGTACAATGTATGACTCCTTCCACCCTTTTATTAGCATAACTCATTCTTATAGTAGCACTTGTGAGACATCGGCCCGGCATTTAAATTTTGTACTTGTGTAATATTTTCACATCAGTAACTTGGTATATGCTTGGCACAAGCTGAGATTGATGAACTCCTTGGCACAGTGTGTAGCGCTGTTGTCTTAACGTGCGGAGGTCCCGGGTTCGATCCCCGGCTGGGTCAATTTGGGAATTTATAATTATTGAATTTTCCTTAGTCTGGCCTGGTGGGAGGCTTCGGCCGTGGCTAGTTACCAACCGTACCGGCAAAGACGTGCCGCCAAGCGATTTAGCGTTCCGGTACGATGCCGTGTAGAAACCGAATAGGGGTATGGGTTTAATATAACTGCCATGCCCATAACAGGTTAGCCCGCTACCGTCTTAGACTGCATCATCACTTGCCAGCAGGTGAGATCGCAGTCAAGGACTAACTTGTAGTGGATAAAAGAAACAGGCATGACAGTACAATATATGACTCCTTCAACCCTTTTATTAGCATAACTCATTCTTATAGTAGCACTTGTGAGACATCGACCCGGCATTTTAATTTTGTACTTGTATGATAATTTCACGACACTTTGAAGGGCTCTATGGATCTGGATGAAATTTGGCACAGAGATATCTATCTCTATCTCTCTATAATCTTATAGTGTGGAATAACACACTACACTACTTTTTATCCCGGTAAAAAAGGTTCTCGCGGGACCCAAAAAACCTTAATCCACGAGGACGAATTCGCGGGCATCAGCTAGTTTTATTTATTGCTCAATTATGCAGATAAATCAGGTGTATTTGAGATGATGCTATACATAAATTTTCTTTTATTTATCATCGAAGTGGGATTAAAGGCTCAAACTCTACCACTGAAAAATGTTAGCCAAGTCATTAGGAAAGTGGATTTCTTTTTTTTACTACTTAGGTACTAGTTCGCGAGTTTAGTAATGAATTTATTGCTTTTCTCTTAAAAATCGTTAAAAAAGAAGGTCAATGGATTTTTTGGGGCCTACCTTGGCTTTCTATTTAAAGGGTTTCTTCTCTATCTCATAAAATGTTGGCTTGCGTACGTTTTATCTTAATGCACTAAGTAAAAGCATTAGAGTTAACTTTATGATAATAAAATCAGATACGGATTTATTATTTTCTTCACCTTTTGATCTCATAGAATATAGATTTTAGTGGTGTGGGAGTGAGTCATAGAGTTGTAAATTATTTTCACTTCTGTCTGTCTGGTGATTTTATTATAGGCTTTATGGCTTTCTAGTTAAATAAATATCTACACTTCTACGCCATTTTTATTATAGGTTCTTAATCATAAATTTCCACGTCCTAATAAGGCAATTAGAAAAAAACAGACTTGCCAGCTAATTTGTTTTAGGCCATTTATAAATAATGGCTGGCAAGTCTGTTTTTTTTAAGCCATTACAAGTTATCCCTTCTGCAATCTCACCTGGTGGTAAGTGATGAACCAGTCTAAGATGGTAGCGGGCTACGCGATCAAAGCCTCCCACCAGGCCAGGCCAGAGAAAATTCTGAAATTATAAATTCCCGCCGGGGATCGCACCCAGGACCTCCACTTATAAGACCACTGCGCCAGGAAGGTTGACAAATTGTATCATTTCCAAATCTTATACAAAGTCAGTCTCATCAATATCAAATTTACATTTTCTTTTTCAGACTTACATATAGAGCTTAGGCCCTTATCGTGCCTCGAAGAGCACGTAAAGCCGTCGGTGCTGCTTCTGATCTCTCTCCGGCTGTGTTGGATTTTCCTTCCCATTGGACTATGAATGTAAAATAACAAGGTGCATGTATAACCTGTGTATGCGCACACAATTAAGCACTATATTATCTCCCGCGCTTATGGCTAATCTCTCTGGAGATGTTGTGGGCTTCTTCTCAGACCGGTCGCGTTTGGAAACCTCGAGCTTTAGTTTTAAGATACCGTAATTGATTATCACCATCATTTTTTATAAGTTTTGGACAATAAGTGTACAGTGTACATAAATTGAATTTATAAATATTGATCGATTGATTGATATCGATAGGCTGCCGTGGCCGAAATTTAGTCGGGAGTACTAGAAATACTGGAAGAGATAGCTTCAAAGCGATAAGGCCGCCAATTGTACCATAGTTTAGTTTTATTGTTATTGTTCACATGTGTACATACTTATGTGTTTCTTGGTTTACAATAAAGATTTTTTCATCCATTCATAACCATTAGTTATAAAATTGTTATTCGAGATTTTCAGCCTCCGCATTTATGTCAACCGTATCATTTTTGTTAACACCAATTTCTACAATCACAAGACAGATTGCATCATTTTCAAAAAAAAAAAAAGCCTGACCTCACGCGTAGCCGCGAACCACGGAATCGGAACGTCACTTTCACCCGATGCAATGTAACGCGTGTTACGTGCATACTACACTTGTTACATTACTTAATCGTTTTATAATAATTCATTGCCACCGTCTATGAACTTGACTGCTAACCTAGTTCTAGGACGTTTTGGAGCTAGTTCTTTTGTTTGGTGATTATTTGATGTATCTGTATTATTGTGTTCGGTATTTTTAAAGTTAACTTTTACTTAAGAGCTTTAACTGTTTGGGTTTAGATTTGTTTTTGTTTTAAAGTCTTTATTGTACATTTATTTATTTATTGGGAGATAGGCTTACATGCTTAGGCAATCATGCTTAGTGCAAAGCAATGATGAGGTCTAGGTTCGAACGCGCTTGCCTAGAAGATGGCTATTCACTCTTGCCTTGAAGGTACCTAAGTAATGTATGTGGCAGGAAACACATGCGCTGGGAGGGTGCGTTCCATACCCGGTGGTTCGGATCAGAAACGTCGAGCAAAAACGTTTCGTACGAGCAGATTGGACCTCAACCACATAAGGATGCCAACGCTGACGGTTTCTCGCTGCTCTGTGGTAGAACGGAGAAGACATTAAAAAAATCCAAAAGGCGAACTTAATACCTAGAGGTATTCTCTTCCAATTAAAACTTTGATAGTTGGGACAGGGTAAATAGACTCTCGTTAAAAGAGCGCGTAAAAGACCTGAAGGGTTGGTTTCAAACTGTCCTTATAAATTAATAAGTATTATATTTTTAAACGATTACAGAATTATAATTTTTCTTTATTTAATTACATCCTCTATAATTTTTGGACATTAGCAGGACTTCATGTCCTGTGCAGTTTAGAACTTCTATGATTTAAAACTTACTTCGTGGTTTAATGATATAAATATAAAGTTATTTTGGCTACGTATTACGTTAATAACTAAATGATGCCCGCGACTTCGATAACACGTGGATACTTAAAGTTCTTTTAACTCCCGCGGGAACTCCCTAAATTTTCCGGGATAAATGCCTATGTCCTCTTTCCCCGGGATATCAACTGTCTCAATACCAAATTTACAATATTAGTATGGATTAATCGTCGTATATTTTATCACTTCTATGCTTTGAACCCAATGCATTTTAGCCATAAACTTCATAGAGTTCATGATCGTTTTATCGAAAACATCTAAAATTATTTGTATACTTACATAATGACTAATGATGATGAATTGCAAGATTATTTTATAACGCAGCTTCCATTTTGAATTAACTTTGGTTTTGGTAACTTCTTATTCGATAATTACTTCAAAGTCTTAAGAATTTGAGGCTTTTACCTACCGTCAAAATCCTCAATCATCAAGTTTTACACCACAAACGAACGCCGCCCAAACCCCATATAATATCCGTATAATCAAGAGTGAAAGTTGAATGAATAATTTTGCAACTGGATGTCATGGCGTTAAATTTTATGGCATACCTATAGATTCATTATGTATGGAAGCAGACGTAGGGTCATGTCTGTATATTGATTGAAAAATTATACAAAAAGAAGGTATCGAAGAAAGGGCTACCAAGACTGTTATGATGGCAAAACATAATATGAACCCATGAGGAGCTGCTTCTTGCAAAAAATATGTAAGAACTATGATGATATAGGTATTATATTGATATTTACTTTCTCATAAATATATATACTTAAAAATCTAAAACCGGAAACATTTCCTTAAATATAGAACGGTTTTGCAGCTGTTAACATCAGGTTACCAAATCATAAGAAAACAAATTATAAACTGAAAATTAATGTTAGTTTAAGCTAAGCTATATAAATAAGTTTTTTTTTTATCCATTACAAGTTAAACCAATACCCATAATAGGTTTCTACACGGGATCGTACTGGAACGCTAAATCGCTTTGCGGCACGTCTTTGCAGGTAGGGGGATTAGCCACGGCCGAAGCTTCTTATGAGGCCTCGCTGCGTCATATTTCTCATTGATTGAGTAACAAACATTCATCCATCCATCCATCCAAACCTTCGCATTTATAATATCAGTATAGATTAGTAAGGACCTGCTCTGCCGTATACGGACCATGTGATTCAGTCCAGGTCTTATCGCGATGAAATTTTTATTACTCATACATAAAGTTACTTGCACGACAAGCTGTCTGGGGCAGTTATAAGCCCAGTTGCGTCCTCTTTTGCTGTATGTTTGAACACCGACAAGTTCCTTACGTGAGACTTTAGTTAAGGAAAACAAATTCTTCCAAACACAGAGAGAGAATGGGGTAGGATAGTTTTGTGAGAAACACTAATCTGCATGAATACCACTGAATTAGATGCTTTAGTACAAATGACCGCTTAGAAGACTTTGGATCAATTTGAAGCACCTTAAGTGTCCCTGGAACTCTACATTTCAATGGTGAACGTCATTATCTTTTGTCTTATTTAGGATGATAATTTTGACAGATGAGAAGAAACAATTGTGAAGGACTAGAGTGAGACAGACTGAAGGAGTAGTATGCAAATGGCATTTGCTGAAATTATCATTCTAAATTAGACATATCATCATTTCCACCTCCACCACCACTACAGCCCATTAACGTCCCACTGCTGGGCACATTCCTCCACACTCATAGGAGAGAGGGAATTAGAGCTTAGATCCACCACGCTGCTCCAATGCGGGTTGGCAGGCTTTAACGACTTTATTATCGTGTTAGTGATAATAGCCGGGGCCAACGGCTTAACGTGCTCTCCGAGGCACGGCGGTGAAACACAAACCCTAACTCCGGGCTAGTTCTGAGAATTTCTACTCAGAAAAACTCAATACTCAATTATGGCTGGACCCGGGACCTCGTCAGCCGCAGTCGAGCATGCCAACCACTAGACCAACGAGGCAGTTATATACCATACAATGATCTAATATTATATTTTTTCTATATAATTTATAATATAGAAAAAATATTAAGATTTTTAAAATGCGTATAGAATGTTTAGTAATATTACAAATAAAATGCGAAAGTTGGGATGGACGGATGTTTGTTCCTCAATTACGACAGAACGGCTGGACGGATCTGGATAAAATTTGGCATAGAGATAGATTATAGTCTGTAATAACACAGTCAATTTTCATGCTATGGGAACCATAAAACCTCAATCGCGAAGTCGCGGGCATCAGCTAGTAAAATTATACGTTAACGAATAGCTCGCAACTCCCGTAAAACCACTTTCGCTTCTTACAAATTAACGAAAATGAATAAGAATCGGAAATGTTATCATTAGTTAGCTCTATAAATATAAAAAACTTTTCTTTATTGCATATTAAAATACATCGATTTTATATAACTCTTGATCCCTAATGTGAATCGATTATATTCATCCAGTTATGAAACAAAAAAACCGGCCAAGTGGGTGCCGAGAAACGCGCAGTGTAGGGGTCCGTAGTAGCCCATTTACTTTTGGGGTTGACATGTTCTTTAGAAAAAAACCCCAAAGTAAGAGGTTTTAAAAAAATCCTTGTTATATTACTTATAAGCTACTTCCATGATTTTTTTCACATATCCAGAAACAACCGTTTTACTGGTAGAGCTCCTGCTGTTGCTTTGCTTGAGGAGGCACTGGACTTTAACAAAGTTTAGCACCTTAAAGCTTAATATTTCGCAAACGGATACTTGAATCAAAAAATGGTGTTCCCGCATCCGCACTTTTTTTGAAGGAACTATTCAAGGATATCCCACACCATGGGATAGACGAGACGAGAAAAATTCATCCCCACTTTACGTGTTGGGTACACGTACCCTTTTTTTTCTTCTTTTTTTTTACCAAGTTTGTCGGCATATTTAATATGAGTACTCATCATCATGCCAAATTGAATATCTTTTTAGAATTAATAGTCTCTGAGTTAAGCCGCGGACGGACGCGGGGAGACGGTCGGATGGACATGACGAAACTATATAAGGGTTCCTTGTTGGCTACGGAACTCTAAAAACGTGGGACAACGGATGCAATATTACATTATACAACGGATGCAGTATATTTTGCAAACCTAGTTAAATTGCAGATAGGTCCTTAATTTTCAGAGATAAAAAGCTAAATTTACCAAAGCCTATGTCCTTCCCAGGGAAATAACCTATCCCTGTATCAAATCTCACCAAAATCGGTTAAAAAAGATGGTCCGTTGAAGAGTAGTAGACAGAAAGACAGGCGCACTTTCGTATTATATAATAAAATATGTAAGCATTTAATTCTAAACTGCCTGTAGCTTGGTTTTATATCTTGATATTTTGCATGTAGAGAAAGAAAAACTTAGACTCTCATATTTAAAGAAATTATGCGTGAAACAAAACTAAGCTTTAAGATTATATTAGCAATAGTACGTTATGTGTTGGATTTACTTATAATTATTGAATTATAAATTATATTAAAATATTATATTATCGTATCAGGATGACTTACGTTAATGTTATTATTTGACGTGTAACCTGACGACGTTTATCTAGGAGTTCTTCGTTAATTTTTATGGCACGATGGCATTTGCATGGCTTATGTATGGCATGCAATTACTTTTATTGAAAAGAAAAATATTGTATGTAGTGTGAATAAGGTGTATGGAAATCTTTGGACAAATATACCAAAAAACCACAGCGATGACTATATTTGAAAGAGTCTCACTTCAGAAAGCTTACACTAGGTATTTTATCATGACCTCATCAGAAATGTGACCAATTGTTTCTATTGTAGTAGGCTTTAAGGAATGCCAGCCGTTATCCGACTTTGTGTAGAAATTACTTCAAAAAGCGACAGAAAGTTTTACCACCACAATCCTTACCGGTTTGTCTCGTAGTCCACACTGACCTCAAACGCGTAGAATTATAAAATAGCTACATATAAAATTAGGCAGTGGTAATGCAATAGTGAACAAATAAATTTCACTTTTTATTCTATTATTATTTCGAATTTTGAAGTCGATTTCGTAACTTTTATTTGAATTTCGAATCGACAATTGACAATTGAAATGGTTGCTGCACGGCAATATGAACTGTATTGTGTTGACAGAAATACTAGATCGGTTTAATGTAATTTAGGCCATGTTCAGGTCCATCATAAGTGATGCTAAGAGCATTATGTGGGCAACTCTATCAATGCGAGACATTTAGGGCTCTAATATGTTGAAAATTACGATAGAGTTTTGCTTGATATATAATATTTATGGTGTTTAGTACGTATACATGAAACTTCAAACAATCGCACTTTTTCTTTCATCGTGAACGTAAGAGTGCGTATTTATTTGGATGTGAACAAACTTCGCTTTCTAACATCAAATATTTATACTTCTACTTATCCTTATGTGCTGAGCCCACAACACCATCAGTTAGTGTATGTCAGCAAACGGCGCATACATATTTTACGTCATTTAAACAATGTCATGGTGGGGAGTCTAAGGATATATTCCATGTCATTTTTGGGAAGATATCATAACGAGGCAAGCATTGGTGTTCGAAAGGTCAACCTTGGCGAAGAAGATTTCGAAAATGTGGAATAGAATAGCCCTTATCGCCATATTGGCGTCAGTGAATTGTAACCCAGTGGATCACAGTTCGAGTATAGAAGAGAACTTAGTTGGTGTGGTTTCGGAGTGCATCGATAAAGATACGTCACTATGTTTGAAGGTGAATAGTGATTCAAGTGCATTGAAGTGATGTGTTGTGTAATAGTTATAGTAAGGAGGACTCACACGCTATGGTGTTGACTTTGTGTCTTTATTCAAAGATCATAAGTATTATGTGTCTTTTCATGATCTAGGCGATGGTCCAGTTGGCGATAATTTGCTAAAACGCATTTATTTTATTTATTTGGCAACCAAAAATGATTACCTACACTAAATTTTGCTTTAACTTATATTATAACTTATGTTATATTATAGTCTTAACTATAATATAACATTTTGAACTTATCATAATCATAAAAAGGTCTCACTAGATGACTAAGGTTCTCATGGAAATAATAATAGGCGCGCAAAGTAATACCACAGGTTAATGATACCAAATTTCCAAGAATAGGTTTTTCTGGCCTGTAAATTTTATCAAAACCGGTTAAGCGGATTGGCAGACAGTAAAAAAGGCACTTTCGTATTTACAATATTGGCCTGAATCAAATTTCCAAATATGATTATAATAAAAATATGTTCCACTTTACCAGTAAAAATTTATTTAAAAAAACAAAAAGATACTCAAGAGAGTAGATCTCATAAGAAATAAATAATTCTCGGGCGTGTTAAAAATACGCTGACCCCGACAATAATGAATCCTACAATTTCATTACAGCTATTCATACAATTTTGATTTCGATGATTAAGTTCACAATGGGGCTGATTCTGTTGTGCACAATCTCTGAACTAAACTAAAATGACAGTACTAAATATTACTAACCCTTTCATAATACTCTTTGCAGAAAGAGACAGAACTGGGTTTAGAAGTGTAATTTTAGTTAAGTTTAGAGATTTTGTTATACAGAATTGGCCACAATATCAATTTTTAAAAGAAAATATATCTAAGTTTAAAAAAATATTTGCAGGAAAAAGCGTTAAAGTACACAGAAAGGTTGGCCATTACGAAAGATATTAACCTTTTCGAAGGTATGACGCTAATAAATACTGGGTCAGCGCGGTCCGCTCGCAGCTACGAGCAACTTTCTGAAAACCCCAAGACCAGAGAAATGCAGATTGAGGAGAGAATTGCAAATAATGTTGGAGACTTCCTGGAAAACCATGTTCTGCAGTTAAGATTGTCAGACAGTGAAGACTCCACAGATGTTGACGAAGAAGGTAAATAATATTGGTATTCAACCATTTTTACAATTAGTTCTGTTCTTATTTTCTTAAAATGCCAAATTGTCTGCTCTTCAAATTTGGCCTTGGTAAGAAGTTAGTTGTTAATTATCCAATATTTTAACTATGAGGAATCTATTTCCATAGTCAAAGACATATTTACATTCTGTGAAGTATACTGCGATTTTTTTGATTTATATCACATAACACATAACTTACATTTTATTTACAAAAACCAAAATAAGTTCTATGGCACACCACCATCGACTTTTTTCATAAATGCTACATTTACATTTTATGCGTTAAAATTGAATATTTTACTTACAAAAACATCCGTACTACTCCAGTCCACTAACAATGTATATAACAGTAAAAAGTTCGCATAGAACTTTTATTGTTTCACTCAAATATAATGTAGCCTAATTCTGAAGAGAACACTAAGACTGGGTTTCCCTTTAACAAGTAAAACCCTAGATATTTGCCTAACATATTAGAGGTCGTGATGTGAATAATGTACATGTACCTTAAAACGTAACATTTGTTAAACAATGCAAGCTTTCTCCCATTCCTATTTACATCTATACCTTCGTTCTTACTTCGTAGTCTAGACCTATTTGTAGGTTGCAACTACATCTCTGGAAGCTTGTTGTTGCACGTTTATTTTTTTCTAATATGAGTTTCGCATCTAAGTATGATAGTCTGTTTATTAATTTAACTACATATTCAACAAAAACTGGATTCGACCAAAGCACATCAATAATAAGACGTAATGAAACCATTTTTTTGTTGTTATAGGTCGTGGCAAGAAAGGAGGCAAAAAGAAGCTCAAGAAGATCCTTCCTCTTCTACTCCTTTTAAAGCTAAAGCTTGCCGCTCTGGTGCCACTGTTCCTTGGAATCATCGCGTTTGCCGCTGTCAAGGCAGTATTCCTCGGAAAGATTGCATTCGCCCTGAATGCCTTCAGTATTATCAGGAAACTGCTCTCAAAGAACAGCCACGGGTCATCAGCAGTCAGCTATACACCTCACCATGAAGAACATTCTGGTGGCTATAATTACGAACCAGCCCAAGGGTGGAGTAGGAAAGTCAACGACGCCCAAAGTATGGTGTATTCCGGACAACTCTCGAATTGATCCAAACCAAGGTCGAATGCGTGTGTATGTGTGTGTGAAATATTTATTAAAGAATGCTTGTGTTGCCATATCAGTACCTCAGTCTAATTAATTTAATTTATGACAAATAAAACAAATTAAAAATACTCCATTTTTTATTTTTCCTGTCCTAGAAAGGAAACAATTAAACAATAAGTACTTTCAAAGTTTAAATATTTTAACATAATTACTTTTAGAAATGCTTATGAATAGTTTTTATAATGAAATATATATTTTAAATAATTTAATTGAATAGTATCTATTGCATAAAGCAACCAATAGAAAGATAACTGCGTGCGCTATTCTACAAAAATTAATATTAATGAAAGAATAACTATGTCACTCACTATGGCATAATGTCTTCTACGGCGCGTAGAGGCATCGATTACTTTAAAAATATTAATACGCGGAAACTCGAGAGTGGGGACAATTTAGATAAAAAACTGCTACCAATCAACAGATCATCACAGTCGAATTCGGTGCGCTTGAGTACGTGGTTCTAAAATAAACAAAACCATGAAGTTCTTCGTGATATTTTTAAGTGCATTGGTGGTTGTGAGCTCGAATCCTGTGGCTCAGGAAGATTCAGTGCTCCGTTTAGTGGCGGGAAACTTTGTGAACTGCATGAACAGTGATTTGAGTTTGTGCCTCAAGGTAATTGAGTGTTCTGAAAATTGATATGGACGATTTTCAAGTGATAAGTTTAACAGTGATACTAATTCGATTAATTAAACCAAATACTTTTACAACGAACTTCAAAGCTGCGGAAGAGTTTATGATATGGATATCAATATTTACGGATCAAAGCTTCAAAAATATTTAAATGGGAGTTTAAATTTAAAAGCTCGTCATAATGGCAGTTAAAAATTATTATATATGTTTATTAACGCTGTTTGAACGTTTAACTATCGTTTACTTTATTTGTTTAATAGTTATTGACTCGTCAAATTAATGCGGTGAATATTAACATGATCTGCATAGTGCAGTTTGTAGTTAACTTGCACGCAAGATTACTGTTATTGACAACTAATAAATTGATTAGTTATTAAATATACAACGAAAATTCATTTGATAAATAAAAACAAAATATTTCTTAAATAAAGCAATAATGCGAGTTAATTTTGTAAAAGACGAGTGCAGAAATATAACATAGTCAAAAAAGAACTAATTGAAGCTACTATTTGTTTATTTACTATTATTTACTGAATATGGCGAATATCTTAATAAAAAAATAATCTAAATAAAAAAAATTGAGTTTTTAAGCGCCTTATGACTTTATTGTCTTTGCTATAAGCTACAAAACCAGATGTTTTTTTTTCAGAACAATAGATGATTTATTCATTTATTTTAATCATAATTAATTTATAAAGAATTAAAACAATACAATTTTTTCCCACAGGAACACGCACTCAAAGCGACAGAGCGCCTTGGAACAGTTCGCAAGTTAGACATAATTGATGGCATTACCATTTACAATAACAACCCTAAAGAAGGAAGGAGTTTCGAAGCTCTTTCAACTGATCCTGAAATCAGGAGCAAACAGATTACTGAAAGATTGTGGGAAAGCACTACTGATCTTCTACAGAAGAGTGATCTAGAATTCAGTTACAATGGTGGTGACGAAGAAGACGACCAGAGCCGTGGTCTTGGAGACGGTAAGATATGAGTTTATTGCAAAAATATTATTTTAATTAAAATATATTTGAATGATGCAGTAAAATTGTTGTGACAGAATATAGTTCTATGGGCTTTTATCAGAAATAAATCGAGAAGGCAATATTGTTCATTTACTTGCCAAAAATGTGAAGCTTTTTTGTTTCTAAAGCAATTAAAGCGTAGTCTTAGCATATTATTAACTGCTGAACAAACTATAATGCTACAAAAAAAGCTCTATAGTATAATTACTTAAAGTGATGTAATTGTATTAGCGTAAAACATTTTGAGCGAAAAATTGCGTCTCAATTGGTTGTGAAGCGTCGATTACACCAATTTGCATGATTTGCAAAATTTGAAGTTTATGAGATTGCTGACCTTATTTGAAGCAGGGAAAAAGGAATCTGTATAAGTGATTTGAACCGTCATAATATAGGAATTTAGATGGACATAATTTTCATAAAACCTTAAGTTATATATAACATACTTATTGGAATATGAATATCCAGACAAAAACCAGTCACGCATTTATGTTCCGTAAATTGCGTAAGAGTGAAATGCGACATGGAAAGGTTTTTAAGTATGTCAAAGATACTGGTTTCGCATTTAAAAATCTCTCCATTTTTTAACTCAAAGGCTTCCCGCTAATTATTTTTATATATTCTTGTTCAGAAGTGGCTGCTCATTTCGTATGCGGATCGAATATTTAAACCATCACATTCTAAGCTGATTTTAAATCAAAAATCAAACATTGCATTAATTATTGCGCTGCTTTTATATCTTATTTTTAAATGAAGTTTTTGTCTCACCAAAAAGAAAGACAATTAGTTTATCATTAATTATATTATATTCACATCTAAAACAAAGGCGGAATCGTTTCTTTGTAAGCCAAAAGTTGATTGTAGTCCGACGGAAAATCACACAAATTAATTAAATTTTAAAATTTCTCACCATATCTCACATCATTATGTTAAGCAGATGTATATTTGCTTTCACATAATATAACTTGTACAGTTATGTTAATACTATTTACTTTCTTATTAAAATATGGATATTTGAACTTTCGAATACAAAGCTTAAATATTTTATAACCATTTGGCGGATGGTTATAATGATAATTTATTGCTACTTATTGTAAAGCACTTAACAATATCCTCTTCATTTTTGTTGTCATTTTGCGCACGTTTGAGTATAGACGTTAGCTTTATTCAGTAGTTTTTCCTTGTTATAAAATAACTAGCTATTTAAAAAAAAGTTAGGCCTGGTCCTTAAATATATTTTGCTACATTTTAAATTTTTTTAGGAAAGGAGCTTTTTTTTCAAACTATTTTATTTCAAGGTGCTTTTTCATTTCAGCTGAGGAAGGCCGTGGTAAGAAGAAGAAGCAGCTTAAGAAGAAACTAAAGCTCCTCATCCCCCTCGCCATTCTGGGTAAAATTAAAGCGATCGCTCTCGTGGTTATTGCCCTCTTGATTATTGCTGCCTCAGTCGCCAAGCTTGCAATACTCGCCAAGATTGCCTTTATTGCCAAGATCATTGCAATCATCAAGGCTCTCATCGCTGCGAAGAAACATTCCCAAGAAGAACATTGGATTACAACTCATGAGGAACACCCTCATGAACATCATCACGTCCCAAGTGGTTGGGAAGGTGGCTGGTCAAGATCAAGAAATGAAGCCAACAATCTGGCCTATTCCGCCTACAAGAAGTAGACTTTACCAAATAAGTAACCCGGGTTTAATATTTAACAAATAATAATTTATTACGAATGCTAATTTATTTGTGTGAGTGTGTGTATGCGATATGTTTTTCGATTTTTTGTTATCGTTTGTTTCTTTTCGGTCATTTTATGTTATTTTGTTTTATTTAATTTGAGGTTTTGTTCAGTAATCTGACTGAAAAGGATTTTGTTGGTTTGAATCTTATGTTTTACTTTTATTATAACTAGGCTCAATATTAATTTTATATATCAATATTTATGTAGGTATATATTTGGTGTAGTATTTATTATTATGATATACGTAACTTTTTTTATTTATCTTATCCTTTATTATATTTCCTTATGTTTTTTTTTATTTTGTATTTATAATATTTTGTTCGATGATTATTTTATTTCGTTTAATGTATTATGTATTATATCTACTACTTTTTCCTGTGACTTTACATTCCTCAAAATTATTCTTAAGTGCACCATTAGGTTACTCATGGAATATAATAATAATATCTAAGCCCACCGGTTTAGGCTGTGTATACTGTCAGTCAGTTCCGGTACTGTTTTATTTAATAATATTTATATTGTGTATTTCTATAAGATACTATTTTATTTTATTGATGAGTTTATTCTATTCTATTTCGTTCTTTTAATATGATTTGAGATGTCATGTTTATTTTATTTTATTTGTTATATTATATGTTTGTATGCAGTACATTATTATCTTCTCAACTATATATTATGTATATAAGTATATCATTATTTTTATTATATTATGTATGTTTAAGTATTGTATGTATCATAGTTACCAATATTGATCTCTTTGTTTTTTTTTTGTTGTTAATGTTTTGTTCTTTCTAATATTTCGTTTATATTTTATTTTAGTTATGAGTATCGTGTATCACGAGATGAATGTGAACTATTTATTGAGTGTTTGTTAAATTTATAGTCATAAAATAAACCAAATGGCAATTAAAACATTAATTTTATTAAAATCATTTCTCTTTACCTACTAATATTATTAATAGGGACGGACCAAAATATTTACACACACACAATTTTTCCAACTTTCATTTGTTTAGCAGCAACTTGTTTTGTTTTTTTTTATCCACCACAAGTTAGCGCTTGATTGCGATCTCACCTCATGATGTTCTATATAAGCGGACTTATTTATATATTGCCCCTAATCGGTTTCTACGCGGCGTCATGCTGGAACGCTAAATCGCTTGGCGGCACGTCTTTGTCGGTAACTTGCCGCGGCCGAGGATCGAACCCGGGACCTCCCACGTCAAGACAACAACGTTCAACACTGCGCCAGGGAAGTCGAATTACTTTACTGTACTTTACTTCAGTTTATGAAACTAAGTTCACCCGAAGTTCGTGGACATTTGATTGCCACTTGTTGCTTCTTTGTATCGATGGTTCTGTCCAAATCAATATTAAATCAGTTTAATAATTACTGGATAGAAGCAGGCGTTACTTTGCGGAAGTCCATGATAATGAAAGAACTGGAAGTTTATACGCTATATTCTGCCACAATAAGTAAATCTGTGTGGTGTGGTGAATATCGCAAGATACACGCTGTACCATATAGATACTAGTGTGGCGGATTATAGCGAATAAAACTTCCAGTTCTTTCATTAGTTTGATAATTATTAAAAGTACCTAACTTCTACTAATGAGCCAAATTTTATTAAAATTAAAGCTTTGCCCGGCATCAACTGAATTAATCTGGAGTGTACTGTTTTGGAGGATTTTGATTTTAAAAAAATTATCACCTTTACAGGCTTGCAACTCCAAGCTTTACGATAAAGAGATATATCTTAAAATTTTCAGCCAAAATTCTTACACAATACTTCAACAAATATTACGATGTGAGAAGGCCGAAAAAGCTCATTTGGCAGGACCTAATAAATGGTATGCACAACATATTCATTAGGAATAAAGAGTCGTGAGAGACGTATACTTGTAGATACAATATATTATTACTTGTATTAGATTATGTCTCTGGTAAACATTGAAGAAAGCTCAGCGATCAATTCAGTTCACACAAAGTCCGTGAGACATAAGCTTAGGTATGCATTTGTGTGTTGATTATTATTATTGTATTCTGTATTGCACACAAGAAATAAAAAGAAACATATTATTACAAAGAAAGAAGCTTAATCGTAGTGAAGCGTGTAAAGGCGGTCTTATCGCTAAAGTGATCTCTCCCAGGCAACCTTTGGTGATTGGATTGGCGAAATCACGGGTTTTGTGGCAAGCAATTTAGTTTTTATAGAATAAGGTAGACTACTTAAACGCTACATACTAATAATACACATAAATGCCTACCATAAATAACTATCTATACATAATTTATAATATACTACATTCTACTCCATTACATAGATAGATAGTAGTTTTTCAGGCAACGTTTGAAGATATGTTGGGATTTTGCCTGACGTATGTCAGCGGGGAGACAATTCCACAACCTGACAGAATTCCTCGTGAAAGAGTTATCATAGAATTTCGTACGATTTCGTCGATGTACAATACACCACAAATGAGCTTAGACATATTCGTCCAACCATTTATTTTTCTTTTGGCAGCTCGATTCAATGATGTTCTAATACGTTACTGATTCGATTTTTGATAATAATCGAGTTTCTTTGTGAAGAAGTTTTAATGGATTTATTGATATTTATCTTTGCTCAACATTTTCTTATTGTTTTATAAACATACCCAACCGTTTAAATGACTGGGTATATTAATGTAAATAAAATAAATCATTATGTGCAACAGTACAGTAAATGTACATAAATCTGTCAAGTCATAGAAACCATCCATCGCCAAAGATGTATCGTGCTTAAAGGACTATTAAGAAAGCTAGCGATGAAACTCTGACTATTTTGAAAAGGAAAGTCCTACTTTTAATTACTAGATGAATGTACGAGTTACGAAATATCGGATAAAAGGGCACGTCGCTTCACTATTAAAACAATATGCGTCTATGGAGTATTGCATTATCCCTGTCAGTAAAGACACTTCATAGACGTGCTTATGTCAAAAGTAAAAAATGGTTGGACAATATAGGTACGCACGTACTGTCACTCTATGTGCACACTCACTTAAATGCAACTCTGAGCTTACACTTCACGTACTATATATCTCTACGGACTCTAACTAATAACAGACTGAAAGAAAACTTAATTGATTTGCTTTCAATATAATTATGAACTGGAGGTGAATGAGAACAAGGTCTCAATCGCCAGGTTATTATAGCTTGCTTGAAAGGTAAGAAACCATGCCTGAGATCTTAAAGATGTGTGAAGTCTGTAAATACACACTTGGCCGGCCTAGGGAACTATGGCCTGAGCCCTACTGACAGAAAATATGCTCAGATGATTTGATGATGATGATTTCCTTTTTTATCTTTAGAACTAATGTGCTTTTGCTTCAAAAATGAGTTCAACGGTTGGAAGTTAAACCTACGAACTTTCGAATTTCAGTTCAGTTGCTACACTATTGACCTATTGTGTAATGAACTGGAACCATACTGCCAACGCTTGAAGCCTTATTGTTCCTGACATAAAACTGACCCTTTTATACGACTGCCTGAAAAAAGGAGTATATTGTTTTCAGAGTTCATGTATGTATGTACGTATGTATGTGAGTTTGTATATTCCACCATAACTTGATAAATGAGGTATCGTTAGTATCCCTAGCTTATTCCGGGTGACATAGACTAGTAAAATTTAAAAAAAAAATTGATGGGATGACCATGGTCCTGCATTAAAGACTAAAGTAAAAAAAAAAACGAAAATAAGATTAACTATATAATCATCATGTAGAAAATGATGAGTAGATTCCAAAAATATTTAACACTATAGTTTATTATCCGGTGATTCACAAAAAAAAAACATTTAATATAAATGTGAATAAGATTTTATTTAACTAGATTAATTTAGATTTTTAACTTTTTAGTTAAAAGTTTTTGGGCAGGACAGTCGTGTTTTTTAATTTTTTAAATTACGACTTGTTAGTAATATTGCCTATGTGTACAATTTCCTATGTAAAAATTGTATGTCTGATAGGACAGTTGTTCATTTCTATAATAGATGGCACTGTCTACTTTTATCTCGCGGTATCATTTGTAGACTTTTTATAAATATGTGCTGAATAAATTCTCATACGTTCGGGGTTAACTGCCTATCATTTTTCCCACGGCTGTTAGTGTCCTAAACAAGGTCCTTCAAAGTCGGAGCGTTTTTTGACCAATATTGGTACACCTGTATTATTGTCAAATCGATTATATCAAAGCTGTAGATAGCATTGACAACTGACGTCTTGCAAGAAAACGGTGACAAGATCCAGTGGCGCCACTTGGTGGCGATACCAAACAATTCTCCAGAGGACAACGAGCGGGAAATTTGAAGTTGAGTGAAGTGGTAAAAGTGCAATAACACTGTGAGTATGCTATTTTAAACCTAATAAGCAGTGAGTAAAAAACTTAGACAAGTAATGCATGAATAAAGAATTTGCAAAGTGATAATTAGGACTTAGAAAAATAGTTGAAAAAACGACAAGACGAGGAATCTATGTCCAAATTCATTTTTATGTCTTATGTTTCAAACACATAGAAAATTTTTTGGACTTAGAGAAATTCAAAAAAAATTTGTACATTCTTTGAAATAGTGAAACTGTTTTTACAAGATAAGCAAATTGAAACGTAAAGATGGAAGCAGACTTAAGAATTCTAAGCGATCTAAAAAATCAAATAGAAAGAGGAAGAACGAACTTTAAAAAATTAAACAAAGAGAGCATGACAGAGTCATATGTTGTTGCCAGATTAGAAGGATTAGAGGAGATTCTCAAAAGGTTTTCAAACAAACATGAAAGCATTATTGCTACTATACGAGAGCAGTGATTTAGAAAAATGTGGTTACCTCAAGAATGACATCTTTAATTCTGGTTACGAAACTTATCTTTCCTACAAGAGCGAATTAAATGCATCGTTGAGTTCGAGAAGCAGGTTCGCAAATCTAGATGCTCATTCATCCTACTCAAATAAAGACTCCCTTGTGAAGTTACCTAAGATATCTATTCCAGTGTTCAGTGGTAATTACGCGGAATGGTTATCATTTAAAGATCTGTTTGTCTCCTTAGTCCATAATAATTGTGCCCTAGATGATGTTCAACGTTTGCATTATTTAAAAACTCAGCTCTCTGGTGAAGCGGAACAGTTGATTAAGCATATTCCCATCACGCAGGCTAATTATGCAAAATGTTGGGAATCATTGCAGCACCGATACGATAATAAGCGGTTCATGTTAAATTGTATATTTATGAGATTGTTTAACCAACGCGTTATAGCCAATGAATCCGCAAGCGGTCTTAAGAGTCTCATAGATACCACATCAGATTGCATGCATGAATTAAGAAATTTAGGTATTGAGATAGACTCCTGGGATCTAATTATAATTTATATTGTTAGTTTGAAATTAGACGCTGAAACCCGTAAGCAATGGGAATTGCACATTAATAATAATTTTAATCAAGATTTTCCTACTTTTGTACATTTGAAAGAGTTTTTGGAACGGCGGTTTCGTGCGTTAGAATTCGTTGAGCATGCTAAAACTAAGCCAACTCACAATAATAATTTAAAAGCCTTTCACACCACTCTAGATGAAACATGTCCTCGTTTTGCTGAACATCATAAAATATTTTCTATTGCTCAAGAAGATGATAAGCGTCATCATGATATAGACAAGTCCTTGGGATTTTGCTGTAAATGCCTTGGCAAATATAAGAGAAAATGCCGTGTACCAACCCCAAGTCGTGATGGTAACAGCACAACGAAAGTGAGTCCCGATACAATCGCAGTTTCCCGGGAAACAGCTAAGATTAATCAGAATGGTAAGTTAACCCAAAGTGAATTTGTTCCGATGTATGAAGCCAACCATATGATATCAAACCCTTTTGCAATGGAACCAGTACCAAGCCAAACTTTATTGGCTACAGCCTTGGTAAAAACTAAGACGGAAAATGGTAATCCTCAGATACTAAAAGCTCTACTAGACCAAGGGTCGGAAGCATCTTTCATAGCTAAAGAAACAGTGCAACTTCTGCAGTTGAAAAAAGTAGCCTCCAAAGGTTGCATATCCGGCTTAGGTGGGAGTCAAAATGACTCAACTTCCAGTTATGTTATGCTAAAGTTGCAGTCACTTCACGACCCCAATTTTATATTGCAAGTAAAGGCTTACGTTGTAAATAATATTACCACTGTTTTGCCAAAACAAGAATTTGTCTTGTCATATTGGGCAGAGTTAGGTCAAATAGATCTCGCTGATCCGCAATACAATTCCCCTACTAAAATATCGGATGGGTGCTGTCGGGTCAAATAAGCAATGCTAATTATACCAATCAAAGTGAGCAAGAAGAAAGTATGAAAAGCATATGCAATAATCATGTGAACCAATTAAATAATAAAAGAAAATTTAAGCAGGGAGAAATGGAATGCAAGAATTTAGTCAAAGGTTCAAATGAGACTAAAAAATTTATTTCCCTGGGTCACAGGGACAAATTTAGCAACAAAACGGAGCGGCTAGATGAAAGCATTAAGGTGATAGGCAAAACCAGTAACTTTCCATTGGACGCAGGTAGAGTCAAGTGCAAAATAAAGAGTCGGAGACTCGGTACAAACGGGCATATTTCAGACTCATTCGGTCACGCGATATCGTTCCAAACACTCTGAAATGCCACGTCCATCATTAGTTTAATTTTTAGAATTAAAATAGAGTTGAATCCTTTTGTATACAGTCCACAAGCCTCACAATTTAGATCAATCTGTGTTTTTTGTTTAGATCATCTTTATTTATGTAAAATTAATTGAATAATATGTAACCTTAGACTTTACTCAATGTTTCCTTAAGATGATTTTCCATATGAAGGACTATTTAGTCCTTGGCGGGCGGTATGTACAATTTCCTATGTAAAAATTGTATGTCTGATAGGACAGTTGTTCATTTCTATAATAGATGGCACTGTCTACTTTTATCTCGCGGTATCATTTGTAGACTTTTTATAAATATGTGCTGAATAAATTCTCATACGTTCGGGGTTAACTGCCTATCATTTTTCCCACGGCTGTTAGTGTCCTAAACACTATGTATTGCTTTAAGCGTTGGCAGTATGGCCCTGGGGGCTTTTACTTTGGTACTACTATAGCTTATAGCAGTGTTATTTCAAAATTACAGTTTTATGTACCTTGACGTTCCCAAAATATAGATAACTAGCTGATGCCCGCGACTTCGTCCGCATGGATTGAGGTTTTTTGGTTCCCGCAGGAACTCTTTAAATTTCCGGGATAAAAAGTAGCCTATCCAGACTATCTCTGTGAAAAATTTCATCCAGATCCATTCAACCGTTCTGGAGTGATTGAGTAACAAACATCCATCCAGACATCCATCCATCCAAACTTTCGCATTTATAATATTAGTATAGATATTTCTAAAACACAAATGTTAACAATATTAAACCAATACTGCTTTATTATTATTGTATTAGTTTTGCTCAATACATTGCTGCTCCTACAATAGCTTTTTGAGACGAGCAGATCTAGTTGTGACAACGCAATAAAATCAAGAAAATGTTATTCTATGTCGGTAACATGGACGGTTGGCTGAGATGGGTGGTCCAAAGCCTTTTTCGTTTCCTCCATGCCTTATTGAAGAGCATGTTAAACTTTCTCGATTTAAAAGTTAAATGAGTAAGTAATCTTAGTCGAATCGTATGAAGAACAATAGATCATCAGGGAAATCTTATTATTATCCAAATAAACAAATAAAGATGAGATTCCAGATCCCAAAAAAAATTGTATGAAAACAATAAAAAAAATGCTGTACAATCGTCACCCACTCTTCAACTATATATTTTTGGTAGCTAGTGTGTTTAACTGAACGATTGATCTGTAGTTGATTTATGTATGAAAAAGAAAAAAAAGAACTACTTATTAAAAGTTATATATATATATATATATATATATATATATATATATGGTAATATTATTTATTATTATTATGTCTCAGTACACCCCTCCCGCTTTCTTTTAAAAGTTTCCTCTGCCCTAAGGTTGCCTGGAAGAGATCGCTGTTTAAACGATAAGGCCGCCTGTTGTGCCGTATCTATTAATATTATTGTTTTTGTCTTATCAATTCTTTGTGTACAATAAAGTATACTTTACTCTTACTTTTAAAAGTGGTTCCATGTCACATACAAAAGTTTAATTAGTATTAAAAAAGATGGTTTTTATTTATTTCAAGACGTACACGAGAATCCTTAAATTGAATGAAATAAGTAATATCTTATTAAAAGTAAATTAACTAAATAATTAAATTAATTAAAATTATTAGTCAAATTGTCCACCCCGTTCCTGGTGCAGAAGTGCCCATAACGCTGGGGTCGTTACCACGCTGGATGAAATTAGGATTTTTAAACTAAAAAAAGTTTTTAAAGTAAAACTCATGTTTACCATCAAAATTGTAGCTACTTACATAAGCTTGAAATAAATAAAAGTGACTGTTTTATATTTCGCTGGAGAAATTTTTAGGTCACATTATGCATGATTTTCTTTGACGAGATAGTGACAGTTATTTTGAGGTCTTTTTGGATAGCGCCTGTAGATATAAAAATGGTTATTTCGCTTAATCCGAAGAAAGTCTATCTCCTTTCACTTGCATTTCACTGAAGATCACTTGTGGCCATTTCTCTAGGTTGCAACTTGTGTATATCATTTTGCCAGGCGTACTTAATTTCAATACTTGATTAAGTAAATTTTGAATTTTGAAATGGGTCTGTAATTAATAAGTAATTATATCAAACACCGATTAAATATTGTGATATTGACAGTGCAATAATCAGTAAATATGATCGTTTAGAATAATATTTTTAATCCATGAACCACAGACAATATGAACATAAAATAAATATAAAAGTAGAACATACGTCATAATTTGGCCATTTGCGTGGGTGGTAAGTCCTAACTAGTTTCCTGTATTTGGGATATCATTCCCAACTCCAGCGGGGCTTAAGGCTTATAAAGTTTAAACTGTTTTGTTCACAGAAACACAATTACTATAATATTATTCTTATAAGTAACTCGTTTAATTTCAATAGCTTTCAAAAACTCAAATTAAAACAAAAAATATCAAAAAATGTGTGTGCCCTATTGGAGAAGTCAGTAAGCGGCGCGTAAACATTTGGAGTATAATATAAATTTTAAGATAACCAACTACTTTGCATTAAATAATTCTGGAGCTTTAATATTTAGAGTCCTGTACCAGATGATTCCCGCGAGTTGGTCCACGTGGACTAAGTTTTTTCAATTCCCGCGGGAAATCCTTAATTTTTCCGGGATAAAAAGTAGCCTGTCCTTTCCCTGGATAGAAACTATCCCTATACCAAATTTCACTTAAATCGGTTGATGAGATAAATATTTATGATTCACGTGGGAACTCGGGGAAACGTGTCCTTCCCCGGGTTACAACCTATCTCTGTACCAAATTTAATCAAAATCGGTTGAACAGATGGGCCGTGAAAGCGTAGCAGACATACAGACAGACACACTTTCGCACTTATAATATTAGTATTAATGGTATTAAAGTATTAATATTATAATATTAGTATGGATAGTATGGATAAGTAAATAGGTGAACTAAATAGGTGAAGGTAAAGGTCAATATCATCTGACATCAAGACCCCTACAAGTCTGGAAACCGTGCCAACCAGTCTTCAATTTAAATAATTTACCAACAAACATGTAGGACGTAGGTATCTCATGAAGTCTCGTATTACTAGATGATGTCTGTGACTTTCTTCGCGTGCATTAACGTATTTTAAAAATCCTGTGGAAACACTTTTTAAGAGGTAAAGTTTTTGAGTAAGTATGTGACGTTGTAGGGTAATCTTTGGATCTACAGAACCGATTTGGAAAATTTTGGTACCAATGGGAAACCACATTATTTGTGAGTGTTTTTTTTATCCACTGCAAGTTAGCCCTTGACTGTGATCTCACCTGAGGGTAAGTGATGATGCAGTCTAAGGTGGTAGCGAGCTAACCTGTTAGGGGCATGGCTGTTATATTAAACCCATACCCCTATTGGGTTTCTACACGGCATTGTACCGGAACGCTAAATCGCTTGGCAGCACGTCTTTGCCGGTAGGGTGGTAACTAGCGACGGCCGAAGCCTCCCACCAGACCAGGCCAGGGAAAATTCTGAAATTATAAACTCCCAAATTGACCTTGCCGGGGATGGAACCCGGGACCTCCGCACATTAAGACTACAGCGCTACACTCTCTACCACGGAGATCATTATCCCGAAAAATTAGGGAGATTCCGTGAGAACTTAAGAAACTTATTTCACGCGGACGAAGTCGCGGGCAACTCTGCAAGTCTTGAAATAAAGAAAATTATATGATTTATTTATACACATAAGACAACTTGTGTCACTTAAAATATGTCAAGATCACCGGTATGGTATATAAAACAACTTACAACTATACAAGTCCTAATATTAACGAAAACCCCAAAAACTGGTATTATTAAAACAAACAAGGAATACATAACGATGAATGAATAGTAGTATTATGCAGTGTAATGATAATTTTAGTCCCATTAAAAGATAATGTATTCGATTTAGTTTTCAACTCATTAGTCATTGTATTAATTAGCTGGTGTTAATTTTCAGCGGCGTTGATGGAACTTAAATGCAGCTGTTATGTGCACTGGTTGTACTATTTTAGTTTTTATCCGTCTCTGGGATGCAAGCCAGTGCCGTAAATAGACTTTTCTGCGCCCTGTGCGAGCTTCTATAACTGCGCCCTTGATTTTTTAAAGATATTACAGGTAGGTACCCAAGCTAGAGCAATGCTATATAGGTACTTTATTTCAGTCAGGGTGATAAAATAAAGCACAAGGACCTTGGTTTTGGTGGACCAATTATCTAATATTTTACTATAACTAGATACTAGAACTAATAATTGAACTAGAACTGATGTGGGCAAACAAGCAGACGAGCTATTTAAGTGGACCCTTCGCCTATTATACCCACTGTGTCTTACTCACTAAAACTCAAACGCAAGTTCACTAGTGCGAATGCGTTGCCCACCCTGATGCATAGTATTTAATTTTTGGGCCACTTTGCTCTTCATAATTCTATAATAAAATAACACCCTGCAAAGTTTAAGTAAACTGTAAATTAATTTAATTTTAAGTACCTACATGGTATTGTAGAGTTTTGAATAAGGAAGGTAGCATAACATAAATTGCGTTTAAGTATGAATTGGTGAAAAAACGTTTTCATTTTACTTTAAAAAAGGAAAGCACTAGTGGCGCAGCAGGAACTTATCAGGAGCAAACCGAAAAAACAATAGTCCTGCCTGGTCTGGCCATTCTTGCGCCCCTGAATCTACGCCCTGTGCCTGGGCACCGGTGGCACCACCCTATTTACGGCACTAATTCAAGCTATAATCAATCTAAATTTCATCAAAATCGGTTGAAAGGATGTGCTGCAAAAATGCAAGACAAACAGACGGACCGTCTACATGCGTCGTATTCCCCATTACTGAGACTGAGTGTCGTGACATGCAGGGCTTTGTAGACCTTGCTTTCGACGACCTCCGTGGCGCAGTATGTAGCACTGTTGTTTTAACGTACGGAGGTCCCGGGTGCGATCCCCGGCAGGGTCAATTTGGGAATTTATAATTTCTGAATTTTCCCTGGCCTGGCCTGGTGGGAGGCTTGGGCCGTGGCTAGTTACCACCCTACCGGCAAAGACGTGCTGCCAAGCGATTTAGCGTTTCGGTACGATGCCGTGTAGAAACCCAATAGGGATATGGGTTTAATATAACAGCCATGCCCCTAACAGGTTAGCTCGCTACCATGTTAGACTGCATCATCACTTACCATCAGGTAAGATCGCAGTCAAGGGCTAACTTGTAGTGATTAAAAAAAAAAGAGAACGGTGCGGATTTGATTACAGCAGAAAAAGACGGACAAAGTTTCGCTAATATATGATGGCCGCCCGTGGCAATTATTTGTTTTGAATTCCCGGTGAAGACAAAAAGTAGCCTGTGAAGACAAAAAGTAGCCTGGGATGTAGCCTATTTCACTACCAAATTTTCATCAAATTCAGTTGAAAGGATTGACCGTCAAAGCGTAGCAAGCAGACAGACAGACAGACATAAACTATTTCGCATTTATAATATTAGTTAGTATTATCATGGGTTTCACCTATCCCTTCAACAATTTCAAAGTCAAGGTTCAGTACACAACTCACACTCTCGATGGAGATGAAATTGGATAAAATAACGTGAAACCAACTATAGAAAGCCTTTAATGAGTATCTACCTCAAACCTGTTTCGCTTTACTTTACGTATGTTTCGCTGGTGTGGAGTACGTGTTTAGATTGTCGGTCCTAGAAAGCTTGTAAAATATGAAGTTTAAGAACTGAAATCTTGAACTTCATAATACGCCTTATTATACAGCTCTTGCAATCTCCTTAGCATCTTTAGTTTTAAAAGAAATCAACACGACACAGTGTAAACGGATGCCTGGCATGGATGTCTGTCGTGAAATGGTCAGCCTAATCGGTTAATTTAAGAATGTGGAATATAAATAAATAAATATGCAAGCGAGAGCCCAGCTAATGTCAGCAGTTTAATTTCAAGAATATTAAGAATATTATCTGAAACGCTATAAACTAAATAAATTAGTATATAAATACGTCATTAAAGTCTTTTCTTTAAAATTTTTTCTTTTATTCCCTTGTACGTAACGAAACAGATCTATAAATTTTTATAATAGGAACTAAGCGTTTGGACTAGGCATTTGGATAAAAGATTTTTTAACCCATTTGAAAGTAAATCTTAAAACGGATAGAATCTTTGATCGCGGTTTCTATTAACCATTTGATACACGATATGGATCGCCTTTTCAAGATCATTGACTCGGAATTAAATTAACCTAACGAGATAGCGGATGCAGTTTAAACCCTAGTTAAACTTTAAAGAAGGTAACTTGTTTGCCACTTGTGTATATGAAGATGACAGTAATATTTGATACCACTAGAGCTGTTTTCTTTCCGTTTGAACCAAATTTGAAACTGGTTGTTAAATGGTCAACTTTTTTTATTGCTGCTAAAACTAGAATGTTCTTCGGTTAAGTAGGATTATTTATATTCACTTGTTCGTCAAGTGTGTCTGTTAATAATTGACTCTACCACTCAGATGGTATTACTACTTCATTTAAATTATAATACGACTAAAATCATCACAACGACGTTTTTAAAAACAAGCTATCGTCCACCATGTTGAATTTAGTGTGACGTAATTATATTTTTCGTATTCTTCTCAGCAAACCCTTTAAATTGGTACCCATATCTATCATGGGGCTACATAAAAAATAACTAGTCCGTCATCTTTGATAGCCCACGATGTAGAATTAAAAATGACGTCACTTAGCTAATCATGCATTGCCATCCAAATTAAATCTACCTTTTTAACGTTTTTTACGTTTTACCGACTTCCAAAGAGGGGGTTATCAATTCAGCGAGTATTTTTTTGACGAATTTCATCAAGATCTATCTCATATTTAATATTTTATCCGTTGATACCCACCATTTTATCACCAAGCGAATTCGAATTCAATTTATATGCAATGGACGAAGAAATTATATGAATGAAAATATACTTTATTATACGCCATTCATATTATAAAACATACCTACAGGGAGCTCAATTAAGATGTGTTAAGCTAAGCTGACAGGCAACTAGGTACAAGTCTTATTTTCCAGATTAGATTCAAAAGATGGCCACTAGAACGAATCGTAGTGTCAGGCTTACGACGCCCGTTAATAAACTATGCCAATCTTGTATTTGTGTTAATATTTATAGTAAAATGATGGCCGTTAGCAGACGTTGGTATGGAGGAGGCGCGCCAGTTGAGTCATCAAAAATTACATCAACCCAAATACATAATAGTTTGATTTGATTGATATACCTGTGAACATGCTCGTGGAACATGTTTTTGAGTATGGTTAGTTAGTTTTACCATTTAGGATCTCATCACATCTATCGACGTGAAACCGGCTTGAGCCGGTCAGAAAAAAGCTTTTATGTCTATGGCATTAAGAGTGAAATCTAAAGGCGGTCACTGAAAATTACCGTTGGAACACCTGGCATCTCAGACGCAAGTCCTGGCGGCATCACCAGTCTTATGTCTGAGAGGCCAGAAGCCCCAACACAAGCTGAGTGACTCACCTGTTGGTAGCGTTGCACTGCCGTACGAACTTACAATTTCTGATATGTATGTAACTTAGTATAGTTTTTAATTTTGTACATTTTGTGCTTATAGCTGCCCATAAAGATTTTTCAATTTTATTCTATTGAAAAATATGTCGCACCACTCTATTGGCACATAAAGCTTTTCTGACCGTTGCGCGTTGATAGGTTTGGTGAGACCCTGATAGGCCTCTAGGATGGTTTTAAATTATTATTATAAAACTTGCTTTTCAAACATGCACTTCGAGGCTCAGCCACGCCCAGCTAAGCTGAAATTTCAGATTCATAATGCCCCACGCGTCATTCAAAATTATAAAGTCCCACAAACATATGATCTGACCCGGAGGCCAAAATTGGAACTTATATTATGCCTGTATAGTTTTTGTTTTATTTTTCAATTCTAATAGCGACGCTGTCACCGGGTCAGATAAGTTTGTGGGACTATACCTGTACTATTATATATTCTGTGCGTACTATCTATATTCTAAAGTAATATTATAATTTTGCGTGTGTCTGTCTCTCTGATACCTTTTCAGGACCAAATTCAGTCGAAATTTGTTTCAGAGGTAGTTTGCGTCCCGGAAAAGGACGCTTGCCAATTTTCATAACGGAAAATTCACTCGCATTTTCACTCGCATTCGGCATTTTACGCGCATTTTCTTTATTTAATAAATAAATAAATCCCTTATTGCGTTACATTGTAGCGCACTTAGAAAGCAAATAAATAAAAAATACGCTAGGAAACGAACTAGCAGCAACACAATAGGTCGCAAACTCAGCCTAGTGCTGGGCAAAATGACACTCTCCAGGTCCTCAAAAAATCACGTCGATCCGTTGCTCTGTCGCAGCGTGATTGAAGGACAAACCAATAAACCAACAAACAAACACACTTTCGCATTTTTAATGTTAATATGGTGAGTGACGTCGCTAGTATAATCTAGTTGATGATGTAAATTTAATGATAAAATGGGAAACTTTGTGCTTTCTCATGGTGAAATTTTCTATAATAACATAATATTAACTTAACTCTTTCTTCTCATACAAACCTGTCCAGTCATTTATTTATGCTTTCGTTTTCTTTTAAGTGGGATTGTCTTACGGCCTGTCTGTTTCTCGGTAGGTAGAGCTGAATAATTGTGGGTTCGATTTTTGATTGAGTCAATTTGCGTAATTTCTCGAATCTGCGGATGTTTTCTTTATACACTATTAGAATATTATATGGCTTATAATGTTTGTTTTTGAAATAAACGTCTTTAGGTGTTTGAGGGCAATGGGAATCATACACATTTTAAACTATATTAGGCTTGCGGCTGTGTCCTTGTGGATTTAGGTTTTAAAAAACCCGTAAGAACTCTTTGATTATCCAGGATAAAATCACGTTGATCCGTTGATACTTTGTGACATGATTGAAGAACAATTGAGCATATATATTAATATTATAAATTAGAAATGTGTCTGTCTTTGGGTCTGTCTTTGTGGCCCTGTTACGTATTAGCGATGCTGTCACTGTGTCAAAAAGGTATGTGGGACTGTACCATGCATTTGTGATAAAAGTATGGATTTATTAAATGAAGTCCTCCACAGCGTCATAGAAGCTTACATAGCCATGGAAGTAATAATTACCCACTAGGATGTACTTACAATTCTTATTCACTTCAAAATATTGTGGGTTCACTACCTTCTCAGAAAGAGAAAGGTTTGGCCACAGTCCTCCACGTTGGCTTAGTGCGTATTGGCAGACTTCACACACCTTTGAGAAAAGGAAAGTTTTCCGGCATGCAAGTTTCCTCACGATGTTTTCCTTCGCCGTAACAAGTAATATTTAATTATTACTTAAAACGCACATAGCTTATTCATTCATTCATTCATTCATTCATTCATTCATTCATAGCTCCAAAAAGCGTTCGTTCCCGAGGATCGAGGCCAAAGTTAAAGCACTAGGTTATAACCGCTATGGAAATTAATCTATTAACCTTCCTTCCTATTAACTATAGGAAATAAAAGAGTATTTAGATAATAAAAATAATTTATTGAGCGTAATAAGTTAAAATAAGTTAAATAAATAATAATAATACATTTAGTCTTTGTACAATGCTTACAGATATTGCATACTACGAGACGAACCGCGAGCGAACTTTCAATACCGAAAAAGGTGTTTCTTTGGCGAATCCCAGTTTCGTAAGAAAAGGTGAATTTTTTTTTATACAAAAAAAAATGTGTGACACCCGAGTTACGTAATTTGGCCAAGGTAGGGAGATATCAAATCACGATGTTTATTCGTCCATACTAAATTGGGTATTTGCAACTAGTCAAATCAGTAAAATTTGTTCAAACGTCAAAACGCGCGTTTAATACGGGATTTTGTATGAAGCACTGAATTGTGACGTTATCAAAGTCCAACGCACTTTTTAACTTTAATCGATTGAAAATGGTACACATGAAACATAAAAATAATAGGGGACGTGGATATTACGTCTTTTGGGAGATATTATAATCACTAAAAAATAATTTATTTCAATAGTTGTCAAATACCCAATTTCAGATGTACGAAAATCGATATATTATCACGAAAGCTCAACTCATTAACATGATTAACAAGCTGATCCTCGAAAAATTATACCAGGGCCTCAGATGATTTGTCAAGTGTGCCATAACATTGAAGAAACGACAATCAATCTGCCAAGAGCGTAACAACCGGCCACGCGCAGCTTAATGTAATATGCAATCAGCAATTAACTAGTTATTTGGTTTGATTTACTTGTGGGGGGAGTATGCACTGTATGCTAGGTTCTGGGCATCATCAATGTTCTTATTCCAGTCGGAACCGTAGCTGTAGCCTCCATGGCCGCCGCCTAAATCATGAGCTATGTGCTCAACGTGGGGGGCATGGTGACTCTCATGGTGTACTGGATGCGGTACAACTTCGTATGTGGTCTTGGTATGGTCTTGTTTCAAGCAGTAGGCGATGAAGAGGACTACCGCTAGGACTAAGGCGATCTTGGCTGTGGCTAACGCCTTTAATGCTATGAGTTTCACGATGAACAGCTTTCCGAGGAGGACTTTAGCTCCGATCAACCCGATGATGCCTCCGATTCCGCTGCCGCCTTTTTTCTTGCCACGACCTGTAATCGAAAAAGTTTTTATGCTCGCAAATTTTCGCCAAGGTTTTATTTTCTTTATTGGGCGTTTATAATTAATAAGCTGATGCCCGTGAGCTTGCCCGCGTGGAATAAGTTTATTTTATTCCCATGGGAACTCCTTCATTTTCCGGGATAAAAGTAGCCTTTGTCACTATCCAGGCCATGTAAAAAATCACATCGACCCGTTTTCTCTGTTGCAGCGCGATTAAAGGACAAACTAGTATGATTACATTTCAGTCCCATTATACTTTAATAATGATTATTTAACAATATTACCAAACAAGGAAAAATAAAAGAATATTAAAAATCTATTTATAAAATAACAATTCTCAAGAAATCCTCCTTTCCGAGATTTATGAACAGATTTGACTGATTCTTTATTTTGACGACCTCCCTGGCGCAGTGTTAGTGCTGTTGTCTTTAACGTGGGAGGTCCTGGGTTCGATTCCCGGCAGGGTCATATATTCTGTTTAGAATTTATAAATTCTGCTTTTTTAATTTGGCCCTGAGGGAGGCTGTGGCCGTGGCTAGTTATCATCCTACCGGCAAAGATATGCTGCCAAGCCATTTAGCCATCTGGTACGATGCCGAGTAGATTAGGATTATGACTTAAGGGTTTAATATAACTGCCATGCCCCTAACAGGTAAGAACAGAACACTCAGGTGGTTCTTAGACTACATCTTCATTCACCATCAGGAGAGATCGCAGTCAAGGGCTAACTTGTAGTGAAAAAAAAAGGTTTCTCACATTGTGAACATCATCTCATCAAGAGCAATAGAGAAATGTAATATGTCAGAAAACACAACTATGCGACAGTTTTTTAAGCAAGACCGATTTAATTTGATAAAAGAAAGTAAAATCAATACCTTAGAAACATTAATGTTCTATCGTATGGACTATAATTATAGTGATTAACCGATCTTAGTCGAGCACAAAAGTGTCATCTTTCAGAATATCAATGAAGATAGAGATTCTATTTAGAATGGGTTTTGAAGTCTGCAGACAGTAATCTAATCTCTCTTCTTGATGAATGTATCACGCGTGGATAATAACCATCGCAATTTTTATAATTAATTGGGTGATGAACAATTTATTAAAAGTAAAGTGTCTTGTGCTCTTTTTTTCTGAGATAAAAAGTAATCATTCTAAGAAAGTTTGTTGTGTCTTATGAGTAATGTCTTATAAGAAATTCAGTTGTAGTGGTTCTTGTACTATGAGACTACACATATTACACGATATTTTTTCTTGTGTCGGATCAGACACGCGGCGCATACAAAATATTGCTTGTAAGACACAAAACATTTTCTTATACTGCGCAATAGGCCTGAGGGATGCAAGCTATTCCTGTGCCAAAATTTGTCAAAATCAGTTAAAATAAGGGCCGTCAAAAGGTCTGTCAAATTAACGTACCTTTACATGTAATAATATAAGTATCGATTAATAGAATTAAATAACTGTAAGATTATGTAATCAAGTTGTACTGCCTTTAAAATTAAGTTCTAAATAATAAAAGCACATATTACGACATATTCTTGTAGCCGATAAGTACTGCTTAATATAGAGCCGTAAGAATCTTTACATTCTCTTCTTTTCTTGGTTTTTGGTTTAAGTAGTGCCAAAACAGCACAATCCACTTTGTCAAATAACTCGAGGGAGGCACAAAGGAGATTGGCCGGTTTCAGAGTGCCAAAATTACTGAAACCGCTCTTTAATAGAAGCTATAAATGTATTTGATAGTAAACGTGTAATTACTCTAATTATCCTTATAAAAGTGACGCCCTTACCTTCTTCAAGAGATCGCTGCATTTCTGCCTTATCAGCGTCGTTCAGCTTAACCTCAAGGGCGTGAGTTTCAAAGAGGCTGACCACTCCATCCATGAGTCTATAGTTAACCTCCGCATCTC
The DNA here is from genome assembly GCA_964035005.1 of Erebia palarica. NCBI lineage: Eukaryota > Metazoa > Arthropoda > Insecta > Lepidoptera > Nymphalidae > Erebia > Erebia palarica. Next base: position 7,192,376 of record OZ035993.1, on the reverse strand, counting down.
TCGCTGTCGGATCATCTGGCAGTGTATCCAACTTCTTGCCAGTTCTGACATCTGGTTCTCCCTTCAGAACAACACCTTCAGCAATTACAATGCTTCTTGTTGCTCTTAAGTTATCAACGATCCTCAACAGTTTCTCCTGGAAAATAAAATTTCGAACTTTAACAAAAGGGAATAGAATATTGACTAAAAAGTTCATGACTTACGTCATACTTAACAATGAAAATTTCTGTTTGGTGTACCTAAACTTAAGCCAAGGTTAGGTACTCGAAAAGCTTCTAAAATTTTTAAGTGACTAATTTTTTTAATTCGCTGTAAGGACGAATTGCTCCCACTTTGTATTTGAGAAGATCAATTATTAAGAAAACTTCAAGAATTAGTAGGAAGCAGTTTCTGTATTTATTCTGTATACACTTAAAAGATTTTTAATCATCAAGTGACTGTTTTATTCCCATACGCTTTAATTACGAAATTCCAAAACCCAGAAACTTAATTTTTGAGACCCTCTCAAATATTAAGTCGTTTTGATAAACGGTAGATCAAAGGGTAAATGACATTTCCAGAGGCACCGAACGGTAATTTACAACCACCCGCCAAGATAATTTATGTGAAATTAGCCCGATTCATGAAACCGCTTGGAACCCGATCGGTCACTATAACCACAATCCTCACAACACTTTCACTTTAATAATATGATTATAGACCTTAACACATAAGATGTAATCGCCTCTGCAGTCCTTTATGAAGTTGATAGCCGTCTCCATCGTGTTATCACTGTCTTCCGCACTTGCAAACGCCGCAAGGGCGATTAGACCGATTAAGGCAATTTTCATTTTTACTAATTCAACTACTTCCACGGACCGTTTTAATTTTCTGACATCGAGAGATGTCAAACTAGGTTTGGCGAAGTCCGGCCGCTGCAATAGAGTTTTATCATTCCCCTCCCCCACTATGAATATCTATATGCTCAATACAAAACTCTCATCTAGGTTATGAATATAACCGATTCAGTTCGGACCCTGATGTGTATGCAAATGAGTTTACTTTGTACATATTTGTTGATTTTTAAGCCGTTTTCTTGTCGGTTTTGATGAAAATTCGTTGTTATATCAGGGAATTAAGTGCAGTGAAAGCTTGGGGCAACTTTATTATAATTCCGTATAGTATTTGTTTTTACTTTGAATTATTTGCTGATCGCGTGTTCTTTAATTTTGCATATATTATCTGATTTTTAGCAGAAGGAATTTTTGTGTTAGGTGAATAATTCTTACTTGACTGCATTTAAAGTATGAAATCAAAAGTGAATAAGTAAAAAGTAAAAGTAAAATTGGAAAACTACAGTATTTTGAGAAGCATGTTTTCTTATACAGTGTACATACATCCGGGATGTGCTCTAGCACCCCATATATACTACTAGATCATGCCAGCGACTTCGTCCGAGTGGATTAAAGTTTTTCGATTCCCGAGAGAATTCCTTAATTTTCCGGGATAAATAGTAGCTTAAGACCTTCTCCGGGATACAACATACCTCTATACCAAATTTCGTCCAAATCGGTTGAAAAAATGGACCGGGAAAGCGTAGAAGACACACGTTCACATTTATAATAATATATATATTTAATATGGATTATCGTAGATCCCTACATAATTATATAATTATGGTATATGTATCTATAATATATATACTTTATTGTACACCACAAATATACAAAAGAAACATATTACAAACAAGAAAACTTATTAAAACGTAGGTAAAATAAGGCTACTGGATATTGCTGGAAAGCCTCATTAAGTATTATCTTCCTTTTTAAAATTAACCCAGGTTCCTTTTCGTTGGATGGTTGTTCATCATAGTGTTAACATTATACTTAAATTTATAGAAAGCTTATTATACTGTTGAAGAATATGTAAGTGACTAGCTGAGGCCCGTGACTTCGTCCGCGTGGATTGAGGTTTTTTGAGCCTAGGTCCCTCCACGGGATATCTATACCAAACTTCACTAAAATCAGTTGAAAACATAAGCCACAAAAGCGAAGCAAACGGACAGAAACACTTTCGCATTTATAATATTTGTATGAATAATATAAGTATGGATTAATAATGAAGAATTAAAAAAAATTTGTTTTCTTCCAGTTACAGATCTTTTCATTTGACTTCAAAGGGAAAGGAGAAACTAGATCACCTTTCTCCGAAATATAAGTCCTAAGTAAGTATAGAAAACTATTAGACGGGCAACCTTACACTCATAATATACACGTACCTACTCATGTTATCCTCAGACTTCCTAGTGTAATATTATATACTGGAGATAAAAATGTCCTTGAAAAGTGGCTGGAACAAAATGTATTTTATTCTATTGAAGAATTTTTGCAATAAAAGAACGAAAACTAGGGGTGATTCTGATTAAATTGTGTATTATTATGATTATCAATTTAATCAGTGCCTTATTCATTTGACAAATTATATCATGTAGCACAGCCCAAACTAGAATTGAAGACCTCCCTGGCGCAGTCTTGAGCGATGTATCTTATACGTGGGAGGTCCCGGGTTCTCACTGGTAATCGCAGTGTTGAGGGTCTTCTCCGGTATAATCTGCAAATTATGGAACCAGCTTCTTTGTGTTCCCTCATGATTATAATATGGTGCTTTTCAAAGGGCGGGTAAACAAATAAATTTCTCATTTGCCGGCAACGCATTGACAGTTCCTCTGGTGCTGCAAATGTTCATGGGCTCTCTCACTAAGTTTTTGTTTTTGACTTAAGCAAAATCCCAATTGTTGCATACAAAAGCCTGTGGCGTTGATTTGTGGCTACCTTATTAAAAGACTAGAGGTCACCCGCGACTTCGTCCGCGTACAATTTCTGATTTCCTATGAGATTTTCCCGCTGCAAAAAGCCTAGGTACATATAGCGGCTAAATCTGATAAGTAATAACCTTAATGCCGATTTTAAAAACTTATAACCTACATGCAAGCTTCCAACCCCAATTTCACACCCTTTAGGGTGAATTTTCGTAAAATTGCTTACACAGGTTATTATTATTTAAAACTAATAATCTACATCCCGATTTTCAAGCCTCTAACTTCAAACACATGAGACTTTCATACAAACTTACAGCCCCCATTACACCCTCTTTGGGGTGAATTTTCTCAAAACCATTTCTTAGCTGACGTCTACACCATAGAAGGAACCTATCTTCCAAATTTCAAGTCTGTATGCTTTATAGTTCCTGAGATCTCTTGATGAATCAGTGAGTGACCTTTATTAACAGCTAATATCATTGGGAAATTCTCACCCATGTTTATTTGTACTATTGTATCTTCTCCAAATATGGGGAGTTTTTTGTCAAATCGTAAATGATACTTAATGTACCCAGTTACTTTCGAAAACTATCATGACGACCCCTCTGGTGCAGTGGTGAGGGTTGTTGTCTTAAAGTGGGAGGTCTCGGGTTCGATCCCGCAGGGGTTATTTAGGAATTAATAATATCCAAGGTTTCTCTGGTCTGGCCTGGTGGCGTCGTCGTCACTCGACGTCGTGTAACGGGCCAATTTGAAAATCAACGAGTGAGCGACGTCTAGTGATAGGCAATCAATGTGTCTAGTACAATGGGAAATGGGCGGGGCACATAGTCCATAGAACCTATAGGCTTTGGGGTCCCAAAGTGCTTGAATGACGGCCTCGCACCGGGAAGCGCAGCGTTGGACGACCCCCCACAAAGTGGACGCACAATCTCAAGCGCGAAGCTGGGAGCCGCTGGAAACAAGCGGCACAAGACCGTGCTCTGTGGCGCTCCATGCAGGAGACCTTCGTCCAGCAATGGACGTCTATAGGTTGAGACGACGACGACGTATTAAGAACGATACGTACTTGAAATGAAATGAAAATACACTTTATTCTACACCTAACAAGATACAAAACTTAAGATACTTGAGAACCTGCTCTTAGCTGATATTGGTATATTAATACAGACGTATTCCCGGAGAAGACGTTAACTTCATTCAAGTTCAGAAACAGGCATGAAACATTAGAAACCACTTTCTCGTATCGATTTATGAACGAACGAACACGTAATCTACGTCTGATGATAGCGCGCTGTAGGGCAAAGGCCTCGAACAAGCCAGTTCGAGCTTAGATCAAGATAAAGATATTTGCTGATTTCTCTGTAGTTACTATAGAAATGTATAATAAATTTAGGTGGAGAACCGACCTGGCTGCACTAAGACGACACGAAGTCCAGAGATTTGATATTTAAAAGCTTTTATTTAACTTGTAATGTTCCCAAACAAACCCACAAAGGGTTTGTAATCTCGCAACTGAATTTATATCAGCTATCTCCAAACGATTGGGCTGAAATTTTGCATACACGTTTAGCTTGGATGACAATTAATTTTTCAGACATAACACGTGAGTTTATCCGGGAGTTATGTATTATAATGACAATTAATGACAATGCATGGTTCGCTTAGTGACGTCATTCTAAATGTAGTATGGCAGATTCCCAAATATGGCGGATTTTTTAAACACCTCCATGATAATATGAGTATCAATTAGAACCGTTTGCTGCGAATATGAAAAATAAAAATACTTCACACTAAATTATGTAACTACTAGATGACGCGGACGAAGTCGCGGGGATTTCATCCGCGTGGATTAAGGTTTTTTGATTCCCGCGGGAGCTCTTTAATTTTCCGGGATAACAAGTAGCCTATGTGAGGACATACTACTACGCTACATGCGCTACTTACTACGGGAAGTCCCCGGGATACAACCTATCTCTGTACCAAATTTCATCAAAATCAGTTGAACAGATGGGCCGTGAAAGCGTAGCAGACAGACAGACAGACACACTTTCGCATTTACAATATTAGTATGGATATGGATAATTAATGTCACCAGTTTTATCTCAATTGTTTTGTTGGATTATGTCCGACTAATCTGTCTCAACTATATAATCACATAAAATTCAATATGCCGGACGATAAAAGCTTGTTTTTTTTATTTAAAAGACTCACATTGTTTGGATAACTTTAATTGTTAGACCATTTTTTTTGTAGGATAAAAAGCGGGGACCTGGCTTGGAAAAATCGTACGTGACAAAAAAGCGATAGGCTCTGTCTCTTTTTCTAGTAAAGATGGAGTGATACAGAAATTAGATGCAAGCATCATTCATACTTTGTTTGTTATTATGTAAAAGCATTAAACTTGATCTTCGTAGACTTCATCATTAGTATTCAAATTTAAATTGAAACGACCTAAAGAACGCAACGTTATAAAATTGAAACACCTTTTATCGCGGTCATGTGAGTTATAAAATAGTATATTAATAAAATGTTATAGTGGTTATCTGTTCTGCATATAAATATTTGAGCCATTAATTCAACAAAAAGTTACCTACAACTATTCTCAGAGCCAGTAGGAAAATTCGAGATGACGCGTGAACAAATTGCAAAATGGTTCAGAAGTCATGCAAATTGCAATGCATGAAAATTGCAATTTTACTTGCATAGCTTTGTATGAATCGTATTTTATTAGAAAGTAATATTATTTCGATGAATTAATTATTGATATTGCAAATCCGATATATTATGCAGATAAGTATTAAAATAATTTGCACACTAATGAATTAGTTGAATGTGTCAGCGCAAAATAATTTTAAGATCTAATGGTACCACATTCTTGCAAATAAATTATTCTATTCTATTCTATTCTAATGGGGATGACAGGTATGAAATTTTTACTCAAAAAAAAATAGTAAAGTGATTTCAAATTAAAAAGCACTGAAATGCATTCAATATATATTTTTATATTCATCTAATTTAGTCTTATCCAATGAATATAAAATCAAAACTTATATTGGAGATAGTCTTTGAAGACTGCACCAAATTAATGGTTCTTGTCTTAATAAGTACGTGGGCACTGAGGTAGGTAATAAATAATGATATTATAATAAGCCTCATATTTCGTTATCTTTTATTTTTCAGTATGGTTTGGCGCCGCTTTCGGCACCTAATTAAAATAATTGAGTTATCAAACACCTCAACCACAGAATTGTCTTTGGGTTCTCGGAGTATACTATTAATCACATGATCTTAGGCAGTGTTTTTGTTAATTAAAACGTGTAACCAATGGTTTTTAAACATGTTGATAAACTACCAACTGCCCCTTTAATCAATAACAGCGCAGTTACCGAGGAAAATTATTGTTTGTAAACTAAAAATAATTTGAATGAACATTAAACCATCCATTGTTTAGCCATAAATTGTCAGAAATGATTGTTACTTTGTAAAAGCAATAAAATAGGTATTAGTTCAAGTACAAGTTATGAACTTATAGAACGTACTATTACACTTATAGTTAAAATTTACAAAGTACTAAGATAGCACTGCCTCGTCGTGCACCGTAACCTTAAATTATGACTCTCTCTCTTAACAACCCATTGTCGGCTCACTACTGTCTTTCCATTCCAAGTCTTTCCTCGGAATGAGAAGGTTTTGGCCATAGTCCATTATGCTGGCCATGGCATGTTTTTCCTTCACCGTTTGAATCAAGTGATATCCAATCTGTTTCTACGTGCGAGCACAGGCACTCATGTGAAAATTGACTTTCCCATTAATCGTTAATAATGATTTATCAGTTTAATAGCTTTAATGGCTTGCCTATTATTTAGAACGGATGCGCATTACTACGTGGTTAGTAATGTAGAAAATAATGTTAGACGCTGAGCAGAGGTAATTTTCTATTTAATTCCTGTTAAGTAGCTTAAAATTTCTGTTTATATTGTGGTCATCAACGAATAAACCTCCACAAAGAAACCAATATCGCAAGCCTAAGCATATATATCGTACCTACACTACTACTATTTAAAGTTTGAAAAGCGAATAATATATCTGTCTGTTACCGTATTATCTAACTGACTATCAATTGATTTGGTTCTGACGAATTTGGTACAGAGGTGATAATATGCCTAAGCCTGTGCCTAATTGAACAGGCCTGCCTAGTCAAGGTTCAGTAATAAAGTCGTTTTGGCTTTGGACTAAGAATTGAGGCCCTCTGCGGACGAACCAGAACGTTCCTGGTAGAAGCCAAAGTCTATTGTCCACCTAGTGGGGTTCTGCCGATGCTGCGTTTTCCGTTGCGAATTCATCATTCCAGCGCCTTGGGACCCCAACATTTGACAGCCTCTCTGGTCCAGTGAATGAGTGGGAGGCCCCGGGTTCATAACTGGCAGGGAAACTTTGGGATTATTGGGATTTAACTATTGATTATTTCTAAATTGTGTCTGGTACTGTCTGGTGGGACGCTTTGTGTGGCTAGTTACTACCAGGCGTGCCATAATATAGAAACCGATCAAGAATATGGGATTGTTAAAACTGCCATACCCTAATATCGCAATCAAGAGCTAACTTGCAGAAAAAAACAATTTATCGATCAACCCGTGGTTGCTCTACGTCGGATACTTTTTTTTCTTCTCCTCATCCCTATGTTTCTAATTTGATCACGTAAAGAAACTTCGAGCATCATTCTATACGGTCTAAAACATAATACACAAAATCTTCATAACTGCGAAAGTTGTATGCAATTAAAGTGATATTACACTACAGATTACACGCCCCATTTGTGTCTTACGGTATGATGGTTGTGAAACACGTGCCATATTTAACTTGGAGGTTGTAAAATCTTCGTGGAAGTGTAAGAGAACTTTAGAAGTTCCGATACGACCAAATAATGACATGTAAAATTTTGGTCGTCGTTGTAAACTTCCTATAACTCATATAATATAATTTATAACAGCCTGAAAAGTAAGAGATCTATGAGTTACTAGCTGATGCCCACGACTTCGTTCGCATGCTTGAGGTTTTCTAAGTTCCTGCGGGAATTCTTTAATATTCCGGAATTAAAACTCCTATGTGTTATTTCAGACTATAATCTATTTCTGCGCCAAATTTCATCCAGATCCGTTCAGCCATTCTGGCGTGATTGCGCAACAGACATCCAACCATGTATCCTTCCATCAAAACTTTCGCATTTATAATATTATTAGCATAGTTCTAAGTTTTTAAACAAAGCTGCTTTGGCTGCTCTAATACAGCATTACTTACTCAATGCACAGTCAGTGAACCGGTTTATCGATCGACTACTGCCTACTAAAAATACAGGTCTAAAGTATGCCTTAGGTGTACAGCGAGAAGGTTAATAGTTTGTAAATATAAATAATTGTTAGTAAATATAACTTTTTAAGTTTTAACAGTTTGTATTTTTTTTTTTTTAATAATAGATAACAAAAACCGTTACATCTAAAGTACATCGTGTGATATGAATTTTGAGAATCATCTTCACAACTTGCCCGCTATCGAGACCATACTTTCGTTTTCTTCAATTTTACTTTCGATCGAGTCTTGGGTAGATAATGAATATAATAAGAACACGCTTCAAAGTCTTTACGGAAATTTATTATAAAATGCAAAGCTTATGGGATATGCTATTGATTTATCAGTTTTACCATTGAAAATGGTTATCAGATACAAATCGCCTGGAACGTATTTTTGGCCATAGCTCTAAGGGTTTTCGGAGGATCGAGATGGTAATAGTACCAAAAGTTGAGGAATTTATCGAGACACGTGTGAGCGTTGGAATTTTGAAAATGGATTGGTAAATTTTGCAATTTTGATAAATGTAAAACAGGCTGGTTTTTTGGGGTGCTTGTTTACTAAATTGTAAATATTTCGGAAAAAACCGACTTACGAAAACATTCAAAAAGGGTCCTAGAATATGAGTTAAGCTACAAAATGGCTAGTTTAGTTAATAATTGTGATCTGTTTAATTGGTCCCTTTAAATTTGAAATTGTAGAAAAACGGGTATTTCGAGTTGGAATTTTGAATTAGTAAGAGTTTAGAACAGACAGTAAGTGGCGGTCTTGCTAAAGCAATTTTCTGTGCAAGTTTCTGTGTATAGTCTTACAACTTATATCTCCCTGGTGCAGTGTTGAGCGCTGTTGTCTTAACGTAGGAGGTTCCGGGTTAAATTCCGGCAGGGTAAATTTGGGAATCTATAATTTCTGAATTGTCTCTGGTCTGCCCTGGTGGGAGGCTTCCACCGTGGATAGTTACCACTCTAAATTTTTATAGTCAGTTTGATAACTTCCTGTCTCAAAGGTTGATTTGATTCTGGAAAACATAAATTATTCCTGTTTTGTGAGAAGGAACTCATATTATAATTTATGTTTTTCACCTCCTTTTGCGCTCGTCAAGTCTAGCACGATAAAAGTATTGATTTTATTCAATATTGTAACATAACAATAATGTCGGTTTTTTTTTTGTCTTCACATATTGAAACATTCCATTAAATAAAGTATCTTAATGAAGTCGCATTCTCCATCCACTATCACCACCACCACTACAGCCCATTAATGTCCCACCGCTGGGCACAGGCCTCCACTCTCATAAGCGAGAGGGAATTAGAGCTTAGACCCACCACGCTGCTCCAATGCGGGTTGGCGGGCTTTATCATGTTAGTGATAATAACTGGGACGGACGGCTTAACGTGCTCTACTGCTCTCCGAGGCACGGGGGTGAAACACCACCAACTTACTGACTCCGGGCTAGTACTGAATTTCTAGTCAGAAAAACCCAATACTTAATTATGGCCCGACACGGGATTCGAACCCGGGACCTCGTCGGCCGCAGTCGAACATGCAAAACACTAGACCAACGAGGCAGTTAGGTATGCTTTTTGCATCTTTCGGCAGAATATAAATATAATGTATCTACGGGTACCACCTACAATTCGCGCACGAGTTGAATGCAGAGTAGATGTATGTGTCGCTATACATTACCCGGAGTTAGGAAGTTAGGAAGTTGGTGGTGTTTGGAGCATTGGAGTAGCGTGGTAGGTCTAAGCTCTAATTCCCTCTCTCCTATGACAGTGGATGCCTCTGTCTAGTCGTGGAACGTTAATGGGCTGTAGTGGTAGTGGCTTTCAGTTCAGACTAAAGATTTTATTTTTAACCTAGATATTAGTTATATAACCCGCTTTCAACGATGAGTCAACGGCGCAAGATTATGATCGGCTATTAAATTCATTGTTTTCTATTTTGTACAATTTGAAGCACTTAATCATCAAAATATTAGGTATGTTTTCGGAACCGAATTTTGAGCAATAACAGCCATTATTAAAGGACCAGGACATCCTAAGCAGATTATTAAATATACTAAACTAGATGATGCCCGTGACTGTCTCCGAGTGGTTTAAGTTTTTGTTTAGTACTCCTGAATTTTTCGGGATAAAAAGTAGCCTGTGACCTGCCCCGGGATTCAACCTACCCCTGTACCAAATTTTATCAAAAACGGTTGAAAAGATGGCCCGAAAGCATAGCAGGCATAATATTAGAATGGATTACGTCATTTAAATGCGAAACTTAGTCTATCTGACTGACAGACAACGTATTCTCACTGGTATGTATATATTTATTTTATATGTTATACCTTGTGGTATATAAATCACCAAACTTGTATATCAATTATTGTTCTCATGGATCGTCCTATTAAAACCTATAGAAGCGAAAAGCTTAGTCCGAATAATATATTATTCGATAATAAAAGATATGAAGCGCCTACACTATTTATAAGACAACGATGAAGAAAGAAAATATTTGCCGTGAAAGCCTTTCTTTTCACAGCGTGTTTACCAAAACTACATTTAGTACAGTATTTATGTGATACGTAACAAACACGTACATAATACGCGTACATAATATTTCATGTCTATTCAGATAAACGATTGAGTTTACATATTATTCTGAGCAGGTGAATGTTATTTTCTGAGTAATTTAGCAGTTTTACGAAGAAAGATGTTTCTTTTTAAAAGTTAGTAAGTATATATATAGACGCCTGATGTATTTTACGTATCAAAATTTTATTTCATAGTTTTATGTATATTCCCACAAACTTATCTGACCCTGTGGCCAAAATTGGAACTTATTTTTATGCCTGTTTAGCTTTGTGTTTTATTTTATTTTTCATAGATACTAGCGATGTTGTCACCGAGTCAGATAAGTTTGTCGGGCTTTGCATGTATTGCGGGTTCGATCCCCGGGCACACACCTCTAACTTTTCGGAGTTATGTGCGTTTTATGAAAATAAATAATATCACTTGCTTCAAGCGGTGAAGGAAAACTTTGTAAGGAAATCTGCATGACCGAGAGTTCTTCCTAATGTTCTCCAAGATGTGTGAAGTTTGCCAATCCGTAATTAACCAGCATGGTGGACTATGGCCAAACCCTTCTCATTTCAAGAGGAGGCTAGAACTCAGTAGTGAGCCGGCAATGTGTTGAAGTGGTGATGATGATGATTTTGTAAACTATTAATGATTGATGATCAAGGAATTACGTACTAGGATATTTAGAGAGTAGAAGAAGTAGATGGGATTGGTTATGATATATTGAATTTTGTTTAGTAAAAAGAGTGAAGAAACTAATTTTTAGCCTACCTATCATACCCATAGGAATGCTATTATAATTTCCCAAATCGACCTTGCCGGGGATCAAACCCGGGACCGCCGACTTATAAGCGCTTATCACTGCGCCAGGGAGGTTGTAAGTATGCGCCGGTAATGAGGATGTTTTCCATCATTAGATTTACTTACTACATTAAAAATCATATTAATTGTCCGAGGCATAAGTGGTATAGTCTAATATGAATTTATAATATTCCTGATTCTATGTTATGTGTATACCCGGATTTGAACCTCAAACCACCCAAATTCAAATTCAAATTCAAATGTTTTTTTATTCAAATAAACTTTTACAAGTACTTTTGAATCGTCGAGTGAATCTACCACTGTGACCTGTCATTAAAATTATAAAGGTCAGGGAAGAGAGTCAATAGGTCACTCACAACTCACAACAGCAGTGGACTTAAGTACAAACATTGTTATCAAAGAACAAAATACAAAGTAAAGAAATTTGTGAAATTGTATCTAATGGTGTCTTAACTTTTCCTCACGGTGGTAATTTTGTTTATTATCCAAAATGGCTTCCACAAAGTACTGTGTGTTAGTAAACAACAAAAGAATTAACGTATGGGAGGTTCACATAATTATTTACTGTATTAATAACATTATAACTTTCTTCGTCATCGGTTTTTAGGGTTTCGTGACTCAAGAGGAAAATAGGAACTCTTATAGGATCACTTCGTTGTCCGTCTGTCTATCTCTCGACCTCTTTTTTCTCAAGAACGCACTTAAGTATCAAGTTAAAATTAAAACCAAATATTTTGGTCTACGGTCCCTTGGAGCTCTAAAACAATCAAGCTTCTAAGTCAACGCTATCGAAAGATACGGCCTTTTATGCTGCATATATTGACACTCGCCAATAAATCAAAACCTATAAGGTACTTCCCGTTGATCTAGAATTGGTAAAAAAATAATTAGTTAGGGTCCCGCACTCGTATTAGGGTGTCGAATTTTTTGTCAGGCGCTACCAGTTTAGGGCCATGGGTTAGCCAGTTTTCTTTCTTGTTATTTACTAACGTGTGGTGGTACGGAACCCTTTGTATGCGAGTCTGACTCGCACATGACCGGTTTTCCTTGATTTATAGGTGTGCGATTTGGATACTTAGCCTTAAGTGGTTATGAAGTATACGGCTAAGGGTACATTCATATTGGCAGAACCACTACCACTACAAACCATTAACGTCCCACGGTTGGGTACAAGCCTCCACTCTCATAGGAGAGAGGGAGTTGCGGATTGGCGGGCTTTAACGACTATTATCATGTTAGTAATAATAACTGGGACCGACGGCTTAACGTGCTCCCGAGGTACGGGGGTGAAACCCCGCCAACTTCCAACTCCGGGCTGGCACTGAGAATTTCTTAACTGAAAAATCCAATACCTAACATTTTTTATGCCCGACCGGAAATCGAACCCAGGACCTCGTGATTCGCATTCGACTATGCTAACCCCTAGACCAGAGGCAGTCATCTCACTTGGCAGAACATCTAAGCTGAATTCTAAAAATTTGCTTAGCATATCTAACGTATCAGCTCAACTCTATCGTTGCGGTTGTAATGTATGTACACAGTGTAAGTAGAAACCTAGAATTATAACTTCTATACCCCTAACAAGAGAGCCCGCCACTACCACCAGAAGGTGAGATCGCAGTCAAGGGCTAACTTTTAGTGGAATTGAAAAAAAAGTGCGCGCACCGACTTTTCACCTCTTACCTATTCTGTGGTTTCACGGTGACATTTTGTCCTATCCACATCCACCATCACAAGGTGGTAAAGGCACAAAAACATTAATACCAATATGTTTTCGCCCTTACTATCAGCTGTGATCGCAGTCAGTTATGTTGTCATAAAAAAATATGCACATCCAATGCGGACTTAAAATATTACGCAAAATTCATTGACATCAAATTAACATACGCCGGGTCTTAATTTCTCCATGCCTAATCAATGGTTGCGTAACGTATTATGCCATATGGATTATAGTGTATTGCATAATATAAATTATTATATTATACGTTCATTCATAACTTCATTGAGATGAATCGCCGCCTATGATCCTCCAGTGTGCAGTGAGTCACAAAAATACCTAACAGATTGGTAGGTATACCGACTTCAAACTCGTTCATTTTATGGTACCTACTTTTTATCCCAGAAAATCTTTATCAGATTTCAAAAAAAATGTTGTGGATTCGACCCGTATGTATAGATGTATGGATGTTTGTTTGATAACAATTTTTTCGAAATCTAATTGACCGATTTTACCTTTTTTCGGTTTATTTCACTATCATAATCTTACTTTGTAAAGGTATGTAGGTACACAGTAAACTGTAGTAGGTATGTGGCACCGCCTTCAAAAACTACCTACAATATAAGTTTTGATCATTGGCTGAGAGTAAATTGGATGAAAGTAATAAAAATGAATTTAATGCTTTTCAGTGCTTTTGAATTCTGTTCACTTTTTTTTAAAGTTTTATTGATTTTGCATCGATTTTTTAAATTCCTCAGTAACCCAAAGTTAGTTAGGACTTAGGACTAAATCGCGGACATAATTTCTGGTCTATTATTTTAGATACCTAATCCAAAAAAAAAAAAAAAATATGCCGTCGTAATACGCCGATTGCGATTTCGTTACTTATAGCAAAGTCACATCACAAGTACTTGTATGTACACCATACAAACGACTAGTAAATATCACTTTCCTTTAAACGGCTTAGCATTAAAAGGCAATAGAATTTGCGGTCACGGCTCGAATAGGTCAATATATCGAACAATTGCATGATATGTATTCCTGAGTGTGTATACGTCCTACTATGATGGGAACGTGAGAGAAAATGTATGGTAGGTATTTAGGCGGAGTCTTCACTACCCAGTGATATAACTTTTTGCATACTTTGACAAATTCTTCTGTTGCGAACATGAACTACTGCCTCGTTGGTCTTGTGGTTAGCATGTTCAACTGCAGCCGACGAGGTCCCGGGCTCAAGTCCCGGATCAGGCCATAATTAAGTGTTGGGTTCTTCTGACTAGAAATTCTCAGTACTAGCCTGGAGTTCGAAAGTTGGCGGTGTTTAACCCCCCGTACATCGGAGAGCACGTTAAGCCTTAAGTCCCGGTTATTATCACTAACATGACAATAGTCGTAAAAGCCCGCCAACCCGCATTGGAGCAGCGTGGTGGGTCTGAGCTCTAAATCCCTCTCCTAAAAGAGTGGTCGCCTGTGCTCAGCAGTGGGACGTAATGGGCTGTAGGGCTGTGGTGAAACATAGACTAAGTATTTTACTTTGTTAAATCGAATAATTATCTATTTAAAAAAGCACTAGGAACCGAAAAGAACAAGTATTTATTAAAACGCTTATAGCGATGTATTTAAAGAATTGTTCCACTATGTGCATAATAGTAGTTTGTGATAAAAGAGCGGTAAGTAGGTTTTTAAACACGAGTTGACTCGTCAGCCCGATGGCGCCAGGCGAGAGCTGACCATCGTCACGAGTTTGATGAAACCTTAACGCCCGTGTATCACACGATAGTTTTCAATATATTTGTGAGAAAAGTAGAACTCAAACTCGAGTAGGTAGGCACTACGTACTCACTAGAAAATGATTTCTCACGCCCATACTTAAATATCGTGATGTCTATGGCGCGATTTATTTCCCACATCTAAAATAACTAATTGTTGATTCAATTTTATTATCCCAAATCACCTAATTACTAAGTGATATGGAAAATTCAAACTTTTAAAAATAGCGCGCACAGACTAAAGAGATTAATTACCTACGGCCCGTTGCTGTAATTGCCTTTTTTTAAATTGGTTTCATGGTTCTAGGTTCTAGCTCATAACTTCGATTATTCAGCCTTTATTCTTTATATTTATAAAAGAAAAGTACGTTTAAAATTTTATCGGAATTAAATACAATTTTTAATTTTATGAATTAATTTTGTCAACTCACATCTAAATAACATTATGAACCTGCTTGCAAGAAAACTTTTTTTTATAAGTAAAGTGGATGTACAAAAATTTAAGAAAAAACTGCAAAAAAAATAGCAGGGGGGGCAGTACTCGTAAGTGCACGGGCGTATTTACCCTAGGGCCAAGGGGGCCATGGCCCAGGGCGGCAGGCTGCGAGGGGCGGCCAAGCCACCCCTCTTGGCCTTCTCTGGGCGCCTTTTATTGTCAAGCTTAACTACAATAAATATTATATTTTAATTGACATTTAAATTAAAAAACATTTTTGTACCAATGCTTTCAAAACGCGCGCTTTCAAATCCACACAAATAATGCTTTCAAAACGCGCGCTTTCAAATGCACACAAATAATGCTTTCAAAACGCGCGCTTTCAAATGCACACAAACAGCGCAGCGCATGCGCGAGGCGCCGCGGCGCGGGCGGCGGGCGGCGGGCGCGCGGGGTGACGAGAGTCGTGAAGTGACACTCATTTAGTTTCAAATTAGCGCATCAAATTAACGAAATATTAAATATATGATTTAATTTGTCTCTGTGAAAACAGAAAACGTATCTACCGGTGCTTAGTTTTAGTTTAATGATTAGGAACTTTGCGGTTTGTGGTTGAATTTATGTAACTAATGTTATTTACTGAAATGGATGCGAATAGAAGAAAACTGAGCGGGCACGCATATCGAAGAAAAGCTTTGGAAAAAAAAGACAAGGAAGAGAAACTTGTCAATGGATTCGGGTACACATTATGACATAGGTAACACCGATTGGGTATGGTTGCATGCATTTTAATAAATTAATAATTAATTATTAATCTTACTAATGTCACTAATAATTTATATTTAAGAGAGAGTGTGATTTCTTAAATGTTTGCTTTGTGAGTTTAACTTCACTTCACTCGACCTCTGCGACGTTTCACATAACTTACTTACCAATAGTTTGATTTAAGGCGAGTCACCGGAGGATCTAAGCGGTGAAAACTGGTTTGGTAGATCAAATGTTTTAGGTATTTACTATTAAATAACGGTCTTAGAAACAATATCCGATACACTTAAAGATAATAAAGAATATGTTAATTTGTTACACGATAGGATGTACTTTACTCGATTAAATAAAATCTTGAAACAGGCTAAAATAAAAGTCAAAAACGAATTATTTATTAATAAAATTTCCGGCTGGACATGCTAAACTTTGGTTTCAAACTGAAGTCCTATACTTATTTAATTCAAATTTATCCCAGAACTTGAACGTTACCAAGCGGTTTTCTATCGCTGCCCGCTTCCCCGCCAGTCTCTACGAGAAACGTACCGCGAGACGCGCGGGCGGCACCCCACACCATGTCGCATTTTTGACAGCGGCAAAAGCCCACTTGCTTCCCAACACGGCTTCTGTGACTGGAAACACGTAAAAGAAAGAATCCGTTTACACGAAATTGGGTTGGGGCACAAAAATTGCGTAATAAAATTGAAACAACGAGGGCAAGTAGACAGAATTGATTCTAAACTATACGAACAGTTAGAGGATGAAAAAAAATACTGGCGCAATGTGTTGCTTAGAGTAGTTGTCGCAGTTAAATCTCTAGCTACGCGTGGACTGTCATTCCGTGGAAAGACAGATAAATTTGGATCTACAAATAACGGAAATTTTATGATGGTTTTAGAAGCAATTGCTGAATTTGATCCCTTTCTGGCAAAACATATACAAAATTTGGGCAATCCTGGCAAAGGCAATACATCTTATTTGTCTTTTACAACATATGAAAAAATTATTAAAATAATGGGAGCTAAAGTCACAACAACAATAATCGAAGAGCTTCAAAGGGCTAAATTAACATAAACAATTGCAGAGGTCAATAGGCCAAGATAAAAGAAAAATGCCAATATGCGACATACGTGCCTTGCGCGGCACATTCATTAAACCTCGTCGGCACATCGGCAGCTGAATGTTGCCTCGAAGCTACAAAGTTTTTCGGAGCTTATCCCAGACGAGATGGTCAGCTAGGGACGATGCTTGTTCCAGTCTTAACAAAGACTGGAATCAAGTAATAGCGGCCCTTGAAGCCATAAAAGGTGACTCTAGCAGCCAAACCGCTTTGGTCAGAAATGAAGCTGCAGGGTTGATTAAACAGTTGACTTCCCTGGAAACGGCCATCTTGTCAGAATTTTGGGGAGCTATTTTGAAGCAATTTAATATAGCTTCAAAAGTTCTGCAAGGGGTTGACTCGGACCTGGAGGTCGTTTCTAACCTATAAGACTCTTTAATTAATTTCATTCAAAATAAAAGAGAATGTTTTGACGATTTCGAAGAGGCGGGTAAAACGAAATCACCCGAAGAATACAAGCAAAAACAAAAAAGAGTTGTAGTTGTTGGGTGAGTTGAGGAGGCGCAAAACGTCATATGACACAATGACCGCCAATTTTACCTTCTTAGGTAAATTAGATACAATGTCTGAGGCAGAAGTTAGAAGGCATGCCGTAAACCTTCAAAATGTATACCCGTTAGATCTTGCGGTAGACTTACAAGACGAATGTGTTCTATTGAAACACTTCTTGGCAGCCTATGAAAATAAAATGAGTCTAAGACAACTTAGCTTATTTATTAAAAATAAGGAATTAAAAGAAGCTTTCCCATACGTAGAGATTGCATTACGCATTTTTCTTTGCACCGCAGTGACAAATTGCAGTGCAGAACGTTCGTTTTCTGTACTCAAAAGGATAAAAAATTATTTACGTTCCACTATAAGCGAAGAACGCTTAAACAGCTTAGCTGTCATGAATATAGAAGCTGAATTGACAAACGCCATCTGTTATGACAGCGTCATTGACGATTTTGTCAACCAATTTGTACATCGGAAAAAAATGTAGGTAAATATTTACCTATTATAGTGAATAAATGGTTAATTTTTTTTTCATTTATTATTTCTCATTACATAGTAGGTTTTTTTTAAATGAATGGGGCGGCAAAGCTAACTGGCCCGGGGCGCCAAATCTTTAAATACGCCTCTGCGTAAGTGCACTTTAGAGCAACTGTATTGAAAAAGTTTTTAATGCTATTCCCAAGCCCATTACGTCACTTTCGGGTTTAAGACTACTCAAAAAATGCTCTTAGAAAATGCATATTATTCAACCGAAGAATTGTTACTAACTAAATATTAAGTATATAAGGTCATAGCTGCTGCAACACTGTTTACCATAGATTTATTATATTTTTCAATACACTTGCTCGAAAAATGCACTTACAGAGGCAGTAAACAGGGCTTGTAAGTTAAATTTACTGCCCTCGTTCACTGCACGAGGGTAATTTGCAGTTTTTTAAAAAAATTTGTAAGTCCACGTTATTTCTAAATAAAAAGTTTTCTTGCAAAAAGGTTCTTAATGATATTGACTTTGTATGTAGAAAACCTAAAAAATAATGACATTTAAATGTGAATTGATGAAATTATTTCATAAAATATATTTTTTTATTTAATATGATTAATCAAAATTGTTTTAAGTTTTATAAATCAAAAAAGGAAAGGCTGAATAGTCCAGGCTGGGAGCTAAGAACTTAGAACCTAGAGCCATGAATCTAATAAAAAAAACGAAGTTACAACAACACGCCGTAGTCTATACCAAATCTTTAATCTGTACGCGCAATTTTATATTAGTCATTGAATTTTTCTTATAAATTATCAAAAAATATGAGTGGTAGATGTGATGTGGAATCAAGTGACTATTTGTACAGGTACTGGACGAATAAATTATATTTATTCGTACATTTATTCCATTTTCTTTTTAATGATTGTAAACTGTTCAATGTTCTGAGTGTCAATTTTTCAAATATTCATTTTATTTACGTTTTCTTGTCTCTTTCTTGTAGGTAAGTTAGGGTTCGACAGAAATAATCAAGTAGTGGCGGGCCGCAGGTTTTATCGGGTTTAAATACCTATCAGATTACAATCTATAAGAAAATAATGCGTTAAATTGTAATCTTTCGAATAATAAATTGTTTTTCCAGTACCCGTAAATTAATAATTATATATTGTTCGTATGGTAACCGTATTAATAATTATAAATTTTTCGTACAGTACCCGTATTAATAGACGCACTCCAAAATTAAATCAACAATTAGTAATTTTAGATCTGAGAAAAAAACCGCGCTTATAATAGCCGCCAAAAATCTCGAAATCAGTATGGGCGTGAAAAAACATTTCTAGTGAGTACCTAGTGCCTACCTACTCGACTTTTATTTTCAAGTTTTCTCACAAATGTATTGAAAAATATTGTGTGATACACGGGCGTTAAGGTTTCTACAAACTCGTGACGATGGTCAGCCCTCGACTGGCGTCATCGGGCTAACATTAGTCAACTCGTATGTAAAAACCTATTTACCGCTCTTATAATATTACATACTACTTTCACTGCAGTTTACAATATTTTAAATTATTTTTTTCAAAATTAGGCGACAAAGAAACGTTGCAGTTCGTCGTGGGCACAGAGTAGGTACATTATATATACTGGGTCGTGGGCTTTTGTTTTGTTTCTTGTTACGTTTCATTTTAATTTGTATTCTAATTTTTTATTTGTAACATTGAAGGTAGTTGATTAATAATTTATTTTTTGACTGATTTTGACATTTAAAATATTATCTTTAACTTAGGTTCTAAGCAGTTTCAAGTTAAGTTACAACCACCGCCACTGCAGCCTATTAACGTCCTACTGCTGGGCACAGGCCTCCACTCTCATAGAAGAGAGGAGATTATAGCTTAGACCCACCACGGTGCACTAATGCGGGTTGGCGGGCTTTAACGACTATTATCATGTTAGTAATAATAACCGGGACCGACGGCTTAACGTGCTCTCCGAGGTACGGGGGTAAAACACCGCCAACTTCCAACTACGGGCTGGCACTGAGAATTTTTAGTTGAAAGATTAATGTTTTCTGTAGAAATTTGTAAACAAACGAGAGATATAGATATAGATAGTAAGTAAGTAATTAGAATATAATTGTAACTCGAAGAAATTTGTATGTCAGGGTACTGAATATGCGGTTCTATTTTTTTCAAAGTATAAATATTTTGTACTTTCCCACAGACAAATAACATTTCAATTTCATTTCAATTACCTCAGGCTTAGTAACTTTTAGTTGTTGTTAAGAATCACCTTACAGTCACCAACATTCAGCATTTATTTAAGAACTAAACGTTTCTCTAAACCGACTACCTAATACCCGTGACTTCGTCCGCATGGATTTGTATGTTTCTAAATTCCCATAAAAACTCAGATGAAAAGAAGCCCTTGTTCATTTCCGGCAAGCTATCTTTGTATCACATTTTAATTCGTATTTCGTCAAAATCGGTTGCAAGGATGTGCTTTGTAATAGCGGACCAACAAACAGAAAGATAGTCAGATATAGACTCCTTTGCATGTTCTATATTAATAATATACCTTGGATGTTTGTTACTCAATCACGCCAGAACGGCTGAACGGATCGGATGAAGTTTGGCACAGAGATAGATTATCGTCTGGAAAACACATATGCCACTTTTTATTCCGGAAATTTAGAAAGTTCTCGTGGGAACCAAAAAACCTCAATCCATGCGAACGAAGTCACGGGTATTAGGTAGTCGGTTAAAAGGATATGCTTTTAAATGGTAGCAGACCGACAATCAGAAAGATGTTAAATATAGGCTCTTTTGTATCCTTATGTACTTCCATACTATTATTATAAATGCGAAAGAGTGTCTGCCTGTCTGTCTGCCTGCTAAACTTTCGTGGCCCACCTGTTCAATCAATTTTGATGAAAGGTACAGGGATAGGTTGCATCCCGGAAAAGGACATAATATGCTACTTTTATCCCGGAAAATTAAGGATTTTCTACGGGAATTGGAAAAACTTAATCCACGCGAACCAAATCGTGGGAGTCATCTAGTTCTTAATGTTAGCATGGGTGTCTGCACTTTGGGCTCTATGGCACAGACATACACACATATACATATTTCCAAATAGTATTGCTCAGTTGAATAAACAAGTAGAGCATAAGCACCTGACTTTCAATATTTATAATTAATATGGATGAACTTCTTCAAATTCAGTATGCAGTGACAACTCCAAAAACTTAACCAATATTCACTTATGCAATATTAGAAAATATGAAATTATGATTATACTAGCGAACAGCTGTGACTTTGCTTCTTCACAAATTAAAAATTATAAGGCCTTATTCCTTATCTACATTGAGAATCAAGGCTGTGTCTATAAGTCCAAGGCTTAGCGTTGATGAATCATTGAGTGAGTGAGTGAGTGAGTCTTTTCTTTGAAGAATACATATTTGTTTAAAAAAATCTAGTAGTATCTAAAGCGTAATATTTTATCCTTAGAAGATATTATAATGAGATGAAGCAAATTATTCTCACTATCAGCATTTCAATCTTTTGCCTGTGATGGTCTTATAGAGATACGATATCTTGACGTGCAAAAGTCATTAGTCTAGACTCTAGGCAATGGGGTGGTCCGTTGCATGGAGACCCCCGCATTAAATCCTCAGTCGATGAAACTTGGCTGGGTTTTAGTATTGGATGATCCAAAACTTACACAAAAATATCCAACAAAAAAAACCTCCGGAAGGTAGTTATAGGGTTATACTTAAAAAAACTTAATATTTATGACTGAATATTTTCTCAATTTCTTTTTAAAATTATAGTAGGTATTTGCACTCAAAACCGAAATATCAAATGAAATAATCATTCAGAACATCGATATTTAAACCGATTTCATTAGCACGAGAAAGAGAGAACACATTAAGCCGTCCATCCCGGTTATTATCACTAACATCTGATAATAATCGTTACAAAAACCTTAGAGTTTAAATACTCTTAGTTGAGTCGTATGCGGAAGGGCGTGGGAACCCAACGCATTATTATCCCAATAAAACTCCTACCATTATTTGATTAATGGAAAGGAGTCACGACCCTCAGTAATGAGGAATACGACGTACAGAGAGAGGCATTATCTTTATTACTAGGGTATTATATCTACACGCAATGTCTCTAGTTTCTAAACAGCTGTATCTATTTTGGATAAAATATCAGCTATTTTACTGTTGTCTATTTCCTAATTAATTAATTAATTAATTAATTTTAAATATTTAGGGATAAGGTTTTGAAAACTACCATGTAAAAATAATGTCTTCTAAAGAAAATTAAAGTACACTATCATACAAAAATCCACTTTGCACACTGCATCTAACGATCACATATTATGGCCTATGCGTCGCGCTACCCTACCGTACGCGACTCGCAAGCAATTCGGCTGAACCGCAGTGGGAGGGGGGGATCAGAATAAAACCACTTAGTGGGTTCCTGGACACACATTCCTCGATCCACCACAGGACCATGAAGGCGATAGTACTGTTGTGTTGTGTAGCGTTTGTGTCTTCGAAGCCTACTGGTGATGAAGATGTACTCGGATCGGTAATCGGAGTGGTGAGGAGTTGTTCTGAACAGGATGTCGCGTTGTGTCTCAAGGTGTGTAGTGTTTTGTGTTTGTGTTTTGTGTGTAAATTTAAAAAAGTAATTAACTACTCATACTTAGTGGCGCTTCGAGACCAATTATTATCGAATACTGAAGCTTTTTAAGGGTGTCATAATATCTAAGTGTGATAATTTTTATCATTTATTCTATACAACAAAAAATGTACCTACTTAATACTCAATTTGCATAGAGATCAGTCTAAAGTGTTGTTTCAGTATTCTGAAGCCACTTATCCCTTCAGGGCATACTACCATCGCTTAATACCGTTTTGTTTTAATATCGTTGACGTCCGTGTTTTAGAAAATAATCCTTATTTTAGGGATGTCAAGGTCCGTGACATAAAACTGTCATTTAGAAATAAAACTACTCAAAGTGATGGTAGTAACGGCACTGAATACTGGAAAGCTTTTTAAAAATTTTAGAATTCCACTTCGGATTTAACCTATTTTAGCATTATGTCCACATCTTTAGTATTCATTAGTTGTCCTTGTTAGAGCTTCCATTTTTCATGTCAACAAACTCTTATTATATCACACGAGTTTATCACTTATTATATCATTATTACCAGTTTGGCTATCTATACCTCGCACCAATTCTATTGACTCAAAAACAAAAACAACACAGCTTTCGCAGTTCCCGCAAGAATCAGAGCATTGAATCACAAAAATTTACGAAAAAAAAAACTGAAATAAAAATCTCTTCAAAATTTTTCAAACCAGATTAGTTAACCGAAATTAATTAGTCGATTTTCAAAATTCCAATTCGAATGCACTTCTTGCCTGCATCCACATCTTTTAACACCATTATCATGATGATCGATCAATAATCATAGAAGCAACATCACTTTATATACGGAAATACCCGTTTTTCTACAATTCCCAATCTAAAGGGACCACCTACAAGGTCACAATTATTCACCGATTTAGAAAATTTTTTCACCATTTTGTAGCTAAACTAATAAATATCCTAGGACTCTTTTTTTAATTTTTTCTTAAGTCGGTTTTTTTCCGAAATATTTACAATTTAGTAAACAAACATCCCCCAAAAACCCCAACTTTTTTACATTTTTCATAATTCCAAAATAACTTACCAGCTTATTTTCAAAATTCAAACGCTCAAACGTGTCTCGATAAATTCCTCAACTCTTGGTACTATTTCCATCTCGATCTTCCCAAAATCCTCGGAGCTATGGCTAAAAATACGTCTCAGGCGATTTTCATCAGCCTGATAACCATTTTCAATGGTAAAATTGAGATTTTGGTGATGTAGAACTGGATTTTGAACACAGTATGGGGTTTTTTAAGGCTACTTAAATACTCGATACTGAATACTCAATTTATTTGTTGCATGTACCTAGGACATACAAACGTCTCTTATGTTATGCCATGTTTTGACTCTACCACCGGTTAGGAAAGAAATTTCTGTTGTTCAAACTCCTTAACATCATTAAATTGACAGTTTTTTTACAGTTTTCACCAGCAATCCCTAAGATAGTTTTCATAGCTAGCTCTATGAGCTATTTAAATGCTATCTGAATACGCTTAAATCTAGCTTAGACGGTCCCTTTGGTCCGCTTGCAGAGACGCCGGTTTACGTTTTCCCTGGAATAAATTTGAAATTTTGTCAGAAATTTTACACGAATTCTGTCAAATAGCAGCTAAATCTGGGTTAAAAGATTAAAATCCAGCGTTTCTGCAAACGGGCCTTAACGGGATTGTCGGTGTTCAAGTTTAGGGATTGTCTTAGAAAACAGGCATTTGTCCTATCTTTACTGGTCTAGGGATTATTTACCTGTGTGCTTACATACAAGTACCTAAGTATACGTATTTTTAATTATAATTAAAGCTAATAATTATTTATAAGCCTTTATTTATAAGTTAATTTATGCTCACGACTGAGATTGTTTAATGATATTTTTAATAATTATGCTAATGAATGTTTCTTAAGTTAATATAATGATGATAACAAATACGCCCGTAATTTCGTACTTTCTGATTATCCGTGTTAAAAAACCCAAATTTCGCCAAAATCAGTTGGTCACATGGACCGCGAAAGCATACTATCTTGGACAGACAGACACAGTTTTGCATTTATAATATTAAATTTTAGTGTTAAATCTTCTCTGTCAGCACGTATAGTGCACGACTATAGTATGCTTGCTTCTTGATTACTCAAGATTGTCTACTTTCTCAACAGTGGATCTTATCTCATTACCTACAAAGTTAAATTGAAGTTCATACGTCTGACTAAGATACTATATACACTGATAAATATACTTTAACGCAGTCAGTTTAGATTGTCCCAGTAGATATTAAAGGCAATAAACAAAAAGCGTATAGTGAAAATACAGTAGAAAATAATGTTACTAATGATTCTACCTACTTATGTTAAGGTAATTCGTCCGTTGAAGTCTTGACGAAAAATCATTTATCAAGTCGTAAAGAACATAATAATGAAGTAGACCTGCTTGAAACATAATTTCATTACAATAGCACAAATAGGCATGTTGACAACTCAATGAAATCAGCAACTATATCAAATTTAAAAACCTGCTTCTGGTATGGGAGTTTTTAATATGAATTGAAATACATAGTTGTGACTTCATCTTCCAAAATATTTAATAATCAGTGAGAAACAATTTATTTTTGTCATACACATGATGTCTATTGGAATTAACTTAATCCAACCTTACCAGTGAACAAAAATATTCTCTAACCGGGAATTTAAATCAACATTATTACTTACTAGCGAATGCCCGCGACTTCGTCTGCGTGGTTTGAGATTTTTTGGTTTCCGCGGGAACTCTTCAATTTTCCCGGATAAAAAGCCTTAAAAGCCATAAAAATCCTATGTGCTATTCCAGACTATTATCTATCTCTGTGCCAAATTTCAGCCAGATCCGTTCAGCCGTTGGGGCGTGATTGAGTAACAAACATCCATACATTCAGACATCCATACATCCATCCAAACTTTCGCATTTATAATATTAGTATAGAATCCCCATTTTTTTATAACAGAATTTTCTTATTTTCTTTCACAGGAAAAAGCGCTAAAATACGCCGAAAATTTGGCATCGGCGCGAGAAATCAACCTTACTGATGGAGTCACGCTAGTTGGTACCGGATCATCGCGGTCAGCGAGGTCCTTTGAGCCACTCCCAGAAGAGCCAAGAGCGAGGGAGAACCAGGTGGAAACCAGACTGGTGGATGCTGCTGCGGACTTCTTCGAAAATCATGTCATCCAGTTGAGAGTGCCGAAGAGTACTGTGGAAGACGTCAAAAGATCCCTTGAAGAAGGTGAGTGAAGTCATATTTGTTTGTTTATTCACACCAACAACTTCCATAACAAAATATTTCTACCTTTTCCCGTATGGTTATGTCCATTACAGGTGTGACTATACCAAGTTCTACTTACTTACATGCACTAGTTTACTATTAAGATATTTTTAGAGCGAAAACAAGTAGATGATATTATGGCCTAGTGCTAGTAATACATAGTTACAGTGTCTTATCACCGTCTCTGGAGCTAAATTTCTAGGTCATCAAAAAGCACTGACGTCACTTCGTGAGCGCAGATTTTAGAGCCAATAGACTACAAAATAGACTTAAAGATAATATAAGAAAGCTAACCCGGCTAGGCTGGATAACCCTAGGTCAAGCAGATGTAAAGTTAAATTGTTATTGCAAATAAACTGCATAACAAAATAGGTAAATATTACTCAGGTACAATTTTTTTAAACAACGATACAGTCCTTGGTCTTGGTCTAGCGGAACATGGTCCATAAACCTGTTTTTTTTTAAATTACAAAATAAAAAAATGAAACTTCTCCTGATCTAAGACCATGCTCCTGTGAGCATGGGCTCTATCGAATCGTTTGAAATATAAGTAATTCTATGAAAATGAAATGTTATATAAACTAAATAAAAAAAAATTAAATTCGATAGTTTTTGAAGCTAGACTAGGAACCTTTTCATTAATTTGATACCATCGATAGGTTTCTCTCATATTTAATTTGTTACGAAGGTATCATTGGCTACAATATCGCCCCATTATGGATTTGTTATGCCACGCTTTTAGCACGCGAAACGCAACGAAAAGAGAGTTTCCGAGACCCATATATCTAAATATAAATTGAGACGTTTGAAAGTAACGAGAAAATAAATGAATGCACATACACGAAAAAAGCATTAACCATATAGTCATTTAACCATATTATATAATATATTTATAATGTAGCCAACTCTAACTCTGTAGTAACTGGGCAGGAGTAGGACCGGTAGGGTCCAACGATGACGATAACTAAAACACTCGAAATGGGCAATAACAATACAAGGCACGTACGTTCCTAGGACTTGCACTCGCTGATTTCCACCACGGTCCAGGGATTTTCGCTGGGTAAATTTGGGTTCCTTGATGAAATGTTCGCGCGCGATCTTTTTCGTGCAACGGTTTTTTCCCCAACTGCCGTTGGCAGGTGACAGTTGACGTGTGGTGACACTTGCGTTCGCTCCAATTGGGTATTTGACAACTAGTCAAATCAGTAACTTTTTTCAAACGTCAAAACGCGTGCTTAGTATGGGCTTTTGTATGAATTACTGAATAGTGACGTCATCAAAATTCGACGCACTCTTTTACTTTAATCGATAGTTTGAAATAGGTAGTTATTCAATGTGAAAATAACAGGGGACGCGGATAATACGACTTTTGGGAAATTCTCTACTCTCTAATAATCACAAAAAAAATATTTATTTGAATAGTTGTCAAATACCCAATTTTTGACGAGAACGTCGTGCATGACAGCTTATTTGAGCTGCGTGTTACCATTGCATTAAACACTTGTCAATCATCGTTCATCGGTGGTGCGAGGTTTGAAATTGTGTAAAATGACGTTACGGTGACGGAACACATAACCACCATTGAAAGTTCTACATAATACATACATGTCCGCAAAATAATAGATTGCCTTTGAAAGCTGTTAATTTGTCTCTTCCTACAAATTTTGCATATTATAATAGGAAAACGTAAGGAAACATATATTTTCGTATAATGGAACCTTTCCAATTCATGCAAATCGGATTTTATAATCTCCAATTAGCGGTACCATGATAATTTGTGGCAATAAATTATTGTGCATCATATGTCCGTTACGACTTTACTTAAAATCAGCTTTCCTATAACGTAAGATGAGTAACCGTTAGTAAAGTACATATTTACGTAAATCCAGTTGAACTTATTAGCAGTTGGGGTAACACTACCCCTAGTTGCGACATAATTGCTTTGCCTGGTGGGAGGCTTCAGCCGTGGCTAGTTACCACCCTACCAGCCAAGATGTGCTGCCAAGCGATTTAACGTGCCAGTACAATGCCGTGTAGAAACCGATTAAGGGTATGGGTTTAATTTATCTGCCATACCCCGTAACAGGTTAGGCCGCTGCCATCTAAGACTACATAATCACTTACCATCAGGAGATTGCAGTCAAGGGCTAACTTATAGTTGATAAAATAATTAAAAAAAAGACATTCCATAGTTTGATCATGCAGGTTAAACACCGCTAACCTAAGTCGGTAACAGGATGGGTGTATTTGCCGTTAGAATGTATCCTTTACCATTCTTCCATGTCTTAAAACACTTGTTAAGCCGCCGGTTCCAGTTACAAACACAGTATGCGGATGAACCTGAGAGCACATTGCAGTATTTTTCAAAACCCTATAAACCATACTGAGGGGTTACTACCATCACATAATGCAGTATTACTTCAAAATTACAGTTTTATGTCACGTATCTTGACGTCCCTAAAATCCATACTTCTATACTATATTATATCTATAGTTCCATACTAATATTATAAATGCGACAGTGTTTCTGTCTGTCTGTCTATCTGTCTGCCTGCTACGCTTTCACGGCCCATCTGTTCAACCGATTTTGATAAAATTTGGTACAGGGATTGGTTGTATCCCGGGAAATGAGTGATTGAGTAACAAATATCCATACGTCCATACATCCATACATCTATACATCCATACATCCATCCAAACTTTCGCATTTATAATATTAGTATACAAGTATAAATATAGATATCTCTTTCACCGAGATTTATTTATTTGACCCGTTTGACAAAGAAATTCTAGCGCCTGGTGCCTATAAATTTATAACTCGGTTTATTGCTTCTTCTGGAGACAGGTGGGCTAGGTAAATTTATGCATAAGGTACAGCCTGGGTGTCCAGCGTGGAACAGCATTCTTGGCACTATTCCAGATGTGTATGACTTGTACAGTAATTTTGTTGAGATAAAAACTTTTCTGAAATTTTAATTGTAATTATCAGAAGGAAATTCTTGAATTATATATATAATTAGAATTAATAGTTATTTGGATATCATGCACAGTAATTTATTTTACGTGCAAACTGCAGTTTAAACAATTAAGTACGAATACTCTCTAGAATTTGAAACCCGTTACGCTAATTTTCCTTTCCTAGCGCAGAGAATAATTTTATTTACATAAAGTTATTCTCTGCATTAGGAAAGGAAGGGATAACAACAGTTATGAACTTTGCTAAGTCACATTTACCTTTGAAATTTCATGCCTTTTAAGGTATCTACTGCTATACCGCTTGCTCCGGGAATCAAACATAAGTTTATAAATCGCCATTTTTTTCCAATAGAATTTTCCGGGACTTGACATTTTTCTTTGCGATACTCAGGAGATTCTAAGGAGATTTTACGCAAAAATGCCCCAAATTTTCTCACCGTACTCCTATTTTTCTTCCCTCCCCTCTCCCTTGACTTAACAAAGTTCATAACTGTTGTTAACCCTTCCCTTCCTAGCGCAGAGAATATTTTTATGTTAATAAAGTTATTCTCTTAGCTTAGCAAAGTTCTTATCTGTTGTTAAAAATACCCCAAATTTTCTCACCGTACTCCTATTTTTCTTCATCCCAGGTTTCCAATCCAAAGTTAAGCTTGAAATTGCTTTAGTCTTATGTCACGATACTCGGGTCTAAGCGTCTTCACAATGTTGCAAAATAGTTATTATTTTGCCTACCACTACAAATTACGCATAATTATTATATAAAGAAAAATAAATTATTTCTGGGTTATCATACCAAATCGTAGAAATATGGTTACGTCAAAATATATTTACCCGTTATGTTTTATTAACGAACAGATGCTGTCTCGTGCCTTAATTATTGCATAATTTAAAATTAACGACCAGTTTTGTTAATGAGCATACTAATTGAGTATGCAGAAAGTATGCGCTACTAAAGATGGGAGCAGAGACAGATTAAACAATCAAGAATAGTTTTTCGAGAATTTTTAACGTAATAGATATTACGATTGCAGACTTTGTCTGACCTTGACTTAATTAAAAAGTTGTAAGTGATAATGAATTTAAAAATAAAATGAAGTAATCTAATGTGAGATAAGGAGTTTAATAATCTCTTCATCAACGGAACACCATTTAAACTGAATACTGAATAGGCATAATATTTTAGGCTAGCGTGCGTCACCTTAGACCTCAAAATTGCTTTACTTATAGCATAATTGTCGTCAAGCACAAGCCTTCCTACCCATTATCATTATTATTCATTAAAGCTTTGCTATGAAAATGTTATTTTTATTTTATAGCAAATCTCCAATGGATAAAAAATATGCGTTATTATTTCATTTTTTGATTTCCACTGAGTTAAAGAATACGGCTGCTGGCAATAAAGAGAAACTTATAGATTAACCTACCTTAAAAGCCAAATGGGCTAACAAATTAGGTTAACCTACGATTTAATGGAAAGAAAACTACAAATATATTAAAGACCTTATGAAAAAGTGGATGTGCATTATTTAAAATAATTAACGCATGAATCATGACTACGATAAGTTATTATAATAATAACTATAATACAGCAATTATATAATATTTTTTTTAAGAAATTTTAGATTTTATCTTGAAAGGCGTAAAGCTTAGAAATATATTCTAACCTAATAAAATAGGGTTCCAGATATATGCTTTGTAACACGCTTTTATTTAATTCATGAATTAGTTTCATTATTAAACCGAGAGCCAAAACAGCATGACGCTAATATGCTATTTTAATCATATTTTATTGATATTATGTTTGGAATTCTCTGGTAGAATCAACAATTGGCTTACTGTGATACCTAATATAAAATAGTAACCCGTTTATTGGATGGCAAACTCAGACATCAGTTATCTCACTTCGTAATGCATTATTATCGTTTCAATTGGTTTACATTATCAACATGTTAACTGTTATTATTTTTAAGAAAAATCAAAACTCTGAACTAAATTTATTACAGAGAGAATCACTTCGACGATTTCCTCAATGAAAATGAAACACTTAAAAGATAGCTTCAAGCTACACTTTACGGGTAGAGATTATTAAGAATATAATAAATCAAGTGTCTACAATAATTCTGCGAAATTGTAGGCGTAGTGATATAATAGCTTAACGAGAACGGTTATATAAAACAGATGATCATATAATTTCTGCCAATCATTACGCTCTCGCGAAACTCAATAAAAAAAAGTGACCACCGGCCGAGCGAGTACATGTCAAGACAGATAATATAAAAATAGAAAGTCCTTAGTCATGGGAACCACAGTAGTAGGTACTCATATTAATTATACAGCAGATTTAGTCAAATATAACATTACTCGCAGGAATGCAGCGTTTACGGTTTTAGAAATCGCACATCCCTATATTAAAACAGTTGCTGAACAAGAAAAGGCCAGATATCTCCATGAGGGGAACGGGTTCTAAGAGGGTTTCTCTGGTAACAAGGTCGTGGAAAGCGGGCATGTACTTACTCCACTTTTTTGCAAAGTCTCAATGATACTGAGAATGTTAGGAACTAGTTTGATGTTTCCGCTGGCCGCGACAAAATAGCTGAGTAAAAGTCTAGCTCCAGGCGGATTCTTGTCGAAATATGGAAGTAGGTTTGAAGCTTTCGAATTGGTATCAAGTTGATGCACTTTCTAGATAAATGAGGTTGTTATGCAAACTGGACGTAACATTGTGAATTTCAATGGCGACACTTGTTGGTATTTCAGTTCGGTTTCCGATTTGAATTCGAATCACTTTTCGGACAATCAGTTTACGCTCTATGTTTATTGATGACCGTTAGTAGGTTTTGGAAATAAAATGGAGTTGTAAAAAGTAGATTCCTAGAATTAGATAGATATTCAAATGAAGCCTCGATTAACGGTGCGAATAAAATAAAATAAACTTATCATTTGCTGCTAATCGTAGTTAACGACCCGTGCGACGGATGTTAATTACGATAAGAAGTTTCGAAGTATAATCCTTTTAAATAAATGCATTTCTGCTTCTATTGCCGACGCTGTATTAATATTCTGCAATTATGATAAATGATGACAGTTAATTGATAAACGCATTACTTATAATAATAAAAATAGAAAGTAACTTTAATTTTTTCACTTTAGTTTCTATTTGTTTTATCCTCTCAATAAATTTTTTAGATTTGCAGTCGTTTTAGGTATTTTTTCATTTCTAGAGTTACACAATTACTTTTTACTATACTATACTATTCTATATAAAATATACTATACTATTACTATTGTTATATTTCTATTACTATATTACTATAATATTATAAATGCGAAAGTTTGGATGGATGTATGGATGTTTGTTACTCAATCACGCCCCAACGGCTGAATGAATCTGGATGAAATTTGGCACAGAGATGGATTATAGTCTGGAATAGCAAATAGGGTATTCCCGCGGGAACCAAAAAACCTCAAACCACGCAGACGAAGCCGCGGGCATTCGCTAGTACTTCAATAAAAGTTGAGCATATTATTTAATTATTTTTTTACAATGTTTTTTTAAATTCCAGGTCGTGGCAAGAAGAAGAAGCTGAAGCAGCTCATCCCGATCTTTGCTCTTCTCCAGCTAAAGATCCAATCCCTTATCCCTCTGTTCCTTGGAATCATCGCTTTTGCTGCCGTCAAGGGTCTCATCCTCGCCAAAGCCGCCCTCCTCGCTTCAGCGCTGGTCCTCCTCAAGAAGTTGCTCTCAAAACATGACCACCATGAAAGCTACGAAGTAGTCGCCCATCCTCACCACGATGAGCATTACAGCCACGGCGGCGGCCACGGTGGTTGGGGCAGATCTCAAGACGCCCAGGAATTAGCTTACAACGCATACTCTACCTAAACCTAAGAGAGACGTATCCTCATATGGATTTATAATCCGTTCATAATTTTATTTTATATTTTGCATTGAGTTAAATTTAATTCTGCATTGCTGGACTATTAAGTATCTCAATGTGTACACGAAATAATGTCATATTTTTTTGCTCAGAACGTAGAATTGGTGAATTTTCTCTGGACATTCATTTCACAGATTCTACAACGACATATTTTTTTTAATTTCTGTCAAATATAAAATAATATTGGGACGGAGTTACGCGTACCTCAATGATTGTTGAAAGTTAATTTATTGTTATTTAAGAATTAATTTATTTAAATTATTTAACTTATTAAATGCTTGGCTATGGTCTACGCGTCACCCAGTATTTTGATATTTATGTACCTGTTTTTAATTTGTTATTTTCATTATTTTTTATCGCATAGTACAAAGATTATTTTAAGTCAATAGCTTTAATATCTTTTTGATTTGTTTACTACCCTAAGCTCGCCAAAGTCACAACTTTTCTTCACTTGTCTTACTATTTCTACTTATTTCTTGATCTTTGTAATCTTATCTTTTTAATTATTAATATATTGTTAACTTTATAATATTATATACCTATTGCTTTTGTAAATATGCTTCATATGATTGTATTTACGTAAAATATTGTTTTTTGAATCTTCGATTTTATTATTTTATATTAAATGTTACCTATGTATTTAATTTCTATATTTATTAAATGTATATTCGTTCGTATATATATAACATATGTGACTATATAATAATTTTATGTACCTTAAGTTTATATCATAAATGGTTTAAGTATTTTAAGGTGATGCCCTTCTTTAAAAATCACTTTCACGTTTCGCCCACCATTGTATGCACACTCATTATATTCATCAATATTTTAGATTATTAATAAATATATGAAAGTCATTTAAATAATATACATTTTATTCTTGCGTAATACTCATATAAATACATAATTAACATTATCATCATTAATTTATTAATGTTCGAAATAAAAAGAAAAATTCAAATATAATAAGCAGTTTCATTTGTTTTTCGTAATTATGTAAACCTGAAAATCTGAAAATTAATTACAATAAAATAAAATAATTGACTGTAAGCAATGCATGGTGCAGTGGTGAGCACTGTGGTCTTATAGTGGGAATTCTCGGGTTCAATTCCCGTTACGATCAATTTGGGAATTAGTAATTTCTGAATTTTCTCTGGTCTGGTTTGCTTCCTACCAGCAAAGATGTACCTCCAAGCGATTTAGTGTTCCGGTACGATGACAAGTAGAAAATGATTAGAGTTATGGGTATAATAACCCCTAACAAGTGAGCCCGCTACCATCGTAGACTGCATCATCACTTACCATCAGATACCTTACCAGTTAAGAGCTAACTTTCAATAGAATGAAAAAAAATCTCTATGATCATGAGAATTTATTACGCCTACGCTATATTTAAACCAGTAATGGCGTAAAGTTACAAATGAGATCTTGTCACGATACCGGCATAAAATAAAACAACAGAAAGTAAAGCACAGTGGAAGACATTTACACTAGACTACACGATGGAAAAAAATTGACATAGTCTCATTTTCTTAATCCTACAGTTAGAGGTAAACAAGGACATCTTATAGAATCCAGTATGTGAGACGTAAGCTTTTCATTAGCGTTTTTTTTTAAAATATGATGTGTTCCTCCCTATTTTACTTCGATATGGGGGTCGAAGACTGTTCTAGGTTGGTACTTAGTTCAGCTAATTTAGGTTGTTTTATTTACTCTTTAGAAAGTTAGACAAGCAGATTTTAAAGCAGAGATTGACGTTAAATGTTACATTACATATAGCCTTATTACATATAGTATATCTATTTAAATTTAAATTTAGTTGTTGTTGTTATTAGCAATGGTTCAAAGCACTAATAAATAATGGACTTTACAACGAATTCAGTGTACAATCCTCGCCGCATGCGGGTCCAACTTCAAACGTTTCTAACTATCGAAACGCGCATGATTTTTTCAGTACCTATCAAAAGCAGAGGATTTACCGAAACAAAACAGGTTTCGCAGTCCCCACAAGAATTGGAGCACTGAAAATGAATACAAGAATTGACGAAAAAAAATCAGAATTAAAAATCTCTTTTTCAAAATTTTTCAAAAATTTATTAACCGATTTTTAAACTCCAACTCGAATGCACTTCTCGCCTGCAACCACATCTTTTAACACTATTACCATGGCGATCGGTCAATAATCATGGAAGCTGCATCACTTTTTATATACAGAAATATCCGTTTTTCTACAATTCCAAATCTAAAGGGACCAATTTATTCACAATTATTAACCGATTTTAACCAATTCACAACTGATTAAGTCACAATTATTAACCGATTTTAAATTTCGTTTCACCATTTTGTAGCTAAACTAATACTCTAGCACTGTTTTTTTTTTTCTTTTTTTTCTTAAGTTGTTTTTTTACCCAAAATATTTACAATTTAGTAAACAAACAGCTCCCAAAAAACCTGACTATTTAAAAATTTTCAAAATCCCAAAAGAAGTTGGGAAGCTCAAAATTTTGAAGATTCAAAATTCAAACGCTCACACGTGTCTCGATAAATTCCCCAACTCTTGGTACTATTCCCATCTTGATCCTCCCAAAATCCTCGGAGTTATGGCCAAAAATACGTCTCAGGCGATTTGCGATCTGTTAACCATTTTCAATGGTAAAATGCAGAAAAAGCAGTTGCGTAAAATGCGTGCAATTCGCGAGGAAATAGCTTTCAATCATTCATGTACATACCTAATTCACTAATTAGCGTAAACATCGGTTGAGTAGAGTGACATACAGATGCAGAATTTATCTTATCGTATAGGATCGTCGAGTGCAAACGTGCGTCAGCAAAGTTGCTTTCATTAGCAAGTCACCTATCTATCGGGACAATGGTAAATTGTTTGTAAGCTAATGAATGGGCTTTCTCAAGCATTCGGCTCGTATGGGCTTGGTATGTGAAAATTACTTTTTGTTTACTACATCTTTAGGATTTTTTTATCGCCTATTAAATAAGATTAATTTTATTAATTAAGAGCTGATGCCCGCGACTTCATCCGTATGGATTGAGGTTTAATGTGCCCGTGGGAACTCTTTAATTTTCCGGGATACAAAGTAACCTATGTATTTTTTCAGACTATAATCTATTTCCAAATCCATTCAGCTGTTCTGGCATGATTGAGTAAAAAGGCAGCGTACAGGAACGGTAGGGTGGTAACTGGTGGTAACGGTGGTAACTGAGCTACGGCCGAAACCTCATATAGCCCACCAAACCAGATCAGAGGAAATTCAGAAATTATAAATTCCTAATTTGACTGTACTGGGGATCGAAGCCGGGACCTCCCACTTGTAAGACCACAGAGCTCATTAGTGCGCCAGGGACGTCCTAAAAATTCTCCTGGACATAGGCCTGCAAAATATTACGATATCGCAGTTTTACACCTAATAAAAAAATCTAAATAATATTTTATTGGACACGGCAAATCTAATAATATTATAAATGCGAAAGTGTGTCTGTCTATCTGTCTGTCTGTCTGCTACGCTTTCACGGTCCAACCGTTCAACCGATTTTGATGAAATTTGGTACAAAGATAGGTTGTACCCCGAAGAAGGACATAGGCTGCTTTTTATCCCGGAAACCAAGGAGTTCAAAAAATTCTTAAAATTTAATCCACGCGGAAGAAGTCGCGGGCATCATCTAGTAAGGTATATTTAGGTATTTTAATGCCTAATAGGTACATTTAAGAACTTTAGACCATGGATTTTACCTAGGCTTTTGCCTACTTCCCCAGTGTCAATAAACAGTAGTAGGTATTGTGCTGTTTCTACTTTAATAGGTGGTTAAACGGCTAGGTACTTCAACAATGTATAAGTATCGTCGTTAAAAAAAAGAAAAGCTTTCAACTAAGTACCTACCTAAGTAGTTACCAATAATAAATACCTAAATACCTAATGATTTTTAATGACCGAGTTTGAAATCGGTCTCCGGCAGGTGAAAATATTAGGCAATAACAATAATACCTATTTTGTTTTTACTAACAAGCTGCTCTTCATTCATTCCCTGCATCTCCTTTTGTGTTCAAAGAATTAAAAAAAAGAAACGCCATCTACTGGCGTTTGGTAGAACTTCTATGAAGGCCATGTTTGTTTACAGTTCGCGCAGGCTTAGTGAATGAATGCGCTTACTACACGTCGTCTTTACTACGAAGTTCAAGGTTTTTCCTGACTCTTTCCTTTTCTTGAACCACGTTTTATGATTGTTCAATGAACCTTTTTAAAAATAAATGGATTTATTGTTATGATCTTTACTTATGAAAAAAAAATAGGTACTTGGTTCATATTGTACAAGTGCGTAGTAGAACTTTGAAAGTTTTCAAGCTCGAATGTATCTGAGTACTTAGGTGACTACCTATTTATTTTAAATATCCATATTCACATGAATAAAAGAAATAGGTACATCCGAATGTTCAGTACGCTAACTGATAAATTTACGTTTGAACAGAATATAAATAAAAGGCAAAAGAAATTGTAGCCAAAAGAAACTACTTACCTACTAACATACTACCTAACGTTGAGTAATGATCAGCATGGAACGAGCAAGCTAAAAAGCATAAAAAAACAGGAACTCTCTGAATGAACCGCTTGCAAAACTAAATAAAAGATTAAACATCACAGACCTACGTTTATTTGTTTTTGTTTTTCGCAAGCTTCTCGGCCAAGGTTACTATCAGAGCAGACTGAATGACGCGCCGATTCTGGTTGCGCATGTGCGTAGTGGCATAGTTTCAATGATTGCTAGTAGATGGCGTAACTTAGTTTTACTTTGACCCGCACTTTGTTGTTACTTTTTTGTTGTTCATTAAGTTTCGTTTTGTTTATTTCACTACACTTTAAGACTTAGAGGCGCATCATTCTTAGTAACGATGAGAAGATATTTATCTGCTTAAAGGTATACCTATTACGTAGGCACATTATATTTCAATGAGCGTTTTGTAAGGTAAAGCCATGGTAAAGCTGCTTCGCTGCACACTTTTAAAGCATAGCAGGGGTCAATTTGGGAATTAATAATTCTTAGTTTTCTCTGGTCTGGCCTGGTGGAAGGCTTCGGCCGTGGCTAGGCACCCTATCGGCAAAGACGTACTTACTGCCAGCACGATGCCGTGCAGAAATTATGTAAGGAAGTAGAAGAAGTGCCCCGATTATGTAAGGAAATCGTAATCGTCTGTCAAACGTATAATTCGACCTGTTTAAGGAGGTGCTTGCACGTCAAAACGCATGTATGTACTCCTTAAAAAGTTCTAGTTATACGTTGTGAGCTGTCAAATGAATACGATTGGCTTAGACAATTGGGCCTCTGATTAGAAGTATAAACTGCCATACCCCTAACAGGTTAGTCCGCTACGCAAAGAGACAAACAGACACACTTTCGCATTTATATTATTAGTATAGATTATTTTTAATAGCAAGTTTTTAATGATGTTAGGAAAAATCAGTAAGCCGTAGCCCGTAATATATTAAACTAATCTCCATGTCTAGAGCATTGTCTTATGCGCTCTAACCGTACGTAAACAATATGCTTTTACTGATGCTATCTTATTAATCATTTTACGACTATCTTCATGCCTCGAATCATATTATGAGTAGAATCTCTCATTAATTACTATTTATTTTAGTGTATTTGGAACTTTATGGTCAAGGAAATAACCACTGCTGTATTATATTAGTTTTCTTTCAAGATCCCTTCATTTTTTCTTCACCTTCAAAATACATTACGCCTCTACATTATGATATGAAAAAGAAATTAAATTTATCATCATGATTTCAATCCATAATCGGTCCACTATTGAGTACGAGTCTCCTCTCAGAACGTCAAGGATATGGTCATAGTCCACTACGCCGGCTAAGTGCGGATTGGCAGACTTATCACATTTATACTAAAGAAATAAATAGATTATACTTACTTTATAGAGAACTAGCTGATGCCCGCGACATCGTCCACGTGGTTTAAGTTTTTTTGATTCCCGCGGGAACTACTTAATTTTCCGGGATAAAAGCCTATATCACTCTCCAGGTCCTCAACTATTCCCATGCAAAAATCACGTTGCTCCGTTGCGGCTTGATTGGAGGACAAACCAACAAACAAACACACTTTCACATTTATAATATAAGTATGACAAGATGATGCCCGAGACTTCGTATGGGTTATTTGTTTGCCAGGGGAACTCCTAAATTTTCCGGCATAAAAAGCCTCTCTGTACATGTGTTCATCAAAATCGGTTGATAAGATGGTACGGGAAAGCATAGCAGACAGACAGACACACTTTCGCGTTTATCTTATTAGTATGGATAATATTAAGCTTCGGTTAGTCTAATGCAACAACAGTTGTACACGTAAGTATAATAGGTATGAGCTGTGTAGAATGAACTGTATAATCTAGACACAGTCATCATTGTAACACATATGTACACTTTTTCGTAATTTTGTACTTATGTTGTACGAAATAAAGTGTATATTTGTTTACATAGAATTATAGTCACGTCCACTTTTCCCAGACAGCTTTTACCGGATTACCTTTCCTCATTAGTCTTGAGTTTTCTTTTATAGAAAAAGATATAGTAGTATCTATTAAAATACTCGTAGATAAGTATTATACCTTCTTAGTGATCTTAAATTTTGTTCAAATCGTCTTTGATGCGGCTTTACCTCTTTCAGGGTAATGTCTTTTATCTATAAAATACCTACTTAATGACGCCCGCGACTTCGTCGGCGTGTTTTTTTTTAATTCCGCGGGAAATCCTTTACTTTCCGGGACAAAAACTAGCCTATATTGTTCCGAGTTACAACATATCTCTAACAAGTTTTTTCCACATCTGTTGAATAAATGGGCCGTTAAAGTGTAGCAAACAGACAGACACACACTTTCACATTTATAATATTGGCATGAATCATGTTAAAGGTTCCGCATTCAATTATCGGTTCGGTCAGTTGCCCTCAAATTTTCTTGGTATTTGGAAGTATTAAATAAAACTTTAACCCAACCGAGATCTCACGATATCTTAGATATTATACAGGAAAGAGTTAATCGACTTTGATAACATAATATGGTTTTAACCTGCGATTAATTAATTATCTAGAATCTAGATAATAGATGTTGCATAGGAATTCAAAGACTTTCTCCCAGGTTGTTACTTGTTATAGTCAGTTATTACATGTTAGTATGGAACCCTTTCTATGGTTCCTTTCCAAAGATTCGCAAGTTCATTTTGACTGTATTCGTAGGTATGTCTTATTAGTTAATACGCTTGGAATAAGTTAAACACAAAGCAAAGAACCTGCTACCTGCTACCTGCCGTATAACCTGTGACATGAAAATTAATATGTAATAATAAATTACGCGCATGACTTATTTATGTAAATTTTAGCATCCGAAAGGACAGGTTTGAAGTCAACAAGTTAAAATGTAAACATATTATGATGTATTATATATGAAGGTATATAAATAATCATATTATTTAATATCATTAAATAAATAATTAGTTATGAAAGAAGTAGATATAATATAGTAGATTATTTCATTATAGGATAGTAAAATATATTAAAAATGAATCAATAAGTATATTTTATTTATTAACAAATAGTCGACATATTATGTCAATAAAACATTTCTGTAACTCGTATTATTTAATATCAATATCTTTGTTTTCATATAAAGCAAGAATGTCCACTTAATAATAAAATAAATCATTACTTACGATAAAATACTGAAATGCAGAATAAAATACATAAATAAAAATAAGAAAACCCGTGATGACTTAGAAACAAAAAAAAATACAATCAACAAGAATAAAATAGGCGCAAAAACAATCTTAAAAATACTTATTTAAATAATAAAATATAAATTAATTAAAGCCAGGTACGCATGGAAAACCATAATAAATATATCACTAACTATCTTAACTGTATTCATTTATACGTAATCTTTGTGATCATAAAATACATATATACTATAAAAAATCATAGTTACAAAAACAAAAACCTATAAGGTTTACGAGAATCTTAAACTCATTCAGTCAGTAATAAATACAACCGCACAACACATTTATACACAAGTCAAGTCGAATAAATAATTGAACGTAGGTAGTGAAATCGTCTTGCAAAGGGGTCGTCTAACTAGGCCACGGAAACTTGGAAAGCTAATGCATTTGCGCTGAGTACGCTAAGCTTTGCGCGTCAGCGGATCTTCCCCATCCACCGCCTCCGCTGCCGCTGTGTCCGCCTCCGCTACTATAGCCTCCTGAATCGCCACCGTAACCACTTGCACCGGCATAGTCATGGCTCGACGAGTGACTCGATGAATGGTGAGGATGCGCTACAACTTCGTAAGTAACATGCTTTTGCTGCTGCGACGACGACGACAACAACTTCTTCAATCCAATAATCGCTGACAAGACCAGCGCCAATTTACCAATAAGCAACGCCTTCCCGGCAATCAAAGCAATCACTCCAATCTTGAGCGGCATCATCGCCAATATTTTCATCATCATTATACCCATTAATGGTCCTAAAATCTTCGCTACCTTTTTCTTCTTCGCTCTTCCTTCCCCTTCCTCTTCCTCTGACAAATCATTGTCTTCTGTAAACGAGGATACTGTATCTTCTAAAGCACGACCAACACTGGAGACCGTATCAATAACATCCGAGCCTTTAACTTCCACTCTTAATGAATGAGTCTCGAAGTAATGCTTCACTTTATCAACAGGATTTAAAGATCTTGGGGCACCGGTTTCTGGAGGCACATCACTCGCTCTTACAACTGTAACACCATCTGCTAAGGACAACGTGTCCCTTTGCCCCATCATTTTGTCTACGTAGGAGAAGAACTTGTATTTGAGGCATGTTGTTGAGTCTTTTTTGAGACAGTCGCCGAACCCTTCGATTTCATTTTCTGAATGGCTCGTATCTTGAGCTGGGAGGGCGTGACACGCCACAGCGAGTGCTAAGATGGAAACCGTCCTCCACATGATGGCGTTAGAAACAGACTGTGCGCCGGATCCGAGAAGCTGAGCTTAAATAGCTTCTCTCCGCACCCCTCGATAGATGTGCCCAGTAAAAAACCGTTCCGAAATAAGTTGGACTTTCTCAGTGGTCTAGGAGTAAAAGTGAAGTCCAGGTTTCATAATGTTGCGTCGGCGAAAGCCTAGTGCGCGGTCAGTGTATAGGTCTTGAACTTGAAAATGTATTGTGTAGTGCATTTTATTATGTCCACAATGTGTGGTTTTAGCTTTGTATCTAATAAATATTGTAAAGTTAATTCAAGCAAGATTGTAACAATCTGTGGATAGTAAAACGATATATTTTTTAAACTATTGGTACTTAACTATTGTGCGTTTGTATTATATTTTAACGATGGTGTATTTTATACAATCGGTGCTGTTTTAATAAATAAGTTACTTTACCTTCTTTTTATTCAATTGTATTAGTAATTAGCAGAAACATAATACTATTTTAATTTTTGTTGTGTA
The DNA here is from genome assembly GCA_964035005.1 of Erebia palarica. Classification (NCBI taxonomy): domain Eukaryota; kingdom Metazoa; phylum Arthropoda; class Insecta; order Lepidoptera; family Nymphalidae; genus Erebia; species Erebia palarica. The sequence goes on along the minus strand of OZ035993.1, from coordinate 7,149,659 downwards.
AAATTTAGTATTTTACATAGCCTTTGTTTTCTGAACAGTCAACTATTACGCATATTACAAAAACAAGTAGCCGCGGCTCGCTAACAGCAAATAGAACAAAATAATAAGCTCCGACAAAACAAGCAAAACGAGTCAACATAGGTATGGCAGTTAGCTTTAGTTTGTTTTGTTTAACGTAACTACAAAGTATATAAATGTTTATACATAAATTCCGTGAGAACTGTATGATTTTTTTGCATGAAAATTATGCTTATCCATGTCACCGTAAGATTGTAAAAACCGTTAGATTATAATCTAACTCGCGAAATTGCAAACTGTCGAAAGGTTACAATTTAACGCATTATTTTTCGGTAGATTGTAATCTGTTAGGTATATTAATTAACCCGATAGAACCTAACTACCTGATTATACATATATGTCGAGCCTTAACCTAACCTACAAGAAAGACACAAGAAAATGTAAATACAATTAATATTTAAAAAATTGACACTCATAACATTGAACGGTTCACAATCTGTCGACAGTTTACAATTTCGCGAGTTAGATTATAATCTAACGGTTTTTAGAATCTTACGGTGACATATATATCTTTTTCCAGGTTACTAGGTATCCCGTTTATCTATATAGATATTATCAGGATCTGTTTTGTGCCATGAAAAGGTCAACAACGACAACCTTTACTTTTTTATAAATTTAGGTTTGGATAAAGAAAGGAGAGACTGATTACCACTTGCCGCAGCATAAATTAGTCGATTCTACTGGTCAACCAACGTAGACACCATGTCAGTAAACATATTGTTAATTAAATATTTGAATTCCAGTTATTATCACTTAAATTATTATTAAATAATAATTATTATTAAATATATATTAAATAATAATCAAACCTAAGATTCAGAATAATTATCCTGGTTAAGTCGTGTGCGAAAGGATTTTGAAGACCGAATTCTTATGCCAAAAAACAACTCTATGCTATAAACTAGGTCAACGGGAAGTACCATATAGGTACCTTAAAGGTACCAAGGCAAGGCATAAACGGCCGTATCTCTTGATTGCGTTGACTTAGAAGCTTGATGTTTTATAGCTCCAAGGGACCGTCGATCTTGAGATACGGAACCCTTAAAAAAATTACGCAACGAGAGATACAATCATCTGTTATCTGAATATGTTTCTTTTATACCTTGAACCTTATTTGTTTATCAAATCACTAAAAAACATATTAAAAAATCGAATTCTTACCAGCACTTGAATTTGACCGTTTTCCTATTGGTGGAACGTGAAGAGCATAAAAATCTTCAAGAATCTGCGTGTCCCAATTTACGTATCATGAATGTGCTTGACGAATCGAAGGAGATGGTCGTGGGCAGAATACGCAAGCAGTTCCGTAAATAGTGACTAAGTGGATGTGTGTGTGTGGACTAAGTGGTTTTTGGAGTTCACTTTTACTTATGCACGCTAAACTGTAAAACAACTTGTGTGGTCATTTTTGTCTTGGAGACGAATTCCCACGAATTTAGTCTTAGGGAATAAAGGGTTCCGGGGATTTCGAGCGTTTCCTAGGTAGGTTTAGATATCACGCAGTTCTGGAATATATTATAAACTAACTGATGCCCGCGACTTCGTCTGCGTGGTAGAGGCTGTTTGGTTCCCGCGGGAACTCTTTAATATTCCGAGATAACAAGTTGCCGAGGTAAAAAACTTAATCCACGCGGACGCGCGGAAGTCGCGGGCATCAGCTAGTTCTGGTATAAGGAGAATACCCCACGTACGCACGTACGTACGGTTTGCTATAATGCTCAGTGTTTTATACCATTTCTGTATTGAAATGAAGTTATCCAACCGAGCAAGTAAAAAATCTATAAATAACTGTCATTTCCCTGTGACAAAACACGAAAAGATTTTCCCTGAAAAGCTTTTTCTAGTTGATAAAATCCTTAAAAGCCTTATGAGTTTTTTGTGGGCTCTTGTCAGACCAGAGTGCGTTTGGAACCCTCGTAGCTTTAGTTTTAATTGATTATCAACATCATGTTTTAAAAGTTATTGGACGTGAAAAAGTGTACAGTGTACCTAATTTGAATAAATAAACATTCAACAGACACAAAAGTGTCTTTACATTTTGTTGGTTTGTCCTTCAATCACGCTGCAACACGCATGCATCACATGGGCATACAAGGTTGCATAGAGAGTGAAATAGACAATTTTTTATCCCGAAAAATTAAGAGTTTCCGTGGGAATCAAAAAAAAATTCCAAGCGGCCGAAGTCGCGGGCCGCAGCTAGTAAACCACAAAAAGAAGATTTTAGAGTCAAAATTTTCTTAAACGCTTTCACGATTAAAGAAGGTACCCACTTAAAACTACATGGGTATAATTATTATACTAATTAATGTGATGTAGTACCTGACTAGCAACTAGCTCAACCAACTTTTACTTTTACCGCGTGGAGCCAAAATTAGCGTGTTTTATTGAAATATTGCAACTGTGATGACCGTTACCAAAATTTTAAGATAAACAACGACACTTTAGTTTTTTTTTTTTTTTTTTTTTTATTGAAAATAATACAATAGAACTTAATGGTAGCTAGCCTAACCTAATTACTATATAAATCATGCCCACGTGGAATGGTGGCAAGAATGCTGGCTGCATTTCCGCGCTGGACAGCCAGGCTGATCCTTTAGTTTTTTATAGTTTATATCTCAGGTAGGTTTCACACTTTCAGTCTTGGAATTGTTGATAATTGAATCCCCTTGGGTACCTTTTTCAAGGTTCTGTCGAGGTTAACGTGTGGGTTTGTTGGTTAGTCGTTCAATCACGCTGAAACAGAGTAACGGATTGACGTGATTTTTTTCATAGGTATGTATGAGGACCTGGACAGTGACATAGACTTTATCCCGAAAAAAGCTCCGGCGAGAATTAAAAAAAACTTAAAACGCAGGCATCAGCTAGTTAAATTATAATTAGCTGTACTTAGTATTTCGACGTATTATGTTTAAAATAGGAATTCCTCTTCTCCTTTTAATGCTAAATCTTCTAATATATATAAATCACGTGTCACGTTGTTTGTCCGCGATGGACTCCTAAACTACTTAACCGATTTTAAATTAAATTTGCACACCGTGTGCAGTTTGATCCAACTTGAAAGATACATCTTAAGTAGTAAGTAGCTTACATCTTAATTTTTAGACGCAATATTATTACCTACAAATGTTTGCGAGTCAATGGTCACTGAGGGTCGCCATATTGATTTTAGTTGGTTTTGAAAAGACAAGGCGACAACGTCACGTAACGTTTAAATGAATATGTTTAATAATAAGTTATAAAGATTAATAATATCGCAGTGCTTAACCTGATTTTCTGCCCAGTGCCCACTGCCTACATTGGGTATGGATTAATAATTACGATTATTAGTCCTACCCGTCCGAAGCCAGAGCGAGTCGCTAGTTTAATATAAAATCAGTATTGATAAAGATTATAGTAGGTATTTCTACCTACATAATGTACGATTAAGTCCACACGCACATTCTCAATATCATTAAAGTTTTACATAGAGTGGGTGACAGTAGGCAGTATCACTTCGATGCCACTAACCCAGTCCCACGTTACCCCAGATTGCTGTAGTATTAGTCTACTTAACATTGCTGCATTGACAATAGTGATACGGATCCCATGACCTTGTATAGTAGGCATATCTACTGTGACTGAAGTTTGTAGGTTAGGGCTTTGTCTGCATGTCAGGGTAACTTCTGAAATAAACAATTATCTAGCCTAAATCTATCGACCAAAGCCAAAACGATATAAATATGGGAGTTAAAGATATATACCAGCCAAGTGCGAGTCAGACTTACTCACCAAAGGGTTCCGTTCCTACCTACGATGAAGGGAAAAGTTTCGTGTGAAAAAAGAACGAAGCCCTTTTCTTGGAGGCAACTTAACTAATTTTTGAAGTATAATTAGATACTGATATCTAAAAGAATAATCTGCTAATAAAACTGTAACAGCTTTGATCTGCCCCCCGATTATGTAAGGAAATCATAACCGTAATCGTCTGTCAAACGTATAATTCGACCTGTTTAAGGTGGTCATAGATGCTTGCACGTTAAAACGCGTTTATGTACTCCTTAAAAAGTTAGAGTTATACGTTATGAACTGTCAAATGATTGGCTTAGAGGGCTTAGACAATTGGGCCTCTGTTCCTCTTTGCTTTCGGAGATATGGGATGAATCCCTTCGGAACGGAACCCTAAAGGTGCACAGTGCGCATCGTATTTAAATTAAGTTTTCACGCCACTTTGTTGATGCTTACCTAAAATAGCCATATGATTGTTACGTCTTTTCAAAAACCTGTCTTTCCTTTCACTTTTCAAGTGTAGGGGTCATTGACACGTCACTGAAGATGCGCGGATGAGGCCGGAGGCGGGCGATGTGACTTGTAAAGCTAAGTGCACACTGTTTCAATAGCCGTTAGAGTCGCAAGTCTCCAACTTGCGGCTTTAGCGGAATGAAAATATCGTCAGCTTGCGTCAGTTAGCCGCGAATGAATACTGCCAACGTTATGATTGACATATTTTTATATTATTATTGGAAACTAACTGACGCCCGCGCCTTAGTACGCGTGGATCGAGGTTTTGTGGTTCCCGCGGAAACTATAATTTTCCTGGATGTAAAGTACCTTAAGTGCTATTTCAGACTACAATCTATATCTGTGCCAAATTTCAGCCAGATCCGTTCAGCTGTTGGGGCGTGATTAAGTAACAAACATCCATACATCCATACATCCATCCAAACTTTCGCATTTATAATATTAGTATAGATAAATATTAGTGAGGTCATAATAATTATTTAACGTGTCTTGACAAATAACAGAGACACAGCCTAAAACGGTAAATATTTGAAATCAAAAATTCAAGTCTTTCAAGCAACAAGAAACTAATAGGTAATTTTTAAGGCGCTCTCAGTTCACGAGATACGCTACCATACGCCTAAACCATCCGTTTTTATGGCCCATCCATTTAAGCGATTTTGACGAAAGTCGCTCGCATTGTCATCTAATATGCAATCAGTTTAAAATGAGCACGAACATTGATTATAAGAAAACATTCTTGTAATAATGACTACAATTACACTCAATTGAATTATTTCGTATTTCGTAATACCATTGATTTGCAAATAAGATTATGGAAGGATTATAAAACATTAAGAACACTTTTACTTTGCTTTAAAAGCATCCTATCTGTAGTATTATCTTCTACACCTTATAATTTATAATAATAATGTATCTTGCTAACTCCTATGCATTAATTAATTTTTCGAAATAATTTTTGTTGTTAACAATTTACTCTTCATAAGAAACATTAAATGCTGTCAGGTTGGTGTCATGTGAATTTCATAAAGCTATGATGAACTAGCTAATGCCCGCGACTTCGTCCGCGTGCATCAGCTAGTTCCGTGAATCATCTAATTTTCCGGGATAAAAAGTAGCCTGAGTGTTATTTCAGACTATAATCCATCTCTGTGCCAAATTTCATCCAGATCCGTTCAGCCGTGATTGAGTAACAAGCATCCATCCATCCATCCAACCATCCATCCAAACTTTCGCATTTATAATATTAGTATAGATAGTTCACAAATTGAAGGTGGAACTACTCAACGGGTAACAGTGGATCAATAACCATCAGTGTTATTTAGCTTGTAAAATAGATTTTAATAGTTTTGGTACGTATAGGGAAAATCTATCTGTGTCTCATGTCTCATCTCTGTCACTATCATGTCTCATATGTGTGTCTCATGTCTGCATTATAAAAAACTAGCTTGCCCGCGACTTCGTTCGCGTGAAGGTTCAGAAATAAGGTTTTTAAATTCCCACGGAAACTCCCTTATTTTTCGGGATAATATATAGCGTATGACACTCACAAATAATGAGGCTTTCTATTGGTACCAGAATTTTCCAAATCGGTTCAGTAGATCCAGAGATTACCCCCTACAACGTCATAAACTCACTAACTTTACCTCTATAAAATATTACTTTAAATAGATTATTAACGTTTTTGGTACGCAGGGTAATTTTTCCCGTGCGGAGTCTAGTCCGGTCAGCTAGTATTAAAAATTAAAAGCCTGGAATCTAGAACAGCCTTCTTTATGACTCGGTGATCATGATAATGACATTCTACTTATATGAATACTTTTACATTCATAATCGTATTCATAAGGTGCCCTTAATGAAAAAGCCATTAAATAGATATTATCAAGTTAGGTTCTTGATTTATTATTTTCTTTACTTGAGTAACTTTCTATAAAGAAATGGATCTTCAAAAGGGAGTGAATAGGCATTTTCTAGGCAAGCGCGCTCCAACCTCATGCTTTTCATAGGCATGATTGTCTGAAATCTGAAAGCCTGGAATAAAAAATCTAAAATTATAGTCCTGACTCATTCTCTCATTGACTGACTTAATAACACGCAGCCCACACAATTGAACCTATACTTAATTAGAGTACTGAAATTTTGTTAACACGAAGTAACCTTGGTCTTCTACATATATTATTATAATAATGATTGAGATCTTTTATAGTATTATTTATTCTTTGTCCATAGACAAGGGTTAATAAAAAATAGCTGAGGAATAAGAACGTTTTTTTTTGTCAGCACCTAAACACAATTATATGAAAACACAAAATAATCTTTGCTACGACTAATTTCCATTTTTCTCATCCAAAGGAGACGAAATATAAAATGTTAAAATTATAATAATTATTATTGCTAGCGCTAGCTTGACGAAACACATAACTTGTATCCTGCTGATGAAAATAGGTTTCTAATTTATCCAGGAAAATTAAAAAGTTATAACGAGAATTTTTAATAATAATCATTCACATAGACGTAGTATCAACGAAGTACAGTTATCTTATAACTTCCTGATTTGCAAGTTCTTCTTAAATATCTCAGTGAATAAAGTTTATCTAAAATAATTGATTAGTATTAATTAGTAGATAATATTATAGTTATGAAGCCGTGGCGTCACCTACAGGTACTACAGAGCTTCAACTGAAAATCAGCGCTGAATGCTTTTGTAACTTATCGCAGGGCATTCAGCATTATCAGGGTGCCTCTAGGACTTAACCATGAATTTAATGCTCAAGTGCTGGAAGTACCATGGTTAACATCTACCTTAAGGTATTGTTATGTGTGGCACAAAGGTAAGAATAAATAGTTTTTCTTTGTTTCTTCCTTCCAATTATTTCCAGTTCAACATTTCCTAGAGATTTTTACTTCCACATGACGCTACAATACACGGCATAATGCCAAAGTTGAAGTATTAGTACTGTAATCAGTTAAAATCACGTGCCTTTCCCAGGCGTGCTTCACAGTGAAAGTTTGATGTCTAACAATTTCGAGTGATTATTGTGAAATAACTTTTAATCACTTGAGAAAAGTTTGTAATGGTGTTTCGAGAAACTTTGAATGGATGCATAGTGTTATTTTTATTAGCTCAGCTCACTTCGAAATTGAAATCTTTTAAAATCTAGTTGATTATAAGTACTTGCAACTTGCAAGTAATTTTTTATCAACTATAAGTTAGCCCTTAACCGCAATCTCACCTGATGGTTAGTGATAATGTAGTCTAAGATGGCAGCGGTTTAACTTGATAGGGGCATGGCACTTATATTAAACCTATACCAGTAATCGGTTTCTACGCAGCATTGCACCACTAAATCGCTTGGCGGCGCTTGTTGGTAGGGTTGTAACTAGTCACGGCCGAAGTCTCTCACCAAGCTAGACCAGGGAAAATTCAGAAATTGTAAATTCCCAAATTTCACCCTGCCGGAGATCGAACCCGCGGCCGTCAACACTGCGCCAGGGAGGCCAGGGAGATGCGCAAGGTATTTAAAAGATTTTCCATCCCGCATAATCTATTTATTCTTCTCTTTCTTCTTCAAGCCTTTATTATGGGGTTCAAGCTATCTCTGTACCAATTTTCTTCAAAATCGGTTAAATGGATGGGCCGTGAAATGTTATAGATGGACAGGCTTTGGCATTTATATTAATGTGAGGAAGTACGGTTTTGCAGGATTAAAAAAAAAACAGATATTTCTCCGTTTTACTTTTTAAAAAAACACACTGCGTTGCGGAGTTCTGCAGCGGACAAAAAGACCACCGAGGACTCCGGTCTATAGCAGTTTGGTATTTTTTCGCTCTTAGCAGTTAGCAGAGTAAGCCAAGTAAGTAATAAAACAGAATAGATAATAGTACGTTAATAACTTTAAAGGGTACTTTGCACTGTGAAAAACATTCGGGTGTTTGACCGTGTGATTCACCCGGGTGATTTATGATAAACGCCCCGCGCGAATATCCGCATACATAGGGCGGAGTAGGTGAAATCCGTACGCGAAACATAACTCGCCAACGACCTGAATTTACATAGACGGGCCCTGTCAAACAAAGAATCTGAACTTATTTTACTAACGCCATCTAGTCTGAAAAGCGGGACAGCGCTATGGACAAAGACAGGCATATACAGGTGAGGGGCATACCCTACACGTCGGACGCCCAACTTTTTTTCAATGAAGGGGCCCATCTAGTGCCTTCATATATATCGATGTAAATCGCGAGAATAAAATTCGCACGAATGTTTTTCACAAAGCGAACGTAACCTTAATAAGCCGGCACACCTCCACTAATATATTCAGTTGACATCCAACAAAGTAATTTACATAAGCGACCTGCAGACATATAAACCTGCTAAATAAAACCGAATCAGAACCAGTCTTGGTCACTGAACTCGATGCAAGGCCGTTTGTCTGATAACATACTTTGACCGCGTTGATATGAGATCTAGACTAGATGACGATTATTATTTATTGAATAGTAAATCTAGATAAAGGAAAATGTATGGAATAGGAATGTAGAAATACTCTGCTCTAAATTTTCTTGTCTGCATTATCTCTACTGAATTTTTTCTCAGGTACTGAAAAATTTGGAACTTATTGCATATATAACAGTGAAAGAATATGACATCGTCGTCCAGTTCAGAGAACCGAGATACGTTGAGGCCCCAAGGTGGTAAAATCGCGACCCCGCACCCACGAATAGAATAATATAATGAATGAATGAATGGCGAAGTCCCGGGTTCGAGTTCCGGGTCAGGACATAAAAAGTATAGAGTTTTTCTGCCAAAAAATTCGGAGAGCACGAAAGCGGTCGGTTCTGCACCTGATCTCTCTCCTCTCGTGTTGGATTTTCAGTCCCATCGGGCTATGAGAATAAAGAAACAGAAAGTGCACCTGTGTATGCGCACACACTTATGCACTATAATATCTCCCCCGCATATTGAATAGAAGCAGGCGTTACTTTGCGGAAGTCCATGATAGTGAATGAACTAGAAGTTTAATTCGCTATAATCCATATTATAGCGAATTAAACTTCTAGTTCATTCACTATCTCCCCCGCAGATGGCTAATCTCTCTGGAGATTGGCCGTCGTGGCCGAAATTCGGTTGGGACGACATTATTGTGTGAACCGATGACATCAGGCGCTGAATTAAGGCGGTGCAAGACCGCGGTGTGTGGAAGTCCCCACAAGAAAATCGTGCCCAAGTAGTGGGTAAGTGGACGTTTGTCGGTTGATGAAGAATCACTTCGCATCAGATGTGATTGTTGAAAAAAAAACACATCCTGATAATATTAAATAGAGGGACTACCAGAAGACAGACACGCTTTCGCATTTATTATGGATATGGATGGATTCGCATGGATTGTACTTCTGGGAACTTTAAAAATTCGAGGGGCTGTAAAATATATAAATTTTGTATTTCATAATATTTAAATTAAGTCCTTTCATATGATGTATCCCCTTGGGATAAACACCATTTGGTCTATATTCTATAGTAACGCCACTTTGACCCTTGTGAATTTCAATCCTTTTACAGTTTGTCATTTTTTTTTTCATTTGGTGCAGTTATGTAACAATATTGACTTGGATCATAAGCGTAACTGAATTATTCAAGCGTGATAGAAAGACGGAGTGAAAGGACAGCCATCACAAGGGTTATTTTTAGTATTCTGTTACGAAACCCCAAAATGAAGCGGAAGGCAGGATACCTTCTAAGGGTACTATATATAGGGTACTATTCTTACTTAATAGTATAAATGCGAAAGTTTGGACGGATGTATGGATGTATGGATGTATGGATGTTTATTACTCAATCACGCCCCAACGGCTGAATGGATCTGGCTGAAATTTGGCAAAGAGATAGATAATAGTCTGTAATAGCACATAGGCTTTTTATCCCGGAAAATTGAAGAGTTCCCGCGGGAACCCATAAAATTCAAACCACGCAGAGGAAGTCGCGGGCATTCGCTAGTTGGTACTATTCTTCTTAACTCTTTCCCTCTCTAGGGCTCGTATCTCGTAGGTAAGTAGGTAAATGTCACGCTAAATCTTTACTTTCGCTCACTTTCAATTTGTCACGGGCCGCTGCTTGTCTGGTGCTAATATGTATATATGTGTGATTGTTATGCACTGATAATTTGTTATATTGTAGGATTTAATACGAAAATTAATATTGTATTTTATGAACAGACGACCTCCTTGGCGCAGTGTTGAGCGCTGTTGTCTTAACGTGGGAGGGTCCGGGTTCGATTCCCGGCAGGGTCCGTTTGAGAATTTATAATTTCTGAATTTTCTCTGGCCTGGTCTGGTGGGAGGCTACGGCCGTGATTAAATAGCACCCTAAGCATTCCAGTTTCCAGCATTTCAAGCGGTATGGTTTTAATATAACTGCCATACCCCTAATAGGTTAGCCCGCTACCAACTTAGACTGCATCATCACTTACCATCAGGTGAGATCGCAGTCAAGGGCTTACTTGTAGTGGAAAAAATACCCCAGATCTGGGGCTTAGATTCCTAACTCAAGACTAGCTAAGTATTGAAAATATCTTGACAGAAAAACTTTGACCGTGGTTAATTACCAAAGTACCGGTAAAAGAAGAACCGCTAAGCGATTTAGCGTTCCAGTACGATGCCCTGTAGAAACCGATTAGGCGTATGGGTGTAATAATATGTGCTATGGCCCTAACAGGTTAGCCCGCTACCATCTTAGACTGCATCATCACTTACCGTCAGGTGAGATTGCAGTGTAACATAACTGCTACGATGCCGACACTTCTGAATTGTTAGCTGAATATGATTATATCTTTTGTATGATATCCATACTTTAATATTGTAAATGCAAAAGTGTCTGTCTGTCTGTTTATTAAGTTTTTATGGCTTATTTGTTCAACCGATTTTCACTCGAACAATGATTTTCTAAATAATATTTGTATAAGAATAAATTAATATGTAGATACTTTTATCCCGTAAATAATTCAGAAAACTTGTCAGACAGACGTACCTACTTTCACATTAAATGTTAATTTTACAGTATAAAAGTATGGATTAAGATGCTTAGATTAACTTACATTAGAAAAACCACATTGAAATAGGACTAATGACTCGAAGTGCAGGTCATAAAATTTCATTGCTGTATTCCAAATCGTTACCTCTCGTAGAAAGTCCGTATGGGAAGTTTCACACGCATGCCACAAATTTTACTCATGTTTTTTAAAGATATTATCAGGAGGAACACAATAAAATTGTTTTGTCGTCTCGTGTACTGTAACTAGGACGTGGTCCCCACTACAAGCGGTCTAGAGTTCTAAAGCGTAAGCAAATTTATCAGTATGAAGATTATAACTATAGCAAAATTGGGTAAAAAGACGAAAAAAAATCATCAATCAATCGACAGGATCACCCCCTCGATGTATACCAGTCGCCAAGGGTCTAAGTTGGCAATCAATCATCGGATTTATTGATGAGAATTCCCGGTCTAGATCAAGTTGTCGGTAGGTACGTATGTTGTACAATTATTAGTATATATACTTAAAAAAATACTTTTATATTATGTAACGCGCATACCAGGCGATAGAATAGAACGCCCACAACGCAAACTCATCGGCCTGTCCGGTTTATAGTGCTTTCGTTCCAGTAAATTATAAGTCAACTCTATTCAACTTTGCCAGATTGAAACTTGCAGGGCCTAGAGTATAAGTTTCAAGCATGGACTTTCGGATGATCACTCTGTCATTTAACGAATTAAAAAATACAACTGCCCGCCATATTATTTTTGGAGTTTACCTCCTTAAGAAGCGATTTGCGTAATATAACATTTGCCTTTGGAATCTTATTCACATTTTTATTAAACGATATTTTTAGTGATTCACTGGATATTGAACTATAGTGTTTTATATTTTTGGAATCTACTCATCATTTTCTAGATGATGATTGTATAGTTAATCTTATTTTCGATTATTTTTTTTCAATTTTAGTCTCTAACACGGGACTATGGTCACCCCGTCAATTTAAAAAAAAAATTACTAGCTTATGTCACCCGAAATAAGCTAGGGATTCTAACGATACCTCATTTATTAAAATCGGTATAATTATGGTGGAATATACAAACTCACATACATACATACATGAACCCTGAAAACAATATACTCCTTTTTTCAGGCAGTCGTATAAAAAGCCGGCCAAATGCATGTCGGGCCACGCGCATAGTAGGGTTGACTATTAGTTACCTACTCGTAAACTTATAAAGTCTACTTGTGATAATTTTCTTTTTAACTTCGTTATTTATTATCACAGAATAGTATAGTACAGGATTATAAAAGTACGTCCATGAATTTTTTCACATATCCAGAAACAACCGTATAGCTGGTACTTACGCTTCTTCTAAGTCTCAGCTCTCAACAAGACTCACTAGGTTTCCGCCACGTGGCATGTGGAGTCAACTGATACCATCCCAATCGTAATATCTGCGAATGTTTTAACCCCAGTCAGCCTTGCTCACCATCTGAGGCGACTGGGGTTTCGTGGCAGTTCGCTCGCAGCCAGGATGCAGAGAGCGGTGTTGCTAGACTCGGCTAGGATGGTCCACCGGTTTTTCAACTGGTCGCCCTGACCCCCGGCCGTTTGGTCTACCCTGTCCGGGTGTAACCCTCCACCCAGTACAAAAATATTAATATAATATTATAAATGCGAAAGTTTGGATGGATGTATGGATGTTTGTTACTCAATCACGCCCCAACGGCTGAACGGATCTGGCTGAAATTTAGCACAGAGATACCTCAAACCACGCAGACAAAGTCGCGGGCATTCGCTAGTATGAATATAAATATCGTAAGTTATTGTATTTGTAAATGCGAAAGTTTAGATGGATGGATGGATGGATGTTTCTTACTTAATTACGCTAGAACGGCTGAACGAATCTGAATGAAATTTAGTACAGAGAAAGATTATAGTCTGGAATAGCACACAGGGTACTTTTTATCCCGAAAAATTTAAGAGCTCCCGCGGGAACCATAAAACCTCAATCCACGGGGACGAAGTTGCGGGCATCAGCTACTATACTACATTAAATTTATATTTGGCCTTTATCTATATCTATTTCGAGCACGGGCGTGAGAATAAAATATTAGTGAATAACAATAATGCATGAATGAATGAATGAAATGAATGTAAACGCGGAAAGCAGGACCTGTTCTAGTGAGTCTGACTTTTAATAATATTATGTTCCTATGTGTATTTCTCAGGTATAAGGTAACCTTTGACCATTGTGAGTGCAAGGCTAGATTTCTCTATAGTAAGTAGTTGTTTCAGGTCGGTGCAGGAATGCGCTGTACTTAACCTACTTTAACGAGGAAGAAATAAATTATTATCATTAGTTAGTATTATCGGAAGAATCCGATGCTTATACGTTACTAAATACCTATAGTTTATCATCATCATCACAATCCATCGCCGGAACCCTACTGAGCAGTAATCTGCTTTCAGAATGAGAAGGATTTTGGCCACAGTCCACTGCGTTGACCAAGCGTTGTTTGACAGTCTTATCCATACTTCTATACTAATCTAAATGCGAAAGGGTGTCTGTCTTTCTCTCCGTCTATATGTCTGTCTGCTACCATCTTTTCAACCGATTTTGATGTTGATTTATTTCTGACTACGGAACAGAGAATAATAGAGTTTAATATTACATTTTACAATTACACCTCTATTACACCTTTAAGTAGCCCATAAAGCCCATAAAGACTAAATAATCACACCTATGCAGAAAATACATTTCCTTCCTTCGTCATAATCGGAAAAGTCGAATGCAAATCAGCTTTTTGCTGTAAAGTTCACACAGTTAATTTGTTTTCATGAAAGACCGTGGAATAATTTCCTTTTATGGCAAACCAATGGGACATAGATATGTCACATAATATAATCGGTGTTATTGTGTTTATGTGTCGGTAGGGTGGCCATGTATCTATATTTATACTAATATTATAAATGCGAAAGTTTGGATAGATGGATGGATGGATAGACGGATAGTACATCTTCTTGTCTGTCTTGGGCATTGGCATACTTATATATAATACTTTGGATTAACAAATAGGCTAATTTTTATACTGAAAAACACGAGGATCGGAATGTAAGATTTAGACCAAAAAAACAAATATGAACTTATTTTGACAATTATTTATTCTGTCAGGTTCTTCAATGTTTTCACATAGATCTGATGAATAGTATCTGTTATCTGTTTGGCGTAGGTAGTAGGTGGACCTGCTTAACGGGGAACCGCAAATTCATCAAAAAAGGGGAATTTTAACTTTTTTCATGTAGGTTTGAAACGGGATTGGGTCAGCTACTAGAAAATAAAGTCTTGGAAAATTAACTTGTATTATGGTGATCATACCGTTCACATGTTATTGTTTTGTGTGAAGTATACATCACGGTTAATTGCCTGAGGAAGCATCAATTAGTACACTATGTAGGCATAAATCATTAGAACATAATAATTTATAGTACCTAATTACTATATGAATTACCATAAATAATTGTTAACAGAACAGTTCTTATATTATAAGGTGATTATAATCACCATATTTTTTATATAAGAACTGTTCAATCATAATGAAAAAATTAGTAATAAATTAACTAAACTTTGACGAATCAAGTTCTCTGCCAAATGAAATTTTCAGGAGAACATTAGGTATTTTTATACGACTGCCTGAAAAAAGGAGTATATTGTTTTCAGGGTTCATGTATGTATGTATGTATGTGAGTTTGTATATTCCACTATAACTTCTATACGCCTGAACCGATTTTGATAAATGAGGTATCGTTAGAATCCCTAGCTTATTCCGGGTGACATAGACTAGTAAAATTTTTAAAAAAATTTATGGGTTGACCATGGTCCCGCATTAAAGAATAAAGTTAAAAAAAAATCGAAAATAAGATTAACTATGTAATAATCATCTAGAAAATGATGAGTAGATTCCAAAAATATATAATCAAATCATAATTGGCGGAATGATCGCGTAACATACATACAAACAAATACATACGAATTGAGAACCTCCTCCTTTTTTGAAGTCGGTTGAAAACCATGTTGTATTAGAGAGCTTGTAAGAATTGAAATGAATAACTTACAAAAAAAGGTTATTCATTTTAATCGGCGTTTTGAGGTAAAGTGTAATCCCACTTTCTAAGAGAATTGTATCCGCCATGATATATCACTACATTACTATCACTTATAATAGCTATGAAAATTTAATTACAAACATTAATATCTATCTAATATCTTCGATCTTTATTGTATATGTTTTTTGGCATATTGTAGGCAAATTGTTTGACGTCACTTGAGTTTTCGTTATTTACTACTGTTTTAATCATACTTTTGCGGGTTTAAAGTCAGTCTTCATGCCCTAGGGCCGTAATCTAGTCGATCGATCGCCCAACTAGTTGACCAACCCCATACTGTAAATATGCACAACATAGTCTAGGCTCCAGACTGGTCGACCAAACGATCGTACCATTTGACATAAAAGTTTTTAAACCAAGGAGTATGTGTACCTGCATAAACACTGGCAGCATGAAAAGCAAAAAGTTTGATTAATATGATTACTTACTATGATTTGCAATAAATATCTAACCGTTACAGTTTGTTTTACTGTTATGGTAGAAGTATAAATAATTTAACTTGACTACTCGAAACTCTTGAGGGACGAGTGGCCTAGTTGTGACACCGCATATCAATCGATCGCGATTGTTATGCAACTTTGACCCAAGTCGGTAACTGGATGGGTGACCGAATTTGGAGGTTCAAATTTGGCCTTTTCGTTTCCTCCGTGCCTCCGTTTTATTATCACTTTCATCTGTTAATAATCGTTACAATAACCAAAAAGTTTATATTACTTTTAGTCGATTCGTATGTGGAAGGACGTGGGAACCGCATTATTATCCCAAGGAAACTCCTACCAGCTACCGCCAGCCTACCATTATGTAATTAATGGAAAGTAGTTAGGACCCTCAGTAATGAGAGATGCGACACAGGGTTAATAGCTTTGATACTTTCAGTTTGGATTGAAGACAAGATTTTATGTCAATAAATTTTCTGTTAATTATTTATTTCCGCTTTTTTTTTACTTTTTATCAAACAAAAAACACCTACCAACACAGGTAGCACATAGGCTAACCTTTCCAGTTCCAACTGCGAACCGAGCTAAGTACTTAAACCAAAAGCAAGTCTATGCAGTGATCGGTCACAAGATGCAACTCATATTACATTGATCCGTAAACAAAACTAATGATTCGGTTTTTTGATTCGGTTTGCGTATATTTTCAATCCGGTTTAACCAGTCCGGAAAACGGTTTGGCATATCTTTATCTGCCCGTGCCTCGGAGAGCACGTTAAGCCGTCGGTCCCGGCTATTATCACTAACATGATACTAGTCGTTAAAGCCGCCGACCCGCATTGGAGCAGCGTGGAGGGTCTTAGCTCTAATTCCCTTTCTCCTATGGAGGCCTGTGCCCAGCAGTGGGACGTTAATGGGGCGTAGTGATATCTTTATGCTGTACTGACAGTTTCCGCTATCGGATACTGTCCTATATTGGATAGCGTTAGGGTCCTAAAGAGGTTGCAAACGGCGGCCTCGCACAGGGAAGCGCAGCGTTGGACGACCCCCCACTAGGTGGACGGACGATCTCAAGTGTGTAACTGGGAGCCGCTAGAAACAAGCTGCACAAGACCGTGCTCTGTGGCGATCCATGCAGGAAACCTTCGTCCAGCAGTGGACGTCTATAGGTTGAGACGACGACAGTATCCATTGTTAGCCTAACAGCTTATTGCATCGTCACTTACAATAGGTGAGATCGCTGTCAAGTCGAAAAATAAGGAAAACCGCGGTAGTGGGTACCCTGGGTATTGGAATATATTGTACCCTCGAGTCAATAAAGTGATTATGGAACTCGACAACAATTTCTAATGACAACCGGACTTATCACTGTAGCGT
Organism: Erebia palarica; assembly: GCA_964035005.1. NCBI lineage: Eukaryota > Metazoa > Arthropoda > Insecta > Lepidoptera > Nymphalidae > Erebia > Erebia palarica. Next base: position 7,132,293 of record OZ035993.1, on the reverse strand, counting down.
TAACAAAACATGTACACTCAACTTCTTCCATTTTTCTACTTACATAAGACTATATATGTGTTTGAAATATGACTAAATTCTCGGATGTATATTATGTAAAGAAATCGAATCCGTAAAGAATAAATATTTATCGGAGATTTAGGAAGTATTTTTAACTAGATGACGCCCGCGACTTTGTCCGCGTGGATTAAGGATTTTTGATTCCCGCGGGAACTCTTCAATTTTACGGAATAAAAAGTAGCCTTAGATATGATCATTCCCATGATACAATCTATCTCTGGGCCAAATTTCGTCAAAATCGGTTGAACACATGACACATGAGACAGACATATTTAGTTAGTTCTTGCACACTTAAAAATTACAATATTTTTAATTAAAAGTTTTCATTTTCCTTACTAGATGATGTCCGTGATTTTCCGGCCTAAAAAAGTAGCCTAGATGTTAATCTACATTATAATTTATCTCTGTGCCAAACAAACAAGCAAAGAAAAGCAAAGGCTAAGACGAAAGCGAGGGCGAGGGCGAAGACGAGGGCGAGGGCGAACCATCCATCCATTAATCATTCGCATTTATAATACTAGCTGATGCCCGCGACTTCGTCCGCGTGGATTGAGGTTTTTTGTTCCCGCGGAATTTTCCGGTATAAAAAGTAGCCTGTGTCTCAGTGCCAAATTTCATCAAGATCAGTTCAGCTATTCTGGCATGATTGAGTAACAAAGATCCATTTTACGTTATTTGGTTCCCGCGGGAACTCTTTATTTTCCGGGTTGGAAATTGGCCTATGATGGCTGGTTATGCCAGACTATAATCTATATCTGTGCCAAATTTCATCCAGATCCGTTCAGCCATTCTGGCGTGATTGAGTAACAAACATCCATCCATCCATCCATCCATTAAAACTTTCGCATTTATATAATTAAATTATACTCGCATTTAAAAAAGATTAGTATGGACAACATTCGTGTAAAGAAATTTTTGCCCGAAATTTAAGTATGTATATCATATATCGCGAGCCTACTTACCAATTAGCCTGCGAGAGAATGATACACTTAAGAAAATACAAATTACAAGTACCTAAATGATGGACAGATCAAGTACCTAGGATCCTAAATAAGTAAAGAAATGAATAGTTGAGCAAATTTTTGTACAACAGCTGTCGTTTATTTTTTTTCCAACTGTACGCGGTCGAGTCGCGATTGGCCTTGTTAGAAACTCTATACGAGCCATCACTACTTTTTATACAGCTAGGTACTTGCGCCATGTACTTTCCTCACCGCAAAATGTTATTTTGAGCTGCTGCTCAAAAGAATTTCGGCACGAGCTTAGTCATCTTACTACTTAACTTACTCTTACTAATATTATAAATGCGAAAGTTTAGATGGATGGATGTATGGATGATTGTTACTCAATCATGCCCCAACAACGCAAACATGCGCCGCGCGAGCGTACGGACGTACTCCTCCACGGTAGGCGTCTAAGGCCCGGCGCCCATTATCGGCATCGGCAAGGAACAGGATCCTTCGGCATCCTACATGCAAGCGCGCACTGTCGGAAACTATGCTTTGGCATGCTGCAACGTTTTTAGGGATGACGAGGCGTCCTATAGCATGCCGCACCGTCCTGTGGCTTGCCGAAGCGTCTCAATATCGTATTTCTCGTCAAAACAGTCTCAGAGTTGTTACGAGCTAGTTGTCCGAGTTGTATTTAATATGGTGGACTGGGACTAGTGCTCATAGCGCCGGCGGCGTACCGAAGGATGCCGAAGCATCCCGAAGCATTCTTAAGGCTGCCGATACAGCAGCCTCAAGCATACCGAAGCGGTATTTTTGTTATTACGACCATATATAATGGAAATTTCTACTTTACTAGCGCCACCGCAGTCTAGGGGTTATGTTAATGTATATTGCTATTTGCCACCTAAAATCCTCAGTCGTGCCGATGCCGATAATGGGCGCCGGACCTTAAGGTCGCGATGGATTACGTCGTTCCTCACGTACCTCGGAGCTCCCACGATTAATCGCAGGCATTTGTTCTGCCATACTTGTAGGCGGCTCTTCAGCATATTATTAATGTAAAATGATCGTCCAAGTTTGCATACCCTATAAATAGATGGCAGCACTTTCAATATAATCTTTTTAGTTTGCAAGTTCTTTCAATAAAAATAGGAAGTTTCATCCCCCCGCAAAAGACTGCCATCTATGATTTAAGTAGGAACTACTGTAAGAATTACCTTCATGAGATATTAAAATATTAATATTGTCTTTGAGTAGAGACTTTTCTACATAATGTTCTTATCCAATTTAGTAACAATCGCTTTTTATAGCAAAATAATAATCATTAGCACAGTATCTTCTGTAATAATATTATAAACGAATACATTATTTATAATAAATAGACTAATTTTTTTTTTCATTTTCAATGTTTTGAATGATTTTAAGAATTAAAATAACTAAGTAATAAATAAATGATGATAATTAACTATTGGTGCTTTGAAGTTTGAACATTGGCGTCTTACATTACAGTACATGATCAGTAGCATTCAAGAATTACGTTTACTGCCATCTCTGGGACATACAGCGTACTTCTTGACAACATTTTGTAAATTAATTCGAACAAGGTTACATAGATGACAGTATATTAACATTACTATTTATTTTTATTTATAATATATATTATATATTTCAAGGCGGTTTTCTTTTTTTGCCAAAATTAAGTGCTCATCTTCTTATTTTAACATGTTTTTTAACTACTCAAATTCATGTTACTAAAAATTTTGTAGGAAATTCAAGAATTACGTTTACTGCTATCTGTGGAACATACAGCGTACTTCTTGATGACATTTTGTAAATTAATTCAAACAAGGTCAGTACAACAAAACAAGATGTCAGTATACATTACTAAGGTTTCAGTATAATAGTATTAGGCTGTTTTCTTTTTCGCCATAATAATGCCCTTCTTGTTTTTGCTTGTTTTTTTACTAATCAAATTCATGTTTCTAAAAATATTAAATAATTGAAAAAAAAACACAAAACACACACAATAAATAGTTATTTATTTACACAGTAAATAAAAATAAATTAACAACGGTTGTGTTGTAATACTTGTACATCTAACCTAAGCCTGTTTCTTAGCATCCATCCATCCTTGGTACGGCAATGCTTGGTAAGGCAGTGGCGTGTCCCGTCTTCGTCTATGGGAGCCGTGATGACCCGCGTAGATGACTTGATGATCTTCGTGGTCATCGTGGGAGGTCAACTTTTTGACCCCCACTATCGCAGACAGCATAAGGGCCAGGGCTGACACCGCTAACGCCTGAAATAGAATGAATTCAAGTTATCATAACAGCTTATGACCATAGTCTAAGGCCATAATGGGGACGATGACAACTCAATCAAATCAGTAATTCTTTACCAAACTTAAAAAAGCGCTTCTAATGATTGAAATACTCAATTGTGAGCTGTGACGTCATCAAACTTCAACGCACTTTTTTCTATAATCTGTAGTTTAAAATGGTTATTACACTTTCAACCGAGGATGTGATTTTGAGATCTTTTGGAAGACCCTCTATTTAACTAATAATCAATTAGAAATAATTTATTTTGGGCGTATAGGCTATATTATTCTGTGGTATAGGCATCATTCCTAATAAGTAATTTTTCACGTTGTTTCTATTTGTAAGTAACGAGTAGGTACATAAATATCCAGGAACTAGAATGTTATTATTTGTAGGTATTTGTCCACCATTTTATAGCTGTTTATGTGTATACCTAATTGCAGCAAGTTTCAAAGTCGTAAAAGGTGTTTCCTCATTCGCAACAAACTTGATAGGTTTTGATAGTCTGATTCGCAGTCAGAATAGCTGTCGTAAAATACACGCAACTACAATACCATTAGGCTTCGGTTAGACTACGAGCGAAGAAATACTAGAAAATAATTTCAGTCGTTTTCAAGAAACAATTTGGTCATATTATCTGAGTTGATTTTGAAAATTCTTTCTTTAAAAAAAGTTATAGGTTTAAGAACGGTATTCTTAAATTTACGGTCCCATGTAAATTTTATGAACATATTATTATCCATACTAATATAACAAATGCGAAAGTTTGTGTGCCTGAAGTCTGCTACGCTTTCGCGGCACATCTGAACCGATTTTGACGAAATTTGGTACAGGGACAGGTAGTATCCTGGGTTAGTTCATAGGCTACTGAATCCAATTTTTACCTGAAAAGTTGGAAAGTCCCTGCGGGAACTAAAATATCCTCAACGGTCCTCAACGGTTAGGTTATCTAATCACCGATCTATCGTGACTAGTGTATATAATTTAAAATTCGCTTTTAATAGTTTTTGGTAGCAACTTATATTTATATACCTACCGAAGCAACCAACGTGAAAACTAAAAGTCAATGAAAGATGATCCTAGCCAATTTTGTTGGACGTAAGAGCAATTTTTTGTCCTACTTACTTGTAAAATATTTATTGGACTAAGTTTCGGCAATGTCTTATTGCAATTAATTAATTATGCAGCCAACTATATCTATGAGCAAAATACTGTGAGCTACAATGCTTGAGTTTAAGAGAGAGAATAATATTATGTTTGTTCGTTAAGTTTGTATTAATTTATAATATTTCGTAGAAGCAACTATTACTTAGTCTGTGGTAGAACTTCAGTTCAGTCATTGTGGCTTATGGGAGTAATAAACATTCAAACCTTATTCAGTGATTCCCACTTACAAACATTCGCATTTATAATAATATTTATAATAGTAATAATATAGAAGAAAACTATCTATGGCAACGCTTGGACAATACGACAGAATACGAAGGTTGATTTCAGTACATACTGTGCACGTATTTAAATGTAGATCGTAAAGTTCCACGTTCGCGGCGGAAACGTGTCTATTTGTAGATTTGCTGGTTTGTTCTCTAGGGGTCTATTTCGCCATAACAAATCTCTTTTTGCCGGATAAATAAGGCATTCTTTTAATGAGGCACGTTCATTTTTTGACTAGACAATCTCTTGCCATATTGCAACAGCCTAATCGGTTTAAGAATTAGTGTGGGCCCAAGTCGGTAAAGTTGTATGGATGGCGTTTATAGTTCCAGAAACTTATCTGAACCGGTGTTCCAGCGTCCATAATAACAAACAGAATTTAAAAAATAATAAACAGTCATAAAAATTTCATCCAATTTTGCCTATATCACTCTTCAGTTCCTCAACTATACCCATGCAAAAAATTCCGTCAATCTGTTGCTCTGTTGTGGCTTGATCAAAGGACAAAGCAACAAGCCAATAGACAAACACACTTTACAAGTATAATTTCAGATACTTAATAAAAGGGGGCAAGCTTTTTAAAAATGAATAATTATTGAATAAGACACTGTGTCTAACAGATTCACGAATATCATTCGTTTTCTTGTAGGGAGGTACTTAGGTACCTCGTTTCGAAATCGTGAGCGAGCGTGTTTAGTTTTATTACAATTCATGAATTTAAGTATTTTCAAAAAATTCCAGACAATCTCGGAGTGCACTTTATGATATTTAATTCATACCGACTTCTCTCGGAAACTGCATAGCAACTGCATAGTTCATTTAATCATTTGATTTAATCAGTTATTTGATTTTTGTTACGAGATAAATAGAATGTTTTTAAACTGAAACAATTTCAGGGAAGACATGATAAAATATAATAATGCTTTAAAGTGCCATTTGTAGGTAGTTAAATATGTTTTCCTTGAAACGCAATATGCGTAGACTTTAAAATTAAGTTTACATTTTCTTCATAACTGTATTATAAGAAAAACAAGGGGCAAACCATACTATCGCTAGAAGCCCGTATTATTTAAAAAAATATTGTTGAAGTTCGTGTTTTACAATTATAACCAATATTTTAGTTATGGAAGTCACAGTACGTGTCATAAAACTGACATTTTATGCTTTCGATGGTACTAAGTCCACGGGAATGGAAAGTCCATACAAAGTAGAATCAGAGAGTCCCGCGAGGATATAAGGATTAAGTAATCTTTTTAAACTCCGGCATAAACAGAAGGGTGTTATAACTTTAACGTGTATCTGTGTATTAGTCTTGGCATCGTAGGTCCAAACGGATGAACCAATTTTGATACAGTTTAAAAGGTGACCAATTGATCGAAAATGTTCTTGGCAAAAAACTCTTCAGCCTATTGAAGATCAGACTAAAATAACTCTTAAAGTTTTTATTGTCTGCCGTATTATGTTGTTTAGAATGACGTATTTTCTTTGCGTGTTATTCTCAGAAACCCTTTTAAGTGATAAAAAAATAGACCCATCTTTGGGAGTCCGCCATATTGGAATTAGAATGACGTCACATAGTTAACCGTGCATTGTCATCGAAACTCAAAGTGTAAATGCATAATTTCAGCTCAGATGGGGATAACCGTTTTAATATAATTCAGTTGCAAGATTTGACCATCAAAAACACACAAACTTTGCAAATTAAATAACAGCTTGTAAAAAGAGCTGGCTTGATTGAGGGATGTAAACAATTTCACCAGGATATCTGATCGATTGGAGCAGCGAGGTGGGTCTAAGCTCTAATTCCCTCTCTCCTATGAGAGTGGAGGCCTGTGCCCAGTAGTGGGACGTTAATGGGCTGTAGTGGCGGTCTGATCGATTCGAAAAGACAGTCAATTATTTTTTAACTATACTAGGTAATGCCCGCGAATTCATACGCGTGGAATTTGATCCCGCGGGATCTCTTGAAATTTCTTGGATCAGAAGCCTTTTTCCTTCTCCGGGATGCAACCTATTGTTGCAAAAAATTTCAACAAAATCTTTTGATCTGTGAAAGCAGCTGACAGACACGCTTTGGCATCCATACTTCCATACTAATATTATAAATGCGAAATTGTGTCAGTCTGCTTGCTTTAACGGCCAATCTTTTCAACAGATCATCCTGGGGAAGGCCATAGACATGTAGGTAAGTATGTAGGTAGTCACCGGAAATTAAATAGCTCCCTCGGCAATCAAAATTCAAAATGAAGAATGAATCCATGCCGATGAAGTCAAATCATCAAATCAAATTCATAACATTCATCATCATCAATCGATAGACGTTCACTGCTGGACATAGGTCTCCTGCATGTACTTCCACAGCGGCTCCCTGCGACTCATCTGATGTCGTCCGTCCACCGAGTAGGGGTCTGCCAACGCTGCGCTTTCCAGTGCTTGGTTGCCACTGCCACTCACACGTCCATCGGTTTTTCAAACTATGCGCCCCGCCCACTGCCACTTCAGCTTCGCAACATGTCGAGCAATGTCGGTTACTTTTGTTCTTCTGCGGATCTCCTCATTCCTGATATGATTGCGCAGAGAAACCCCGAGCATTGCTCTCTCCATCGCCCGATGAAGGACCCTGAGCTTTCTTATGAGGCCCGTAATCAGTCCAAGAGCGACCAAGTCTCAAATCCGTATGTCATCACTAGCAACACGCACTGTTCGAAGACTAAAGTCATAACATTAGTATGGATTAAAATAAAATACGCTTTCATTACACGACAAATAATACTGTCATGAATTCATCGGGAAAGTATACGTATATACAATGGTTTTTTCCGTCGGTAAAACAATTTCCATTAAACAATTCGTTCCAGAGCGCGAGCAAAGAGGTTTACACAAGCATTCACTCTTTCCAATTATTATCGATGCTATCCAATTACCAATTGAATTTAAAACATAGCTAATTGTATTGATAATTTATTTATTAACCGACTTCAAAAAAGGAGGAGGTTCTCAATTCGACTGTTGGTATGTTTTTTTTGTATGTAGGTATGTTACGCGATCATTCCGCCAATTATTTTGTCAATCAAATCAATTTTGATGATTCTGTTTTGTTTCGTAGAACTTTCTTTAGGGGTGGTCCCATATAAATTTAATCGAAATTAATTCAGCGCTTTTTGAGAAAATCAACAAAAAAACAAAATATATATACCCAGACAATGGGGCTGTTTCTGTAGTGCACAATCTCTAAACTAAACTAAAATTAGAGCATTATAAATATTGCTAACCCTTTCATAATACTCCCTACGGAAAGGGCCAGAACTAGATTTAAAGCTGCCATTTTAGTTTAGTTTAGAGATGTTACATTACAGAATCGGCACCAATGCTTTTTACTTTTTAGCTTAAGTTGGTACTTAAAGGTATATTTCTGAAGTCGGTTTTTGTTTTAGATAAAAGCGAATAATTATGACTAGCAGGCCCACCAAAGTAGGTATACGAAAGAGAGACAACCGATAGATCTGAAATTTTGCATACACGTTCAGTTTGGATGACAGTGCATGGTTAGCTAAGTGAAGTCACTCTAAATCCAATAGGGCGGGCTTCCAAAGATAATGACTAATAGTTATTTATATGCAACCGGCAACCGCATGATATGGGTATCAACTAAAAGGGTTTGCTGAGAAGAATACGAGAAATAAAATGATATCACACTAAATTAATATAGCGAACGATGATAAGTTGTTTTTTTTAAATTATCTTGTTTTATTCCACCACAAGTTAGCCTTTGACTGCGATCTCAATAAGTGCATAATATGATGCGATCTAAGATGATAGCGGACTAAGCTGTTTTGGATATTAGGTATAAAAAACCTACACGTATAAGTTCCTAAACAGTTTGATCGTACCGGAACGTTAAATGGCATAGCGGCACGTCTTTGACGGTAGGGTGGTAGTTTGCTGATTTGATTGAGTTGTCATCATCCCTGTTCTCAAATAGACCCTGCCGGGGATCAAACTCGAGATAGGTCGTCAAATCTTTTCGTCGCGAAATTCCACCCTTCGAATCTCCTTCTCCTCTAGGTTGGTTGCTAGCCTAAGCTATTGTGTTTTTGCCTAAAACTTTTAAGGGTACCTATCTAAATGATGACCGTGACTTCATCCGCGTGGATTAATTTTTTAGCTAAAAAATGTAGAACTGCAGGCCGAGTGGAAGTTTTTTTACGTAAATCCATCACGATAACGTTAATTGCCATTTAAGTGTGGAATTAATCGAGCGCCAGCTGACAGCTTGACAATTCCATACAAATCGTAGTTAACGTTCTCGCGATCAAATGGAAAGAAAATCTCCCACTAGGCACACAGATGGGCCATGAAAAGCAGACAGACAAAAAGACAGACGTACTTTCACATTTATAATATTATTAGTATGGTATACCTTCATAGTAAGAAGTCCCAAGCCTCCAATACCGGCTGCTCCCAAGGTCTTAGCAAACATTAGGCCAAGCAGCGCCAAGGATCCTCCGCCGTCACCTTTGCTACCTCGTCCGGTCACTAGAAAATAATCATCAAAATATTTTGTTACTCCAATTGGTCCCATGGGCCCATTTGCTGACCTCCCTGGCGCAGCGTTGAGCGTTGTTATCTTAACGTTGTAGGTCTCGGGTTCAATGCCCGGCAGAGTCAATTTGGGAAATTATAATTTCAGAATTTTCACTGGTGGGGCTTTGGCCGAGGCTAGTTAGAAAGGCACCCTACCGGTAAAAGACGTGCCACCAAGCGATTAAGCGTTCCGGTACGATGCCGTATAGTAACTTGACTGCGATCTTACCTGATGGTAAGTCATGATGCAGTCTAAGATGGTAGCGGGATAACTTGTTAGGGGTACGGCAGTTATCTGCTTATCTAGTTATCCATTTTTGAGGTTGTATATATAATGTGTTCAGCAGTGGATATCTGATGCTGAAATCATGATGGTGATTGATGACGTAAGACTTAACAGTCAGTTTACCAGCGATCTTATTAAAAAAAGGCGTGAAAGCGCTATACCTTAAGTACCTACAATCGTCACTTTCCATCGTGTGATTGTAGTGAAGCGTAAGCGCAACAAAAAAAACAATAAAATAAATCGATAACAGCTCTAGTAAACTAGAGTGAAAGGAATGATAGAGCAATCGAATTCCATCGAGATTGATCGAGATAGACCGGTGATATCGATTTTATTAGAGTTACAAATATGATTGGAAATCAGTGCTTAGAAAGGGTTAGGCTTTTTAATTTTTCTTTTCAGCCACAGAACGCTTTGCCTGAATAAAATGAGATTCTGAGGTTCAAGTTAATATTACTTGCAAATTGTTTGAAAGTGTAAGGGCCAAAATACGTCACGCCCGTCCGTCAGCACAGGACATAAGAGAAAACTTTCGGGTCATATGGGAATTTAAGGAGAAGGAGAAACTCGTTTAGCCTGTGCAGCTCCATATAACTCCATCAGCTCTATAGTTCGCGGTGTGTGCGCGAAAAGTTTAGTGTATTATCATTAGGTTTAGTGTGGGAAATTAAGGAATTAACTTTCAGCAAAACGCCATGAGCTGATCCTTATTGATAATAATAATAATATTTTAGCCTTTAACTAGTTTATTTTTAAGTTACTCGCAATAATACCAATACAGTAAAGTGAACTACACATTATTTTTAGGTAAGTATATTATTATATGTAAGGCTACTTTCAAAAAAATATTTTATGTTTAGTTCGCGCACGAGTTGAATGCAGAGCAAATGTATGGTAACACATACATTAACTCTGCATTCAACCCGCGCGCGAACTGTATGTTATGTGAACACCAAATCATCAAGGAAACAATCACATCCGGTGAATAAAGCAAGAATAAATCACATCCGGTGTGTAAAAAGAACATAAACAAACAAGTAAAGTGGGTATCGCATGTCAGGAATAAGCAATTTCATTTTGTTTCCTATATCATAAATTCATCGAGGAAAAATTCGACTGTTTGTTTAACGATCGGAAAGGTGTCTTTTGTTTTTTAGTAACTTACTGTTTTCGCCTATTTATGATTGTGTATAAAGCAAATGTAGTCGTAGACAAAAATTAACAGGTTTCGCAGTTCCCGCAAGAAGAGCATTGAAAATGAATACAGAAATTTACGAAAAAAACGTCTGAAAAGAATCTCTTCTTCAATATTAAAATATTGAATTAATTAACCGATTTTCAAAATTGCAACTCGAATGCACTTCTCGCCTGCATCCGCATCTTTTAACACCATAACCATGACGGTCGGTCAATAATTATAGAAGCTACTTCACTTTTTATTTATACGGAAATACCTTTTTCTACAATTTCCAAATTTAAAGAGACCAACTACACGGCACAATGATTAACCGATTTTTAAAATTTTTTCGCCATTTTGTAGCTAAACTAATACCCTAGGACCTTTTTTATCATTTTTCCTAAAGTTGGTTTTTCCGAAATATTTACAATTTAGCAAACAAACACCCCCAAAAACCCAACTATTTTACATTTTTCAAAATTCCAAAAACAGTTCCCACCTGATTTTTAAAATTCAAACGCTCACACGTGTCTCAATAAATTCCTCAATTCTTGGTACTATTCCCATCTCGTTCACGTCTCAGGCGATTTGCATCTGATAACCATTTTCAATGGTAAAACTAATTCATACTTATATTTATTATAAATGCGAAAGTATATTAATTGTTTGTTGGTTTGCCCTTAAATCGTTCGTTTCGAGATCGTTCTATGCCGGGGCTTACTGCATTATCTAAAGAGAGACCCATGCTACACTGACCTAAGGCCCAATTGTCTAAGCAAATCGTAATCATTTGAAAGCTTAAAACCTATTACTCAAACTGTTTAAGGAGTTCATACATGCTTCTTGACATGCGGGTATCTATGAACTCCATAAACAGGTCGAATTATACGTTTGACAAACGATTACGATTACGATTTTCTTACACAGTCGGGAGGCTGGTCAACTACATATTCTCCGGGATTTAGAACTTAAATCCGAATGAACGTTACAGTCATCAACTGTTGTCAAATAACTTTGTACTCACCATTTTTTTCCTTGTATGATTCGTCGATAGCTTTGAGGGACTCCGAAAAAATCTTGCTCAATTTCTCCTTCTCAATCAAATTCGGAAGTCTCACGTGAAGTTCGTGATTATGCAGGAACTTCGCCACCCTGTACAGCGGCGTATCACCCATAGACCTCCCTTCCTCATCCAAACTGTTATCCGAAATGCTAACTAACTTCACACCGTCCGCAATATCAAAATCACCGCTCAACAAAGAACTAAAAACTACATTAAATAATAGGGTTGAAACAACTACAGTTTCTCGATACATTTTCGTTGGAGTTTCGTTTGTGAATTAAGTGAGAAAGGGAGGCAAAAATGCTTTTATAGTGATAGCTTTCAAAAAAATGAGAACCAAGCAATTGCTCCGAGCCGGTGCGATGAGTGAAATAAACAAAAAGACCATGGTAGAGTCATTCCACGGCGGTTAGCTATTTTCACAGTCTGGTTGGTTTTGTAATTAAACGACATGACAATTTCTTTTAATAGGTAGGTTGGTATGGTACTTTGATCTTTGTTAATGAGCTGTATGGTTCTGTTATGGTTCGGAATGGAAAATATTACATACCGACTGATGCTCGCAACTTCGTCCGCGCGGAATAAGCTTTTTAAGTGAAAACGGCGAAAACTTCTTAAGACAAAAGGTCTTAAGTATAAAATTTTAAAATGTTATAGTGTTAGTAAACTTACTAGCCCGAGATCCCACTGCAGGATAGTTACATGAATTGAGTACGTGATCAAAAACTATTTATTATGTATTCTAATCGACGTATCTCATGTATCAATAAATCTGAAACTATTAATGCTAGAAAAATGATACTTGGTATATTTGGCAAGTCCGCCAACAACATCTTATCCTGAAATTTTCAGCTTTCTAGCATCATCCGGATGGTCATAGCTTATGACAGTTCGAAAATTCGGCGAAAAGCTTCTAGAAAAGGTATGTAGTGCCCCGTTCCTTTTACTCGTCTTGGCGGGGGCACTCCCGTGCCCCAGATACTAGCGGCCACTATTTGATTGGCACCCTGGCAAATATATTATATTATATTCCCCCATTTATATACATAAAAATTTGTTTTTGATCACGTACGCAATTAATGTAACAATCCTGCAGCGGGATCTCGAGCTAGTAAGTTGACTAACATCAGTAAAACATTTTAAAATTTCCATTCTGTTGTAGAATGACCCTCCCCAATGGCTCGCGGCGTTGAATCCATGAACAAATAAAACTACGATAGTTTACACTTTGCAATAATTGATGTAAATCTACTAGATGAGCTACACCATTTCAACACGTACCAGTTTAATATAATAAAAAAGTTAAAATGTAAATTCATGGCTACAAAAACTTCTACCCTATTCTATATGTCTATAACCTAGTTTACGTTAAAATAAGTTGGCCACCTATAGCTCTTATACGTTCTACAGTCTACACTAGCTAATGCCCACGACATCGTCCGCGTGAAGTTCTTGTTTCCCGCGGTAATTATTTAATTATCCGGGATTAAAAGTAGCCTTTTGGTTGTTTTGAATGAATGAAAATTTGGGTGTCGAAACAGTAAATTCGGAGTAAAATGAAAAACATAGGATAGTACGAACAAAATTACATATTAAACACCAGCTGATGCCCGTCACTGCGTCCGCGTGGATTGAGGTTCTTGTTTCCCGCGGGAATTCTTTATTTTTCCGGGATAAAAAGTAGCCTATGTGTTAATCCAGACTATAATATATCTCTGTGTCAAATTTCATCCCCATCAGTTTAGCCGTGCTGGCGTGATTCAGTAACAAACATCCATCCATCCAAACGGATGTCGGAATTTTATTATATAAAAAAAATCTGTAACTAAACTTATCAAAGATGAAAGATAATTCTTGTTACAAAATGCATTGTATACTTGCGGGCTAACCTGTAAAGGGGTACGCCAGTTATATTAAACCCTTACCCCTAATCGGTTCCTCTTTCAACACGGCATCATACCGGAACGCTCGCTTGGTTGTCTTTGCCGGTAGGGTAGTAGGCTAGCCACGGCCGAAGCCTCGCATCAGGAAAAATCTGAAATTGTACTTTCCCAAAATGATCCTGCCGGAAATCGAACCCGGGACCTTCCACTTTAAGACCACAGCGCTCACTAATGCGCCAGGGAGAACGTCACACTACTTATTTATTAATTACTATATTATATATATTGATGGTTATGATTATTATTATGTGGGTGTTTTCTTGAAGCGTAACCTTGGTTGATTCTTCCAAGAGCGTAACTTATTTATTTATACACAAAAGAAAAATACCTAATAAAATAAAAGCCAATTAACTCATAATTGCCATTTAAAACAAGAGAGCGTGCTCATTTTTTCACTAAAAATATTAGCGGGAGTGAAATGTGGGAGGAGGAAATTCAATCCGGTCACGTTGATTTACTTACCTACTTATAATTAAATTAATATTTTTCATGCTGTTATTTTTGCTTGTTGGTTTCTTTGCCTTTGAAATAGTCACGGGTGAAGCCTCCCAACAAACCAGACCGGGGGATGTTCACTAATGTAGTGATCATCAGTAAACGAAAGCCACTGAATCAATTCTATAACATTGCTGCTTTACTGTGTAAGATAAAAATTACATTTCATAGCTGTCTGTCTGTCTATCTGTCCGTCTGCCCATCTTTTTAACTAATTTTGATTAAATTTAGTGTAGAGATAGGTTGCATTCCGGGGAAGGACATAAATTTTTTATCCCGGAATATTCCCGCGGGAATAAAATAAACTACATTATCTACAAAATAAATGAATGGTTTTATATCGACTTATTCATGGCACATCTAGCATAGATTTACATCTGTGTATAATTGTGGACTCGCACAGTATTACGCCTTAGGCTACCAACAAACGCACCTAGTTTTCTTCTTTTTGATTTTGTGGGATGATTTTAAATGAAAGGGCTGGAATGGAAAACATTGGCTATCGTTTGGGTATTTGACAACTAGTCAAATGAGTTATTATTTAAAGATCCATACTTCCATAATAATATTATAAACGCGAAAGTGTGTCTGTCTGTCTGTTTACCTGTCTGTCTGCTACGCTTTCACGACCCATCTGTTGAACCGAAATTGATGACATTTGTTACAGGGATAGGTTGTATCCTGGGAAAGGACATAGGCTACTTTTTATCCGTGAAAATTCAAGAGTTCCTGAGCGAATCATAAAAAATATCTCTTCAACAGATTTTGATGAAATTTGGTATAGGGATAGTTTGATACCCGGGAAAGGACATAGGCTATTCCCGCGGGAATCAAAAAACCTTAATCTACGCGGACGAAATCGCGGGCATCTAGTTATTAATTATAGGATCTTCCAAAAGTCGTAATACCCACGTCTCCTGTTAGTTTCATGTTGAATATCTATGTTTTTCACTGACATCAGTTAATAACGTGGGACTATAGGCTGTGCTATATGTACATTTTGACAAACTTATCTGAGCATTTGCCAAAATTTGGAACTAGCAGAATCTACTCTGTGTTGGCTCTGAAGTATTTTTTTTAAAGAAAACGGCGCACCGCTTTTAATTTGTTCTAGTTTCAAAGTTACACAGACTGAAACATTTACATAGTTATAGTTATTAACCATTTTCAATTCAATTTCCAAAAATAAACAAAAAACCAACGAAACACAAATAAAATGAACATAAAATAGACATACAATTTGAACGTCATAATTTGGCCATTTTGGTGGTAGATGTGACTCCTAACCAGTTTCCTGTACTTATGTAAGTTAACAAAATCAAAAGCACAAAAAAAAATTAGGTTAACTTTAAACTTTATAGTATAAAAAAATACCCTTCATCTAAATTCTAGTTAAATTAGTATCTTATTCACATTTTTATTAAATGATATGTTTTTGTGCATCACTGGATATTGAACTATAGTGGTATATATACACTCAGCGGCACGGAATTTGGCCCAGAAGCACTATGTACTCTATTATCAAAATTAACGGCGAAACGGTATTTTTTTTTCTTTAAAAACATTTATTATTTATTCAATTCTTAAATGCAATTGATAAATAAACCAAAAATGTGGTAACTTTATTAATTTTTTAATTAAATAAAAAAAACACAATACGCTCTTAAGTTACACAATTGTTAATTAAAGAATTTTACAAATTAAAGCTAATGGTTATTAACATTAGTAGCGGGTATTGCCACCTCTGGCTCGGATAACCGCCTGCATGCGATCAGGCATGCTGTGTATAATGTTTTTGATATCCACTTGAGGCATTTCTTTCCCAGGCAGCCACCAGAGCGGTTTTTAGTGCACCGAGAGTCTCTGGAGGGTTGAGACTTGATCGGATGCATCTTTTAAGCATGTCCCAGACATGTTCTATGGGATTCATATCCGGGCTGCGTGCTGGCCACTCCAATCTAGAAATTCCCACCTCCGAAAGATAATCATTAACGCATCGTGCGGTGTGTGGCCGGGCATTATCTTGCATTAATTTGAATTCTTCGCCCCCAATTAATTCCACGTAAGGCAAAACATGATCTTGGAGGATCTCTTGAACATATCGCACTGCCGTTAATCGGCCTTCAACTGTCACTAACTCTGTTCGTGCATCTGTACTGATCCCTCCCCAAACCATAACGGATCCACCATGAAAACTTACGGTTTGCCTGGTGGTAATTGGCAGAAACCTCTCTCCATGTTTTCTCCATACACGTTCACGACCATCTGGAGCTCTTAAGGCCACTCTGCATTCATCGGTCCACAGAACTTTACTCCATTGCTCGTGAGTCCAATTTGCATACTCGCGAGCGAACCTTAGTCGAGCTACGCGATGATGCTGGAGCAGTTCTGGCCCTCGTGCTGGTCTTCGAGCACGCAGGTTCCGTTCCTCCATTCTTCTTCTTATCGTCCGCTCACTAACGTTGACCCCCCTTGCAGTTTGCAGACGCTGCCTTATTTCAACCGCAGTAAGGAATCGATTTCTCAAAATTGCGAGATTGATAAATCGGTCATCCTGCGCTGATGTACACCTGATTCCGCCACTTCCTGGTCTCCTCGAATATAGGCCGGTCTGATCGTACCTTTTTAAAGCGTATCTGAGGGTTGTACGCGGTACATTTAAAAATTCAGCAATCTCTCGCTGCGTTCGCCCTTGACTGCGGAGCAAAACAGCTTGAGCAACTTGAGCTGGAGTTACAGTCATTGTTTTTTGATTCTGAAAGCAAAAAAGACTACACATTATTTTAGAAACAAAACCAGAAAAAGATTCACTAACAATAAAATGCACCATCATTTGAACATTGAATTTTATCTCACCTGTGTTTCGTGCGTTCTAGCGACGAACTAACGTTATTCGTCACAGAAATTAAAAAAATCAAGGTTTTTTGTACTTACCCTCTTAAAATCAACAAAAACTAACGTGTTGACAATCTGCCACTTGAAATTCTCATTTACGATACCAAAATCGCGTGTTATCGGGTTGTTTATGTTTGGGCCAAATTCCATGCCGCTAAGTGTATTTGGAATTTATTCATAATTTTCTAGATGATAATTATGTAGTAAATCTTATTTTCGAATATTTTTTTCAACTTTAGTTTCAATGCAGGACCATGGTCACCCCATCAATTTTTATTTTTTATTTTACTAAAACCGGAAACCTTTCACCCGGAATATGCTAGGGATTCTAACGATACCTCATTTATCAAAATCGGTTCAGGCGAATAGAAGTTATGGTGGAATATTCAAACTCACATACAAACATACATACATGAACCCTGAAAACAATATACTCCTTTTTTCAGGCAGTCGTATAAAAACGGTGTTAAACTGAATTACCAAACTCTAATTTGTTTATAGTTACATAAATTCCGCAGATAATAATATTTTTGTATCGGCCCGTGCACCGTGCATTGCATTTGGCTCAGAATATACTTGGAAATAAGTAATGAGTGATATAATTGCATGATTTGGTATTGATGATGTAGACTTGTCCGCACATTTAGTTACGCATATGAGCTATGTGATTATAATTATCGCTTGTCATTATCGAGTTTGTCATTACTCGAATGATTTATTTTCCTTTTGCCTTTCATGCGGTATTAGAGTACTTACTGACTAGGTCATTAAAGAACAATTGTTTTATTTTTTATATCGGTGGGCCATAGACCCATAGAATTTCACTTTAGTTTTGTGACTTACTAAACTTTCTCACTGATGCAGAGGAGTCATACTACTAGCCTGGCGGGCTAGTGTATTAGTATTGTGTAAGAAAATCGTAATCGTAATCGTTTGTTAAACGGATAATCTGACCTGTTCAAGGAGTTCATAGATGCCTGCATATCAAAAAGCTTGTATGAACTCGTTAAACAATTTGAGTTATATGTTTTAAGCTGTCAAATGATCAAGATTTACTTAGACAATTGGGCCTCGGATAGTTTAATGGTATTATTAGGGTGCGTACACATCATCACGAACTGCACGCGTGTATTAGGTAGATACATAAGCGCACTACTACCTACTCGTTGAATAGGTATTTGGAAACCACCATTAATTGTCTTCGTACGAAAGTACGAAGTTTGCTAGAAGTGTTAATTTACGAAGTAATGACCGTACAAATATTTTAGCCACTTGCACTAGCTTGGTTCAAATACACTTAACAAGTTTCTATATTGAATGTAGAATCGTGACTACAATATAAGTTGTTGCCTAAAATAGATATTAGAAGATAATATCATAACAATTGTATGCAATCGCACTAAATCTATGCTAGAAATGTATTTGAAAAACTTTCGATTAAAATGTTGACAAATCGATTGTCAATGACTCTGTAATGAAAAAACAAAAAAAAAATTACGGGCTTTCTACGCTACACTTTCACGATCATTATGTTAGCTGCCTGAAATATATTTTACTCTTTCACGCAAGTTGTATATTATGTATATAGATAGCCCTCTCGCTCTTTATCTTTATCGAACACAATTTTCAATCTACTTATCGGCATTTGAGTGTTACACAATTTTCAGTTACTAACTGTTAAAAACTAAGATCAGGGTTTTTCAATCCAACAATAAAATGTTTTGGATTGAACATGGATTTTTGTGTTTTATAATTATTGTAAGAAGAGTGACTGAGTGTACTTAACCTTTAGACTAAATAATTTCGTATTGGTAGCGGGCTAACCTGCAGTTAGGGGTATGGCAGTTATATTAAACCCATATCCCTAGTCGGTTTCTACACGGCATCGTACCGGAACACTGAATCACTTGGCGGTACGGCTTTGCCGGTAGGATGGTAACTAGTCTCGACCGAAGCCTCCCACTAGGCCAGACCAGAGAAAATTCAGAAATTATGAATTCCCAAATTTATCCTGCCGGGAATCGAACCCGGTAACTCCCACGCTTAGAACAGCGCTTCAACACTGCGCCAGGGAGGTCTTTCATGTCTACCTACTAATTATCTAAGTACCAACTAACTAATATCGCTTTTTAAGGTTTAAATCTTGCAACTGATTTATCTTTTAAAACTCTAAATTAATGTAAACGGGAGGACGTTTTCGAGTATTCTTTGTAGTTTATTTTCATCAATTTCAAACTTATCTCAAATAAAATAAAGTTCAGTTTAAATTGTTATCGTTTATTTTGCGCCTCGATTCCTTACTCCTCTCCACTCCAGTTTTCTACGGAAATGTATTACACGTACTTACTACTGCCTTTACAGCGCTTTATCTAAGCTTTATAATATTATCGCTGACTATACCACAAAATTATTAAATATCTTTGTAATTAACATTTCCTCAAAAAAATGTCAAGATCTCATAGTATTCGTTAATGGAATATTGTCACGCAACGATTGTAATGAATCGTCAAAGAATATTTGGAAGATGTGACATTTTTAATAGTATACACAAAAAATCACTTAAAATTTCTCTTTGAATTATTTATTTTTTATATTGACACTGACTTAAAAAAAAACCTAATTGAAAAACAGATATTTTATGGTATAATTTTTTTATGGACTCGTAGCTTAAAAATATACACGGAATGAAATAATAAATTTTGGACATAATTTTTTTAACGTATCAGACTTACAGCCGATATTGTTTACTAAATATAATAACTAAATGATTTAACTGTATTTACAGTAACAGAAATATCATAATTATTTTGAATGAGCCCAGTTTTAGATTTGAATGGAGTAAAGTTTTTTTATCCATTATTACTGTGAAATTGTTCAGTTCAAATTGTTGTCATATAAATTAATTGCCTCATTGTAAAATTAAAATTGAATTCAAGAAGTCGGCTGACAATACTATGTGAGTACACGAACACAGTCACGCACTAATTGCTAAACAACATCAAAGATTATTTTGTAGCAGCAGAGGTTTACAAAACCAACCGGTGCATCGATTGATTTTATTGCATTTTAAAACGAATACAATAGCATAATCATTTTGAGAGGTTTTCAAGGTGAAATACTCCTATGGGGTGGTTGAGTCTTCAGTAAAAAAATTGCATGCGCTATAAGTACTAAAGCAAAAGTTTATTTGTAACAAGATGATGCCAGTGACTTCGTCCGCGTTGATTAAGTTTAATTCCCGCGGATAATCCTTAATTTTCCTGGTTAAAAAAGCCTATATTCTTCCCCCAATGCAAGTTATCTGTATACTAAAGTTCATCAAAATCGGTTGAAAAGTTAAAGCATAGCAGACAGACAGGCACACTTTCGCATTTATAATATTAGTATAGATTCATGCCGCAACAAAACAACGGATCGACGTGATTTTTTTGATAGATGTTGATGAACTAGAAAGTGACCAAGTCAAAGAGCTCCCTCGGTTTTTTAAACCTAAACTTAAACCACCGCGAACAAGTCCGCGTTGTCGCTTCTATGTGATTTCCTATTCTTTGAGCTAGGAAATCGACTATTAAGTAGGCGGCTAGCGTGCAGCGATTTTGTTCCTATACGTTTTGTATATTTGCACTTCCTATTCAGCCATTCCGTGCCCCATTATACGTAATTGATTTGAATATTCCACATTATGCAATTTTTTCACGAATATTTGACAGGTCTGACTCAAATACCCACTTTAATTGATCTATGGTCAGAAAAATCGATGATCGTTGCAATCGAGAAAATAAATTAATCGATGATTTTACAAGTCCCACAAAATTATTTGAAACGGTGGCAGCGTCGATAATAAGATGTAACAAATAAAATAAAAACTAAAACTCAACAGGCATAAAAATTTGTTACAATTTTGACCACCGGGTCAGTTAAGTTAGATTGACATAAAGCTTAGCTGTTGTAACTAAGTAACTAAATTGTATAAACAGTTTAAATTTTTTCTATGGTTCATGTCAACTTAATTTAGCCAATTTGATTTTTTTAAATTATTTTTCTTTCATTTATTATCTTTCAGTTAGCCATCACCAGCTCTAGATAAATAAATTGTTACTTTTCAAACATGAAGCTATAAAATAACTCTTCAACATTTAATTTTGCTGTAGGTAATTAAAATGCGTTTGATCTAGCTTGATTTTTATCATTTTATATTTCACTCTCTCAATCCATTGTAGAATGCCGACTCACTACTGAGCAAGAGTCTCCTCTCGGAATGAGAAGGGTTTTGTCATAGTCCACCACGCTGGCAAATTGCGGATTGGCAGACTTCACACACCTTTGAAAATATTTCGAAGAACTCTCGGGCGTGAAGGTTTCGTCTAAATGATTTTTTTTCACCGTCAAAATTATTGAAGTGAAACTTCAATAATTGAAGTGAAAGTGAAAGTGAAATTCGTGATTTGAAAATTCAACGAAACGAAAAAGCTACACCAAAAAGAGACAAACATATTCATAAATAGGATTTAGGCCTGCGAGAGAATGAGATAGAATACAAGTTATTATTATTGTATTCTTTATTGCACACAAGAAATAATTAGAAACATATAATAATTACAAAGAGAGAAGCTTAATCGTAGTGAAGCGTGCAAAGGCGGTCTTATCGCTAAAGCGATCTCTCCCAGACAACCTTTGGTGATTGGATTGGCGAAATCACGGGTTGTGTGGCTAGCAATTTAGTTTTTATAGAATAAAATAGACTAGATAAACACTACATACTAATAATTCACATATAAATATCTACCATAAATAACTATTTATACATAATATTTATTATACTACATTCTACTCCATTACATAGATAGATAGTAGTTTTTCAGACAACGTTTGAAGATATGTAGGGATTTTGCCTGACGTATGTCAGCGGGGAGACAATTCCTTAACCTGACACAATTCCTCGTGAAAGAGTTATCATAGAATTTCGTGCGGCTGGACGGCATCTTTAGCTTATTGTCTGCGCAGGAACGAAGAAAGAACTGGCTATCCTTACCGAGGTAGCTAAAACGTTCTTTCAGGTAAGCCGGTGTTTGGGGGTCGAACAGGACACGATATAGAAGGGTCAATGCATGCATGTCCCTGCGCCTTCTGATTGGATTGTTATATTTATTTCATTCTCTCGTAGGCTACTTTTCTGAAGTTTCACTTCTGCCGTGTGTGAATTGTACACACACACTTTTAATTCTATTAATCTATTTATTTAAATAAAAATGAATGCTCCAAATTATAACTTCATCTTACATTAATACCGAGTACCTCGCATATTATGCTTGACAGGATAATGAGCAGGTATTATTGTAACGACAGCCTAACTAAATATTATTATGTTTATTGTGATATTCTCTACAATAGACTATAATATAACAGTGACGCTTCAGATAATCAGCCTACCCTCGGGACCCCACAAATATCTATTCTACCACCCCCACCCCTAAGGTGTGAATACACTGAACAATCTTACTAATATTATAAATGCGAAAGTTTGGATGGATGTATGGATGTATGGATGTTTGTTACTCAATCACGCTCCAACGGCTGAACGGATCTGCCTGAAATTTGGCGCAGAGATAAATTATAGTCTGGAACTGGAATAGCACATAGGCTACTTTTTAACCAAAATACCTCAAACCACGCAAACGAAGTCGCGGGCATTCACTAGTGAGGTTATAAACTTCTATTGATAAGTCGTGTGAAATGTAGGAACAAAACACCAAACGGACTTGATATTATGACAAAACTAGCGACTCTGTGCGCGTGGATTGAGGTTTTCGGTTACCGCCGGAACTCTTTAATTTTTCGAAATAAAAAGTAGCCTATATGTTATGCCAGACTATAATCTATCTCTGTGCCAAATTTCATCCAGATCCGTTTAGTCGTTCTGGCGTGATTGAGTAACAAACATTCTTCTACACATCCATACATCCATCCATTTATCCAAACATTCTGATAAATAATATTAGTTTAGATGTGCTATGTGAGTAAAACGTCAAACGACGAAGAACGACATTTTGTCCTGTCTTGCTAGTATGATCCATATAAAAAAGTAAGTTATGTGGACTATTCTTTTGTCCGTCGTGTGTTTCAACTCTTAAATTAGACTCGCTTAAATGTGTAGCACACGCATTTAAGCGGATCGGCAGCCGGTACATTAAATTTGGCAGTATTTGTTGAACAACAAAGGCGACCCGAAACAATTACCACATAAATTCAAACTCAAATTATATTTATTCAATTTAGGTGAACTGTACACTTATTGACATCCAATTTCTTATAGAATATGATGGTGATAATCAGTTACAGTATCTTTAAACTAAAGCTACGAGGGTTCCAAACACGCCCTGGTCTGAGAAGAGCCCACAACAAACTCCGCCGGGTTTTTTTTATTGTCACCATCAAGTCCTAGAATCGATCCACAACCCGACCAGTATAAGTTAGCAGGTTATTTACCGTCCCGACTAAACTAAGCCGAGGCTTAGGACGAAGCTTTTTCCTGAAGCTGTGCCGATTAGGGCAACTACAGTTTAGCGTTTTTTCGTGCTCGTAAGCTTGTATACTACTGCGAACTCGAGCGAACACTGATGTTGATAGAGATGCACGCGCATTTGAAAACATTAACAAAACTTATATATATTTATATTTTTGAGCATTTCATGTAATGTGAAATCTGACGTCACGAAACTTAGGACCCTCCCAGCCAGTCACATCATGTCACACTTCATCGACCCCCTCCCCCCCCTTAACGTGTGACGTACTTACTTTATGGATGACCCATAAGGGCGTAAGTCGATACGAGCTTATACGCACAAGAAAATACGCTAGTCTGAAACCGTTCTTAGCGCCGAACCGCCTAAATGTGTAGTACATAACAAAATATGATAAGCGGATTCCTAATTCTATGCACACGAAACATTCTCTGTTGTACAATGGTGCACAGTCTCTGCAGTATAGCAAGAGGTTCTGGTTATGCTGTCCGGTTGAATTCGTTTTGGAATTGAAACTTTTTTTGAGTACCTTCCGTCTAGTCTGGATAGGCATCTATTGCGGCTAGATAACATGTATTTCTAAGCCTTATTGTCAAGTTTCTATTTTTTAGTAACTTTCAGGTGGTAAGCTACGGCAAGTTGAAAATTGTACCATTAAGATAATACACACAAAATCGATATGGCACGCTCATTGGAAAAAGTGTTGCAAACACCAATAAATAAATAAATAGGAGCACACAAGTAGGGTTGCCAGGCGTAAATTTTAAACGTTTAAAATTTACGGCCATACGCCGTGAGCGCGTATGGCCTGAATCGGATTTTCTTATATTCTGCAGAAGGTGTCAGGTTAAAAGAACTCTGGATGTTAATATAACTTATTTGTCTACGCATGGATACTAAAACTTTCCTACAGCGAGGGATCCTCTAACACCGCGCTTTGCTTCATATTATCCCATAGCATGATAAAAGATAATTAATTACTGGTAATTAATTATTTATGTATTTCACGTAGGACAACTTGTGTCACTTATGTCATGTGAAGACATGTCTGTCCTGCACCGGTTCGTTATTGGTAGGTATTCTCAATCCTATAATACAAAACATGTAGAAAAAAGGTTAAGTCGTCCATTAATTGCTTATCTATATGAATTGAAACTTTGTGACACTTCGCAAATTGCAATGCTTGTGTTCAAAACAGTGCAAAATCCGATTTTTAAAAAATGGTACTTTTTGACTGAATAAAACCTCTTTTTCCTCCTTCGCCTGGATGTCTTGTCATGAACGGTCTATGATATAAGAGCCGGATATACAATGACATTCACCGATCTGTTTACCAGATGAAACCTACTTTTTATTTTTATTTAATACTAGATAAATACGCCTAAAAATGGTTGCTTATCAAAATCCGGTTCAGGCTATTTTTAAAGTAATAATTTTTTTCGTATATTATACGAAAAAAAAATTATTTAATTAGTTAAGTTATAGATGTGTTAAGTTATAGTAAGTTGTAAAATAGTTAGGGGTATAAGTATTCATATCCGTTGACTGTGACGTCACAGCTGAAAATCAGCGTCCGGCAACATGCATGCATTTGTATGTATGATGCCGGACACACGGCTGAGCTGTACACCCATTCCGGGTGGTGTCATAGACAAATATACATTTCTGTGTACAGCTATGTATGACAGATGTTTGTCTGTAACACCATTTGTGAATAAATATGTTTTCTTTCTTTCTTTCTTTCTTATATTTTGATATAGAACTATAATTAAAATTAATTAATTTAAAAATTAGATTTTATCTGGTAAACAGATCGGTGAAGGTCGTGGTATATCCGGATAAACCACTACTAGTATGTTTTCGGCATAAAAAAATCAAAAATCCTGAAATCTCCATATTACGGCTGAAATCCTGACAACTGTCTAAAAATCCTGACTCGATGACAAATCCAGAAAACGGGTGGCAACCCTACACATACGTGAACAAATGAACAAAAAATAATTGCACACACGCTCAAGATGGAACCAGTGCAGCGTGACGTAGAATAAAAATCATAGACGGATAGCAGAAGGACCCACTGTCGAACGAACCACCGATGTATGTGGAGTGGTTGTGACCCACAAATGGGTTGGTGACGTTGGTGCTAGTGTTGGTGATACAGACAGAGTGATAGCAATATGACTTCCCTGATATACCTCGTGGCCTTGGCGCTGTTGGGCCAATCCAGGGCCGGAGTTGTTGAACTAAGCTGTAGTGATAATGCAACGTGTATAGAAAATATGGCGAGGGACTTTGTCAGGAGTATAAGGCAGCAAAAAGCGGTGAAGCTGTTCGATTTGTTCACGATAGAGCCGATAGAGAGTCAGGCGAGATCGAATCAAGGCCCATTCACGAGATTCTTAACTTCGCACGCGATAAGTTTCGACTGGAACGATTTCACGTTCAGATTCTCCAATCCAGAAGGCAGGAGCGACGCCATGGATTTAGAAATTCTTGAAACCAGATCTGCTAAAGGTTTGTACTAACTTAATAAGCTAAACTAATTTATTTTTACAAGTCATGTCCGCGTTAAACGTAGCCAAAAATAAGTAACTTGTTCGCTAATATTTTGCCGGGCTACTAACTTTGCCTATGAAATGAGTCAGCCTTTCTGTGAAAAACTGCTTTGAGTAAATTTACCGCAAGATAAACCTTTATTTTGAATAGAAACTTACAAGGTTTTTTTTGGAAATTATCTGTTTAAATTTTATGTTTTTGATAATATATTAAAAGGTGTCACAAGAGTCACTATATTTCACTGATCAAAATAAAATCAGGGACAACTTGTGAGAATAGTTTTCCAATGCTAGATTTAGGTCGCCAAAGAATGTTGGACAAAAATTTACAGTAGACAAGTCTAGCAAGATCTAAAATTTAGGATGGTTGCCGGAATCTCAAAGTTTTTGGAATTCTGCTCGTAAAACTTTCCTTGACAGCACGCTACGAAGTTTGTCAGTTCTACGAAGATAAGATATACTTTTAATTTCAGCCATAAGAAAGTTAGTGCAGAAGTTGTGTTCAATTCTGAATTTACTCTCAGAAAATGCCTTTTTTTTCAAAAGGGCAACCACGGAGTTTTTTGCTGGTTCTTCTCAGTAGGAATGGCAATCCCAACCAGTAGTAGATTCACTATACTGTCAGAAGGTCAACTTGATTAAAAAAGATTTGAATTTTGAATTTTGGACAGTGTACATAGCACAAATTATAAAAGTCCACAACCCAAGTATTTGAATTTATGTATACCCAGACGGGTATTATTCCGGTCTAAGGACGATTGGCCTAGTTGTGATAACGCATATCAGTCGAGTTAAGCAACGTTCACCCAAGTCGGTAACTAAATTTGGAGTTTCAAATTTAGCCTTTTCGTTTCCTTCGTGTCTCGGAGAGCTCGTTACCCATTGGTCGCGGTTACTATCTTTAACATCTGATAATAATCGTTACAAAAACAGGTTTGAATACTCTTAGTCGAGTCGTATGCGAAAGGACGTGGGATCCCACCGCATTACTATCCCAAGAAAACTGCTACCATTATTTGATTAATGGAAAGGGGTCACGACCCTCAGTAATGAGGAATACGACGCAGAGAGAGAGAGAGATGGGTATTTGGTTTCAAGCTGACTGCAAATTTTCAGTGTTTGTTTCATCCCAGGTAACAGTTTTATTGTAATTGACATCATACTAGAACTAAATACTGACTGCACGCCCATCGTAAGTTTAAACCAGCAGTTTTAGTGTGTGTAGTTGTAGTGTTTTACGCTTATCTTATGATCTCTCTTCTTGTAAATACTAGATGATATACACAACTTCGTCCACGTAGATAAAGTTATTTTTAACTCTTGGAACTTTTCAATTTTCCGGGATAAAAAGTATGTCCTTACCTGAGGTAAAACCTCTGTATCGCATCAAAGTATATACCCTAATAGTACTATGTCTTAACTAACTTAACTTTTCTAATAGAAAAGCGTGAAGATGAATTTAAGATAACGGAGCACATTATAATAACTTATAATTAATACTATCGCGATAAATTAAAAGTAAAAGGTGTAGTACCATCGTGATTGCTACTTTAGAAGCGATGATTAGAATCCTGAATGGCTTATTTACCACAAAATTATATAATTGGTTAATGTAAATATGTATATAAAAGGACAAGGTGACTGTCTGATCTATCGACGCACAGTTCAAACCACTGGACAAATTAGGCTGCAATTTGGCATACTAATTCAGCTATCATTACGTAGGCATCCGCTAGGAAAGGATTTTTGAATATTCAATCAAAAATTGAGTAAAATAGGGCTTTGAAATATAATATATGAAAATCGAAAGTAACGTGAGCGAAGCCGCGGACAAAAGCTAGTTTTTTATTTTTTATTTAATCAACTACAAGTTAGCCCTTGAATGCGATCTCACCTGATGGAAAGTGATGATGCAGTCTAAGACGGTAGCAGGCTAACCTGTTAGGGGTATGGCATGAGTTGTATTAAACTCAGATCCCTAATCGGTTATCGGTAGTTTGGTTATAAGATCATGATAACTATCGCCATGCATCGCATCGTAGCTAACTTAAGCCGTAGAAGTTTAAGTAAAAATATTTTTTTCTTAGAGTTATGTTATGGTTAAACTTTGGGTTGCAAAAGTCAGAATTCCAGAAACTTTTTACCAAAGTTTAACGTAAACTTGTTTCATATCTAACTCAAATTATGAATGCAAGAATAACACTTTATGTGGTGCTACGGATTCTTAATAACCCAAAGGCTATATTGTAGAAGAAAATTAACCTTTAAAATTATGGAATTTTAACGACGTGAACGAAAATTCAATTACCGCTGTCTATTTTTGGTGCCAACCGACGATATTTCCTTTTCCCCTCCAATTAATTATTCAGCCTGTTTTAATTTACATTATAATCACCAACTGTAATCAAATATTCATAATCGCGTGTATCTGTATGCTCATGTTATTAGGGGTGCGCTTTAGGTGCGGTCTCACTAGGTGAAAACACGGAAGTGAATAACTGAGGTGTTTTTTTTTATATTAAAATACTGAAGAGACTTGAAATTTAATTCGCTATAATCCGCCACAGTAGAAAAACCTATGTGGTACAATGTGTATCTTGCAATATTCATCACACCAAATAAATCTTCCAAATTATTCTCAACGTACGTTTCACTCCGACACCGGAGCATCTTCAGGAGATGTTGACTCGACAATGCACGATTGTAAAGTATCACTACTTACCTTTTGTAAGTAAGGTTTCGAATTTCTTCAGTATCATGGACTTCCGCAAAGTAACGCCTGCTTCTATCCAATTATATTAAAATAAATAAAATCTTTATTTGTTCCAAAATAAATAGTACAAAGTTTCTTAAATTACCCTAGACCCGCAAACTAGAATATCTTGGGGGTTATTTGGTGAACTCTTAAAAATTGTTTATGTCCATTTTAAAATGAAATGTCATTAAATAAATTAAACTTCATTTACTACTAGCTGATGCCCGCGACTTTGTCCACGTGGTTTAAATTTTTTTTTTAGATTCCCGCGGGAACTCCTTAATTTTCCGGGACAAAAAGTAGTCTTGTCATTCTCCAGGTCCTCAGCTATATCCATGCCAAAAATCACGTCAATCCGTTGCTCCGTTGCGACGTGATTTAGTGACAAACAAACACACTTTCGCATTTATAATATTAAGTATGGTCCTAACACCTTCGTTCAACCACAGATTTTCATAATTTTCAGCTAACGCCTAAGAATCAAACAGTAGCTGACTCTGCACGTAGCCGTTCTTCTGACGTCGATAAGTATTTCATTTTCTATGGAGTCGTATCGCATGACGTTGTTTCGCGTCGCTCTCGACGCTTACCTAAGACAACAGGTAAGAGTCACATAAACGGCTAGTGAGTCCGCGTCGTTATTGTCGTGTTTACTAGCAATTAGAACGGTATAAAATTAAGTCTGTTCCGCCTTTCCTCACTAAGATTCCATTAATTGAATTTTCTTTTAGCGCATTCAGGAAATTCCTATAACACGTGTTTCTTGCCCCGTTTATCTTAGTTACCTTCACGGCAAGACCTCATCATTGCTTTGCACTAAGCATGATTGTCATCAAGCGCAAGCCTATCTCCGAATAAAAAAATTAGGAGTCTCTCAATAGGGCTGACATGATTTGATTTGAAACCATTAGAGATTTTATTTTAATGCATTGTACTTTGAGCCTAATGAGCAGTCGAATTTTGGTGCTAATAATTCAATATACGCAGTATATCGACCTTTACATCTAACACTTGAGATTGAAATGCGATGTGAATTTTAGTTAATATGAATCCACCCTTACCGATGTCAATATACCATAGATAATTAATAAAGCTCTTTAATTTAAAAAAAACTCTTTCATGTCGTTTTTTTTCGCGAAGAGAGGTCGTTTACCTTATAGATTTAACAGATAAGGTTAGTATAAGATTCATCTAACCAACGTTGATTGAGTTCGATATTAAAAACACGTTAATGTTAAACTAAAATTAATCTCAATTACCTCTTACTACATACATATTTTACAGTGCTCTAAATGAAAACCTTGCGAAATTAAATTATAACTTCAAATCAAGTAGATTACACCAGAGGGCAACGACGTTTTGTCCTATCGCTTAGTATGCGCACTCTGTAAAAAATTGTGAATGACGTATGTGTTTTATGTACTTTTTGTTCGTAGTACCCTATGTTTTTCATTTTACCCTGACTTAATTGTTTCGAAGCTCAAATTCGTTGGCGATACAAAATACTTTCATACTAACCCTCAGTCTATAAGGGATAAGGGGTGACTAAATTAAAAGGGAGAAAGGGGCGGGTGAGTACCAAATGAGCAAATATCAGAATCTTTACATTCATTATTCATAATATCAAATAACAAGGCATATAGAGACGTGATTTCTGATAAATGTAATAATGAAATGAAAAACTGGACAAGTGAGCGTCAGGATAAACATATGGGTTCCGCATAGGTAAACTCAAACTCAAACTCAAAAAATGTTTATTCAATTTAGGTAGGTATACTACACTTTGACGTTCAGTTATTTATAAAATATAATGGTGATAATCAGTAACGGTCTCTTAAGACTAAAGCTACGAGGTTCCAAACGCGCCCTGGTCTGAGAAGAGCGCACAACAAACTCGGCCGGGTTTTTTTTCATTATCACCATTTCACAAATCATCTTAACTAAGGAACTATCAGAGCCATTAGATCAAATCATTGTCAAGCTTCCTTGTCAATTAAGTAATCCTTACCATGGTAATAGGATTTTTTTTGATACTTGCCAATGACTACGAGTATTGGATAGAAGCAGGCGTTACTTTTCATCTTTTTTTTTTTTTTACCACTACAAGTTAGCCCTTGACTGCGATCTCACCTGATGGTAAGTGATGATACATTCGAAGATGGTAGCGGGCTAACCTGTTAGGGGCATGGCAATTATATTAAACCCATACCCCTATTCGGTTTCTACACGGAATCGTACCGGAACGCTAAATCGCTTGGCGGCACGTTTTTGCCGGTAGGGTGGTAACTAGCCACGACCGAAGCCTCCCACCAGGCCAGACCAGGGAAAATTCAGAAATTATAAATTCCCAAATTGACGCTGCCGGGGGACGAACCCGGGACCTCCGCACGTTAAGACAACAGCGCTACACACTGCGCCACGGAGGTCGTCTCATCTCCTGAAGACCTGAACATCTCCTGAAGATGCTCCGGTATCGGAGTGAAACGTACGTTGAGAGTATTTGACACTTCATCTAAAGGAGAATGAACATCTTCAACATGTGACTCAGGATGTGGATTGGTAGGGTTTCTTTTTGGAATTATACGTTGTGTCGTACTAAATTCATTTACATTTTTAATTTCACATAAAAAATTTACTATAATATTTAAAGCCTTAAAAATATAATATAATAACTAAAAAATATTGTTAAAAGGAGTCCCTTTAGGCAAGGTTCCGAAGATGCTGGCAGCGTTCCCCCTTTGAATAGCTAGGCTAATTCTTTGTCCGAGGTAGCTGCCAGTTCTTCGGTCTCCTGTGATGTCGACTAACCTTTTTACTATTTCCTTAAAAAAATTTAAAGCGCTAGGACTATTTAGGAAGATTTCTGTAGTGTGGTGAATATCGCGGGCCATAAGTGCGGAATACACACATAATTTTCCCATTGTAGCGGACTCACAATTACCATTTTAATGATTTTCAAATTTAGTCTACACCAATGCTTTACTTACGAAGGTGTTGTTACCGACATAGTATTAAATCCCTATCAAAATAAATACCCGTGCGAAGCCGGAGCGGATCACTAGTTTTTAAATAAAAGGAATATTTCTCTGTGCTTTGTCCTGTCTAAATGTTCAATTTTCTTAAAGTATTTTTGGGTTTATTTTGAAAACGGCTGTGACAAATAGACGAGAGAGATAGTCAGATGGATATATAATATACGGATGGACGAAATCAATTCAATTGAAATGATTTTATTCGAATAAAGTTTTTTTTATACAAGTGTTTTCAATATAAAGGTTCTTATGGTAGGAACTCATCTTTATATTCAAAACACAAAACGCTTTACTACAGAATCCTAAAATGTGAATACTTTCTATCTAATAATACAAATATTATCTAAAACTAGATACTGAGAAAAAGTGAAGCGGGGTGGTATATTTTGCCTTATAAAAGCCTTTTAATATGAGATACGTGGAATCGTGATTTTTTAATATACAATTTCGTGTACAAGATTACACCAATAATAAGCGAATAACTTTTATAAAAGTTTATAGGTGAAAAAATTATAACCTTTAGTATAACATTTATCTTACTAATATTATAAATGCGAAAGTTTGGATGGATGTATGGATGTTTGTTACTCAATCACGCCCCAACGGTTGAACGGATCAGGCTGCTGAAATTTGGCACAGAGATAGATTATATTTGTGTCTGGAATAGCACATAGGCTACTTTTTATCCCGGAAAATTAAAGAGTTCCTGCGGGAACCAAAAAAACCTCAAACCACGCAGACGAAGTTGCGGGCATTCGCTAGTAATATTATAAATGCGAAAGTTTTGACGGATGGATGTATGGAAGGATGTTTGTTATTCAATCACGCCCGAACCGCTGAACGGATTTGCATGAAATTCGGCACAGAGACAGATTACAGTCTAGAATTACACATAGGCTACTTTATATCCCGGAAAATTAAGGAGTTCCTGCGAGAACCAAAAAATTTCAATCCACGCGGACGTAGTCGCGGGCATCAGCTAGTAACCTCATAAAACCCCTAGATTAAAGGTTATAATTTTTTATTCTAATTGTCTATGAAATTTTATTATATATACCTACTAACATCCATACTTAATATTATAAATGCGAAAGTGTTTCTGTCTGTCTGTCTATCTGTCTGCCTGCTATGCTTTCACGGCCCTCCAGTTCAATCCATTTTAATGAAATTTGGTACAGGGATAGTTTATATCCCGGGGAAGGACATAGGCTACTTTTTATCCCGGAAAATTAAGGAATTCCTGCGGGAATTTAAAAAGCTTAATCCACGCGGACGAAGTCGCGGGCATCATCTAGTCACCTATAAATTACGATAGTGTGTTTGTTGGTTGGTTTGTCCTTCAATCACGCTACAGCTGAGCATCAGATCGATGTGATTTTTCGCATCGGTATAGTTGTGGACGTGGAAAATTCTATATTTCTATTATGTTTTTTTTTAATTCCACTTCAAGTTAGCCCTTCACTGCGATCTCGCAGCCGGCGGCTCACCTGATGGCAAGTGATGATGCAGTCAGCAGTTGTATTAAGCCCCTGATTGGTTTTTACACAGCATAGCACTGGACTGCTAAATCGCATGGTTGCTTGGACTTGCCGGTAGGGTGGTAACTAGCCACGGCCGAAGCCTCCCACCACTTATAAGACTACAGCGCTCACCATTGCGCCAGGGAGGTCGTCAAGTCACAGTCATCTAGTTAAAATAATTTAAGGGAAATCACTCCCGAAAACTTGAACGCCTGAAATAATAGTAGGTAACATTGTTCTGAATAATACGGAGTACCTAGGATTTGAGAAATACACGTAACATTGCTATTCTGCTCTCAGGGAACATACTACCATCGCTTAAAGCAGTATTGTTTGTCGATACATGAGATGAGATTCCGCCACCTCTCTAGGTTTGACAGCTGTCTGTGTTCTGACATTGACCTTCGCGCGCACGCAAAGTTCTTTGCCCCTGTTACTAAATTTCCTTCCGATAGTGAACCATTGCCAACCCGCATTGGAGCAGCGTGTTGGATCTAAGCTCTAATTCCCTCTCTCCTATGAGAGTGGAGGCCTGTGCCCAGCAGTGGAACGTTAATGGGCTGTAGTGGTAGTGAACCATACTATATTTCTAAATTATTGAAATCTTGTTTGTATCGTCATACTTCATTCATACTTCTATTATAAATGCGAAAGTGTGTTTTTTTGTTGGTTTGTCCTTCAATCACGCCGCAACGGAGCAACTGATCGACGTGATTATTGGCATGGGTGTAGTTGAGAACCTGGGGAGTGACTTATGCTACTTTTTATCCTGGAAACTTAAAGAATTCCCGTGGGAGTTAAAAAAACTATAATTCTATAAAAACTATAAAAGAATACTTAATATTAATAAAAGCAATCGTGGTAGCCCCCCAGAATAGTAATGTCCTTATCTCCTATCTCCATAAACAATGTCTCATTCGCAGAATTAAACTGTAAGATAGGTAGGTAACTGTATTACACTGAAATAGCATCCTAAATCGCTATTATTTTAGGATGTGGTCGATGAATTTGAATTTCGTAGCTAAAACACAATGTATCATTTGCAGAACTAGGTACACTGTAAGATAGGTGATTGAATTATACAGAAACTAGCTGATGTACGTGACTTCATCCGCCTGGAATATGAAATGAAATGAAATGAAAATATACTTCATTGTACACCATACATAAAACACACATTAAACAAATAAAAGCAATTATGAAAATTGTACAACAGGCAGACTTATCGCTGAGAAGCGATCTCTTCCAGGTAACATAGAAAAGGAAATAATAAAAGAAAATTTGAATGAGGGTGCACACAAAGTAGGTGGTCACACACTTATGGGATAAAGCGCTTAAACAAAGGTAGGAAATCTAAAGACTATTATAATATATAATACACAAATCTGTACATATAAAATACATAATAACATACATAAATATTATACACACATACATATACATATTTTAATTCTATTTAATTGTTTTAATTCTCGCGGGAGATTCTTTTTATTATTGCTAGGCTTGCGCTTGAGGACAATCATGTTAGTGTGTTAGTGTAGTTAGTGCAAAGCAATGATGAGGTCTAGGTTGGAACGCGCTTGCCTAGAAGATGCCTATTTACTCTTGCCTTGAAGCATTGTACTATTTTTGCTACCTATTCTTTGCTTGAAGGTACTTAGGTTATATTTGGCAGGAAACACGTTAGCAGTTCGTATCAGAAACGTCGAGCAAAAACGCTCCGTGCGAGCAGATTGGACGTCAACCTCATAAGGGTGCCAACGCTGAAGGTTTCTCGCTGTTCTGTGGTAGAATGGAGAAGGAGGAACAAGGTTGTGAAGATGTTCCGGGATAATTAGCTTGACGACCTCCGTGGCGCAGTGTGTAGCGCTGTTGTCTAAACGTGCGGAGGTCCCAGGGTAAATTTGGGAATTTATAATTTCTGAATTTTCCCTGGTCTGGCCTGGTGGGAGGCTTCGGCCGTGGCTAGTTACCAACCTACCGGCAAAGACGTGACGCCAAGCGATTACGCGTTCCGGTACGATGACGTGTAGAAACCAAATTAGGGGTATGGGTTTAATATAACTGCCATTCCTCTAACAGGTTAGCCCGCTACCATCTTAGACTGCATCATCACTTACCATCAGGTGAGATCGCAGTCAAGGGCTAACTT
The DNA here is from genome assembly GCA_964035005.1 of Erebia palarica. Lineage (NCBI taxonomy): Eukaryota > Metazoa > Arthropoda > Insecta > Lepidoptera > Nymphalidae > Erebia > Erebia palarica. The sequence goes on along the minus strand of OZ035993.1, from coordinate 7,096,547 downwards.
GTAGTGGACCAAAAAAAGTCACTTTTCAGGTCCTCAGTTATACCCATGCAAATAATTACGTTGATCCGTTGCCCTGTTACGACGTGAATGAAGGATAAACCAACAAACAAACACACTTTCGCATTTATAATATTATTAGTATAATAGCAGTTCTAAGACGCTTTTATTTTAGAATATGGGGCATAAATTAGAATTTAGTAGCGAATACATTGTGCCTAATTCTATTGTACCACCACCACCACCACTACAGCCCATTAAGCCCACTGCTGGGCACAGGCCTCCACTCTCATAGGAGAGAGGGAATTAGAGCTTAGACCCACCACGCTGCTCAAATGCCGGTTGGCGGGCTTTATCGACTATTATCATATTAGTGATAATAACCGGGACCGACGGCTTAACGTGCTCTCCGAGGCACGGGGTGAAACACCACCAACTTCTTAACTCCGGGCTAGTACTGAAAATTTCCAGCCAGAAAAATCCAATACTTCATTGTGGCCCGACCCGGGACTCGAACCCGGGACCTCATTGGCCACAGTCGGACATGCTAACCACTATACCAACGAGGCAGTTTGTTTTCTAATGTACACAATCCCTTAATTTAACTAAATTAATTAATTTAATTAGTGCTGTTGACTGTCGTTTTCTGCAGGGAACATTATAAATGGGCAATATATTTGGAGCTTATGGATTAGCACAATATGAGGCCCACATAAATAAATCGACATCAGCTACCAAGTGAACTAAAAAAAGTGTGTGTGTGTAATTTACACGCGGCAGAAGTGTGTGAATTACACACAAGAGAGAATAAGATAAATATACCTTGTAATCCTTCTCATTCTCTCGCAGGCTAAATCCTATTTATGAATATGTTTGTCTCTTTTTGGTGTCGCTTTTTCGTTTCATCGAATTTTCATATCACAACTGTGCTAAAGAAGTTTCACTTCATAAGACTGCCTTGCCATAATGAAGGTTAAAAATAAAATATAGCCAGTTTTACTCAGGAGCATGTAAGGATTCTAACGTATACGTGTCATAATATGTCATTACAATTAATTCAATATATTGTATCTACATGAATGCAATGAAAAAAAAATGTACCCACACCCGAATCTGTTCAGGCATTTGGAAGTTATGGTGGAACAAAAAAACTCACATGCATACGTGAACCCTGATAACATTACACTCCTTTTTCGAAAAGTAGGAGGTGCGTGCATGGGATAGAACCCGCATCCCCGTACAGGTGGTCGGGTGTCTTAACCAAAAGCTATCACCGCTTCATTAAGCTATTAAAAAAATACAAAATTTGCGAATTTCGTGAGTGAGATACCAAATTACAAAGTCTTAGGCTACTAGTTACTTACAACGCGTTTACTTACAGGTACTCGGTCTCTTTCCATCTGTACTAGACGAAAAGAGACAGGACTTTTACGCTTTTTTGACATGTACAATTTTACCAGGTCGGGTCCTCGCGTTTTATTGTTACAAAAATAACCGATATGTTCTTGATAACTAAACGGATGTAAAAAGATCTAATTAAGAAACTGTAATGAATTATTCATTCAATTATCGCAATACATGCGATTCGGACGGTACGGTGCATACAACAATACAAACACAACAATTAGTCCAGAAAAACTAGACGATGTAACGACGTGATAATTGCATCCGGTCTTTACTTTGATACCTACTTATTATATTTTGAGGACAAGCAGTTAGTATTATTAAGAAAACTACAGTTTTCTTCAACCCGACTAGGTACGGTAAACTCAAACCCTAATTTTTTATTCAATTAAACTTATTAAAAGTGCTTTCGAATCGTCGAGTGAATCTTCCACTGGTTCAGAATGACATACCTACCGAGAAGAACAAGCAAGAATCTCGGAACCGACGAGAAAAATTTCAGATCCCACTTCCCAAGAAAACACCACATTCTCTTTTTCTTTTCAAATACCATACAACTGTCAATATTTATTTATTATACCATGTAAATAATTTATTGAAGATTAATTCAGACAAATTGAAAAAATGATAGGTAAACAAGTTAAAAATTTAAAGGTAGATCTGAAAAAATGCGCTGAATGTAAAATCTATAATAAAATAACCTTTTGGATGAAGTTTGGGTTTGCGTGTGTGTTTGATTTTAGACAACATTCTAGAACAATGTTTAACAGTCAGCAGGCAATTAAGGAAACGTGAGCAATTTTTTTTAACCTTTATATTTCATATCCTAATAGAACAGGGAATCTGGTGATAATATCTATCCCTATTTTATAGAAGAATAACCCTTTGATCTTTCGCCCTTAAATGTACTTTAAGATACATGTAATGTAAATAAAGATACTTAAATTTAACGGTATCGTAAAATTTATGACCAATCCTTTTAGCACCTACGCGGGGAGTATTATCTAGGGTGCCCAGGGTATTATCATAATAACGATGGATATTTACGCGTGTCCTAGAATTTATATCGGATTTATCTCTGTACTTACTTAGTTCTTCTCGGTAGGAATGGAATTCCGAACTAGTGGTAGATTCATTTGACGATTCAAAAGCAATTGTACTAAGTTTATTTGAATAAAAAACTTTGAATTTGTTTTAAACTACGTCAAATAAGGCCTGCATCCACATGCGAACATGGTCTATTTTGTAAAGCAAATTATAAGCATACGCAAGGGCTTTTAGGAATTCCAAGATGTATAATAACTTAAATATATCTATCTAGACTATAAAAAACGAAACCGTTCGACTTAGTGTAAAAAGTGCGTAAAGTTGCTGTGTCAGTGAATCAGCGCTTGTGCTACTTATGTAAGTCACAAAAACGCAATGAACACTAGGTACATTAGACACATAACAAGGCCTATTTCATTATACTATACCTAGAACTTAGGCTTGTTAACTGAAACGATCTGAAACGACATTCTATTCAACCAATTTGATTCTCATTTTGCATGAAAAGGAGACATTTGCATGAAATATCGAGTTCTTAATTTAGGTACGACTTTCCAAAGAGCGAACTCGAGTTTGTGGCACCTTTTGTGAGACCGATACCGAGTAGTGAGCTTCCACTTAAATTAATGGCCTAGCCTCTGACAAATAAAGAACACTTTGTGAGTAAAATGAAAGAGAAAATAATTCGGAAACAAATTAGCCCCATAAAGGAGGATGGCGAGAATGCATATATTTTGGGACCCACTGAAAAGGGTAGCGTTCATTATGGAAACTTATTAATAATTGTAGAACGTAACAAAACTAAGAAAAAAGCAAATAGTAAGTAAGTCTAAAAATGTGGGAGAAAAAAGATACACCTAAAAGTAGAATATAACCTAAAAATTATTAATCAAAAACTATTGGGCTATTGTTCAATCAATAATTTGTATCAGTATTAGTATGAATGAGCAGGTAGGTACTTATGCCTAGTTATAATTAGGTAGGTACTTATGTCTGCGAGAATTCCGCAATAATTCTACTCACACCATATTTCTAAATAACTCTTATCTGCTTAGATCTTTATTTATATATTTTATTTATATATTTAGTACCAAACTTAAAAACTAAACATACAAATTTAAAGGACATGTACAAGGACAACTTATCTCTTAAAGAGATTTCTTCCAGCAGCCCTAGAATGTGAGAATGGTGAAAAATAGATAAAACTGAGTAGGTACTTATAAACTAGAGAATAGATTTTTTAATTATGACTTAGGATAAATATCATAAAAATATACTTACATATAATATATACAGGAAACACATAATTTAATAACATACATACAAAAAAAAAAATAGTACTAATATACATACATAATATACAATAATAAATACAAAATAATATAAAAGCTAATCATATAAAGAAGAAAGATAGTGCTGCTTCAGTCTCGATTTAAATGCACCCACGGATGGACTCTCACGGATATTCCATGGTAGGGAATTCCAAAGACGTGCTGCTACCACCGCAAACGACTTAGCGTAAAATATAGTGTTCCATGTGGGTACTTCAAGTGACTTTTTCATTACACAGGTGCGCAAAGGTCTTGTTCTGGGACGAGCATCCTGAAAAAGCTCGTGCAAATAAGGTGGGGAAGAGAACTTTAATATTTTAAAAAGTAATGTTAGAATATGAACATTCCGGCGAAGGCGAATAGGGAGCCACTTCAGTTGTCGACGGAATTCAGAAACATGGTCGAATTTGCGCAGTCCATAAATAAAACGGATGCACAAATTCTGAAGCCGATCTAGTTTGTCGAGTAGCTCCTCTGTTGCATCCAAATAGCAAACGTCAGCATAGTCGATGAGGGGAAGGAGAAGAGATTGTGCTAACATAATTTTAGTGCGTAAAGGCAAGAAATGTTGAAGTCTGCGAAGAGAGTGAATGGAATAGTTTAAACGCCTACTCACCTCATTGATATGAGCAGACCATGAAAGGTTACTGTCAAATATTAAACCTAAATTTTTAGCTTTTTCGGAAAAAGGTATAGCTGTACCATCATAGTGTAAGCCAGGTAAAGTTTTAAAGTCAACCTTACAGCGCATTCGGCTGCTGCCGATTATAAGCGCTTGAGATTTTTTAGGGTTGACAAGCAAACCAAAAGATTCAGCCCATGTCTTGATATGAGCTAGATCAGAGTTTACCGCCTCTACGGCATCGGCAAGGTTGGGCAATGCTGCGTGCCTATAAAGCTGCAAGTCGTCTGCATAAAGATGGTAGTGACAAGAAATTGCTTTGGAAATTTCATTTATAAAAATGGAAAACAGTAATGGAGATAGTACACCGCCTTTCTTATCATTCACATCTTTCATCATCATTCCACATCTTTCTTATCTTTTAACAAATTGAGTAACAATAGTATCAAAATAGATCTCTTTGCACCACTGGTACCTCTATGCGGATTCTGGCCAGTGAAATCTTCGACACCTTTTGCCCAAGTTGAAGTGATTCGCTGACCAATAATTCCGATTGTTTTCCCATTCTATAGCCTGATCTTCCTTACATTAAGCGTTTTATTCCTCTATATACTTTGATTAACACTTGCATTAAGTACTTATTTACTTTTCCTATGGGAGCCTTTTTCTTTCTCTTATAACCAAATTCATGAGAAGGAAGTCGCGGGCATCAGCTAGTGTCATATAAGTAGTGATCACTGATACTGATAAAATCATTTACATAAAAATTAAAAAGTATCGATACTTTTAAAGTTCTCGTGTTAGTATTACAAGACGATAGTAATATTAAGAATACTCATTTCAGTAGGTATCGATGATACATCGATGGTGTCGGAGCATCCCTACAAAAATAAATAATAATGACAAGTGTTGTCATGTCAACAAAATGTATAGCTATGTCAATTGCGTTCCGTTAGTGCAAGATGACTTATTTTTTAATAAATTATAATAATTTCTTTCTTTTGAATCCCGTATCTCAGAGTTTCAATATTTTTTTATACAAACATCATATAAACATTTGATTATAAATAATATAAACTTGTACTTGAACGATGCCTCCTTAATTTTTAAATTATATGGGTCCAATTTCGCCATTGTCCTTTGCTAAGTGTTTATTACGGCGTAGTTTTTTAATATTTAGTAGCCTACGTTTTAATATTATTGTACATTTGACGTTACGAAGATATCCTAAACGCTTAATCGCAAGTTCCTATTGACATGGAGGTTTAAGCTGCTGCACATTGATATGTCAGTCAGTCAGTGTGAGATCTATAGAGCGTACTTTGACTTTGCTTAGACTTAAGACATGGTTAAAACGGGACAGATTTATGTTACTCACGTAAGTCATCTCGTTTTAACTCTAAGTAAAGTCTGAGCCAAGTCAAAGTTCACTCTATAGATTTCAGCATCAGACTTCGTCCGCGTGCATTGAGGTTTTTTGGTTCCCGCTGAAAGTATGCAATTTTCCGAGATAAAAAGTATCCATGTATTATACCGACTATAATCTACCTCTGTGCCTTACATTCAGATCCGTTCAGCCTATCTGGCGTGATTAATGAGTAAACAAACATCATCTATTCATCATCAAAACTTTCGCGTTTATAATATTAGTTTAAAGAAGTTTTCACTTCAAAAACCTACATAACGCTCTAAAATCACAAACTACTATTTCAATTCAGGGATCAAGTGGATTGTGCGAGTGCAAATTGTAGTCAAGTGTCACGCAATTGAGATATCCGGTTATTTTCTACTTTACAGTAGGTACCATAAAGTCGCACTGAGTTAATTAGGCGGAGCAGCTAAAGATAAATTCATCTTAATTCTCGGTTAACCGTGTCCTGAGGTATTTCGGTTGATTTATGGCTAAGTCCTGACAACACCCTATTTTATTTACGATCTTAGCCCAGCTGGATAGCGGGCTATAATATTTGGCGCTATACTCGTAAATTGTATATTAAACTACTACACGCTGTGATTTCGATAAGTTTTGCTTGAAAGAATTTTCCAGCACAAACTTTCATAATTAAGTGAAAATCCTTGTGGTTACGGCCTGGAATTCCATAGTTATGTGTGTTTAATGCATTTAAATTTAACTTTATTTAACTTGATTTAAATTTAACTTGATTTAGAAAACATTGTACGGAAAGCGGCATGCCTGAGAAATCTTAAAAATATTCTCAAAGGCACAAATCAAATCAAATGAAATATTTTTTATTCAAGTACACTTATAACAAGTTCTTTTGAATAGTCTAGTGAATCTACCAGTTTTACAGATTATCTTCTAAATAAAATTCTCGTCTCACAATGTTAATCACCATACTCCTCCGATTCCAGCTTGACCGAATTTTATGAAATTTTATATGAAAATTCAGTAGGTCTGAGAATCGGCTACTATCTATTTTTCATATCCCTAAAACACCTAAATCCACGCGGACGGAGTCAGGGGCCTTAACTAGTAAAATATAAATAATAGTTTCTTCTCAATCCAAGGTAGGCTTGTACGCCCGCGGTCTTACACCGTCTGGCTCCCTGAGACTCATTTGATCTTTTTCGTACACCTAATTGGTGTTTGTTTTTGCTGTTCTTTCCGGGGCGAAGTCGCCTTCCCTTCCGTTTCAGTTCTTCTAACTGTATGCTGAGCTTATTGCTATTTCAGCTTCGCAATCCGTTGTCAACTCCGTCCGTCGGCTACTAGATTCTTCTACATGCAAGAACTTCATCTGTATGCTACATATCCGCCAGTAAAAGTTACGCATACCATCGCCTCATGTTATACATTGAACTGATACCTTATCATCAGAGACAAATTCGAGAAACCCCCGACAGCGCAATTATGTCAATCTTCTTGTCATTTCCAATCACCACAACCGCAAGGGGTATCATTGCTTTGAACTTTAGGTCAAATTGGAATGAGAAAACATTACCAGAGTGGATGAGGGGCGATAACTCCTAGCTTTACTTTGAATCGACGTAGGTACTACCAAGTACGCTGAACTAGGGTTGAACCATAGCGGATAGCTGATATACCTCTATCTGAGGCCCAAATGTTTAAGCAAATCGTAATCATTTGACAGCTTAAAACGTATTACTCGAACTGTTTAAGGAGATTAAGGATTTATACATTATTTTTGACGTGCACGCATCTATGAACTCCTTAAACAGGTCGAATTATCCTTTTGACAAACGATTACGATTACGATATCCTTAAACAATCGGGGGGCAGGTGCGTATCCGAATAATGGAATGATACAACCCTACACTCATAAGGTCAGTTCAGACCTTTCCAGCCAGCGTTTTTTTCCTTGTTGCCTTGTATTTAGACTTAAAAAGCTCTTACGAAAACCATATCGGTATTTATACCGATAAAGGCAACCACACAGTTTGACATGATATTTTCCGTCTATAACTGCCTCTTTGATCTAGTGATTAGCACGTTCTACTGCGGCCGACGAGGTCCTGGGTTCCAGTACCGGGTCGAGCCATAATTAAGTATTGTGTTTTTTTTACTAGAAATTCTCATCTTGCCAGGAGTTAGGAAGTTGGCGGTGTTTCACCCCCATGCCTCGAAAAGCACTTTAAGCCGTCTTTAACTTTTAAAATGAATGGTTTTTCTTTTCCAGACGATTCGGAAGCGGAACCGAAGAATTCGAAAATCAAAGAAGACGAGGAAGTCATCGATGACAAGTCTGGTCAGCACGTGCATGTTAAGCCTATTAAGATCAAGCCCATTAGTAAGTCTTAACTGTTTTATAAGCCCTTAGGTCCTTAGACTTAGGCCCTTAGGCCAGATCCCCACACACGTCAAGTCAAAAAAAAATTCAAATAAACTTGCTGCAACTTTAAAAAAATCCATACTAATATTTTAAATGCGAAAGTGTTCCTGTTTGTCAGTCTGCTATGCTTTCACGGCCTTTCTTTTGAACTGATTTTGATGAAATTTGGCATAGAGGAAGAACAAAGTTTACTTTCATTCTTAATTTATTTATTTATTATAGAATTAAAGAAACTTAATCCACGCGGGTGAAGTCGCGGGCTTCATCTAGTATTCAAATAAACAACGTTAATTTACAAACACATCCACACAGACAAATCTAAATTTCACCGTTAATAAAATGAGTTATGAAGACGAAAGATAAACTATTAATTAATAAAGCTATTCACTTGACTGGCGATAAAAGTCTGATAGTTTTATAAAGGCTTCAACAGACAAAACGAGTGACAACATCGCTTCTGAAGTTGTGAGTTATGAGTGTATTCAGAATTCGCTTCGTACAAGTGAAGTATGTTTGATTCTAATCAAGCGTGTCTATAAAATATAATTAACTTAATGAACGAAAATCAAATTTTTATAAAACCAATTTGGACGTGCTCTGAGATGACTCCACTAATATTTGATGGAAAGTCTTTCAAACAGTTAGTTTTACGTCAATTTAATATGGTCAGTCAATATTTTGTTTTGCGAGATGTTTATATGAGTGAGAGCGTCAAAACTTCCACGCAAATCATCGATGTTTTAAGGGAAAAATTATTCGTCCTGTCGCGCTAGTCTGTGCTTCTCGATATAAAAGTACTCGCATTTACTTCTTGTCAGTGTCGTTTTCACCCTTTTTTATCCACTACAACCAACCACATACTATAAACTAGCAGTATTTTACGTAGTAGAAACTATTATTAGTACAAAATATTGTATATTTTTGCGCGTTCACTGAGATATTTACGACGAAGCCACGTGTCACCTCTCTGCTGTGCCGCTATGTGTTTGCCCAAGCCTTTGAATTTAAGAGCCTTTGTTCTCCAGTGAATGGAAGAACACTGGCGTGTTTCAAGATAAACTCCTATTCACAGCATTATTTTCTTAAGCCGCCTCTTTTTTTATTTTCTTTTACGCCTCACCATATTTTATTTACCATCATCTTATAGTGATTTAATATTAGGAGAACACGTAAACTTCAGACACTGTTAACCTTCCATCCACAAGTACGAAGCACTTTGCATCTTTATTCCTTATTCGCATGGCAAGGGTCTGGAACACTCTACGAAGAACTGAGATGATGAGAGATGAGAATGAATTACTGTGCTTCCCAGCAAATACAATCCGGGTAATTTTAAGAAAAAAGGCAAGAGTGAAAAGGCAACTTCTAGGCAAGCGCGTCCCATCTTAGGCTGCATCGTCACTTCCCATCCGGTGTGATTGTGGTAGTGTAAGCCTAATTAAATTAAAATGAAGGAACTAGAAATTTAATTGGCTATAATCCGCGATATTGTCGCGTGTCGTTGGTAAATCTATGTGGTACATACTGTCGCGGATTATAGCGATATATTAAATTTCTAGTTCCTTCATTTTGGACTTTCGCAAAGTAACGCCTGCTTCTATCCAATACCTATTTAAATTAATAAAAAAAAGAAAAGAACAATTCAGTTGTATACTTAGTTTTGCTTCGTCGTCGTCGTCGTCTCAACCTATAGACGTCTACTGCTGGACGAAGGTCTCCTACATAGATCTCCACAGAACACGGTCTTGTGCGTGATTGAGTAAGAAACATCCATCCATCCAAACTTTCCCGTCAGGAATAAAAAAACTTGAAGACGAAGTCGCGGGCATCATCTAGTTAACAATGTTAGAAACTATTAGCATGTATTAAACATGTTATGTTAATAAATAAATGTTATGCATAAATTTATTATTATATGTTATGTTACAAATTTTCACGCGGTTCGAATACCTAATCTGTCTTCTCGTGTCGTATGTCTAAACTCTAAATAAGTGGCTTGTTTACGAGACAGTCCGCCTTCAACTTACCTTTCCCTCAAATTATTATAATATAGTAGCTCACTTATTTCCTGGTCTTGTTATCAACATGTTTGTTTTCATATCTTTGGATAGCTCATAATGATATAGGACGGAAAATATTACATTACTAAATGTTTCCCGAAACTTCGTCCGCATGGATATAGGTTCTTGACTCCCGCGGTAACTTTTTAATTTGTCAGTGTAAAATATAGCCTATGTGTTTATTCAAGTTCTACATTTCTTCAAAATCAGTTCAGGCATAACTGTGCTGTAACTTGTAATCGAGCTGTAGTAACAAACATCCAAACTTACACATATCCAAAAGTTTTATCCTGGACACACTGTAGGTATATTATGAAATTTTAGCGCAGTGCTGAGAGGTGTCCCGACAGGGTCAACTTGGGAATTTATTAGTTCTGAATTTTCTCTGGTCTGGTCTGGTGGCTGGCTAGTTACTACACTACCGGCAAAGACGTACCGCCAAGCAATTTAGTGTTCCGGTATGATGCCGTGTAGAAACCGAGTATCGGTTTAGTATAAATTTAGTACCCCTAAGAGGTTAGCTCGCTTCCATCTTATAATGCATCATCACTTACCATCAGGTGAGATCGCAGTCAGGGGCTAACTTGTAGTGGAATAAAAAAAAGTCAACTCCACTAGCAAAGGAATAAGTACGTAACAAAAGTTCCACCCAAGCCACGCCGGGTGGTGGAGCTAGTATTTTATAAGGTTGTGATTTATCGTGGAATAAGTCACCGACCAGCCAACCCCGTGAAATATAATAAAATAATTTCCATTCCTTGTTTTTCAAAAAGGAATTTATTACTCCAAGGAATAAATATTCCCCATAGCTGGTAAATACTCATTTTTTGATAGTCCTTAGACTGTAAATCTTAACTCAATAATAAAATTTACAACGTACCGTAAAATTCTATCATAATAATTTTTCGTTAATACAGAATTTCGGTATTTTTGTGAAAAACAGCACATCGCCCCAACTGGGCAAAATTTATTTTCGAACCAACGGAAATAAAATTCTGGTTTAAATATCACACAGGGGTAAGAATCGTAAAACTAAAATAAATGAGAAAATTTATATATTTTTTATAACTACAAGGTTGCGTTTTTAAGATTTTATATTTTAATCATCTAGTATATTTATACTATCGAAATCTATACTATATCTATATCTATACACAAAAAAAGAATTAAACATGTAAAGATAGTGTTATCGGTAGATAAATTAAGGTTATTATTTGCTGTTCAGCAAATAAAAATAGGCCGTAAACTGAATGATCTTATTATTATTCTGCACAATATACTGTCTGTCAACAGCTAATAAATCTGAAGGATTTACATAATTATTCGTTACAAAATAACCTATTTATAGCGGCAACTCAATGATGGCCAATAAATTGTGATAGAAATAAGCAACAAATATTTTTTTATGACGTGATCTTTACGATCTGATTTATGAGATTGGCAATTTGAATAACAAAGGATCAGCTAAGTACCTTTTATTTCTATGCAAAACATGTATACGAGGGGTGATCTTTCCGCTAATGTTAATCTCTTTCTACTCTAATAGATACGTCATTTAGAATATCGCTCTTCACGTTATCGTATTCCGGCTAAAAAAAAACTTGTTCCTGAGTCTCAAAGAGCACATCTTCCTCATGTGCTTTTTGAGACCATGAGGTAGATGTACTTTTTGAGACTCAGAGTCATGACCTCGCCATTGTTCTCGAATTTGGTGCCTCGGATTTGTTTCTTAACTTTAGGAATAATAAGTAATCGTTAGGAGCGAAGTCTGGTGGATACGGTGGGTGCTGATCAATCGAAACTATAGATGTGTAACGTGGTGCGTTATCTTGATGAAACAGTAAACAGTGGCTTAGAGCGACGATTCACAGATTCTAAAAATATAAATATATACTGTGAAGCACAGAATGCAATTTATTGCAATGTTACACTTTCAATGATAAAGTTACCAAAAACTGTCCTGATGAAAAAAAAATTAACGTCAAATAGCTTTTTGATCGCCCTTATTATGATTCTACTATTTAAAATATGATCAGTTTTATTCGAACTTTTGTCAGCTTTCTCTGTCTAGTACTGATAGAACTAGTTTTTCATTTCAAGTTAAGTATTTTTACTCTTACGTACTTACAGTTCCCTCGGTGCTGACTATTGGCCTGAGAGTGTTGTGTGGGTACAAGCGAGGGAAAAATCCCTTCCTTAACTTTTCTGTTAAATATTTATAGTATTTTAATAGATAGAAAGGTAAAACTCCTTATTGCACACGCTTAAAACAGAAACAGTAAACAAAAAGGTTAAAAAATATAGAAAGGTATAGATAGATAGGTTAGGAAGATATAGATTAGAAAGGTGAATACGGGTTTTGATTCCCGCGGGAACTCTTTAATTTTCCGGGATAAAAGGTAGCCTATGTGCTATTCCAGACTATAACATATCTCTGTGCCAAATTTCAGCCAACAAGTAAGATAAGATGCCTGCATCTCAATTTCTCCCATAGTTACCCGATATCCAATATCTTTGATATACACGATGGAATTAGTCAAAGGCTTGGGAAATTGGCAAATTCCTGGTAAAATAGATACGAAGACGTATCTATTTACGTCTGGTCGCTTGAAACGGCTTCCATACCCTAAAATATATTTGTACCATTCCATAGAAATAGGAATATTTTAAATAAAACATTATTTTATATTCAATTCTATGTACTTACCGTTTTTATGCATATAGCTATGCGTATATTTGAAATCTATGCCATTTATATAGACTTGTCTTATTATTAAAAAAAATACGTTTTATAAAAGAAAATTTACCTACCTACCTACTCTTTTGATATGACATTCGATATCCAGTTTAGTTTTGATATTTAATAAAATTTATTGGTGAATAGAAAAAAACAACGTGGGGCCCAATACACTGGTGCTATTGCCCCGCTGGATAGTAAGCTAAGCAAGGTTAAGCGCTCTTAGGTCACGTGAGACGTGGACCAGTTAACATTAACTTTATGCAATCATACTTCTATACTAATCTTACTTCCTATCTTACTAATATTTTAAATACGAAAGTTTGGATGGATGTATGGATGTATCTCGATGGATGTGTTTGTTACTCAATCATGCCCCAACGGCTGAACGGATCTGGCTGAAATTTGGCACAGAGCTAGATTATAGTCTGGAATAGCACATTTGTTTTTATCCTCTACATGTTAGCCCTTGACTGTTTTTATATAATTTTTAACTGCCTCGTTGGTCTAGTGGTTAGCATGTTTTACTGCGGCTGACCAGGTCCCGGGTTCGAGTCCATAATAAGTGGAGTCGGGCCATAATAAGTGTTAGGTTATTCTGACTAGAAATTCTCAGTACTAGCCCGGAGCTAGGAAGTTGGCGTTGTTTTTCACCACCGTGCCTCGGAGAGCACGTTAGGCCGTCGGTCCCGGTTATTATCGCTAACATGATAATAGTCTTTAAAGCCCGCCAACCTATATTGGAGCAGCGTGGTGGGTCTAAGCTCTAATTCCCTCTCTCCTATGAGAGTGGAGACCTGTGCCCTGCAGTGGGACGTTAATGGGCTGTAGTAGTGGATAATTTTTAAGTTTAGATTTTTTGTAGAGTAACTTTTAATTTTACGCGCATAAGCTTTTTTCTTTTAGTGAATGATGTGGCACCTTCGATAAATTATTCATTTAACAAGTGTCCTAAATGAGTCTAGTTTTTAAGGTTTTTTTAATGTAACCATTTTGGCTGTCCAAATAAATAAATATATAAAAAAGATGATGATGGTGACGTTTAAAATAAGTAGGTAAATAATTTTACATTAAACTGCATTTTTCTAAAACTAATAGCAATAGATTCCATAAATTATTATTCACCAACTGATGCTTTCGTTCGCATATCGCGCATTCATGTCATCATTTTCTAGATGATGATTATTAATATTAATATTAATAAATTTAGTCTTTAATGCGGGACCATGGTCACCCGATCAATTTTTTTTTGATTGTACTAGCCTATGTCACCCGGAATAAGCTAGGGATTCTTACGATACCTCATTTATAAAAATCGGTTCAGGCGTATAGAAGTTATGGGGGAATTTACAAAACGCACATAGGTACATACATACATGATCCCTGAAAACAATATACTCCAACACAAAAATATTTTCAGGCAGTCGTATTCAAAAAAAAATTTCGTTACAGAAAGAAGGGGATCGAAACGCAAAGTGATGCAAGCAATCGTGCCAATGCTTGTTGGCATGAAGTCAGCCGGAATTGCAATTTTTGGTCTGATGATGGTCTCCGTCATCACGATCAAGGCTTTCATGGCCAGCAAGATGGCGCTCTTGGTTACTGTGGGTATGGCTGTGAAGAAATTGTACGAGAGTTACGGCAATGGGTGAGATTAACATATTTTTTTCTTTATCTATCATTAATAGGCATCCGTATGAATTCGAAATACCACGGACACAACGAAGCAATTTGCTTCCTCTAAAATATTCTAGGGACTGGGCAGAACAATACGTCAGCTAGAATCATCCGTTGGGGCGAATAACGTTTTGTCCTGTCACGCCAGCAGATAAATTCATGATTTTTAGTCTGACTGAATAATTTTTTTTTTGTTCTATTTAATGTATTTTTTAGAAGATTTCCCGTATTAATAAATATTCAGCTAGCCTTGCAGACTTTATTTCTTTTTTTTGACCTTTTGTTATCTAAATAAGATTACATTTAATTTATACCACCGCGTTCAGTGCTTTCATTATGTAAATCACCTTCGGTAGACCGAAATGGATTTGTTTTAAGATTATTCATTCTCAATTATTTAATTCTAGTCCCAGCCCATTCCCAAAGTCAAGATGTTGTTTTTGTGATTATAAATTCAGTAATTGGACAATTTTGGTTGAAAATTCGAAGCTAGTCGAGACCTTTTTGTATAATTTTGGTTGTCATTGTTGTAAAATGATATTGGAATTCGCAAGAAAGGTTTATTCGTAGCGTATATTTTTAAGCTTGTTTTCTTTGCTGTTCTGTTTTGAGGTCCTATTGTAAATTTTCAAGTTAACGTAACATGAGCGTTGACGTTTTGTTATTATGTGAAATTATATAAGGAAATCGTGTCTATAGTTTGGAAGATTAACATTACTCGGTTGTCATGACTATAAACATAACGTGAAAGCTTACACTAAGGACAATAATATCAGTAGCAGAAAGCTATCGTGGTTGAATATTAAATATTTATTTACTGGAAAAGTAAGTAACTTAAATTGAATTTAAGTAATTAATTTGATGAAAATGGAACATTTTAAGTGGTTATTATGTATTTAATACCATCCTATCTTTCAGCTATTGATTTACTTTAATTGATAACGATGTAAACTTTTTGAATGATGCTTCTTAATACAGATAATAGAATTTAACTACATTAATTTCATTTTATACTGAATGAATAATATTCGAGCATCTCTGTAATGTTCTTTTGTAAAATATCTACTTCCTAATATATTCAGTAGATAAATCTATGCAAAACTAAAGTGAGTTAAAAGAATTGAATAAACATAGCTAACAATGGCCAATATTAATTTATTTCTAACGTGTCGTGGTAGAAATTGTAAAGCCGTAGGTACTCTACGGCTTTATAATTTCGACTTTATAATTTTTATAATTTCGACTTTATAATTTCTAACTAATCATCCGAATTAAAATCGGAAATCGTTAAGGAAACGTAAGAAAAGTTTACATCGATATCTGGTCTATGGAATGTTAATAAGTTACTCGCATGACTGTACTGACTTTTTTACTGTACTATTTACCGACACGCACTAAAACGATGTACATACATATGCAATTTACAAGATTTCACCGGACTCTGACGTGACTGTACGATGGAATTTAGAAACAAAGAATTGGAGAAAATTCTATCGGTAGCTTTATTACAGATTCGAACGATATCGTGCTTATAATTTATTTTATACAACGATTCTGATAAATCATTTATTGTTTTCTCTTTCTTTTCATTTTTACTTTAAATGACTCAATTATTTAGTGATTAATGGAAACTCTTACTTTTTCATACATACCATTAATTATAGTCAAACTTTTTAAGTCACTTTACGATACAAATGCTATTTTAAGTAAAAACAAATGGTATATGTAACGAAACATTATGACAAGGAAATATGATTTCTTGACGAAACTACCCAAGAACTGGACATTATTATATGAAGATCGACAAAGATCAAAGGACTGGTAAGACTGACCGCAAAGAATGTTGACAATCTGGCGACCTGTTTAAAATGTCATGTTTATTTGCATTCCAGCGCTGGTTTGCAAAACCATCCGTATCTTTACTCACAATATCCGATCGATTTTCCAAGCGCCACGTCGCACGCATACTCCGGCATAAACGGAGTGGGTCAACAGTTTGCGTCTCCAGAGTTGTACAGCCCTACAGCGCTGGGCTCACACTCCCAACAACATGAGCAGATCCAACAAAGTGATGCTAGTGCTCAGCAGTCGCAACAGGCGCCCACGCAACTCCTCGTAAACGCAACACGAGCAACGGAAAGGTGGGATGGTAAGTCAAAACTGTTCAAAATATTTGAACCAGTCGTCGACACGATCAGGAGCTTTGTGGATCCAATCGCCAACGTCTTTTACGACGCAATGCCAACCTTCAGAGGTCTCGGTTCTGATGTCTCAACAGCCAAGAGCGCAGATCAAGAAGTCGAGGAAAAGAAAAGACCTAAAGAAATTTTGATACCTCAACCAAGAAATATTGCTCAAAGAAAAATGTCATACAGAAAAACACCAAGACACAGACCAAAAAAGTATGTTGAATTAAATTTAAACTTAGATAGGTTGAAACATAATAAAGATTATTTGGAGTATATAAAAACAAAAAAGTACCAATACAACTATCCACATACATTTTACTATCCCCGTATTAAATATTTTGTTAACCCTAACACTTTTTCTCCTGTACCTAACAATAACAGACTTTTGCCATATAGAAAACCAATTTTGAGACGAAATATTTTAGTTAATAGCAGCAATGGAACTGAAACTTCTACTAGTAATATTTTGCCATTAGAACCAACTGATTGGAAGCCAATTATCGTTTATAACGTAACAAATTCTAGTCCGCAACGGAGTAAAATTCGCAAACATCGAAAGAAAAACATGAGAAAACTTCGTAGAAAGAGAATAATGAAAAAACGTAAAAGGGAAAAAAGAAGTTTGGATTCGATTCCAAATTTGAATTTAGCTCCAATCAAACAGTCCTATGATAAAATCTCTCAAAACGCACTGGCTTCAAGTAGAGGATTGTTTGATTTTTCTGAATACTTTACTAATCCTTTTGAATATTTATTAAAAAATATAGAAAAAAACATCGACAATTACGCGGGTAAAATAGTGCAAGACTCACTTTTAAAATCCTCGTTGAAGTCCAAAAATCCTCCAAAATATTACAAAATTGCTTACAATGTACTAATGTTTTATTTAGATGCAATGGATGGCTTAATGGCTGTCCAGGAAGCAATCACAGATTATATAAATGACGATGATGGAAAAACAAAACGAAAAAGAAAAAAAAATAAAAAGAAAAATCTGTCACAATCAAAGGTTCAGAGTAATGAAACGATTCCTCCAGAGTAAAAACGTGTACTAAATGATTTGAAAATAATAAAGTAGTTAGTAAATTGTATGAAATCATTGCATTTATTATGGTGGCGGGTGGTTTGTTACACTTTTTAATTATAATATGAAATATTATTATCATTTAAATGTGTAGTTGTTATGGGTGTTTTGTAAATATCAATTGAAATGCTAAAGGGTTGTAAGTTTTTAGCAACGATTTGATAGCTTTGTATTTGTTGTATTTTTTTTCATTTCTGCTATACTATTTCTTTACATTTTTATACATTATGTATACAAAGGTCGCCGCCTACACATCCGGGATCAACGAGATTGGATGAAAGATTTCGACGTGTGATATAGTTGGTGCAAATCAAATACTCGTCTCTGAACTGAGGTGCGAAGTCATCATACAAACTGTTGAAATCAATGTACATACTACTTGCGACAATATGCTATTGCGAGGTGACTTGCAGTCAACTTTAGACACGACTTTTTAATTGGCGCCAGCTATACTTTCAGTGGATTCTAAAGTCTATCATTCTCCGACGGAATTGAAATTGAATTATGGATCCCTCAAAAGCAGTCGAGAGTTTTACATCCTACGTTAAGTGCAATGGTTAATGGCTGTGAACAGAAAATGAATGTTGAGTTCAAGTAATGTTTGTATAGATCAAGACATCGAATGGTGCATTGACTGTGTGTAGAACACTAGACCGTTGGCTGTGCGATCAACATTGATTAACATTGTCATTCGTTATCCCGATGTGTACGCATGAATAACGCTATCAATATTTTTTAAAATATACCAAAAAGCTATTGAGTTCCCACACAACTATAGTTCACGCGCGAGTTCAATGCAGATCAAATTTATGGTGACACATACATTTACTCTGCTTTCAACTCCCACGCGAACTGTAGATACGAGCTGATTTTTCAATCATCAATAATTTTTAAACGAGGAGTAATTTTCTCATGTAGAATGTTATATTTTGTCAAAAATTCTGAAGTAAGGCTTGAGCATTGTACTTATTATCAAAATACACTGCTTATGCTATAATTATTATGTATATGGCAAACACATACAATTCAGATAACGCCCGTAATAATTGACGATTGAAAAATCAGCCCTAATTGTAAGTAATTTAAATTGATATTTGCATTGTTATATTAATATGTAATAACAAATATTGTATTACGCAGGATACCGGAGACGTCCAATGTTTTATGGAAACTCGCGCGCTACTTCAGATTCCTATTCGGCCTACCGGAGACGCCGCTAAGCGCCCAATCCATGAACATGCCCATGTATACCCTGCCCCAGATGCAGGACATGCAAGGCATGCAAGGCATGCAGGCCATGCAGGATATGCAGAGCCAAATGTTCAACCCAACTATGGGTATGCCAACGGCTCAGTAACAAAATTGGACATTTGTAAAGGATCAAGTGGCGTCATATAGATCAAATGCTAAATGTCAGATTACCACGCACCCTCTGCTTGATCCACTTGGTTTTGATGCGTGGTGATCTGACATTTAGCAGAATTATACGCAGATGCAATGTTTTAAGTTTCTGGACTGAACTTAAAATTCTCACTCTTGTCCGCCTTAACGTCTTGATCGTCCAGAAAGTTTAAAACATTGCGATCATCTGCTGCTATTTGTTTTAAGACTGATTCTAAATTATTTAGTTTGCTAGTCTAGTTCTGAGGTATTATAAACGCGAGCCCGTCGACTTTATTTATAAAATAGTAAAGAGTGTAATTTATTTTGAGTATTAAGTATGTTGTTAAGGCTTATTTATTCAGCACTACGTGGAATAAAAAAAGTATAAAGAAACTGGGTTTGGTTTTATTTATTTAAATGTTATTCGGCTAATGTAATAAAACTTTATGATAACTCCTACCTTTCCTTTTATAATAGGCTTTGTTATTACTGTGTTTTATTTTAATTCCCTTCTTACCTTTTCTTATTATAATATAGACAACGATTACTTATAAGATTTTGTAGCCTTATTATTTTTCTTTGGAGCATTTTGCGAACAAAATTACACCGAGCTTAATCAACCTGAGATGGAATGAACTAATTTAGGAAAGTAAAATGTGTTCTCATAGACATCATGACATCATCATAGTCTGAGTGTAGACGCATTACACAGGATGACAGAAAATGCCATAAATCTTTTGCACATACTCTGAGTGTAGACGCATTACACAGGATGACAGAAAATGCCATAAATCTTTTGCAGATATACTAAAAAAAGGCATACTTAGTAGTGTTTTTAGCTAATTTTGGTTCCAATTGTTTTTTTCCCTATCAGAAAATAACAAAAAATAAATTGGTTAAATCTTTATACTTACTATCTTCATTATCCAAAAATAACCAAGATTTGGATAATGATATCATATGACTATATTAGCTGCAAATGTGCTATATTTCAACCCCTTGCAAGGAATGTATCAAATTTCCTGTCACCCTGTATGCCTACAAGACTTATTAAATTCTTTACACATTTCTCCCAATATGAGACTAGTTTCACTGAGCTTCTGGTGTGCGAGGAAGTTAGTAAGGCTAGAAAACATACAGGTTTCCTCACGATGCTTTTTACCTTTATCATTTAAGCAAATTGATACCTATATTAAGTTTCATAAAACACACATAACTCTAAAAAGTTAGAGGTCCAGGGATCGAACCCCCGACCACTCCAGTAAAGTTCTAGTCCTACTTGAGATGCACGACCCCACGTGACAGTAGTGGCAAATTTTATTTGTATGAGTTTGTACGGGGCCGCGTCCCCGTCTGCAGTGCATCTGCTTGCGGCGTCGCATAACGTCGCATGTTCGTATGGACATATCTCCATACGAACTCATACAAAGTGCATCTTAGGTGGGGTTAAAACTCACTGAAACGCAGTGGTGGGCAGCGCACCGATAGTAGTTGCGCATCGTCTAATGCTTTGACCGGCGCAAGACTGCTCTCGACGCACGACCAGCCATTCAAGCGATACTATGCATTTTACTAATGGAGATGTCACCGTAAGATTGTAAAAACCATTAGATTATAATCTAACTCGCGAAATTGCAAACTGCCGAAAGATTATAATTTAACGCATTATTTTTCGGTAAATTGTAATCTGTTAAGTATATTAACCCGATAGAACCTAAGTGCCTTAGAGCAGAACTTAGGCTACCTGATTATTTATGTCGAGCCCTAACCTAACCTACAAGAAACAGGCAAGAAAACGTAAAAATTTCAAAAATTTATACTCAGAACATTGTTCACAATCTTTCGACAGTTTACAATTTTGCGAGTTAGATTATAATCTAACGGTTTTTACAATCTTACGGTGACAGAAATAAAGTATAAAATGATTTGAAGCTGAAACGTCTTGGCGTTGTCCTGTCGTGCCGTGCCATTTCAGTGAGTTTTGAGCCTTAGTGGCCTGTCATGTATATTAATATTTTATATAAGTTTGGATGTAGTGGATGTAACTGCCTCGTTCGTCTAGTGGTTAGCATGTTTGACTGCGGCCGACGAGGTCCCGGGTTCGAGTCCCGGGTCGGGCCATAATTAAGTATCGGGTTTTTCTGATTAGAAATTCCCAGTACTAGCCCAGTGCCCAGCAGTGGGATGTTAATGGGCTGTAGTGGTGGTGGTGGTAGTGATGGATGGATGTATGGATAGATGGATGTATGTTTGTTACTTAATCGCGCCAAAACGGCTGAACGGATCTGGATGAAATTTGGAACAGAGATAGATTATGGTCTGGAATAACACATACCTAGGCTACTTTTAATTGCGGAAAATTAAAGAGTTCCCGCGGGAACCAAAAAATCTCAATTCACGTTGACGAAGTTGCGGGCATCAGCTAGTTTACAAATAAAACAACAAAATTGATTTCAGTAGTCTTTTAATCAGGTATAAGAAAATAGGTTTTCTTCCGTATCACGTATTGCGGTTGCCGATTCTTCTTCGCGCGTCGTAGTAGTCAACAGATTGGACAGGCTTCCAGTCGGCTCGAGAATCGATGTACAACTCGTATTTGAGGTTGTTTTTCTGTTTGTTGTTTGTTAATTTAATTTAAAATCATTATAATAATAAAAAAACAATGTTTTATTTGGTGGGTTTTCTGGTGCAGTAATAACCGTATCTTATAAGTGGGATACGGAACCTAGGAACAGGTTCAATTTCCATGTCTAGTTAGTATCATTACAGCAAAGGGCCGCTTACATTGGTGATATCAATCGATGTGTGATATGGCAGTCAATGAAGCTATTTCTGTATAACACAAACTCTTAACTAAACTAAAATGTCAGGTTTAGTTAGATGGCCTGCCTAGAATTACTTACTAAAAATTTTAATTGCCTGTCTGTAACTTTTCGTTAGCTGTACTTTCGCATATTGTACATCCGATTAAGTTGAAACTTTGTACAGCTGTTTTTAGGACTTGCAGTACGGATTTTACAGCACCGCGAATGTACTAATTCAGACACTTAAGCGGCATACCAGACATTACAGCTAATTAAACATGCTTAGGTAATAAATAGCACAGAATAGGTACCTAGTAGTAGTCTCATGCCTAGGGTCACGAGAAAAATATAAAAATATGCCATGCTACCATCTAATAATACTGGAAAACATTTCGTTGACCTGTAATTTTTTTTAATTCTAAGATTTATAGAGCATTTTGAATATAATGTCATAAGTCATAGAAGTTTTGAAGATCGGCGCGCATTGATATTATAATGGTATGTACCGTACCTATCACATACAAGCATGCATCGGCCCCCCAATTGTGTAAGAATTGTCGATCAAATCGTCTAAATTCGGTGTCAAAGTAAAATAAACCATATCATTATTGAGTTAGAGCTCAATTTCGTGTATCCATTCTTATACGTTTAGGTATGTCCGATACCATAAACGTATGAGAATGGATACACGAAATTGAGCTCTATTTCAACGCCGTTATGGTTTACTTTACTTTGACGCCGAACTTTAACGATTGGATCGGCAATTCTTACATAATCACACCTCGGATCTCGCAGTGACGTGGGGATGTCCACGCATTATGTATTTTAGTGGAAAGTTCTATAAAAAACTTGAAAATATTTTTTTTATTGATTATGTATCGATTCTGAACTACCCCTGAACTTATTGCAGATGACCAAAATTTACTTTGTAATGTATAACGGTAAAGCGACCGGAGATTGATTCTCGGGCACTTCTATCTTTCTCAGTTATGTACTTTCTAAAAAAAAATTATCACTTGCTATGCACATTCCTATGACGGAAAGCATTGTAAGGAAAACGGTATGCCCGAGGATTCTTCATATCGTTCTTAACGGTTTGTGAAACTAACAATCCGCATTTTGCGTGGAATGGACTATAACAAAACCATAGTCGTTAAGGCTAGTGTTAGATTCGTCCAAGGGTGGTAAAATAATGATGATGATGATGATGATGGAATTAGTATAGGTAAGCAATGCTAGATGTGTCAATCGATTCGACATCGAAAAGTACCAACGAGTAAGAATTTGGTAACAAAGGGATTCCAACATTCGATTTCTCATAATACTTACACAATTGAATCTTATTGAAATGTTTCGTAGCAATAAACCCCTTTAGCTTCTTTGATAATATGTCGCAAAACATTAATATGTAAGTGCAGCGAACTGAGAAAATTGAATTTATTTGGAGAAAATCTCGAAATACTTCGGAGTTGAATATCAGCTGTTGCTTTCTTATTTCCATTGATACAAGTATGATAGCGCTGTTGTAAAGCTTCTATCTATATCTAGCTTTTTGTCAAGGGATTTAGATGGTTTTAATCAACGACCGCAATTTACATAGACGGGCCCTGTCAAACAAAGAATGTGGACTTATTTTACTAACGCCATCTAGTCTGAAAAGTGAGACAGCGCTATGGCGGGGACAAGCACAGGCGGGGGGCACGCCCTCCAAGTCGGTCCAACTTTTTGCGATTGAAAATGATACCATTGATAACAGATGCAAATCGCCTGAGACTTATTTTTGGCCATAGCTCCGAGGATCGATATGAAAATAGTACCAAGAGTTGAGGAATTTATCGAGACACGGGTGTGCGTATGAATTTTGAAAAATGAAAAAAACAGTCGGCGTGTTTGTTTACTAAATTGTAAATATTTCGGAAAAAAACTGACTTAAGAAAAATTAAAAGAGAAATCCTAGGATATTAGTTTAGCTACAAAATGGCGAAAAAATTTGAATATCGGTTAACAATTGTGACCTGTAGGTGGTACCTTTAGATTTGGAATTGTAGAGAAACGGGTATTTCTGTATGTAAAAAACTGATGTAGCTTCTATGATTATTGACCGATCGTCGTGTAATGGTATTAAAAGACGCGGATGCAGGCGAGAAGTGCATTCGAGTTAGAATTTCGATAATCGGTTAATAAATTTTTGAAGAAGAGATTTGTGTTTCAGAATTTTTTTCGTAAATATTTCTGTTAATTTGCAATGCTCCGATTCTTGCGGGGACTGCGAAATCAGTGAATTTTTCAATGAAAGAGCCCATCTAGTACCTAAATCTATATTGATGGTTTTAACCATCTTCATTAAAATATCTCAAAATTATTATTGGCCGTTCCACAAAAATCGCCTGCGCTGATCAAAATGATTTTTTTACATAAATTCTTATGGTTGCTCGGGCTGTATTTTGTAAGCTTCACATTTAAATAAAATAATATTTATCTTTAAAAAAAATCCTACTCTGTATTTTAAAAGCAAAAGGTTACGTTCAAAGATAATATTTAGTCTACTTCTAGCAGCTGAGCAAACGAATAACCGTTTTTGCTTGCAAACATTATAAGGTATGCTTAGATAAAATAAAGTAATATTATTTTCCAAAAAAATTAAAATATTTTCTCTAAATTCGATATTTACTCAGATATGTTTATATTGGCTAACAAAATACAAAAATTGTCAGGAGATTATTAATTAGAGCCTTCACACACGACGACATTTTCGCGTGCAGTTATTTAGACGCGTTAGACCAGCAATAAACGCGATACATCGGCAACTTGTTTCTCTTGTGAGAATTTTAAAAATCAAGTTAGAATTTTGAAATTCTCGCCACAATGACTAAAACGATTTGACTGAGAATTTAGATAACTTAAACCCTGAAGTAACACATAGGCTACATTTTTATCGCGGATAATTCAAAAGTTCCGGCTGAAACTATGACTGAATTCCATGCAGACGAAGCTACGGGTATCGCATAGTGTATTAAAGCTAGCAGATCTAACACAAAAGCTATTCAAACTTTGTGACCATTACAAACATCTCTGATTGGCTGACACCAACATCATCATAATATTATCATTTTGCCAACGTTACTTGTTGAGCCTGTCCCCTGTCCTTAGCTTTCGTCATTCAGTAACTTCGCCATCTATTCATCTTCAGTCCATCCAGGCGATCGTGCCACGCAGAAGCATGAGCTAACTGCTACTCAAGCTTGCTTATATTATTTATGGATGATGTTATATGGCTTACACCGTATTAAATTAAACGCTATGAAATAATCACAACTTTCATGACAGCCCTAGAGCTTATTGAAACGCGTTATCAAATTCGAGCTAAAAACGCGCGGTAATGAAGTCATGCAAAAGCTATTATTCTTTAATCAGGATAATATGAAAACAAAATAAAATAATTAGTGAATATTCCATTTAATCCACAATAAATACCCATTAGTATATTAATGCCAATAAATTAATAAATTAATATTATTATTATAACAATTCAAGCGAAAAGCTTGTACATTATGTAAATGCTACCAGCTACTATACAAGTTAGTAAAGTATAGGTTTAAAAATAAAATAAATAAATTATTTACAATCGTTACCGAATCGTTCATGATAGAGTTAACAATAAACTAAGTTTGACTATTTTTAAGGCCCCTACACACTTTACGACACGTCATATTGATAAGACCGCCTATACACTTCGTGTTATTAAGCGTTCTCGATAAGTACTGAATCTGATCGCATAGCTTCTACTAAATAATATTGCTCAGTAAATTCTATGGTGTATTAGAATAGCTAGTTGTGTAAGCTAGAAGGTGAAAACATTACAATTTTGTATTTATCCCACCTTCTTATACATTCAAGTTGATTATAATCTTGAAAAATATTTACTAACGCAATATTTTGCATACAAAAATGGTCGTCATTATAATGTCATAGATGTCACAAAATGTTACTGTATTTGATGATCATAATTAAATACGGATATGGTCAAATGCATTTGTAAGCGTTTAAACGCGTTACGCTTTGCACAAACGTGGCAGGCAACCGTATCGTGTGTATAAGCGGCCTTAGATTTTTTTAAATAAGTGACTTAACTATTTTTTTTAGTTTATTGTTAACTTTGTCATATCAGCAGTTTGTTAGTTGAGGTTAAACCCGTAGGGTTCGCCAATCTCCGTCAGGTCCCATTCACCAATATGATTTAGTCCTTTTTGATGATAGCCTGAAAAGTGTTCGAAAAATAAGTTCTTTATGGTTAACTTTACATTAAAAAATGTGGCTAATATAGTTGGTAAATACACGATTTCCAAACTAAACTAAGGTGATTGGACTAAAGCAAGTGTTAGCCCTTTCTGCAGGGAGTATTATAAAAGGGATAGTAGTAGATGTGTCATTTTAGTTTAGTTTACAGATAGTGTACAACAGAATTATCTCAGGATGGAGTAGCCGACGTACGACCAAGTAAAGACGGACGCAAACTTGGTTGTAGGTTTTCTACAAGCACGACCTTAAATGTGTATTAACTTGATAATACAGAAGTCTAAAAAAGCATTCAGTAATAAAAATGGCTACTAATGAATTTTATTTCAACTTGGAATAATGAATAGCATTTTATTCTTTCTGCTTTGTATTTCTGATTGCTGTGGGTCGTGACCTCTTTCTATTAGTATAATCCTAGTATAATGATCGGGATTTTCAAGGAAAAGTAAAATTTTAGGAGGTAAAAAAACAAGTTAAATTAGATCGACAGATCAGTCAAGGCGACTTACTTTAAGTAGCAATACCTCACTGGCGCGGTGGTGAGCGCTGTTGTCTTATAAGTAGGAGGTCCCGGGTTCGTTTCGAGAATTTATAATTTCTAGGTTTTCTTTGATCTTGCCTGGTTTGGCCGTGGCTAGTTACCACCCTACCGGCAAATACCACGAAATTAAGCGTTCCGGTACGATGCCGTATAGAAACCGATTGGGGGTAATATAACTGCCATAGACCCAACGGATAAGCCGGCTACCATTCTAGATT
Organism: Erebia palarica; assembly: GCA_964035005.1. Taxonomy (NCBI): domain Eukaryota; kingdom Metazoa; phylum Arthropoda; class Insecta; order Lepidoptera; family Nymphalidae; genus Erebia; species Erebia palarica. The sequence continues at coordinate 7,069,345 of OZ035993.1, read as the reverse complement.
GCATCATGACTTACCATCAAGTTATAGTCAAGGGATAACTTGTTCTATCATAAAAAAATGATGTTTCAGTTTTATTTGTAAGTACAATTATATCACGAAATCGTTAGTTATCGTTGACTTGTTGACCCAAAAAAATTAGGCACATTTCCTCTGCGCCAAAGTTTATTATTATATAATTTTGTCCAACCATTTATTGTACTTTTAGCAGCTCGATTCAAAGATGTTCTAATGTGTTACTGATTCGATTTCTGTTAACATTCGACTTTCTTTATGAAGAAGTTTTAATCAATTTGACATATTGATACTACAACATTACAGTAAATGTATATGAATCCGTCAGGCCATAGAAACCATCCATTGCCAAAGATGTACGGCGTTTAAAGGACTATGTATATATTGAATAGAAGCAGGCGTTACTCTGCGGAAGTCCATGAAAGTGAATGAACTAGAAGTTTAATTCGCTATAGTCCGCTACAGTAGACAAATCTGTGTGGTACAGTGCGTGTCTTTCACCTGCAGCATGCGACACCCACCACCCAGCAATTCGCACAGGCACAACACCGCACCACACAAATCCTCCAAATCACTCTCAACGTACGTTTCACTCCGACACCGGAGCATCTTCAGGAGATGTTGACTCGACAATGCACGATTGTGATGCGAGTTACGAAATATCGGATAAAAGGGCACGTCGCTTCACAATTGTAGAAAACGATATGCGTCTATGGAGTATTGCATTTTTAGCCGATGGTTGTCTGTCAATAATTAAGACACTTCATAGGCGTGCTTATGTCAAAAGTAAAAAGAATTGTTGTACAAAATTATAATAATATTTCTTACGTATTTCAGGGTTAGGGTTAATTACTTTAGGGTTTAGAGATTACTTGTTATATTTGACAGTTTTTTTCAAAACAATCTGTAACATTTCATGACTAAATAAATAGCATGTGGGAGACAGGCGTAATAATAAAAGGTGCGCAGTTCAATAAAAGTTAGCAGACAAAGAGTTTCAGTAAGTTAGAACTGATGTACAGTGCCAAGTTTACAAGAAATAAATTTAGATAAAATACCAACTCATCAAGCTAAACTTTTTGGGGCATTTAGAATAAGATTGAATACCTTCATACTTTTAAGACCCTAGCGTAACTTTTTATGACATAAATTACTTTTAACCGCTTTTACGTGATTGAACCGATAAAAAATCCCCCCTGATAAAAATAAATAAGTACACAAAAGTTTTAAAATAGCCCCTGTGACAGTATTAAGGATATTTATTTGTAATAAGTCATGACTTGAAGTTGAATAAAAGTTCATAAAAGCAAAGTTTTGGTAGTAAATTATCAAGTTCAAATAATCATACTGACAGCTTACTTCCTTAAACTTGGAACTGCAGTCTGTTTTTTATTATTTTTCCAGTAGCTTTATCTTGTATCTTTAGTAGTAGTATCTTTTATAGATCATATCATACTATCATTTATTTGTCATACTATCACAAATCTATACTATTCTAACCGTCGAATCTCAAAACTTTTTACTTTTAATCAAAAGTTTTTAATAGCTGTCACTCCAAAACACGCGAAAAATATAGGACATCAAACGTCAAACGAGGCTTCATATGCGCCATAGACAAGGACAGTCTGGGGTGACGTCTTCGTTCCGTTATACAATTTTTATCCGCCTAATAATACCTTTTACTATATTTAATACTAATACCAAATCAAATTAATATTATAAAATTGCTGTTTGTCTTCCTGTCAGTCAGTTATTTTTTCGTTGCCCATCCGAATTTGGTACGGAGGTAGGTGAAGGTGGTCGTATAAATTGATTGAATATTAAAATCTAAATCTGATGAGAAACTTCTCATTTCGCGACAAAAAATAAATTTTATGTGCCGTTTTTTTGCCGATTTGCATAGACAATTGAGCCTCTGACAGGACACACGTACTTAGTACCATATGCCTTTTTTTCGTTGACGGGGGGGAAATCTCCTTAAGATACCCGACTTCCTGGGGGGAAAATCAGGTTATGTATGATTTCTACATTCTTAAAACCCCCGCGGTGGCCAACCTTAACGCACTCAAGAATTTTAGTTATCAGACCGAAAGCTGAGGTTAAGAACATAGATTAAGAACGAGAAAGAAATATTTTATGAAATGAAAAACAGAAAGTCTGTGAAACAGATTTTTAATATTATGCATTTTGAACTCCAAAAAATATCATCGTATGATACTGAATGGTAAAGAAATAAATAATTCTAAAAACTTAATAAAAAGAGGACTTAATATTATTTTAATGTCTATCGGGAAACAGATAAAAACACTAGTTATTATTTATTTGAATCTTAAATTAAATAAATAGGTTCATCTCTTTTTTATTAATGTAATAAAAAAGAGTAATAACACTTAATTTTCAATTAAATCATATTTCTTTACCATAAAAAATCATTGCAAAAAGCTGACACTGATGTTCATGAATCATGCAACTTGCCTTTTCACATGACGAATTTTTCGTTCAGTTATGCATTTAAAAAGCCTGCGACTATATTAGTCGTTTGTCGAAAAATTCGTCGTGAGCTAAGGCTCTTTAAACATATTTATTGGCTTAGAACTACGCTTATTGGTCAAAGTATTATACTTAAAAAAAACAATGAATTGAGAACCTTCTCCCTTTTTGTCGCTATCGCATCGATATCGCTGAGTAGATGTAATATCGTATGTGTATTGAATATAGGCATTCATAGATAAAAACGCGCTCATAAAATTGTACTGAATTTCAAAATTATAGTGATACTAATGGAACGTATATTCACACGCTTAGATTACTTTAGCGTTCCGTAATCAAAGGATGCCATTGCCAACAGGACCCTAATACAAAGCCTCCGCTGTTCGTCCGTCTATCTGTCTGTCTGTCAGCCAGCGCATCTCATGAAACATAATGGCAGACAGGTTTAATTTTTACAGTGTGTATTTCTATTGCCGCTATAACAACAAGTAATAAAAATAAAACATGGGGGTCTCGTACAAGAAAGAAACGTATGTTTCTCGGTGAGTAAGTAATATAGGAACAAATATAAAAATAAAATAAAATTATAAATTGAAGGGGTCCCAATGTATTTTCGTTTTCTTCCGAAAAATAAGAATGCTGTCGTCCTGTCTAGTTAAATCTTGTAAAAAACATCCGGGCAAACAAATTGTGGGCAAAAGGAAGTTACATTAAAAGTTAAAATACAGTAAGACGGACCGGATGTGTAGATACCTACTGCCACTAAAACATGTACGTATTTATGAGGACCACGGATTTTTTAATTACCACACAAATTTATTGATTGTGTGTTTTTACACTAATTTTATTTCTACATTCAGCATGGAAAAGGCTTAACTATACACATCGAAAGTAGGAGTATCAAATCATTGACAAAATGATAACAACTAAGTATTATACTTTGACTACGTAGTCACCTAGATCTTATTAGATACGTACATGCAAAGAAAACTCACACTTAGCATGCGGTTCCATGCAAAATTCCATGCATGCATTAGTCGGTCACCTGAGGAGAGAACAGCTTCTTCAGTCCGATGATCGTCGCCAGCAGGAGTGCAATCTTAGAGACCAGGAGGGCCTTTCCTACCATCAGGTAGAGACCCTTGAAGGTCAATGCCCCCAGCAGACCCAACTTCATGGCGGCGGCTGCTAGGAACGGTCCCATGTTTTTGTTCCTTCCTCTACCACTTTCAACGGCTTTATGGGCTTTCATTGAAACACCTAAAAAACGAAAAAGGGTTCTTTAGCCTATAGTTATGTAATATTAATAATCCAAAAAAATGGATCATAATAATTGCAAAGGACAGATCCCTGTGTACATTTTATTTAATTTTCTACGAAGTAAATATTTAAAAGACCTTTTAATTGACGCTTTTATAAAACCATTCCATGTGAAAGAACCCTCGAGGCACGTGTATGTTGTATTTATTTTAAAACGGTAGATAGATATTTTTTTACATAAAACTTCTTTTCAGGCATGTAAAGAGGGAAATTATATTATTCTTTCATCTTTAGACCTATCATGCTTTATATAATAATGACGAAATAATAAAATTATATTCGGGAAAAAATATCTAAGCTACATAGGAATATTTTGGTGAGTTTAACGATGAAGGTTATTTCACAATAGATTTTTCTCTTACTTGCTCGCAAATTGCTTCATTACTTTATAATAACTTTATAAACAATACGTATATAATAACTGTACATCGACTTTTTTCTTGCCGCTAATACTCAACAAACCAGATCATTTCCATTTAAGCGGTTAATATCTGCCCAACCATTTATTTTACTTTTTCGACATAAGCACGCCTATGAAGTTGGATGGTACATACGATGGATGGTTTCTATGATCTGACAGATTCATGTACATTTACTGTATTGCTGTATAAATATTTACTTTGATATACTATTATATTATTAATATACTTCGTCATTTGAACGCTTGGGGATGTTTATAAAACAATAACAAAATGTTGAGCAAATGTAAATATTAATGCGTAAAATCGATTAAAACTTCTTCATAAAGAAAGTCGATTGTTATCAAAAATCGCATCAGTAACGCATCAGAACATCATTGAATCGAGCTGCCAAAAGTAAACTGGGCTGAGAATAGATTTTAGCGTGAGTTGAGGAGAGTCGACGCTATCTATTGGCAATGTAAAAAAGCTTTCATAACAATAGTTGTTCCTGCGAGAATAAACAATGCTAAATCACAGCTAAATTCTCGCGGTCGAAATTGCGGGCATCATCTAGTACCCAATATTATTAGAATCCATCCTAATGATATTTTAATAGTTTACAGTTCCAAAGTAATCCGTCACTAATGGTCAAAGTAAATAGCTTAGGCTTATCTTACTTCAGATAACTTCAAGTTGGGATCCCGCATTGGGTTCGATAACAACTTTGAGTATAATATATACACACTCTGAAGATTAATGTAGGAAACTTGACATACTTTTCCAAGTAAATGTGTTTTGAATATACCCAGATAAGATTTTTCACAAGAGATCTACAATGTTCTATTCGAAACTAGTTTTTTCCCGCGGCTTCACTCATGCTGAGTTTTATTTAGATTGGTAAATTTTACACCCAATTTTCAATTTTACTCTTTCAGGGGTTGATTTTTCGATAGCCTCTTCTTAGGAAATGCCTACGTGATGATAGTCCGATCTGTTCAGTGGTAAGATCTCTCCGTTGATAGATCAGTCAGTCACATTTTCCTTCTATATGATACTAGCTGATGCCCGCAACTCCGGTGTCGTGGAATACGTATTATTTGATATCTACGGGAACTCCTTAACTCTCCGGGACAAAAAGTAGCCTATGTCACCCTCAGGTCCACAATTATACTCGTGCAAAAAATCACGGCGATACGTTGCTCTATTGCGGCGTGATTGAAGGACAAAACAACAAAGAACACTTTTGGACTTATAAAAAAAATCTTCAGTGCGATTTGGATAAAAGTGTTCCTCCTAAAGAATCGTGACCAATGCCCTTGTAAAAAATTTAATAATATAAAACAATTAAGTTTCATCAATATTTTATGCGGTTTTAATCAAACAAAGTGGACTGACTACCTACGGTAAATTTTATACATTTTGCTACTGAAACTTTCGCAGGCAACGATTGTCTATTAAATTAAAAACGTGCGCTGTACAGTAGAGTACGGGAACCGCAGTTTTCAATATAATGAATTCCAAATAAATTGTTTCATTACACGTGTTTCCTACCTGCCTGCTACAACATTGCATTCCTCATTTTTTACTAACGTATTTGTAGATGATGCCTGGTACTTCTTCGCGTGGATTATTTTTCAAACTCTTGCGGTGACTTTTGTGACCAGGATGCAAGGATGAATTTAAATTTTTCTTTTTATAGAAAAAATTGCAAAATCATCCTTGCATCCTGGTATATATACCAGGATGATGCACGGTGCAAGCACGGTGATGTCAAATATGTACCATTACCGTGATGGATTAATTACACGCCCCTTTCCTTTGCATAGATATTACGTAGAGTATGTAGCGCTGTTTGTGCCAAATTTTATCAAAATCGGTTTATATTATTACTACTCGGTGATATTACTAGACGATAATTACGAAGTCGCTCGCCCGAAGTACCTATAATATTAGTAAGATAATGTTTTTTATCCAATAAAAGTTAGCTCCTGACTACGATCTCACAAGTCTTTGCCGGTAGGGTGGTAACTAGCCACGGCTGAAGCCTTCCACTAGGTCAGATCGTTCTTCAGAAATTATGAATTCCCAAATGGACTCTTCCGGGGATGGAACCAGGGACCTTCTTCGTTAAAACAGCGCTCAACACTGCGCTAGGGACATCGTTGAATGTTTTTAAAGGTGACAGTTCACAGACTGAGATAAGCATGATTGATGTAATTCACGTTTGTAATTAGGTTTTATTTGGCTTTACATCACTACATAATATATTTTACTTCAATGATCAGAACTACCATTATTAATGAACCGAATCTAATTACTTAGTAATGACACTTTTCCATAGGCACAATATTTCACGTTGACAAATTGTCTTGGCAGAAAACGGACATTAAGAAAAGCAGGTTGAAGATAAATGGTTGAGGATAATTTTGTTATTATTACAAAATTCGAGGACTCACTGAAATTGAATTTTGCTAGACTAGTGTTGAGTTTACAAAACAAATTAACTTGATGGTGGAAAAAAAAGTCTTAACCACTAGTCTATCGTCGCTTCATAGGCTACTTTATTTAATTTTAAACCCGGAAAATGGTAGTTCCCATGGACCAACGTAGACGAAGTCGCGCGCATCTTCAAGTATACTCTAAATCTGGCTCATAAAAGGATGCAAAATACCGGCTGAAATTAAAACAAGGTGTCGAGTAATTTTGTCTTTGCCATATTACCGATATCACATAAGTTTACTATTGTCATATTTATGCACTTCTATCATAGAGCTATAAACAGTGATATAAAGCCGTAAATGAAAATGAATAGAAAGTTAAGTAGCATTCATAATAATGTTATCATGGGTGATAAAATAATGCCATTGCAAGCAAAAACCTTTGTTAGCGGACGTGCTGTAAAGGTAAGCTAAGGCGGGCCGCAGCTGGGTGGAGTGGTCGAGTCGTAGCACAATAGTACATTACATCGCGAGACCGGGAAGTACGCGTTTTCTGGTCGAGTGTTAGTTAGGCTATATACGAGACCAGAAATGCTCTCCCAGTCGAGGTGTGTATAGTGCTTTTCTAAAAAATTAAACAAGTGACTTTTTTTTTTAAATATATTTTATTATGTAATTAAAAGAAAGTAAATAAAAAAGCAACCTACTTAAGAAATATTAAAAGTTAAATTAGTTATATTTGAATTACTAATTGAAATTGTAATTGGTTTTCCGGGTACATTTATGTTTGTTTGTACATCGGAATAGATAATAAAAAACAACAAAGAACATTATAACAAGTTACAAGATATTCAGGAAGAAAGATTCCAAATTCAAACTTATGATATGTGATGAAAATACATACATTCTTTACTGGCCTAGGCCGGGAAGTTTAACTTTCGAACTCATTTACAGGGTATGAAATGTGCACATTTCATATCATTTTTTAGAAAAATTACATAAAGGTCTAGCCTCACTTGGGATGCACGGAGCGGCGCGGCTCGAAGCGGCAAATATTATTTCCATGAGCTTGTACGGGGCCTAGTCCCGCAGTTCATCTCCGTACCACGTCGCTTGAGTGAGCCCAGCTCCATACAATTTCACACAAATAATATCTACCGCTCCGTGCCACGCCTATGCAGTGGAGATAAAGTGGCTACCTTTGAGTAGATTCTGCAGGATATCATATGTCAGGGTAAAAGTATTTAAGACGTGGACGACCTCCTTTCACCCTTTTGTATATTAGCACCGTGCTAAATAGCCTCTTTAGTCTCTTAATGTTTGCCATCTCGGGAACTTTCAGCGATTTCAACCGAATAACCGAAATAATCGTAAAATAAATTCACTCAGATGCAGCTGGGGTGGTCTCAGTTTTTCCGGCATAGGTACAAAACTTTTATGGGTTCTTCTCGTACACGTTTCCTTAATTGACCTACCCCGCAAAATAATTATTAACGCTTAGTTGCAAAAATAAGGAAAATGTTAAATTCCGAATAAGTCTTTATTCTTGTTATTATAATACTAGATGATGTCCGAGACTTCGTTCGCGTATATTAAGGTTTTAAATTTCTGCGGGAACTCCTTAATTTTCCAAGATAAAAAGTAACTTAAGTCCTTCCCCAGGATGTAATCTGCAACTTTACCAAATTCTCTCAAAATCAAAAGCGACCTCAAGTCGTTAACGTGCACCGTTGAACGTAGTGCCCTTTAAGGTCTAGTCCCTACTTGAGATGCACGGAGCGGTACAGCCCCGTACAAACTCATACAAATAATATTTTCCGCTACGTGCGGCGCCGCTCTATGCACCTGTAGTGGGGCTAGACCTTGTTAGGTGGACAGCCAGCTTATCAAACCAGTCACAGAGAGCCATTAGATTCAGATGGCACCAGACCGCAGCTTGAGGAAGAGGACCCATGTTCAACAATGGACGTATATTAGTTTGCGACGGAATCGGAGTAACTTGCAGTATAGTTATTGTAATTCACAAATGCGCGTGGCTCATGGTTGTCGTGTAAATGTGTGCGTGTACGTGATTGCGCGTAGAATATATACGGTTGACCGCTTCGAGAAGCACGCACACTTACACATAATGTATTACTACCAGCAAGTCTCGTGAGTTGCAAGAACTACGATTATTATACCGGTAAAAGAGGTGCCGCCAAGCGATTTAGCGTTCCGGTACGATGCCGTGTAGAAACCCAGTGGCGTGCATAGGATTTGAAGCTGGGGTAGGCATTAGTTGGTAAGAATACCTATATTTACATAATATATTTACTCGCTATTTTGATGAAAAATGAGCAATGACGTATTTTCATTTAGGAAGCAGTTCTTTTATGCCTCTATGAACTGCACGCCACTGTAGAAACCGAATAGGGGTATGGGTTTAATATAACTGCCATGCCCCTAACAGGCTAGCCGGCTACCATCTTAGACTGCATCTTCACTTACCATCAGGCGAGATCGCAGTCAAGGGCTAACTTGTAGTGGATAAAAAAAAAATGTTTAACAATAAACTATTTACGTACCAACGCCCAAGGTTCCATCCTTTTCCGTCTTGCCAGCGATGACAACATCAGCGTTGTCGAGTAGCCTATACCTAAACGATCTCGTGGTCGCGAAGTTCCATAGCTTGTCCATGATCAGCTGTTGCGCTTGGTCTTCTAATGATGTACCGGCTCGCGCGAGGGACTCTGGCTTGACTGGGATTTCTGCGGCAGCTCCATTGCTGGAAATTGTTGAAAACATGGATAAATATTTATTTTCATTGATAAATTTGCTGATGTCCACGTGGATTGAGGTTTTTTGGTTAGCGAGGGAACTCTTTAATTTTCCGGGATAAAAAGTAGCCTATGATGTGTTATTGCAGACTATAATAATCTATCTCTCTGCTAAATTTCATCCAGATCCGTCCAGCCGTTCCGGCGTGATTGAATAACAAACACCCATCGATCCACCCATCCATACCATCTATCGATCCATCTGACTTTATGATTAGTTTATTTATTTTACGTAGGACAACTTGTGCCACTTATGACTTGTCAAGAGTAAATAAAATACAATGCATACGTTAACAAGTATTACACTGACTTGTGGCTTGCTGGATGCGAAGCTGGTTGTTTAAGTTTTAATTAATATTTATTATAATTTTAGGATGCATTTCTGTAGCCGACTTGGGCAACTGTAAAGTCTTTCCCGGTATGTTTTTATCAATATGAAAGAATAATGAAGAAGTATGGGAGTATGCATTCAGGATATCTCTCTCAATTTCCACGAAATAAAAAGCAATCCACGCTGGCGGATATTTTCATTACCTATATATTACATAAACGACGCACCTTCAAGATAAGACCAATCACCGAAAAAAATTGCTTTTACCGTTAAACAAATCACACACATTACGGAAAAACGACGCAAAAAATCTCAAACCAAATCATGGTAGCAAATTGGGTCGTTTAGCCCTTTGGGGTCCAATTTACTAGTTCATTTACAGCTAGGCATTTTCTGAAAAACTTTATATTAGGTACTTTTCCATGATCATCCCTTAGGGCGTATTCTGATGGTTCACAATACGCCGTACGTAGACGCAGACGTACACGCAGTACGTAGACGCAGACGTACGTAGCTGCTGGTGCAGCTACGTACGTCTTTACGTTCATGATTCATGACAATCCTCCCTGCTGCAGTGTTGAGCGCTGATGTCCGTGGAAGGTCCCGGGTTCGATCTCCGGCATAGTCCAATTGGGAATATATAATCTCTGAATTTTCTCTGGTCTGGCCTGGTGGGAGGCTTCGGCCTGAGCTAGTTACCACCTTTCCGGTAAAGGCGTGCTGCCAAGCTATTTAGCGTGGCGGTTCGATGCCGTGTAGAAACCGATCAGGGGTTAGCCCGCGACCATCTAAGACTGGATCATCACTTACCATGAAGTGAGATCGCAGTCAAGGGCTAACTTGTATCAGGTAAAAAAAAAACAATCAGTAACTAGGTAACCTAATTAATGATTATTTTGACTTAAATCACTTCAAGCACTTTTAGTAAGTTTATTTGAGTAAATCGTAAATAGTTTTTATTTTCAAAAAATTAAATAAAGAAATGAGAAATTAAGAAAAAACTATTTAAAAAAGAAAAAAATCATAAATGTCGTGTCCCAAAAACTGATCCTCGCCTCTGGTGACCAAAGAACTGGCCCTTATTTAGCCCAACGGCTTAGCCTTGTTAATCAACGAGGTAATAGGTTTTGGGCACCATGCTCATTAAAGATTACTTGGACGGCGTGTATTTTTTGTAAATATAATTAGTAATAGTTTATTTGAGTAAAAATATATTAGTCTGAGTTTAATCCCTACTGTTCTTACCATTTATCCACATTCACGGTTCTCAACATCCTGCCTACATAGCCGACTATATCATTAACGATATACGAGGTAATCCCGTGATACGCATGGTGGCTTTAACCTCTCATCCACTACGATGAAGTACGCCTAGCAGCCGGAAGGCAGCAGTTCTCAGCATTCTGGATGACCATTCAATTGGATGTGTTCGATACACAATATTATAATTAACCATTGGCGTGCAGGTTATAGAAGCATAAAAGCACTACCTATGCTTACCTAGGTACCTATGACTACTTAAACGACAAGGAAGCTTGGCAATAATTTGCTCTATGGCTCTGATAGTTCCTTAGTTAGGATGATTTGTGAGATGGTGATAATAAAAAGAAACCCGGCTGAGTTTGTTGTGGGATCTTCTCAGACCTGGGCACGTTTGGAACCCTCATAGCTTTAGTTTTAAGATACCGTAACCGATTATCACCATCATGTTTTTTAAGTAATTTTTAACGTCAATATGTGTACCTATATTGAATAAATGATATTGAGTATACCCAAGTTGAAATGATGGTAATTTTTGATCATTTTCATGATGTAGTTGCTGATTGTCTACAATCAGCAACTAGTTACGTAGTTGCTGATTGTAGACAATCAGCAACTACGTAACCTAACTAATGATTATTTTGGCTTCTATCCCAGTACTCTTCTTACCTTTCATCCACAATCATGAGGTCGTCCGACAGCTGGAAGGCAGCGGTTCTCAGCATTCTGTCTACATAACCGACTAGTTCGATGGCGATACACGATGACGTTTCTCGTGATACACATTTGTTTGTGAGGCCTCGTTTTAGCGAGTCTTCCGATGTTGACATCTGGAATGAAACGAAAGAAAATATTGAACTATTTTTCTCAAGATTATAGTCGCCTAACGCTAGTTATTTCTGTAAGCAATACTTTTCGATTACAGAACGTTTTTATTTTAATTCAGCAGTGCGATTTCGTAACTTCTGCGTAAATCATTGTTACCTCTCCGAGGCACGGGGGTGAAACACTGTCAACTCCCTTACTCCAGGCTAGTACTGAGAATTTCTTGTCAGAAAGACCCAATACTTATTAATTATGGCGCACCCTGGGACTCGAACCCAGGACCTCGTCGGCCATAGTCCATCCATCATCCATTCATTAGCCAATACATGCATCCGCTGCTGGATATAGGCCTTTTCGAGAGCTCGCCACCAAACTTGCCGGTACGCAGTCTCCCCTCCAGAGCACGTCTGCCCCAACGTATATCCATCCATATTCCATACTTTTACTAATATTATATGTGCCTGTCTGTCGTTCCGTCAGTCAATCTGTCTTTTATGGCCGTTCTGTTCAACCGATTTCTGTTATGCCGAGCTGTTTTTGCACGTGCAAACTTGTAGGTAAACAAATAGGTAAGTGATTCCCATCGGATGTGATATCAGCGAGAGTTTTCTCGTGTGATACTTTGGAAACAATCTAAACACTTTCGCATTTTTCCATAGCAACAATAGCGCTCGCAAATGTATGATCTTATTAACTAATTGGTGATATGGGTGAATTGGTGATATCAAGGTTAACATTTTTTGTCATAATATAGCTTATAATTAATTATAATAATGATGATGAAATTGGATCTTTTCAGGGTACCGTAGTCAACAAGGAACCCTTAGTTTCGGCTTGTCCTTCGGTCCGTCCTTACGTTTTATTTGTAACTATAGCTGATGAACGCGACTTCGTGCGCGTGGTTCTTTTGTATGGGAAAATCAAGGAAAAATGTTTTTCCTTTTTTTTCTTTTTATCAATTTTCCAATGTTTTAATAGTTATTCTGCTATTCAGGACGAAGACAAATACAACTAATCAAATCAAAACCATGAAAATGGGTTCAGCCGTTCTAGAGTTCTAAGTGTTAGAAAAAGCACGACTTTGTTTTATATATTAACTAGCTGATGCCCGCGACTTCTTCCGGTTGGTTTAAGTTTTTCTTTGATTGATTTGAGAGGAGAGTTTACCGCATCGACGGGATGAACATTAAATATTTGACGAAACCCATGAACATTTGGTGTGAGAAAATCAAGGGAAAATGTTTTTTCTATTACATTAATTTTTTACGACAATTTTCTAATATTTTTAATAGTTATTCTTCTATTCAGGACGGAGATAAATACAACAAATCAAAAACCATGGAAATGAAAAAACAATTAATGAAAATCCCTGAGCAAACCTGACTTTGTTTTTTAAATTAAGATAAGATGACACGGTTGCGGTTTTCTGATGACTCCAGTCGTCAAAAAGGCCAAAACACAAACCGCAAACGCAGTGGCGAGAATTATGAGCCTATAGTTGGACGTACCGAGTTCGATTCCCGACAGGATCCATTTGGGAATGGACAAATTCCGGTACGATGTAGAATAGAGATTACCGTGTTAACCGATTAGGCATCTTAGACTGCATCATCACTTACCACCAGGTGAGACTGCATCGCAGTAACTTATACTGCAATGAAAATAATAATACCTCCGATATTTATGTGACTAACTTCACTTTAATCACAGGTAATCAAAGCGGAAACACCGATAGAACAGTGTCAAGTGTCAATGACTTATTGTGCCGTCATCATTGATATAGAATGAGTAACTAAAATTCTACATCAACGGCCGTCATCAATCAGGGCTGACACAAATTACGAACAATTGCAGTGACGAGGTGACAACCTTTCTTGTCACGGTTGATAATTATGTTCTGACACGCTTTCCCCGGCCCAATTCACAGTGCCTGGCGCTTGTAATTAAAGCTGTGCCCTAGAGATTGTACCCAAGGTAAAGTTCAAGTGATAAGGTAAATCAGAATAGAGGAAAGTAAAGTTCAATTGATAAGGTAACTCAGAATAGAAGACATTCGTAGAGGAACTAAGTCACCGACATAGCTCGAAGAGTCGCTAAGCTTTAGTGGCGATGGACAGGGCACATAGCTCGAGGAACCGATACGGGTTGGGGCCCCAAGGTGCTTGTATGGCGGCCTCACACTGGACAGCGCAGAGTTGGACGACACCCCATTAAGTGGACCAAGTCTCATACGAATGGCTGGGACTTGGGAACCGTTAGAAACAAGCGGCACAAGACCACGTTTTGTGAAGATCCATGCAGGATACCTTCGTCCAGTAATGGACGTCTATAGGTTGAAACGACGCTTAGGTAAATCCGCATTGAGATGGCTTAATATTACTTCAATTAAACGTAAGTAGGTACGTATTATATCTTTTACTCTCAAGCTCGTTTATAAAATGTTATAAAAGCCAAAAAGAATCAATATAGCAAGCTTACATAATATTATTATAATTATACGCTACAAAATTATTATGTAGGTTCAACATAATATTTGCACCGTGCGGAGAATTATACCTCCGCAGGGGAGACCTATTATTATTTTTAATAGCTAATGCCCGCGACTTCGTCCTCGTGGACTCAGGTTTTTCAGTTCCCCCGGGAACTCTTTAATTTTCCGGGATAAAAGTAGCTTATGTGTTATTCCAGACTATATTCTATGACTGTGCCAAATTTCATCCAGGTCCGTTTAGACGTTGGGGCGTGATTGAGTAACAAACATCCATTTAATATACATCCATCCAAACTTTCGCATTTATAATATTTATATTGATATTTGATTGATTTATAGATATAATTATCACGTGAAAACGTATACGTGGAGTTAGGATTTCATAAATCTCGTGAGGACTTTAATAAACCGTATCACCGTTAAACCTTAATTAAATAACCGTATCAATAAACGGTCCGGCAGGTTCTCTAATATCGGTATAAAGCATAGATACACTGATACCGATAAATAAAGGGTCTTCCTTAAATAGACATCTTCTGTTAGTTTTACGTTTGTTAATCGTTAACTGTCGATTAGACAAAAAAAAGTGTTGAAATTGGATGACGTCACAGCTACTTATTTCATACAAACTTCCATTAACAAGAAGCGCGTTTTTAAGTTTCATAAAGAGTTGCTGATTTAATTGAGTTGCCATCATCTCTATTAATTATGACTATTCAAAAAATAACGTCGATCCATGACATTAAAGGAAAACCAACAAACATAAATACTTTATTAGAATTTCTTTATCCACCAAATTTTGTCTTTCCAATCCACGCCCAACTTGCTTAATGCTGCGGTCGTATAAATAAAAAAAACGGCCAATAAATGTGTATGTGTGTTTATAATAGCAAAAATATGCTTCACAAGCCATCCCAAAACATTATATTATGGGCACTTAATTAAAACGCAACCTGCAAAGGCAAAATTATTTTGGGGAACAAACACTTTCAAATAATGCGCTTTCTGGAATTTTCTAATCAGCACACGCGTCGATAATCGTATCATTACGCACGTGCTGACCCGATTCGAATTATACCCATCGTTTGTAATTAAAATTCTGCCTAAGCGATTATACCTTTTAGGTAAATTTTAAGCTACAAGCGATAGTGGTTCAATAAATTAAAATATGATACATGATCATCGATAGTCGTATCATTACGCTGTTACTGACCAGTTTCACATTATACCCGTTGTTTGTAATTAAAATTCTGCCCTATCCATTATAACTTTCAGGTAAATTTTAAGCCACAGGCGATAGCAGATCACTGATTATGAAGTCAAAAGTCTTTGTGTGCGTTTTGTAATTAGGGATGACTTCCTACGTGCCTCACATATATTAGGCCTTAATAATGTTCTGTGGATAGCTCATATTAGCTGCGTTTTTTCTTATAAAAACGTGCGAAGGACAAATTAATAATGTGGTGGCACATTATTAATTTTTCCTTATCTTTTCTCAACCAGCGCGCGCTAATGATATTATAATAAGGGTGGAGGAAAGTTCCTCCACTCTTATTATAATATCATTAGCGCATAGTTCTGGAAAGAAGCCGACCATTATTCGCTTAGGAACTTGTTCCGAACGCGCTCCAGGACTAAATTAAATACTCAAACCACTTCAAACTACAAACTATTTAAAAATCACATGACTTTTATCAGTATTGATTCTCATTTTACCTATAGAAAACAGATTTTATATAAAGATATAAAGCATCAATTTTTATTTCCGATCCATAAATACTCATTTCCAATAGACAAAATGCAAATTGATGCTGACAGATGTGATACGCGATAATTCTCATCATCTATTAATTAATATTTCCGCTGAAGCCTGTACTTTGCGGCTGTCACCTCGTGTCGTTTCAATTATGAGACGTTGAAAGTGAAAATGCTGTATATATCGATGACTCTTGGTGGGATTCTGACATGGATATAGTAATGAGCGTTCTGATAACATAATCAGCACGCGGTAGTCTTAACGTGTCATAAGTGACACAAGTTGTCCTACATGAAATAAATAAATCATTTCTCATTTATCATAACGTTGACGTTTGTAAAGCAGATTTCCGTTCCAAGCACAAGTTAATGCAGGCACCGTATTTCGTAAATTATCGTAGTAGTAGCAGTAGGTTTGTCGCAAAGATTATATATAGCAAGCTGTAAGGTACTAAATTACTAATATTGTAAATATGTAAGCCGTGGGGATTTAGAGTAAACTAAAAAGTTTAAAATAAAAATTATTTCCAAAAAACCGACTTCAACAGGCTCGCCCGACTTCAACATAGTGTGTAGAAATCAACATTATTTTTTACTTTACAGTGAATTTGAAAGTCATTTTTTTGGAAAGAATTTTTATCTGGGGAAGTGATATGGGTAGGTGCAATATCTCTCCGTGTATATTTTAACAATAAAGAATAAATAATTATCAGTAGAGTGTAGAGTGAGTTACACTAGTTACGTCTTCACGTACAATGCCAGTGGTGTTTTGAGGAAAATTAAACGGCAATCATATATAGCTAGTCACTGTTATCATAAAGAACACTGCGGACAACGTTGCGTATATTTTGTTAAATATTAATCAGTAATTATGGCTAAAGTGATACAATATTTTATATTAGTGCTGGTTAGATAGTTATAAATTAGGTAATAAATAAATAAATGAATAAAATATCTTTATTTGGAATTACCATCCACAGCGAAAGTAAAAACATAAATTTACCAGTAGTAAAGGAAATAACTTACGAACTAGACTATGACAAAATAATTCCAAAAAGGACATCGGCTCAGCATGATGCTATTATGGTGAAGATAAACCATAACAGCGCTGATTTTAGCCGATCCCTAAAAAGAGTTTTCGACGCCCCGGACCGGCCCGGGCCGCCCGCTGACTTAATAGCTGATGAACAGAACATTTTAATTATTACCTACTTAGATGTAAACCATGCTTACCTACTAATACTATCCCATTATTTACATTAATTAACTAAACTACTATACCGCTTAACACATTATAAAATAAGTACTAAAACTAACGCTTCGCCTTAGGCTGCATCACCACTTTCAAGCAAGTCTGATTGCAGCCAAGCACTGGCCTATATAATTTAAAAAAAAACTGTAATGAAGTAAATAAAAATGTAAAAAGTAGACACCACTACCGTGTGGTACCTTAACTATGTTTTAAATCATTAAATCTATGTTTCTTACTCTGATTAGAGACCCAGACCTAAATAAAAATTCTAACCTTTTGTTCATAATTTACAAAATCTCTGTTGAAAGTTTTAACACTGTACGGGGATTTTAAAGTGTCCATAATTTTACTTGTTTCGGGCTAATTTCTGTAAACTTTCAACTTCGTCGCGAAAGCTTTTAAACTTTAAAGTATCTTAGCTATGAATATAATATTATACGCGTAGTAAGACTAAGAACAATCGTTGAAAAGTTACCGGAGTCTGGAATGTCTGCATAGTTTGCTTTGTTCACAAAATATAATAATCCCGGGATAAAAAGTAGCCTATGTGCTATTCCAGACTATAATCTATCTCTGTGCCAAATTTCATTCAGATCCGCTCAGCCGTTCTGGCGTGATTGAGTAACAAAACCCATCCATCTATCCAAACTTTCACATTTATAATATTAGTATAGACTAGCTGATGCCCGCGACTTCGTCAGCGTGGATTGAGGTTTTTTTATTCCCGCCCGCTTGGTTTTTTTTGTTCCCGCTGGAATTTTCCCGGATAAAGAGTAACCTAGTGTTATTCCAGACCAAAATCCATCTCTGTGCCAAATTTTATCCAGATCCATTTCTGGCATGATTGAGTAACAAAATCCATCCATATAATATTAGATTACAACTATAGAGTATAGATTTGAACGTTAGTTCTTTTTAAAGCAGGATAAAATGCAGGCTGAAAAAATTATACGTGACAGAAAAGTGACTCGGTCTCTAGACTGAGTGACTAGTAGAGAGTATCTATTTGTAATTATTTTAGTGTAACCCTAACCCAGATGCTATTAGGCTAATATAAATATCTTTTTTCCTCTCACGATACAGTACTCGAAAGGAAAAGATAGAATGTTAACTGTCATCCACATCTGGATATATGTCAGTAAGTGTTAAACATTTTGAATAGTTGGTTATAAGCCTAAAACCGTGGACAAAGTTACGGACATCATAGCTCGTGCTGTTGGTAGATATGCCAGTAGTGAAACGGCGTCCTATTAGATTTCAGAGCGGTCCATGAACGTCAGATATTGAAGCTTCGAATCTTGTGAAAATGTGTGTAGGTTTACATTCACGTCGATGGAGTCGTTTTCAATTGAAATAGGTACCTAATTAAAGCTAGCAACACGTCCCAGCATTGCACGTGTAGCCAAAATATCTAGTTACATATTTTTGGTTTATTTTAAATACAAAAATTCAATCAAAAGTATATAACTGGTTTAATTGTTTGAAAAAAGAATAGCGACAGAACGTTTTAGGATCGACTCTCCAATACAATGTGTTTAATTTTGTGATACACAACTCTAAAGTGACAGCTGTAAATACATTGCTATATATTTTGCACTTTCCTAAAACTCGTGGCGAAATTTTAATGAATTAGGGTGGTAATTTTAGATATCATTTAGTTTATTTTCACTAACCTAAACTTCACAACTTAACATTTATTACTATCGTGAATTTTTGTTGTTTCTTTTTAAGGATGCTAAACCGGCGTTAATAATGAAACATAACAGGAAATCAACTACTAGATCCTAGATAAAATTGCGAGCGAAGCGAGCACAGTATTCTAATAACTCTAATAACTTCTAAATAGGATTTAGCCTAACCTATTCGAGACTGAACTAATAAGGACTTCCCTCTAGACCCCAGGTAGACCCTAGAAGATGGACCAACCCTTTCATCGCATCCTTTAATCCGCTGCTGCAACTTGATGTCATAATAATATTATAAATTCGAAAGGATGTTTGTTGTTTTGTACTTCAATCACGCCGCAATTATAGAGCAACGGATCGATGTGACGTAGACATAATTGAGGACCTAGGGAGTGACATACACACTATTTATCCCGTAAAAATAAGCAGTTCCCGTGGGAATTAAAAGAAACTTATTCCACGCGGACGCGGGTCGCGGGCATCATCTTATAATAATCAGTTTATCTGTACGTATCACTAAAAATCTAGATGAAATATTTTTTGTATCGAATAGAAAAGATATCCGAGAAGAAGCGATTGTGCTCAGGCATGCGTTGTTAATGAATTAGATATTGTTTTCTTTTCGACGCCATTTTCACACTGGAAATAGATCCGTACGGAGAGTGGTCGCAATTACTAGAGGCCTTAGATAGATAAAACACTTAGATTCACAGCTTATATAAGATATCAAGATATCTTAAAGTACATTCAAATTTTAAAAGAAATTCTGTTTACACCCATTGACATCAAAAGTGAGAGTTAGAAAAACTATATTATTTTTATATTAATAAGGCCCAACTTAC
Organism: Erebia palarica; assembly: GCA_964035005.1. Classification (NCBI taxonomy): domain Eukaryota; kingdom Metazoa; phylum Arthropoda; class Insecta; order Lepidoptera; family Nymphalidae; genus Erebia; species Erebia palarica. The sequence goes on along the minus strand of OZ035993.1, from coordinate 7,049,427 downwards.
AACAACACATGCCCGATTCGTTGGTCAGATCAAATTCGCACCGCTTTCGATAGCAAGGTCCGCAAAACCCTGCTTGTCGCATAAAACGAGCAACATGGCACGACATCGTCCACAAAATAATTATAAAGTGGAAGGGGTCACGACCCTCAGTAATGGGGAATATGACGCAAGGAGAGACGGCCCAACTAGCTTTTTAATGCTGTCACTTTTTTGTCAAGTGACAGCTTTACAAAATTTAACTACATCAGTTTAAATATCCTTGAACAAGCGGCCCAAACTTAAGTTCTTAAAACAACCGTTTTCAAAATTATAGAACCCAAAGTTGAAGTTTTATCATTTAAGCAAAATGAATTTTTTCAGCCTTGAACTCATAAACTAGGTAATTGGTAATTTTATTATACCTAAAAAATAAAAGTGAAGAAGTGAAACAGTTTAATAGAGAACGTTTTTTGTCTTTTAAGAGTTCATTTCGAATCTTCAAAGGCCTTTTAATAAATTCAGCGGTCTGTACAAAATTGCAATAAGAAGCCACTTGGGCGATCTAACTTTACTAACTCGGTGGTTTCCAAGTTTTTTTTGATCACAGGGATGATATAAATATATACTTAGAAAGTTACAAGTTAAAATATAAGATAAATAAATACAAAATTTCACATAAATGACCTCGATATAAACTAAGAAAGCTATGAAAATAAAATTAAATATTATTATTATTCGCTTTCATATAAAACAAAAACCGACTTCAAAACTAAACCTATAAATACCAACTTAAACTAAAAAGTAAAAAAATATCTGGGTATATATTTTGCTTTAAGTTGATTTTCTCAAAAAGCGCTAAATCAATTCAATCAATCAATTCGATAAAATTTATATGGGAACACCTCTGAAGTATGATTTACCAAACAAAACAGAATCATCAAAATTGATTCATAATTGGCGGAATGACCGCGTAACATATATACAAAATAAAATATAGTCGAATTGAGAACCTCCTCTTTTTTTTAAGTCAGTTAAGAAGTTAAATACAAAGTTTCAACCAAATTGTAAGAGCAGTAAGCACCTATCTCAGAAACCAATTATTTTATAATATATATGTTAATATAGTCAGGAACTGCTTCCTTAACGTAAGGTACATAATATCAGGGTAGTATTAAGATATTATACCAAACAGTAAATATTATACGTGAGAGAAATTGGTAATAAAATACATCTTGAATTCACGAACTATCGGTAAACGTATTATTATTGTTAATAGGTACTCACTACTACCCAGAATTTAGATATTTTTAAAGGCACCGTTCAGGCGTAACTATCCTAATTTAGTCATAATTTATTAATCGTAATTATTTTATTTGGTCCTCATTTAGTAATTTAGTTAATTACTAAATGAGGACCTTTACTTAATTTTTGATTACTTGTTTGATGTATTGCTGTTTATTATTGTTTATTGTTGTCTTAATGTTATTTTATTTGTCCACATAATACTAGTATTTAAGTAATAGATTTAAGAGGAATGTGCAGCCCCCAGACAAGACGACAAGGCTTAAGGGGAGCTAAGAAACAATGTAAAAGTAAAATTTCTTTGTTAATAAATAAATAAATAAATAATAGTTAATAGTGAAAGAAATATGTTTAAATCTTCTTTATGTTTCAAAATAATAACCACGAATCTATAATATAAAAAAGTTAAATAAAACTCACCTCATTGTCAATTTCATTCGCCGCCACGATCCCTAAGACTAAAAACGCTAAGACGCAACCCTTCATCTTGTTACAAGTCCGTCACTTCACCACCACTAAGTTACCACCAACAATGTGTACGGTCACACTTTGACAACCGCTGCACGCAAGACAAATGCACTATCTTCTCTAGGAATACAGTTTTATACGGGCACGCTTCAATGCACATACAGTGGGGAACTAATGTATGATAGTTTCTAGTCTGGGTGTGATAGGGCGTTAAAATATCTTTGGATCTGTGTAAATACCCTTTGGTAGGGCGTTACGACTTAAAATATCTTTGAATCGTGGGATTTTCGTAGGACACTAGTTGTTAAACAAACAACACAAAAGGTTTGGTACAGTTCTACAATTTGTAGTTCTGTTTATTGGTCACTCGAATATCTTGTCAGATACCACATTTTCATAATTATTTAAGTAAATAATCCAAATATCTTATGTAAGTATTTTAGAACAGACAGTAAAAATTTTGTCCGTGTCACCATAGAATTATGATTAAACGACAAAAAAATTACTGAGAAACCTGTAGTTTTTAGGAGAAAGATATTACATAAATAATACTTTAATTGCAAAATTGCCACCTGTTGGTCTTAAGAGTTCCCTAAAATTAAGGTATTGTTGGGGAAAACGGGCATAGTAGGTACTTATTGACTGACTCATCAACGTACAGCTCATAACCCTTGGATCGAAAAACCTTTACAGAGGTTTCATTAATACTGTAGACAAGAAATACTTAATAATGGGTTTTTTATAGCCCTAGCATGACAGTAGTACCCCTTCAATGCAGACGTTTTGTGCAGTCATTTTGTCGTGTGCGGCCCTAGACTTTACAACCGGTTCGGTCCCTGTATTTTTTCACTCTAAGTTCAATTGCTTACTACATTTTAATTATTATTACTATCAAATTTTTTGCCCTATTAACTCCTAACAAAATTACTGTGTAACTAATGACTCCTACTTAATAATAATAAAATAAAATGTGTGTCTGTCTGTCTGCCAGCTACGTTTTTCCGGTCCATCTTTTCAACCGATTTTGACGAAATTTGGTAAAGAGGTAGATTATCCCGGGGAAGGACATAGGCTAGAAAGGCTTTATCCCGAAAAATAAAGGAGTTCTCGCAGGTATAAAAAAAACTTTAATCCACACGGACGAGGTCGCGGGCATCATCTAGTCCATACTTCCATACTAATATTATAAATGCGAAAGTATGTATGTCTGTCTGTCTGCTACACTTTCACGGCCCATCTGTTCTACTGATTTTGTTGAAATTTGGTACAGGGATAGGTTGTATCCCGGGAAATACAAGAGTTCCCGCGGGAATAAAAAAAAATATCTCTTCAACCGATTTTGATAAGTTTTGGTATTATACATACTAGTGGATAGTTTGTATCCAGGGAAAGGACATAGGCTACTTTGTATCCCGGGAAATTAAAGAGTTCCTGCGGGACTCAAAACACTTAATCCACACGGACGAAGTCGCGGGCATCATCTCATTATTTATATAATTTACTTTTATTTAAATATTAAAAAGTTTTTTATATGTATAAAAGGAAAATGAATGTAACCCAAGCAGTTCCTTCACGCCTTCTCACATTACGATGTAACGAAGAAAATGGATTAATGTAGGGCATGCGGATTTACACTCGCTGGTAAGATGACCTAAATTAATACAACCACAGATTAAAGATGGTGTAATCCATACTTATAGTTTAAATGCGAAAGTGTTTATATCTGCTAAGCTTTCACGGCCCGTCTGTTCAACCGATTCAGATTTGTCAGAAAATTAATTAATTTGATAAAACTAATGCAAGAATTATTTATTTATTTATTGATTTGAAATATTATTTGACATTAAAAAATAATAATGGCTAATTTTTAATATAACAGACACATTTTGAATTGAAATTTCATATTGTAAAGTCATTGTTAATTATTTTAAATTAAGTAATGTAATATAATTTTAGCACTGTCTCTGACAGTAGATTGTGTACGGGAAGTTTCTAACTATACAGCTTAACCCACAATTTTGGAAAATAAATGATTTATTATTACGATTTTAAAGGTACTGAGATAGGTTAGAATATCCCGGACAAACACATGGGCTAACATTAATCCCAAAAAAGTCACAAATACCCCGGAATTTCATATAAATCTGCCCCCGAGTGTGAAGGAAATCGTAATCGTAATCGTTTGTCAAACGGACAGTTCGACCTGTTTATGGAGTTTATATATGCCTGCATGACAAGGAGCATGTATGAACTCCTTAAACAGTTCGAGAAATACGTTTTAAACTGTCAAATGATTACGATTTTCTTAAATTTTCATTATAATTCCAACAACGTCGGCTTTACTTACCACCAAAACTTTAAGCAAACGTTGTATGCATGTTTATTTTCAGCCCTATAGATTTCCCATATAAAAACAATCAAAACGTTATTCCAGGCAAGAGTTTCTTAGACCCTTTCATCTATGTCAACTTGTTTTTTTTTACTTTTAAATATTTGTACTATTTACATTTTAATAGATGACGCTTGCGAAGTTAGCTAAGTGATGATGCAGTCTAAGATGGTAACGGTCTAATCTGTTAGGGGTATGGCAGTTATATTAAGTCATACCCCTAATCGGTTTTTAAACGGCATCGTACCGGAACGTTAAATCACTAGGCGGCACGTCTTTACCGTTAGGGTGGTAACTAGCCACGGCCGAAGCCTCCCACCAAACAAAAAAACCATTAAAATTCGCAAGGGATTCTAATTCCGCAGAATGAAATTCTAAAATTCAAACACAGAGATAAAATGCGTCACCGATGCATTCTTTCCCTGTAGCAAATTTTGACAGAATTGAAAACAGACAGACATACATAATTATTTATTAGTATGAACAATATATCATACCATACATCACGCTTGACGATCCATGAAAGTTTAGTACATCCAAATTCACAGAAAGATCTAATAAAAGAGTTTGCGTGTATAAAAGGTATTAAACTTGACTAATCCAACGTCACAGTTATCCAATTAAATTTTAAATTGGTAAATAAAAATTTTGTTGGTCTAGTGGTTGGCACGTTCGACTGTGGCCGACGAGGTCCCGGGTTCGAGTCCCGGGTCGGGCCATAACAATTATTGGGTTTTTCTGACTAGAAATTCTCAGTACTAGCCCGGAGTTAGGAAGTTGGCGGTGTTTCACCCCCGTGCCTCGGAGAGCACGTTAAGCCGTCGGTCCCGGTTATTATCACTAACATGATAATAGTCGTTAAAGCCCGCCAACCCGCATTGGAGCAGCGTGGTGGGTCTAAGCTCTAATTCCCTCTCTCCTATGAGAGTGGAGGCCTGTGCCCAGCAGTGTATAAATAAAAATTGCGTGTAAAATTCAAAAGTAATTATTTTATTATTATTAGAACACTAATTTTAATTTTATTTTCATTTTCAGTGATATCTTTATTTTTATTATTAATGCAAGCTGAAGCCCACGTCTTTTTTAACGTGAATTAGTTTAAGTATTTAAAAAATAAAAAAAATAAACGATTTAGCATTTCGGTACGATGCCGTGTAAAAACCGACTAGGGTAAGTATGGGTGTAATATAACAGGTTAACCAACATCATCAACATCAGGTGAGATCGCAGTGGAGGGCTAACTTGTAGTCGAATAAAAAAAAGTCGCAGGTTTTTTTTTACTGTCTAGTAGGCTACTCTACCTACACCTGTGAAAACTTCCTCATTTTCCGGGATAAAAAGTAGCCTATGGTACTGTACAGGTCTTTAAATGTATGCATGCCAAAATTACACCCGTTGATTCATTGCGTCGTGATGGAAATAGAAACGAACAAACCGACAAGCAAGCAAAACCATTACTAAATTGCCTTATTTCTTTTTTGATTAAGCGCGTTTCGCGGTCATTGGAAGGTAAGTAAACCAAAACCAAATTAGTAATTAAGGCAACGCCCCACTGTAGCTAAATATTTGATGGCGTTTAGGAGTACTTTATGAGCTCTAGCCAAACATTTATTTTCTGTGTTTAGGACTCCAAGCGGTACCAAGACCATGACAGGAACAGATTTATTCACCGTAATGTACCGAGAAAGAGACGGCATTAAAGCATTTGTTGGGTGCAACCGGAGAAAAAATCAAATCACATTGACTTTTTTTGTTTATCAAAAATATCGATATTTTTTAAACTGAAACATTCATATAGTAGTAGTAGTATGTTTGTTAATTTTCATTTAGTACTAGTATGTTTGTTAATTTTCATGAAAATATGAATAGCTACCTGATGACGGCGACTTCGCCGCTTGGATTGAGGTTATTTGTTTCCCGCGGGAACTTTGTAATTTTCCGGAATCAAAAGTAGCCTATATGTTATTCCAGACTATAATCTGTCTCTGTGTCAAATTTTATCCAGATCCCTTCAGTCGTTCTGGCGTGAAAGAGTAACAAACATTTACACATCCATATATATAAACTTTCACTATAATATTAGTAAGGATAAGGATGGTATTCATCTACTAAAATACCTTGTTAAACCATCCCATAGGCTGCGTATATATTTCCCCGGATAAAAAGTAGAGTATGTGTTATTCCAGACTCTAATCTAAGTCTGTGCCAAATTCCATCCAGCCGTTCTAACGTAATTGAGTAATACACATTAATCCATTCGCATGAATAACAATGTTAGCATACGTGGTTGTTATCAAATGTTAACAAATACCCAATTCGAAACTAAGAATAGATGAACAATAATCATACATAATTCAAGGCATAACAGCGGGGAAAATCGTTCAAAAAAATTACTTTCAAGAACGTCGATCTTACAGTGGAAAGTAACACGGGCAGATGGTCACGCAAAATGCAGTAATTACCTGGATTATGTATGTGTATTATAAATGAGGTGGGGAGAAAACACGGGGAGACGTAAGTAAGGATGCGGCTACGTACGATTCTTTGCTCGAAAGCCGTTGACGTCCATAGTCCATTCGACGTGCAGACGAGGCTCCACAACTACACATTCTAGTGGTAAAATGACTGACTTTTTTAGCGGACTATGCTCGGAGTATCCTTAGAGAGGTGTTAACATATCGCTAAACGGTTAAACGGTTAACGGTTAACGGCTGTAAACGGTAGTAAAAAACGATGTTTTTTTTTCACAGGAGTAAATATCGTGTACTACCGTTAACCGCTAACCGTTTAACAAACGGTAGTAAGAAAATGTTTTTTTTCACTCGCTAGTGCACAGGAGTAAAGATTGTTTACAAATATTTTCAACCGTTAACCGTTTAACCGTTTAGCGATATGTTAACACCTCATTCCCTACGTGATCAAATTAGAAATGAAGAGATCCGTAGGAGAATCAAAGTAACCGACACAGCTCGATGTATCGCTGTGTAAATAAAGAGCAACCGCCAAGTTTCTTACTGGTTCTTCTCGCTAGAAATGGCATTCCAAACCATTGGTAGATTCACTCGACGATTCAAAAGTACTGGTAAAAGTTTATTTGAATAAAAAACGTTTGAATTTGAATAAATTAAGTGCCAATACGCGGCCTACATAGTTCGAAGAACCGATAGGCGTTGGGATCCCAAGGTTCTTGAATGGCGACCTCGTACCTACATCGTTGGACCCCAACTAGTTGACGGACGATCTCACGCGGAGGCGACGACTGAAATTTTTACTCATTGTAATTCTGCCTTGACTAGCAGAAAAAAAACTCCTAAGACTGCTAATATTGTAAACTAGATGATGCCTGCGACTTTGTCCACGTGGCTTAAGTTTTTTTTTCCCGCGGGAACTACTTAATTTTCCGGGATAAAAATAGTCCTCAACTATACCCATGCCAAAAATCACGTCGATCTATTGCTCCGTTGCGGCGTGATTGAAGGACAAACAAACACACTTTCGCATTTATAATATTAGTATAATGCGAAAGTGTATCTGACTGCAGAAGTAAATTGAGTACAACAAACAAAGATTTTACGTGGGATTAACTATCGTAGAAACACAATAAAGATCGCGGCTTTATGACTTGATCATTACGTGTCATCAAACGTAAAATTGACGAAATAAATAATCAGTTAAAATAAATAATGATTTATATATTGCCTTTTAATCAAATGTCATTTTAGTTACAAGCAATTCGCTGTGTTGCGTTTGACTTTGTTAAAACTAAAGTCTGTAAAAGCTTTTGCTTGTTTTTGCTGATCCTGAGCCAATTTGCCATTTTAACGATATAATAGTAGCGAAAAGTAACAACCCGTCGGCCGTCATCCCGTAGTCGTAAACCGATTTAAGTACGTCTAATGCTTGACCCTAATATTATCTCAGACTTCCACACGCCGCGGTTCAGGGGCCATACTGCCAACGCATAAAGCAATACTTAGGCAATATTACTCAAAATGAAAGTTTAATGTCGCGAACCTCGACGTTCCTAAAATAAGGGTTGTACTCGTCATTCTAAAACTTGAACGTCAACAATAATGAAACAATAAGCGTTGGAAATATGGCACCAGTGACTCCCTGAGACTCGCTTGATGGCATTCGTCCAACTAGTGGAGGGTCAATGCTGCGTATTCCAGTGCGAGGTCGTCATTTCAGTATTTTGGGACCCTAACGACTATCGTCAACTATGTAATTTGATTTGCCACTTCAGCTTCGCAAAACGTCGGGCTAAGGATAAGTTCTTCTATGGATCTGCTCATTTCTGATTTGGCTGCGTCATGCAGCTGGACCCTAATTAACTTAAGTGCATCTGGTCACCAATTCACTAAAAAAGTCCCTTCTGCAGATTATTCGGTTCGAGTGATAATGGTACTAACTTGAATATGCATGGAACACACGCACATACTTACTATCACCATTGCATTCTTGCATGATATTTTTTTTTTAATTTGTTACATTTAATGTTATTGTTGAAATTGGAAGAGCCCTCTAGGCCTTTTGACACAGGTATTTAAATTATGCTTAACAGAAGGCCTCAGCCACAATCATTTGTGCATCATAATTTCATACTACATTATAATATTATATTATTAAAAATGCTAAAGGGATTTTTTTGTTGGCTTGTCTTTCAATCACGCTGCAATGGAGCAACGGATCGACGTGATTTCTGGCAAGGTTGAGTGGAGTATAGTTGACTCCATCGAGCGCCTCATCGTGGGGGGCACCAGAGCACGTGGAAGGTCACCCATGCGATGGACCGACCAAATTAAGTCGGCTGTTGACGGTTCATTGCACGAGTGCACCAGGCTGCCGGCCAGCAGGGGGAAGTGGCAGCTGTAATGCGCCTTGCGAGCAACGTAAAGCCGTCACTTCATGATGACCACATCCACTCTATCAAGAGCATAACGACGAAGAAGATAGTTGAGGACCTGGAGAGTTACATAGGCTATTCTTATCCCCGAAAATTAAGGAGTTCCCGCCCAAATAAAACAATCTTAAACCACGTGGACAAATCTGCGGGCATCAGCTACTTTGTAAATAAATAAATTTTCATCTAAAATATCACACAGGCTTTTTCTATCTTCTTTTGCTATCTGAATTTTGATAACTAACAGCTTTCTGCTGAAATCTAATAAAGGGTGCCACATAAAAGATTTTTCATTAAGTAATATTCCAAGAGAAAATTCTCGTATTCAGAGGAGGAGAAAAACATTTTCTTTAATATGAATATCCCTCGGAACAGTGGAAAACATTCTCTGTTTACCTACCGGTTTTAATAGGTATTCCTGGAAAAACACTTTCACTTTGATAAATACATTTTAATAGGCTTAAAATCAACATTCAATAGATTCATTCGTCTAGATGAGACGGACGGAAAAAATTAAAATTGTTTTGGAAATATTTCCAATCAAGTACTCGTAGGTGGCAGCATGGATCCATTACCCTATGTAATGGACCATACAGTTATTATAACAAACCTATTTTTGGGCATTCCATAATAAAACAATGCACATCCTTTAAAGTTTTGGCTAACGGCCCATTGACCGCACGTTTAATAATTTAAGTTTAATTTGTATCTTTAATTTTTGTATCAGCATTGCCATCCAGCGTGGCAATGCTGCCAGTCTTCTGGGCACTTTGCCCGATGACGGCGATGGGGAGGAATTCTTTGATGCATTTTAGCAAAATTTTATTTTTATTATTGTAATTTTGAAAGTTATTATGTAAATAATTATCATTGTGATATAACTAATATACCTAAGGTATAATATGTGTGTGAAGATAATTTTGATGTAAGAACTATTAATAATAGCTACCTATTTCTGATTGATATACCTATACATTTGTATATGTATAAGTTTATTTATTGCTAAGTATTGTAGTGCTGGTCAATAAACTTTTATTTATTTATTTATTTCGGGACTTCACACCCAAAATCCACAAGGAGGAAGTGACGGGCATGACCCATACTTCCATACTGATATTTTAAATGCAAAAGTTTGTCTGTCTGTTTGTCTGTCTGCTACGCCTACACGGCCCATCTTTTTAATAGATTTTGATTAAATTTGGTAGGGACAGGTTGCATCCCGAGGAAGGACAGAGGCTACTCTTTATCCCGGAAAATTAAGGAGTGCCCGTGGGAATTTGTTAACACTTTATGAAGGGATAGCAAACAACACGAGTAAATACTTAATTCTCTAGACAAAACTCCACACACGTTCCGCTCTTCTGGCTGAGTATCCTGAGCGAATAGATTTGAAAATTTACGACCTATTTCGACGTTTAGGGACATATGGGCGAGAACATACTACGGATAGCAAGGTACGTGCACTCTTTTATATGAAACTGCACAGACTACTGCTACAGGTCATAACTTTATCTTTATTTTTTACGAGATAGGTTTGCGCTTGATGACAATCATGCTTAGTGCAAAGCAATGATGAGGTCTACGTGGAACGCGCTTGCCTAGAAGACGCCTATTCACCCTTGCCTTGAAGGCAAGTATTTGTTTCCTTCTCGACACGGGTGTTCCGCGCAGACGTTTTGTCTAGTCCATAATGTGTTTTAAATTTTTCAGTATAGAATAGGAATGATTCCTGTGTCAAAAATAAACTATTTCTTGCCGATTATTTAAATATTGAAGGTCCTTCCAAAAGACCTAAAATTCACATCTACTATTAGTTTTAGTTTGTTAATTATTAATCATTTTGTGCTATCGATTCAAGAAAAAGAAGTGTGTTGAAATTTTACGACGTCACAACTATGTATTTCATACAAACTTCCATATTAGGAGCCCGTTTTTAAGTATGATAAAAAGTTGCTGAATTAATTGAGTTTTCAGTCTCCATAATATTGTACCTACCATAGAGTTAATAGGTACCTAGTAAGATTTATTTTCTTTGACTTAATGAAAGTTGTAAGATCGTAGTCTGCCTACCTCATTGGTTCTCAGGAAAAGGAAATACTACTAAGCCAAATAGGTTAATTGACTGCCTCATCAGTTCTTAGTATTAGGAAAAAATATTAATGAAAGTTAACCCCTGATTAGGTACCATCTGGCCTGGTGTAAGTGATGACGTATATAACACAACGGAAGTAAAATATAGATTAAAACTAATAAATCAGTGGTTTTTTTTTTAAATCCATCATTATATTACTGAGAAATTACAATTTAAAAGTTTAATTATTTAATGTACTCCGACTGCTGTATCTTACTCGAGTGAGCAATTTTGTGAGTGAGTTTTAATGTCTAGCCGAGATTTAATACTTCAAAATTATCTTCACACACAAATTAATGCTTTTAATTTAATTAAGCCACGTTAAGTCCATTTATTTCTTTTATTCGGCTTTATTAAATCGGTTGATAGGGTGGTGTGACGTCACGCCACTACAAGTTAGCCCTTGACTGCGATCTCACCTGATTGTAAGTGATGATTCAGTCTTAGATGGTAGCGGGCTAACCTGTTAGGGGCATGGCAGTTATATTAAACCAATACCTCTATTCGGTTTCTACACGGCATCGTACCTACCGGAACGCCAAATCGCTTGGCGATTTCCAAATCTTTGCCGGTAGCGTGGTAACTAGCCACGGCCGAAAGCCAGACGAGAGAAAATTCAGAAATTATAAATTCCCAAATTGACCCTGCCGGGGATCGTTACGGGGATCCGCACGATAAGACAACAGTGCTCAACACTGCGCCACGGAGGTCATACTAGCCACGATCGAAGCCTCCCACCAGGCCAGACCAGAGAAAATTCAGAAATTATAAATTCCCAAATTGACTCTGCCGGGGATCGAACCCGGGACCTCCGCACGTTTAGACAACAGTGCTCAACACTGCGCCATGGAGGTCGTACTAGCCACGGTCGAAGCCTCCCACCAGGCCAGAGCAGAGAAATTCAGAAATTATAAATTCCCAAATTGAGAATCTGCCACAAATTTCCTTACCTCGAGGGTATCCTTACCTCAAGGGTATCCTTACCTCAAGGGTATCCTTACCTCAAGGGTATCCTTACCTCAAGGGTATCCCCGGCGCCTCCTTCACCACCACAAACAGCAATGACCTGCCCCGGTGACAGAAGCGCCGGGATAACAGGAGTCATGTGTAGCACGACCCGAAAGAAGGCTCGAAATCAGCATAATGCCACATAGGTGCAGTGACGTGCACAGGGTTTGAAGCTGGGGTAGGCATTAATTGGTCAGAATACCTATATTTACACATATTTACTCGCTGTTTTGATGAAAAATGAGCAATGACGTATTTCACAGCACTGTTTGCTTTTATGCCTCTATGAACTGCACGCCAATGCTAGGTGGTACCTAAGATTAGGTAGGTATCTAAGCCGGGCCTATCACTTCTTAGACATCATCGCACCGCCCGAGAGATCTGTTACATCGCAGTTCTTGAGAATTTTGCGTGACCAGAGTTTATATTCTGACTCATATTATATTTATAGTCAGGACTCGGAAATGCGAAAGCGTGTTTGTTTGTTGGTTTGTCCTTCAATCACGTCGTAACAAAGCAAGGGATCGATGTGATTTTATTGCATATGTATAATTGATGACCTAGAGAGTGGCATAGGCTAAAGGAGTTCTCGTAGAAATAAGAATAAAGTTATCCCACGCGGACGAAGTCATGAGCATCAGCTAATCCTAAAATAATGTAACGCCTGGTATTTTATAATAGCAATCATAATGAAAATTGAATTTGCATGGTATTATGTAAAATTTAAATTATTTGCAGCAAAACCTATAATTTAGATTTGGTTTTATTGAAATACTATGTGCGTCAATAGATAATACGTAATACTACCAAATATTTACGATAAGTTTAATAGAATATAAATTTTGGCATGAAATTTTGTTACATAAATGATTATTTCAATAGAAATAAAAGTTTAATGCGGCAATCTATACTAATATTATAAATGCGAAAGTTTGGATGGATGGATGTATGGATGTATGGATTTTTGTTACTCAATCACGCCCCAACGGTTGAACGAATCTGGATGAAATTTGGCACAGAAATAGATTATAGTCTGGAATAACACATAGGCTACTTTTTATCTCGGAAAATTAAAGAGTTCCCGCGGAAATCGAAAAACCTCAATCCACGCGGACGAAGTCGCTGGCATTAGTATTACATAAAAATGTAGGTCTAGAACTCAGCGTCATAAAGAGGTTATAAACTTTACTGCGACAGTTAACCATTCCTTTGTAAAGCAGTTTGTTATTTGAATAAGTTCAGTCATGCAGGAGATCACTTTTAGTATGGAAGTAAAATGTAAATTACGTAGGAAATTTTTGAGATAATTTGTCTTAGGTATTTCGTTGTTTAGTTCTTATGCGTCTTATTTCTTTCTCGTACATGTACCTACATTAGTTATGTTTCGGTCCCTTCCACTTAAACTATTCTGATTCTGGCCCTAATATAATACTTAGGCCCGGACTCCACCAAAGCGGTGATGTGCGGAGATGTCCCAATGTGTAATGTGATGTTCAGTAAATAATACTCTACTTCAAAGACCAAATCGGAGTAGGGGATTTGGATTTCAGACGGTGGATTTGGGGACAGAGTCACCTGCACCATCTGGCTCTAAATAGTTTCTGATTTCAATCAAATTATGAATAGAATAGGAATAGAATAGAATATAATTTGTTTTATTAGCTGAGCCCATACATAAAACATAGACCCACAAACAGAAACTCTTTCATTTTCTGGAATAAAGAGAATTCAAGGAGTTCACCCTACTTTTGTTCCAAAAATCATTTTAAGTTGAATACACTAAAGATTCATGGATAAAGTTCCTCATTCTGTTTAAACTAAAATAAACTAAGTTCAGTTCAGAGATGGTGCACAACAGGACTGGCCTCAAATGGCTATTTTAATAAATCATTTATTAATTAATACTTAAATGAAAGCAATTCAAGTCAATTTGAGTGGCTAATGGCTTGTTCTATACATATTACGGGGCCCATTTATAATTGTCTGTACCCTACAAATAGCTGTCATTAATCGTTTTCCCATACCCACGAGGGTTGTGCGTGCATGTGGAAAATCTATTTCAGTAAATAATACCTTTGATGGCATCCAAAGCTCAATGCTTGATACTCAATTCTCTCTAAGCAATATTAGGTACTCATAATGACAGTCTGATGTCACGTACCGGCTTCCACCACTTCTACAGCCCATTAACGTCCCACTACTGGGTACAGGCCTCCACTCTCATGAGAGAGGGGGAATTAAAGCCTAGCCCCACCACGCTGCTCCAATGCGGGTTGGGGGACTTAGGCGGGTTGGGATAACGACTACTATCATGTTAGTGATAATAACCGGGACCGACGCCTTAATATGCTCTCCGAGGCACGGGGGCTGAATATTTTTTTTTTTAAATTATCAAAATAAAAATCGTTACAATTTTGGTGGGTAGCACTGCGAAAAACTACGTAGGTTTAAATTGCGTGCTCTTTCGTCAACATATTATCCGTGTTTCAAACTACATAAAGCTAGCAAACTAGTATAAATACATGACCAAAAACTAAAAACAAAACAAAAGTTACCTACAATTTGCCTGAGAAACCTACGCCGACTTCCTAACTCCGGGGCTAGTACTGAGAATTTCTAGTCAGAAAACCCAATACTTAATTATGGGCCGACTCGGGACTCGAACTCAGGACCTCGTCGGCGGCAGTCGGACATGCTAACTACTAGACCAACGTACCGGCTTGACGTTCCTAAAATAAGGATTATAATTCTAAAACTCAGACGTCAACAATATTATAACATTACGGCTTTAGGCGATAGAAGTATGCCCCTTGTGCCACTTTATATTATGAGAAGTCAAGACTCCCAGTCTACCTATGACGTATGCAATGTATGTTTGTACTTATGAATATTTCACTGTAGTGCCTACAGTGAAACTACTGATGCGATTTTGATGAATGAGGCCTTAATCGATTTGTTATTATGGTCGAGGTGACAGGCTCGTGATGTTTTAATTTTTTTATTCCACTACAAATTAGCCCTTGACTGCAATCTGACCTGATGGTAAGTGATGATGCAGCCTAAGATGGTAGCGGGCTACCCTGTTAGGAGTAAGGCAGTATTAAACCCATACCCCTAGTCGGTTTCTACACGGCATCGTACCGGAACACTAAATCGCTTGGCGGTACGTCTTTACCAGTAGGGTAACTAGCCACGGCCGAAGCCTCCCACCAGACCAAACCAGAGAAAATTCAGCAATTATAAATTCCTAAATCGACTCTTCACACTCACATCACTCCAGGAATCGAACCCGGGACCCCTACGTTATGACAGCGCTCAACACTGCGCCAGGGAGGTCGTCAAAAGGGAGTTTTGTTTTATCAAAACCGAATTTATCATCTTGTAAGAAATAAAAGAGTGTACAGTTATTTAGATCAGTAATTTTAATATGTCTTACAAACAAAAATAAATTAATGGTTAGAATAAATAAACAATTAACAAAATATCATAAATAAATAACTTAAGGATCTATCGTCTTGTCTCACGTAGTCCACCCTGACATTACCGAAGCGCTAAGAGTTACCTCGGCCAACATTACAATAATTTATATTATAAGTTTGGGTATTCAGACGGACGTAGGCCAAAAAGAGCGTTTAAAGTAGTATTATTAAAATTGCAGTCTTATTATGATGTACCTTGACAGCGCTAAAATAATGATTATAATTATTCTGAAATCATCGTATAAACAATATTAAAATAATACTGTTTTCAGCGTTGAAAGTAAGCCCTCTGGGCATATCGTCCCGTTGCATTTGTTTAGATGATAATAATATTTTTGACATTCTGAACATCGGTTCAGAATGTCAAAAATTTAGATAAGATTCACTCGACTATTCAAAAGCACTGGTCAATGAACACTTGAATAAAAAAAGAACGAGTGTGCTTTAGACCACACGACTGAAGTAAAACTTATAGGCCTAAAACCCTGCCCTTTTTACAGGGCCCTGTGGTAAGGGTGGGCGTGGCTGCTAGTTAGAGTGTCGCTTATTACAAAGCAATAAGGACCAATATAGGGACCCTTTCTCCCTAAATCTTATTACACTACACTGATTCAAGTGTAAGGGTCCCTGTGAAAAGTGCAGTGTAATAGGCGTATTAGTAACTGGCTATGAAAGAAAGAGAGAAATAAAATGTGTGCTATCACCTCTCTCTCTTGCCTCTACAGTAATATACGAAACGTAACTCTCTCTCTTTCTATCTGCGCTAAATTATATCTCCCTGTCATCTTCCGTCCGCCTCGCCCGATCACACTTTTCGTAACGCTATCGTCACGTATTCACCAGCTTACAAGTCAAGCGTGCGTAAAAAGTTTTACTTCAAAAAGATTTGAATTTGATGTTTAGTTTTAATTTCATGTAAAAAGAATATTATTATTATATTTTTATCTATTTAAATTATATTTAAAAAATGTTTTAGTCACGGCCAAATACAAAATCGCCGTCTAAAAGTCTCTGGAAGTTAGATTACCTTCACAGAATTGTTGTAAACTTTCCTTGAAAAAATTCTCTTTGGTAAGTTTTTGAGCAATTTGGCAGACTTTACCTGGAACATTGAATTATGTATTCCCAGGAGCTTTACTCAAATTGAAAACGTAAATTAAGTTTCTTGGCAATCGCAAAAGTCGCGCATGGTATTGCTTATTTGGGATTACTTCTCAAATCCTGTTTGAATCTATCTATCAAGTTATATTATTACATAGAAAGTGTGTTCAACACCCATACTAATATTATAAATGCGAAAGTGTTTCTGTCTGCCTGTTTGACCATCCGTCTGTCTGTCTGTCTGCTACGCTTACACGGCCTATCTATTCAACCGATTTTGATGAAATTTGGTATAGCGGTATCCCGGGGAAGGACGTAGGGGACTTTTTATCCCGGAAAATTAAGGAGTTCCCCCGGGAATAAAAAAACTTAATCGCGGGAATCATCTAGTGGACACATAAAAATTTATATAAAATTAATTTAACTAAATGCAAAGGTTTAAAAAATACTTTTACAATTGCTGGAGTACAATAAGCAATACGTAGCTTATGTCCTTCCCCGGGATGCAATCTACCTCTGTACTAAATTTCACTTAAAATACAGACACACTTTTGTATTTGCTATAGTATGGACTGTTAAATACTCAAAAATTTACCATTAAAGAGTAATAAATATTACACCAATAATACTAAACGTCCAAATAGTCAGAGAGCTGGCGACAAAAATCGGCCTTGACCATGGGAGTGGGTGCTGACCTATGTACACCCTTAATACTAAATCATATTGAATTATATGTGCCATTACAACATTCTTGTCGATTTTTATCGCCAGCTCTAGGACAAAAAGTGACTTTTATGTGCACAGTAGGAAGCTAGAAAATGTTTACCTACTTTCCTTTTTCCTTCTTGGCAGGCAGCAGGTCTGACAAACAAAATATAACTTTAATTATACGGCTTGTTTTAAAATTATTGTACATAATTCTATATAAATACCGATTCTATTCATTCTATAGTCCATATCAAGTTTATTTTACAAAGTTCGTTAGGTCGCACTTGCAACAGAATGATTTAAATAAGCTACAGGTAAAAGCGGGCTACGTCATGTATAAAATAGTGGAAAACAATGACATGGCATTTTGTTTTGGAAACTTATTAGGTACCTTATATTACATGACATCATATTTTGTCCTCGAAACTTCTTGTTAAATTACTCCTGATTATATAGGTAAAACAATTATGCTACAGAACGGCACAGTGATATATACAGGCGCAGCCGTAGGCCTGAGTTTTGACAGTGAGTACGCGCGGTTACAAGGCCACTCTTTAGACACTTAGTCTAAAATTTACAGATAATGATAAATTAAACTGCATCACCCGGTGCAGTAATATACGCAGGCGCAGCCGAAGGCCTGGAATTTGACAGTGAGTACGCGCGGTTACAAGGCCACTCTTTAGTCACTTAGTCTAAAATTTACATATAATGATAAATTAAGCTACAGCACCCGGTGCAGTGATATACACGGGCGCAGCCGTAGGCCTAGGTTTTGACAGCGAGTACGCGCGGTTAGAAGGCCAGTCCTTGGGATAGCCTCCACCTGATGAATACGAGTAGCTGTTAGCGTAGTCAGCGTTATAGTCTGAGGTGTCACTCCCGAAGTATGAGTAGTGGGACATCGGATGGTGGTGTTGCTGGAACAGAAATAACTGTATTAAAAACCATACCTATGAACCTCCTTCTTTAGGGAAGTCGGTTAAATATCTATACTAATATTATAAATGCGAAGGTTTGGATGGATGGACATATGGATGGATGTTTGTTACTCAATCATGACGGCTGAATGGATATTAATGAAATTTGGAATAACACAATATACTTTTTATCCCGAAAAATAAAATAGTTCCTGCGGGAACAAAAAACCTCAATCCACGCGGACGAAGTCATGGGCATTGACAGCTATTAGCTTCATATAAATGCTTACGAAGGTTGCTAGATGTTTTAAAACTTTACATTTCATGTTTGTTCAAGTATACTCGAAGTTCATTACCAATGTACACTATCCTACTTACTTATAATTTTAATGGTAGAAATGCTACTCGCTGCTCTTTATCAATAAAAGCCCCATATAGTGCTTATGATAAAAGTTGTATGGATTATGTCTATTGATTTACGCATAAAGTGATAATATCCATAATACTTATTAGACATGGTATTATCCATACGTATAGGTAGCTACTTGTAATTCAAAATAAATACCTTTTAACTGCTTCGCTGATCTAGTGGTGTGCATGACTTCAGCTGACAAGGTTTAGGGTTTGATTACCGAATAATAGGTTTTTCTGGTAAAAAATTCTTATTACTAGCCCGAAGGTAGTAAGTTGGCTGGTGAGTTACCTCTTGAAGAGAACGTAAAACCGTAAACAATATGACCCAAAAAATTAAGATGTTGCCGGCTCGCTTCGCTCGCGACTTTCAATCCACTAGAAGCAAGCTCACTTCATGCAGGACCTCATTCGCAAGCTTCTGGTTTCGAGTTTTTACAAAAAAAGGACTCTAGGAGTAGGCTGCTAGGAGTCGAGGTGCCCAGGAGGCATACTACCATCGCTTAAAGCCGTATTGTTTTAATATTGTTGACGTTCGTGTTTTAGTATTTAATCCTTATTTTAGGGACGTCAAGGTATGTCATATAAAACTTTGAAGTAATACTGCTTTTAGCGATGGTAGTAACCCCCCTGGTGGCCTTGTGTTAGTATGACGTATCAGTTACAATGATATTTTAGGTAGACGAACCGGAAACATACATACACACACGTTACAGATAGGTATGCATAGGGGTAAATACATAAAATGAAAAAGACTAAGGACTCGCTCCTTGTGTTTTTTCGTTCAAATTTGTACGTCTTACAACTCTCTCGTCTTTGGACTATTTTTTATACTAAATCATTGGGACACAAAACAAAACGGTCCTTAGGAATGGGTATCTACTAACTACTTATGTAACAAGAAACATAATTAGTTTTGGGACTATAGCAATTAGCAGTAAATATGTTCATTCCAACCGGAAACATTGGGTGTCAGACGCCAGTGAAAAGGTATAATTAGTTTGGATAAAGTTTGAGCTCTTTTTATTACATTTGGAAAACTAAGAGCTAACTATATCTGGTTTAAGTATAAGACAAGACTCTATCTACAAATTTCATTAGACCGAAAACCTATTTTAAAATTTTGCAAAATTTCACTTTCAAAGGCAAGGCTTGGCACTGTGCCAAATTTATTATCTACCTCTGGAACGACGCTTCTAGTAAGTATCCCTTACTAACCTTACAAGCCTTCAAAGTACTGAGCAAGCTGGGCACCAACAATGCTGCAATCAGCAGTAATTTTTTGATCAGCATGACAGCGAGGAGTATCGGGATGAGCAGCATTTTCGTCTTCATTGTCGCTAGGAGGTTCAGAAGTGGGATCATCACAGCCAACTTCTTTCTTTTACCACGGGCTGAAATTTAATAATATTATTTTAATTTATAATAATATTTGCTTTATCTTAATAAGATTAAATACGATGCCGCGACAAAACGTATTCAATATTATTATTTACTTATGCCCGTGTTTCGCCCGCGTGAATTAAGGTTTTTGATTCCCGCGGGAACTCTTAAATTTTCAAAGTAGCCTGTATCCTTCCCCGGGATACAAGCAACAAAATCGGTTGAACAGATGGGCTGTGAAAGCGTACCAGACAAACAATCAGACAGACACTCTTTCGCATTTAAGTATAATAGTATAATATGGAAGTATGGATATATTCATACAAATGTTGCAAAGGTCCACTACGTTTCATAACCAGAGGTAGATTCACTTGGCAGTTCAAAAACTCGTCTTGTAAAAGTTTGAAATATTTTAGGTATAAAAAAAACACGAGAAATTTGTATTTTAAGAACTTTATTATAAGAACCGTAAGTAGATACCTAACAGCTGTGTTAATTAACAATAGGTAGAATTAATTACGTCTATTATCACCTATCTGCAAATAAAAAATAAATAAGTAGGAAATAAAAAAATAGTATGCACTTGTACGTCAACTATAAAAAATGTTTCCTTTGTAATTTGCAAATTCATAAAGGTACAGTGTCGTATCTATTCACTATAGCCAGTGCTATAGTTGACAGGTAGCTATCACCTGACCCCAAAAATACTAATAATTGGCAATTCAGATTAGATCCAAATTAGATCCGTTCTTCTTCCCACGTTACGATCCAATTGCTTTCGACACAGAACTTAATCACTTTTCCCCTTCAAGTAAGTATCTACCGATGGCGATTCTATAGAATAATAATCGCAACTATCTACTAACACTTTTACCTCATTATGTTTAGCTGTATTTGTTTAATCGAAATTCTATGGATTTTAAATTGGATAGGCACTTTCATTGGTTTTTTATCCGGTCCAATAGTTATCATCTCAACTCATCGCCTCGCCGGTCTGGTAGACAAAATTAAAAGGATTGAGGATATAGCCCACCATGCTGGCCAAGTGCATATTGACACCTTTAGGAACATTATGGGCATGCAGGTTTCCTCGCGATGATTTACTTTACTGTTAAACAAGTGAGATTTTATTTCTTGAAAGTCCGAAAAGTTAGAAGTGTGTGCCTTACTAAATATTGAACCCCCAAACGAGACCTACGTCTAACTCTAAACCGCTAATTACTGCAATAGTACACTAGTAGTGCAGTCGTAGTCATACTTAAAAAAAATAAAAAACACGACTGCCCTGCCAAAAACGAACTAAAAAGTTATAAACCTAAACAATCTAGATAGATAAAATCTTATTCACATTTTTATTAGATGATATTTTTTTGTAAATCACTGGATTTTGAATTATGATGTTGTATATTTTTGGTATCTACTCATCATTTTCTAGATGACGATTACATAGTTAATCTTATTTTCGAATATTTTTTTTCAACTTTAGTCTATAATGCGGGACCATGATCACCCCATCAATTTTTTTTAATTTTACTAGCTTATGTCGCCCGGAGTAAGCTAGGGATTCTAATGATACTTCATTAATCAAAATCGGTTCAGGCGTATAAAAATTATGGTGAAATATACAAACTCACATCAAGACACGCGGAAGCGTGTCCAGCCAAAGTTCAAAAAAACTGGCGAGCAGCACCGTGTGTAATATTACACGAACCATTTGGAGCCACTTTTGACCCCCTCATAACTCAAAAACTATTTCACATAAACATGTCAAATTTGGCGCATATATTGAGACCCGTGAGATACATATGTGCTCCAAATTTCATAAGCACACCTCAAATGGTTATTTAGATATAAACGTACAAAAATCGTCATTTTTATGATCAAAGGTATAGATCAAAACTCTGACACGAGGCATGCTACCATTGCTTAAAGCCGTATTATTTTAATATTGTTGACGTTTATGTTGTAGTGTTATAATCATTATTTTAAGGACGTCAAAGTACGTGACATTCAACCGTTAGTTTGAAACAATACTGCTTTAAGCGGTGGTAGTAACTCCTTAACTATTGAAAATGACACATAATTATTATTTTAATGTAAATAATAATGAATAATAATATAGTTGCACTAAAACCTTACCTTCGTATTCATACATTTTGTGCAACGAAACGTCATTGACAGAAAAGAAGAAGAAACGTATTTGAAGTCATCAGTTCAAGCTGTCAGTCATTGTGATTTGTATTCATTATTTATAGTGGTTTTAGTGATATCGACTGTTTACCGTGCTTGTTTTCAATGTTTCACAAAAAACTTTTGATTTTGAACTTTTGCAATCAAAATTGATGAGATGTAGAAATGTGCTGTAGAGGTAGTCTGACCATAGATGTAATCTGTCAATGTCAGTGTAACTCTAGGTACACTATATATTTTTCTTGAGAATTCTCGTCTTTAATTATCTTGTACAATGAGTCGTACAATAGAATTACTGGTGGGTGACACACTGACCTTACACCAAATAATAAGTACCTACTAATGTAAAACGTAAACTAAACTAATAGAAAAGTCCTATTACAGTGTAAAGGATTATTTGAATGATAGCAAGGCATGGGTATGAATTGTTACAACGGCTGATTATGTAATGTTATATTATAAGTACATATATATAATTTCAAATATTTGTGAGATGGTGATAATAAAAAAAAAGCGGAGTTTATTGCGGGCTCTTCTCAGACCAGGGCACGTTTGGAACCCTCGTAGCTTTAGTTTTAAGATATCGTAGTTAATTATCACCATCACGTCTTATGCTCTGTAAGCATGACGTTCAGAAGGTGTACTTTGTAGGTACATATTTTGAATAAATATGTTTTGAGTTTGAGATTGAGTTCAATAATTTCTGTACAAAAAGTAATGATATCCCATCAAAAACATAAATGTAAAATGAGAGCCAAGTTCAAAATTGTGATATATATGCCTTGGTTGTTGACTTCAGCGACAAAAGAAGTGAGATCTAAATGGGTGCCAAGTTCAATGGTCAGTCCTGCAATTTATATATCCCATCAAAAACATAAATGTGAAATGAGAGCCAAATTCAAAATTGTGATATATATGCCTTGGTTGTTGACTTCAGCGACAAAAGAAGTGAGATCTCAATGGGTGCCAAGTTCAATGGTCAGTCCTGAAATTTATTTATAACAACATATAATATTTTATAACAACTTAAAATATCATTTCTTCTTATAACTTAGTATAAAATGTTGAAGACTAAGGCTTTGGCTTGGCTAGTTTCCATATACGAATTATTATTAAGTAGGTACCTAAAAGTACAGTTTCTACCAGCAAGCCAAATTTTCGGAAGAATAAAATAAGAACTTACAGCTTTACAACTTGTGAACGCTATAATTCGTATATGAAAACTAGCCAAGCCAAAGCCTTAGTCTTCAACATTTTATACTACGTTATAAGAAGAAATGATATTTTAAGTCGTTATAAAATATTATATGTTGTTATAAATAAATTTCAGGACTGACCATTGAACTTGGCACCCATTGAGATCTCACTTCTTTTGTCGCTGAAGTCAACAACCAAGGCATATATATCACAATTTTGAATTTGGCTCTCATTTCACATTTATGTTTTTGATGGGATATATAAATTGCAGGACTGACCATTGAACTTGGCACCCATTTAGATCTCACTTCTTTTGTCGCTGAAGTCAACAACCAAGGCATATATATCACAATTTTGAACTTGGCTCTCATTTTACATTTATGTTTTTGATGGGATACATACATACATGAACCCTGAAAACAATATACACTTTTATCAGGCAGTCGTATAAAAATATAGAAAAGTAATGATTGTAGGCAAAACTTAACCGATTGAATAAGGCGCAACGCATACCTGCAGAGTCCAGGCATCAATGCTAAGCTTTATTAACTTTGGCATATATGCCCATACGCGTGGGCCATACATGCAAACCAAGTCTTAGTTATTTTTTTATCAATGTACAAAGTTGAAAGTTTCAAACTTCATTGGGCTATTTTATTGTCTCACGAGTAAAAGCCTTGAACTAAACTTGGCGCTCTGGCAAAAGTTTGTTCGATGTTACATCACAAAACCAGTTGAGAATTCTGTCTAATTCTAAAGCTAATAAGCACCAATACAAGGGAAGCAAGGGTTCAACCTGTCTGAAAGCTCCCGCGCGGGAGCCAAAAATAAATGAGCTATATTTTTGGAGTCACCGGCGACTGGTAAACAATATATGTTGATCCGACACATTTAATTTTAAAGTTAAAACACCACATCAAATATACGAATATATCGCTTTACTACTACTCACTCTACTTTTCCACATAATTTGTTTAGTAGTATATTCTGCTATTAATTCTGCAAGACAGACCACGCTGGTAGGAGTTCCTAGTTCGAAGAACCGGTAGAAATTGGAGTCCTAAGGAACTTGAATGTTGACCTCACGTAAGAAATCGCAGTGTTAGACGACCCCTTAAAGTAACCCAGACACTTTAAAGTAACTCTCACTGGGAGCCGCTGCCTAAAATCAGAACTAGATCGTGTCCTGTGGCGATCCATGCAAGATACCTAGTACGAGTATATTTAGAGGTAAACGTCTATAGAGGCTGAGACGACATCAACACTGACGAATTGATCACTCGATCCATTTATCAAGCTAAATGTCTCTCTAAAATTGTTCGCGTCAAGTCAATCTACGATCAAAGGGATGTCAACCAAATAACGCTTTCACCGGCACTCCAAACTGAAAGGATTTTCTTGTCTCTCTCGATGTACACAAGTATTTTCGTGTACGCTTCCAACGTGTTTGCGAAATGCCTAAAACCATCTCAAACATACACAGTGCTGTGATAATAATAATTAAAACATTTCTCATCGTCGTCTTCATCAACCGACAGACGTCCATTGCTGAAGATAGACCTCTTGTAGGGACTTCAGCAGCTGTGTGCGACTCGCTTGATGTCATCAGTCTACCTTTTTTTTCAAGATAGGCTTGCGCTTGACGACAATCATACTTAGTGCAAATCAAGGAAAGGAAGGAAGGAGGTCTAGGTTCGAACGCACTTGCCTAGAAGACGCGTATTCACTCTTGCCTTGTGCCTTGTGTTTCCTACCATGTTATGACAGACTATAATCTAACTCAACTTTCCAACCAACCAACCACTACAGCCTATTAACGTCCCACTGCTGGGCACAGGCCTCCACTCTCATAGGAGAGAGGGAATTAGAGCTTAGACCCACCACGCTGCTCCAATGCGGGTTGGCGGGCTTTAACGACTATTATCATGTTAGTGATAATAACCGGGACCGACGGCTTAACGTGCTCTCCGAGGCACGGGGGTGAAACACCGCCAACTTCCTAACTCCGGGCTAGTACGGAGAATTTCTAATCAGAAAAACCCAACACTTAATTATGGCCCGACCTGGGATTCGAACCCAGGACCTCGTCAGCCGCAGTCGAACATGATAACCACTAGACCAACGAGGCAGTCATAATATTTGTGTGATTAGTATAGAACAGATTTATCATAATAATTATCTAAGATAAAATTCCGAAGCGAGACGTACGAAACGACATCGCAACTTTACCGCCTGGTAGAATGAATGCATACTCAGAGACTTGGCGAGGCCAAGGAATTACAAAAGCATTTTTTTACTTAAAACCTTTTTGATGAATTTTATGCTGGGATAAAAAGAGGCTTACTCTTAAGTCCGTTTCTTTTATGCAAGCCTTAATATTAGTATCGATTCAGTGGTTTAATGACGAGTGACCTAGTTGCGACAACGCTTATCAGTCGATTGCGATTGCTAAGCAACGTTGATCCAAGTCGGTAACTGGATGGGTTGACCAAATTTCGAAGTTTGAATTTGGTCTTTTCGTATCCTCCGTGCCTCGGAGAGCACGTTTAACCGTCAGTCTGTAAAAGCTCTTTAAAAACTAGGTAAAAAATAGCAGTCGCTCCCGGTTATTATCACTAACATGATATGCCAGCCCACATTAGAGCAGCGTGGTGGGTCTAAGCTCTAATTCCCTCTCTCGTATGAGAATGGAGGCCTGTGCCCAGCAGTATGACGTTAATTGGCTGTAGTGGTGGTTTACTGACAGGGGTAAATTGGGAGTTCATATTTTCTAATCTTACTCTAGTGTGGTCTGGTGGAATTAGCAGGACAGGACGAAACGTCGCTCCACCAGATGACATCGCAATCAACTTACTTGTATGTGAATAAAAAAAATAGTTAATTTGTAACTACAGCAAACCGCAAAGCAATTTAGCGTACCCAACTAACTTGTTTTATATTTTCTGTTCTGTTTCTATTAACAGCCAACGTGTTCAACGTATTGCTATCTAGTCCTTTGGGACTAATTGGACTGGCTGGTTTACTCAGACGCTATTATGTTTCTGGTCTTAGAATTAATATTTATCCAACTTATTTGGTAACTTTGTAAGCAAACCTGCATACCCGAGAGTTCTTCTTAATGTTGTTAAAGGTATGTCAAGTCTACCAATCGAAATTGACAAGCGTGGTGGACTACAGCCAAACTTCAGAGACTCGTTCTAGTGGGTCGTTAATGGGTTGAAATAATGACGACCCATTGTTTCCATTTATCCTGTACCTACACTATTGATGTCGGGAAGAAGTAGCATAATGGAAGACGCAAGGCACTAGTTAGGGGTACGGTGGTTATATTAAACACATACCCCTAATCGGGTTCTACACGGCATCGTACCAGACGCTAAATCGCCTGGCGGAACTAGCCACGGCCGAAGCTTCCTACAAGGCCAGATCAGAGAAAATTCAGAAATTATAAATTCCAGAATTCACCCAGCTGGGGATCGAACCTGGAGCATTCCACATATAAGACCATAGCGCTCACCACTGCGTCAGGGAAGTCGCCATAATTTAAAACGATTGTCATGATTTTAGTTTTACAACCTCACGTCTTATTTTTTGGTGTGGCTGTAAACATCGCGAGCTTTTTATTCTTGTATTATCTCAAAGAAACCATACTTTACATTTGAAACCAAATTTAGTATCCAAGCTACTACACTCTACACCTATGTGAGTGGAATTAATGCCTAAGGGTGCGTTTCCAATGAAATTCAAATGCCAATTCGTGGGTTTGACATCGCTGGTGGAAATGGTTGATGCACAGTAAAGCTAAATTAAATTAGTTTAGGCCCATCCGTTTATTAGGGTTAGGATAATCAATCAATCTAACCTAATGACTATGTGTCCCAATAGATTACTCTTAGACGGAAATTAATTTACAGCCAGTACGTGATTTGATTTGGTACTTGCTTTTTAATAGTGAAGGAAATCATCGGAATGAATAATGAATCATACTGATATTATAAATGCGAAAGTGTGTTGGTTTGTTTTTTGTCCTTCCATGACGCCGATTTTTTGCATGGTCATAGTTGAGGACCTGGAGACTGACATAGGAATTCGAAGCGGACGAAGTCGCCAAACTCAGTAACTGATCAAGTTGACCCAACACGCTCGCTGATTTGACCCATGTCAAACCTAAAATTGATCTACAACCTTAAATTTTAAAGTATAAAAAAATACGCGTATAACTTCGACCGCTTAATTTTATGCCATAAATAGCATCCGACCCTGGGATGTGCCTAATTTCTTCAACCAGATAAACAGATGATTCGTGACAATGTTAACAGATGGAAAGACAGACATACATTCGCAGTTATATTGTTAGTATAGACACTCACCATCATCTTCCACCGCCTTTTCTTCAATAGTTCTTGACCCCTCCGGCAAATTGACCCTCAGTCCTTTCATCTTGAAGAATTCTTTAACCAAGCTCATGAAATACTTCGCTATTTCCGTCCACTCAGACAAAAATCCCCTATGTTCGTTCGAAAGCAAATCCATTTCTTCAGTAATGGTTAGATTCTTTATAGTTTCATCATCTAATGGCACTAAACTGATCATTGTATTAGCCTTTATGGTTTCATTATTATTCATATCACCGAAGAAGGTTTTCTTAGCGATTTCTAGAGCTCTATATTTGACACAAGAGAATGCCTCGCCTTTCAAATAACAACTGTCTTTTACATATCTGAGATACCGATCTTCGGAAGCAGTAGCGGTTAGGGCTACGACGATAATTTGGAATGCAGCCATTTTGAGCATCATTTTGACAGGTTCTGAAACAATACAAAAATCACTGTCAAGTGTGTCAGAATCTATACTTCTAATACTATATTATATTATACTACTATATTAATATTATAAATGCGAAAGTTTGGATGGGTGTATGGATGTATGGATGTTAGTTACTCAATCACGCCCGGAACGGATCTATCTGAAATTTGGCACAGAGATAGTTTATAGTCTGGAATAGCACACTAGCTACTTTTTATCCCGGAAAATTAAAGAGTTCTCGCGGGAACCATAAAACCTCGATCCACATGTACGAAGTCGCGGGCATTCGCTAGTAATGCTTAAAGCGCAAAACATACAGGAAGGGGGCGCTGGTTGGGTCTGGTTCCACGCGTGAGACGCGATGTTCATTGTCTTCACGTACAACGCGGGCACGGGTTGATGGCGGGTTGTGCACAGACAAGAGCGCAAATGCTTCCAAAACAGTGTTTTTGTAGTTTTATAGCTTTGTACGAACAAATAAATATATTTACGATTTACGAACACAATCTTTAACATTTTCAAATTCATTTTCAAAACGCACTATGTTTTGTAAACAAATGCAAATCCAAGGGCACGTCGAAGGGCACGTGGTCCATCGGAGGTTTGTTTTAAATCACTTGACTAGTCGACTATACCAACTACAAGTCATAATTTAAAAAATTTAAAAATAACGACTGCCGTGCCCAAAAACTAACTAAAAAGTTAAAAACCTAAATTAATCTATTTAAATTAGAATCTTATTCACATTTTTATTAAATGATATTTTTTTGTGAATCACTGGATATTGAACTATAGTGTCATATATTTTTGGAATCTACTCATCATTTTCTAAATTTTTATGATTATATAGTTAATCTCATTTACGTTTTTTTTTTTCAAAATTACTTTTTAATACTGGACCATGGTCACCCAATCAATTTTTTTTTAATTTTACTAGCCTGTCACCCGGAATAAGCTAGGAATTCTAACGGTACCTCACTTATCAAAATCGATTCAGGCGTATAGAAGTTATGGTTGAATATACAAACTCACATACATACATACATAAATGAACCCTGAAAACAATATACTCCTTTTTCAGGCAGTCGTACAAAAACACGATTTGAATCGTGAAAAGAGGCTACATCATCTAGACTACATTAATTTATTCAGTTTTTTAAAAAGTTGTAATTAAAGCTAATTTTTTTTAGTATTTAGTACAGAATTTTCCCCATAGTCTAGGCAATGGGGCGGTCTGTTGTATGGAGACCCCGCATTAAATCCTCAGTCGATTAAACTTGGCTAGGTTATAGTATCGGATGATCCAAAACTTACACAAAACAATCTAACAAAAAAACATCTGGAAGTTAGGTATTTATACCTAAAACTTAATATTCATTACTGAATATTATCTAGATTTCTTTTTAAAATAATAGTAGGTAGAATATTTAAACTCAAAACCGAACTACCAAATGAAATAATCATACAGAACATCGATATTTAAACCGATTTTATTATCAAATCTAAACTGCGTTTAAGCGATAATGTACCTTCCTGCTTTAACAATTATTGGGCATAGCATAAAAAACCTTACTTACTTCCTAAAAACCTACTCTAAATGCCATAGAATCGAACAGATTATAACTCGTAGAAGGCTTTGCTTTTGAATTAAGCTAAGGCCCATTAACTTAATCCAAAAGCACTAAGGCACAGAATATAATAATAGTTCGGCTAAGGTCATACGCAACAATAGTGCTATTAAATGAAATAACAATATTATTGTTTGGAAAATTGATCAATTCAATTAATTTGTATTATTCTATGGCGCCTTTGACTTCGGGAAATGGGAATTAATTAATGGGACTTAGTACGGCTGCTTCAAAAGCTGAGCTCATTGCCTAATCAATAACTTTAATAAAATAACGAAAGTCTGATCGTCGCAGGATCTTGCTCTACTAATAAAGAGTCTAAAAATAAGACGTCAGCCATGTAGATATTTAAAATCCTCTTAAGTGTAAAGGGAACAGAATACACTAATAAAGGAAAAAGAATACTCAATTGAACCTGAACATATTCCTATCACGTATCTTATTTGCACGTGCCTACTATACTGTAGGTACATAATATTTGTATTGTATTATTTGAACTTACTGGGAGAAACGAAATTCCGTACTACCTGAATGTATTGTAGACTAACACCATATTCCCCATTCATGCCAATACCCTCGAAATAGGAAAAACATAATTGTCGATACAAGTGAAAGTCGACTTTGATTGAAAGGTAAAAGATTTATTTTGGTCAACAAAACCTTGCATCAATTAATAAAAGAGAAAAATATAATTTAATAGCGTTTTATACATCAGAACTACTGGTCTAATGGTTAGCGTGTTCGACTGCGGCTGCCGAGGTTCCGGATTCGAATCCCGGGTCGGAAAATGATTATAAGTACCTAATGGTATTTTCTGACAAGAAATTCTCAGTACTAGCACAGAATATGTAATAGTACGTTGTACTACCTTCGAGTTAGGTAGTTGGCAGTGTTTCACCCCCTGTCTCGGAGAGCACATAAAGCCGTCGATCCTGCGCCTGATCTTTCTCCGGTCGTTTCGGATTTCCCGTCCCATCTGGCTATGAGAGTAAAGGAAAAGAGAGCGCACCTGTGTTTGCGCACACACTTGTGCACTATTATATAACTCGCGCAGATGGCTAATCTCTCTGGAGATTGGCCGCCGTGGCCGAAATTCGGTCGGGAGGACATTATTTTATTATCATACACTAGCTGGTGCCCGCTACTTTGTCCACGTGGATTGAGGTTTTTTGGTTCCCGCGGGAGCTCCTTAATTTTTCGGGATAAAAATCCCCATGTTATTCCAGACTATAATCTACCTCTGTGCCAAATTTTTAACTTTTTGAAAATGTAATTTTTTTTAGGCGACCTAAACGGTAATTTTTAGAAAGTAAGGAAAATGGTTTATTTTTTATTGATTCAAATTACCATTGTATTGTAAAATGTTCTCTATTAAAGTTTGCGCCTCGAGTGTAGCTTTTATCATGCTGCATTTGTAGCATAATTAACTATTCCTTAATTACCACAGCAAATATCAGTTTAGTTTAGTTTTTTTATATATTCCACAAAAAGCTATATAAAAAGCGATGTGGTCATATTAGTGGGAGGTTCCGAGTTCGATTCCCAGAAGATTCAATTTGGGAATTTATAATTTCTAAATTTTCCCCGGTCTGGTCCGGTCCAGACCAAAAAATATTACAGCTTACATGACTGTGTGTGCGCAAACACAGGTTACTCTAAAAGTGGTAATTCGACATATTCGGAGAGTGATCAGGGGCAGGACCAATGACTTTACTGCACCACGAACGCAGGAGATAATACTGTTTGCGCGTCACATCCACGTCTGAAGGGAATGAGGTTTTGTCCTGTCGCGCTCGTGTGTGAGCTCGATACAAAAATTTCAGACGCGGAATCCGCCAGGGAGAACTTCTGGCCTCTACTATTTTTCCGCTATTACCAAGCTTTTACCGCTTTTTCCTGCTGTTTCGAGATTCGAGATCGAGAATTCATTTACAGAGCTGACACACAACTTCAGCCTTTCATATTTTAACCACGAATCGATTAAAGGATCTTTTGATCCGCGTTAAAAGTGAAAACACACCACTGGCAAAAAGTTGTCTGTAGGGCAAAATTTAATATGGATGGCGCTCACACTAGCACGACAGTACAAAACGTCCCTTTGACATGGAGAAGAGGTTTCCTGTCTCTAATGATTTTTTGCCCTAAGCTAGTAGACACTAAACACTTAAGTTAAACTTACTTTTAACTAAAAGCTTTAAAGCACAAACACAATAAACACTCACTGCAATCACTTTCACACAGTTTTCCTCCTTTTTTTTTACTTTATAATTTTCTTAATTTTTATGCAAAATCGTGAGACCTCTACCACCGATCAACGTTCAATGTCAATAATAAGAGCAGTTACGCTATTTAAATGATCTAGTACAAGCAGGCGCCGTGCTTAGTAAAATACGATCCGGTCTGTTTCGAAACCGTAGTAGCCACAGCACTCGGCTTTCCCTACTTTTATTTTTTTAATAATATAATTGTATGCAATTCCTGCGTGGACTGTGGACATACTGGAAAGAGTGAATATGCAAAATTGGCGCTAGATCTCTAAAGTGCAAGTGTCATACAATTCCATTAAACACGAGTTGAAAACATATTTTTTTTATTGTAATTTAAAAAAACTATGGTACACGAATCTGTATATTTTAATCAAAAACAAATATACATTTTGATTTTATGGAATTGGTCTATGGAGTAAAGGACAAATAGGGTACCTACCTACTTAGTCAGAAAATTATAAGTACAATAAAGCCCAAATTGCACATCTACATCCCTACAATAATGAAAGTCATTATATTTTTATAGCTGTTAGCTATATAGCTTTATGTAAGTACATAATTTTACATTAATTTGTATTTTGCACACACAGAAAAATAAATTATAGAAAAAAAGAGGGCTGTAAAAATTCATTAATTGTTATTCTGTATTTGAGTGTTCAAAGATGATTTGATTTCAGGGGTCATTTTTCACAAATATAGACTTCGTGTGATAACTTCGCCCATCATCATCATCATCGCTGGAATAACTTCGCCCTCGTCTGAAATCGTCTTGTTTCACCCCTATTTATTTAATAAACTTTACTGTGGTTTACCAAAATCAATGTACTACTGAAAACCTGAATTAATATGATGTGGCTAATTCTATTGTACACTTCTCTGACTAAACTAAAATGACACCTCTGAATATGTTTGTATTTGCTATTGGTAAAGGCTTAGAGCTGTTATTTTAGTTTGGAAATGTGTAAAACAGAATTAACTGCAATAAATTATGAGATCATCCTTGAATTGGTAAAAAAACACCCTGCATAAATTGATAACAAAAGGTTTAACGCTGTCATTTTAGTTTGGAATTGTGTAGAACAGAATTAGCTGCAATATAATTGTATTATGAGATCAATCTTAAATTGGTAAAAAAAATGGTGACATTCCGATGGACAAACACATATTTTTGTCATTAGTCAATCCCTGTAATGTCGTAACACAATACACCCTTGTTTTCTATTCCTATAGGGTTTCACTTGCACTTTCTTAAACTAGCCATTGATACGGAAAGGTGACTGTCCTTTACAAACGCATCGTAATGACCCTCCAGTGCAGGGTCATGATAAGCAGATTCCTTTTTTTTTATCAACAAGTTAGCCCTTGACTGCAATCTCACCCGATGGTAAGTGATGATACAGTCCAAGATGATAGCGGGCTTACCTGTTAGAGGTATGGCAGTTATATTAAACCCATACCCCTATTCGGTTTCTACACGGCATCGCACCGGAACGCTAATTCGCTTGGCGGCACGTCTTTGCCGGTAGGGTGGTAACTAGCCATGGTCGAAGCCTCCCACCAGGCCAGACCAGGGAAAATTCAGAAATTATGAATTCTCAAATTAACCCTGCCGGGGATCGAACCCGGGACCTCCGCACATTGAGACAACAGCGCTCAACACTGCGCCACTGAGGTCGTCAAAGCTAAGCACTAGTCTAAAAAGTTCGTGCTTAGTTACAATCAGTAACAAACAGTGCTACTCTAAAAATTTAAATAAGTAAAATTATGTTATTTTTAGGTATCAATAGCAACGAAAATTGCTTGTCTAAAAATTAAAAAGAAATTTTTTTGCTTGGTGTCTTATTGGTAACAAAAAGCGTTGGTAAAAAAAAATGTTATTTCTTAGTAAGCATCACATCGTCGCACGTTTTTGCAACCCAATGCGTTAGATAATAATTGAGTGAGTGCAAAACCGACGAAAAAAATATGTAAATAGATAGTTAGGTTATTTTATGAAACATAAAATAAAATTGTTAACTTTCATCAACTTTTTATGTTTTTAGAAAGTGTTCATGTAACAGTCTTTTGTTCCTTAAAAGTATTGTTTGATTTACATTTAATAAAACGCTGACTAGTCGCCCAGCTTCGCAAGGGCTTACGTAGTAGGCCTATACTTCCATACCTACTAATACTAATATTATAAAGTCAAAGTATGTTCAATTTCGGTACTCGTATACTTATTGATTGATATCCAGTTACTTATAAAGTATGATGGTAATAATCAGTTACGGTATCTTAAAACTAAAGCTATGAGGGTTCCAAACGCGCCCTGATCTGAGAAAAGCTCACAACGAACTCAGCCGGGTATTTTTTTTAATATCACCATCTCACAAATATTTAAATTACTTACGATAATGTTACTAAATGCGAAAATTTTGATGGATGGAAGGATGGATGAACACACCAGAAAAGCTGAACGGATCTGGATGAAATTTGGCACTGAGATACATTATAGTCTGGAATAACACAATTCCAAATTTATTTAGTTGGCGGGCTAACATACATTCATACATTATGTAACAAGTATTACACTGACTTGTGGGTTGCTGGATGAAAAACCGGTTGCTTCCAAGTAATTTTGTCATTAAAAAAAACTAATTAAATTTGAAATAGAAAGCAGCAGAAATTAGGCGATTGAAATTACGCGACTCAGAACCATAAAACCTGTGCTCTTCTGGCGTCACACAATTATATCATGTAACTGTAACTGCACGATTTTGAAAATTGTAAGTGGAAGAAGCTTTATTATCAACTAAACGATGCCCGCGACTTCGTCTGCGTGGTTTGAGGTTTTTTGGTTCCCACGAGAACTCTTTAATTTTTCGGGATAAAAAGCCTATGTGCTATTCAAGACTATAATCTATCTCTGTGGCAAATTTCAGCCAGATCCGTTCAACTGTTGGGGCGTGATTGAGTAACAAACATCCATACATCCACACATCCATACATCCATACATCCATACATCCATACATCCATATATCCATACATCCATACATCCATACATCCATACATCCATACATCCATCCAAACTTTCGCATTTATAATAATAAGTAAGATATCATTTATCAATAAACTACCACACACCGACTTGAACTTAGGTGTTACAGTTTCGGTCTTATAAACGAAACAATATGCGTGTGTTTGTTTGTTGGTTTGTCATTCAATCACGCCGCATCGGAACAACGGATCGACGTGATTTTTGGCGCATAGTTGAGAACCTTGAGTGACATAGGCTACTTTTTATCTCGGAAAATTGAGGAGATTCCGCGGGAATTTAAAAAAAAACTTGAACCACGCTGAAGCCGCGGGTATCAGCTAGTTGGTACATATAGCTATACTCCAGCAATTTTCGGCCTTAAAACTCTAATAGAAAAGTCCGTCGTTGTCTACATAATATGAGCGAAGCACACAGAATCGAATAACAAATCCAACTTATCTCGCGCCACTACCAATACTCGAGACAAATGGAACAACAAACACCATAAAGATTCCATAAAACCGTATCCATTCTTTCTTAACTACCACGTACCGGAACAGTAAAAAAGGATACAAAGAAAGTGCCCACAATCAATATCGGAAACAAGTTATTTCTTTTCATCCGATTTGATTAAACTGGTAATAGGCTTATTTGACCGTGAAATTACCAATTTAATAATAACAATCTGATACTTCAAAAGCCTGCTTCGTAAGAAACAGAAAAGGGTTGTGTTATGTCGCAGTAGTTTGTGCAGCCCCTTATAAACGAGCGCACGCGAATGTATTGTAATTGGCCAGACATTTTTGTCCGTAATGTGTTTTTTATTCACTACAAGTTAGGCCTTGACTGCGATCTCACCTGATGGTAAGTGATGAAGCAGTTCAAGATATTTAAGATAAGAAGTGGGCTAACCTGTTAGGGGCATGGCAGTTATATTAAACCCATACCCCTATTCGGTTTCTACACGGCATTGTACCGGAACGCTCAATCGCTTGGCGGCACGTCCTTGCCGGTAGGGTGGTAACTAGCCACGGCCGAAGCCTCCCACCAGGCCAGACCAGGGAAAATTTAGAAATTATAAATTCCCAAGTTGACCCTGCCGGGGATCGAACCCGGGATCTCCCACGTTAAGACAACAGCGCTCAACACTGCACCACGGAGGTCGTCAAACGCCGACGCAAACGTCAACGCAAAAGTAGGTTTTCGCCCTATGCTCGCAATAACGAGTATCTTTTCAATATCGTTCTCAATAATTTGTGTGTTACACACTGGAGATAACGTTTATTATACTTTGGAGCATTTTAAGAATAAACGCATCATTTTGATATGTCCTGTGCCTCCACCACCACCACTACAGCCTATTAACGTCCCATTGCTGGGCACAGGCTCCACTGTCATAGGAGAGAGGGAAATAAACCTTCAATGCGGGTTGGCGGGCTTAAACGACTAATAACATGTAAGTGATAATAACCGGGACCGACGGCTTAGCGTACTCTCCGAAGCACTGGAGTAACTCACCGCCTACTTCCAACTCCGGGCTGGCACTGAGAATTTCTTAACTGAAAACCCCAGAACCTAACAATTTCCCGACCGGGAATCCAACCCAGGACCTCATGATCCGCAATCGACTATACTAACCGCTAGACCAACGAGGCAGTTTACTATTATTTCTCGAGTCACGCGGGGTTCTGGAAATTATACGCCATTGCTCACGTGCGACAAATTATAATATTATCTCAGACATTTAGCAATTCAGTAATTGAACATTTCCAAGATGGTGGAAAGTGAGCCTAGTGAAATCTAAAGTTGGTTTGCATTTTACTGATAAATAGTAATCTATACTTCTGTACAAATATTATAAATGTTTGCATGAATGGATGGATACAGGGATATTTGTTAGTCAATCAGGCCAAAACGGATGAACGAATCTGGATGAAATTGGGCACAGAGATAGATTATAGTCTGGAATAGCATATAGGCTATCCGCGAAAATTAAAGAGTTCCCGCGGGAGCCAAATAACCTGAATCCACGCAGACATAGTCGCGAGCGTCAGCTAGTGTTATAATATATAGGTATTCAATCCTTATCCATACCAAAATTTTAAATGTGAAAATGTCTATCTGTCTGCCTACTACGCTTTAAAGGCCTATCCTTTCAACATATTTTGACGTTTGGTACATAGGTTGCATCCCGTGGAAGAATATAGACTTTTTATCCTGGAAAATTAAAGAGGGAGTCATCTAGTCGTAAACGATGCAATAACTTTGATTATGATTTCGGTGTGTCGGTTTTCAAGACACTTTCGTATTTATAATAATATTATTAAGTATGGAGAATTATATAAAATATAAATATTTACTCTGAGGCAATACTATAATTTGCAACTTTTATTAAAATGTGGAAATCGCATGGGTACGAATGCTTCAAAATAAAATGTATATACTACTTTTTATTTATTATAATATCAATTTTGTTTTAGAAATCTCATAAATTTTTACTAGCATTAAAATTTCAGGGCTTTCTAACAGGTGGTTTGACCAGCACAACTATTATTATAATTACTTTATTTTTGATAAAGTAATGCATAACCTACTAAACCTACGTACTAATTTTATCAAATTCTTATTTTTTTAAATTATTTATTGTTCAATAATTCCATTGTTTCTATATATGATAAAATACCTAATATATGTACCTGCAAAACTGTGCATGGACGTTTATTGTACATTTTTTGAAAATTTTAATTGGAGAAAACATTATTAGAGTTAGCCATATTATAATCAGCTAAATTTGTAAAGAAACAACCGCTAAACTAAAAAAAACTAGAGGACCTACCGCGGGCTTACTCACGTGGAAAAATAATATGATGATTCCCAGTTCCAACCTATGTACCCACAGTACCGGTCCTAAGCCGATGTGTGTAAAAAATTATAAAAAAATTCCAGACCACACCAAATCTTTGGAAAAAAATACAGCGTTCGTCAATTCTTTAAAAAAATCCTGATTGATAGTGTATTACTAATTAAATGTTTTTTTTTTAAGTAAAATAAGCCAAACGTCTCTCTACTACCACTGATTTTTGCAGAGCCCCACCGGTGTTCCAATATTGTATTAAGAACTATTCTATTGATATTATGTAAATCACTATAACAATTGTATTGGAATGCAAAATAAATGAATATGAATATGAATATTATCAAAACAGAGCCAAAAAGCAAATATTTACTTACGTTCAATCGGTTTCTTTGAAGAGCAGAGTAAAATAATTAATAGTGGTAAAGCTTTCCGACAGATTTAAACCAATTAAGAAATTGTGAACTTCCAAATTTACCTGGCTTTGCTGTTCTAATACTCGTATTAAATAGTCACATGGTGGGTTTCGGACTCCTTATCACTGATAAGTAGTTTCCAATACACAGATAAAAAAATACCAGGAAGTACGACCGAATACAAAACAAAACATAAGTATAATATAATTATAATATATTTTAAGAATTCTGTCGAACTTACTCTGAAATCAATCCCCGAATCTTTGGAACCCCTTTGTTAAATCATGCGAAAATGATTAATCGAAGGAGGTGCCGAGAAATGGTCCAAATATCAGGGTGTCATGCGACATTTAACGCCAATGTTCTAACAAGCCGAATACTATTACAATTTCTGGCTTGAATTTCTCACGACCTCGGTTACTGCCAAAATACGTTTATTTCTTGGCACCACAATAACACTCAATTGTTCATAAATTATTAAAATCGCTATTATTGTCCTAATATTTTTAAGTGGTATGGTACTGTAGTATAAAAATAATATGCCACATAACAATATAATAGGTCTACATTAGAAAAAACAATATTATTAATAATCTTAATTTATATGTAGGTAAAACGTTAAAAGTATTGAAAAGAAAATATTTTAAATTAAATTACACCACTCAAAAATAAAAATATTATTCAGAGGCGAACACTACGGAAATTTTTCAAACATAAAGTCTTGTTCTTTTTTATGCAGTTCACGAGCGAAAACAAATATAGTACCTATTTCACCCCTAAAGAAAAAAAAAACAAGTATCAAGCACTTACAGTATAGCTGTTAATAATGTTGAACCAATGGTGTGCAACACCTGACACGATGTTTATATTGAAAAAGGTATTCCTAGAGTTTCTCAAGGCTGCCGATATGGGAAATCGACACGGTAACGTACCTTCTGACCGATTTAAATTTTCCACATGAAATCTTTGATGATGGAATTAGGGTGATAATTGTGAAACTATTTAGGCCTAACGCAGACGACTGGTTTTTATAGGAGACCGATTAGAACCAATAAAACTGCCTAGACTGTTAGAAGTGGCATTTGATACATCCATCCAAAGATATTATAGTATAATAATATGTCCACAAGACCATGCCATTCTGACTTCTTTCGCGTGGATAACAGGTTTCTGAAAAATTACGTGGGAATTGATTTTTCAGGATAAAAAGTAGTATATTATCCTTTTCTAGGTTGCAATCTTTAATCACGATAGCAAATTTTGTCAAATCAGTTGAATAAATAGGTCCTGAAAATATAATTATGTAATTTACGCCTACTTTTAAGTTTTTCAGTTTTGTAGATTCCTTTTTTCATAGCCATAATATTACGTTTTTTGTTATAATATAGGGAAATACATGCCAGACTTTTCCATTGATTAACTAAATTTTTTAAGAACCGTTTCAAGGTAGTCAAAATATAGCTGTAATAAAGATAGATGTATTGAGTGCTATTTTGGCTAACATTTTGGGACTGACCGTTATCAGTCGTATGCACAAGGCATATGGCTGCTATTTTTAAAATCTCCAACACTGTTTACAAGATATAATGTAGGCAGTCCAACGTTTAAATGCGTTTTTTATTTTCTACACCTACTAAAATCTGCGGGATGTCAAACATCAAGATTGAAAGTGTGATTATCGTAAAAATAGTAAATTAAAGTACTGGAGGTGAATATAGTTTGTTTGGAACAACGTGACCTAGAAGTCTAGTGGGATATTTTAAAATCAAATAACAATATGATTCACCTTACAATTAAGTAACAAAAAATTTAATTACACACCCAAATTACTATCGATTCCAAGAATCACCAAGTATATATAGAGTCAATATTATTGACCTAATATTATGTGTAAACTTAATCTAACCAATGAAAGTCGTGTTTTAACCACGAAAATAACCGAAACCAACCACGCTCTGCTACCATTAATATTTCGTCTGCAAATTTGCGGAGCTAATAACCAAAACTAATCTAACGAATCAAGGTATTGGGGAGGGAAATGGTTTTACCTTGTGAAGTGCCCTCCTAGGTATGTTGGACCCGATTCTTCTGTCTTGAACTTAATGTACCTCACCTTGTGTGTAGTTATAGGTGGTGTATAATAATGCCGAAAATATATTATAGGAACCGAACCAGCAAACCAGCAGAGCGACTGCGTATCTTCTGCATCAATCATTGTTACAGTATAAATTATTGTGATTGGCTGAATTTATGGTATTCTTGCTGCGTCAATGGATTTTGTCCAATAGTGGAAGAGTGTTATCCAATCAGAGGTGATTGCGATAGGACTGGGCAACCGCGTATCTCTAACAGCTACAGTGTAACGATCACTATGTACAAACTCTTGAAACTTCCCCAGCATAAATAAATTTTTTACATATTTTTTTAAATTTTAAATCTATGTACGGTATCTCTGATCTCTCAGGCCCATATCAATAAACCAACATCAATCGATATTTAATTGACGTCCGAAATTTATAAAACATGATGGTGATAATCAATTACGGTATCTTAAAACTAAAGCTACGAGGGTTTCAAAAGCGCCCTGGTCTGAGAGGAGCGCACAACAAACTCAGCCGGATCTAACTCGGCTGAGTTACACCCGCCGATTCTTCTTCGACCCTTCCGACTTAGGTTCTCACGTGTCGGTCACCATTAGCTTAAGAATGGGGCTTTTCGTAGGTTTACCGATACTTGAGAGATTGTTATTAACTGACAGGCCTCAAGCATGCAAAATTCCTCCTGGATCTTAAATAGAACTTTGCTGGCCGAGTGGAAGCTTTTTTACGTATTCGATCGCGTGAAAGTTAACTACCATTGATCAAACTCCAGCTTGAACAGCTGACACTCAATCTTACTAATATTATAAATGTGAAAGTTTGAATGGATGTATGGATGTAGGGATATTTGTTACTCAATCACGCCCCAACGGCTGAACGGATCTGGTTGAAATTTGGCAGAGATAGATAATAGTCTGAAATAGCACATAGGCTACTTTTATGCCGGAAAATTAAAGAGTTCCCGCAGGAACCTAAAAACCTCAAACCACGCAGACGAAATCGCGGGCATTAGCTAGTAATACCAAACAAATTGAATAACAAGAAAATCTCCCACTGAGCACTCTGAAGTCTCTAACCATACAGCATTCATTATTTAACTTTTTTTTCAGCCTTAACGACTCTATTGATATTCATAATCATGATCAAAGGAAGTCACCAACGGAAGAAATACAGAGCGGCAGTGATCAGATACCCTAAAGACACAAACTTCTGGGCCACGGATTTCTTCGTGAAGGGCTGCCGAAACTTCATTGAGAAGTGTCCATCTATGTATAAGTAAGTCTTCATCGTTTTATCTTCGTACTACTGATAGATATAATCATGATCAAAGGAAGTCATTGAGGTAAGAAGTACAGAGCGGCAGTGATCATATACCTTAAGGACACAAACTTCTGGGCCACAGATTTCTTCGTGAAGGGCTGCCAAAACTTCATTGAGAAGTGTCCTTCTATGTATAAGTAAGTCTTCTTCGTTTTACCTTCACACTTGATATTCATAATCATGATCAAAAGAAGTCATCAAGGCAAGAAATACAGAGCTGCCGCTCTGTAGATATCAGATACCTTAAAGACACAAACTTCTCGGCCACGGATTTCTTCGCGAAGGGCTGCAGAAACTTCATTGAGAAGTGTCTATCTATATATAAGTAGGTCTCCTTCGTTTTACCTTCACATTTGATATTCTGATCAAAGGAAGTCATCAAGGCAAGAAGTACAGAGTGGCAGTGATCAGATACCCTAAAGAGACAAACTTCTGGGCCACGGATTTCATCGTAAAGGGCTGCAGAAACTTCATTGAGAAGTGTCCATCTATGTATAAGTAAGTCTTCTTCGTTTTACCTTCATACTTGATGTTCATAATCATGTTCAAAGCAAGTAATCAAGGTAAGAACTACAGAGCGGCAGTGATGAGATACAGGACACTAGCTTCTGGGCCACAAACCTCTTCGTGAAGGGCTGCAGACCCTTATTTGAAAAGTGGACATAAGACACAATCACAGCCGCTGTCGTGTGTAACTTCGTTACTATCTTGTAATTCACGTATCGTTTGCAAAATGTAAGTTACGAAAGTTACTTACCAACATAAAAACTTAGAAGTGTAATTGCGGGCGTACCATGATGCCCTTGATATCGTTCGGGAGAATCTAAGTTCTAATTCTTCCCGTGGGAACTCTGACATAAAAAGAATCCTATGTCCGTCTCCCGTATAATCGTAGCCGTATAGTGAATTTGGCTCCTATTTTGATAGATGGAAGTCGTGAATGGTATTTTTTTTTTCAGGATACAATCAATATGTGCCCGCAGCTACAATGGAGACTACAGGAACTTTCCCAACTATTGCGAGATGCAGTATGAAAACTGCAATACTTGGAGAAGTAAGCTTTAATTATTTTTTATACTAATTGACCCGCACGGCTGAAATCTATGAAACCTTTCAGTTTCCATGACAGGAAGAATAGGTCTACATACAAACCTATGTAAGCTGAGGACAAGTAGCATCCATAGTCCAAACTATTGTCTGTCTGCTACGATTTTGCTGAAATTTGGTAAAGCTTAGTTTGTATCCCGGGGTAGCACATAGGCTACTTTTTATCCCGGAAAATTAAGAGTTCCCGCGGGAATCAAAAAACCTCTATCCACATGGACGGAGTCGCGGGCATCATCTAGTTCCAAATAAGGTCGCTAGCTGGAGCAGTTGAAAAGGGTTTAAAAGAATTGGAAAAATAAAGAAAAATTTTTTTCACGGCTGCTCAAAAAAAGTGTAATGTTTGAAAACACAAAAAATAAATTCTAATACTGAAATATTAGAATTTTTTTATTCCACCATAACCTTAGGTGTGAGATCTATACAGCGAACTTTGACTTTGCTTAGACTTAAGACATGGTTAAAACTAGACAGATTTATGTTACTTACTTAAGACCATCTCGTTTCGTTAACTATGAGTAAAGTCTGAGCCAAGTCATAGTACGCTCTATAGATCTCAGCATAAATGACAGAATAGGTTTGGATGTATAAGGTAAAACTGGCTATTTTATTTGAAAAAAAAACGATATTGCAGGGCATTATAAGTTTTTTTTTAGTTAAACTAGCGGCACGCTATGATGGCCGGTTTGACGTTTGTCCGCTCATGAAGTTCCGTATTAATTGATAACGACTTTGAAGGAAATAATTGTATTACTTTATTGACGATAGTAATGTGCAGAGATTCATAAATTTTATCGAATGTAGTTTCTCATGAAGTTCCGTATTAATTGATAACGACTTTGAAGGAAATAATTGTATTACTTTATTGACGATAGTGATGTGCAGAGATTCATAAATTTTATCGAATGTAGTTTTAGGTTTAGGACTCAAAATTTATTTATTAAATTGATTTCTTAAATGTATACAAGTGTAGAAAAATCAGTTTGCACCATTTAAGGGGTGAATGTACTTGTGAATATGAACAATTTTCACTATGTGGACAAACCTCTGAAATCGCAAAAAAATATCAATAAATTTTTAAAAATGGAATCTAATACGATCGTCACATAGGATCGCTGGCTAGCACAACTACTACCTCCGGCAAACTCGCGTCAATGCTCAATGCAAAACAAAGAAAGCAGTTTCGAATTGACGTTGCTTCGAAAAGTATAAACTGTCAGTGCAATGCGATTGTGATATAGTTTTGACCTGGCTTTGGATTTCAAATATTGATACTGCATTACTGTTGACCCTTGCTCGTTAATTTGGACTCTGTTCAAGCCCTTTGTTGTGGATTTCGTCGATATGACCGAACGTACGCAGAGAACTGTTCTAAATAGTCAGACACGTGAGTTCGTAATACGCCTTCGTAACTATTTCGATCGTGAAGCTCAAAATGGAGGGCCAATTTTACCTATAACGTCAGTGGTTGAACGCGTAGCTGATGCGCTTAATATTGGACAACGAACTGTTAGACGGATAACTAAAAAAAAATATGGCGAGACTGGCACAGAAGAAAATAAACTTCACACACCAAAAAAGAGAAAACGAGCAAAACCAGTCGTAGGCATCGATAGCTTTGATGCCGATGCTATCCGAAGACATGTTTACGGCTACTATTTACAGAAGGAGTATCCAACAAGAAAAAAGTTGGTGCATTCACTGAAGGAAGCTGGATTATTCTTCG
Organism: Erebia palarica; assembly: GCA_964035005.1. Taxonomy (NCBI): domain Eukaryota; kingdom Metazoa; phylum Arthropoda; class Insecta; order Lepidoptera; family Nymphalidae; genus Erebia; species Erebia palarica. The sequence continues at coordinate 7,004,621 of OZ035993.1, read as the reverse complement.
GTGGGGAAAGTTCTTTAACGAAGATTTTGAAGACCATTGGATTTCGATACAAAAAATGTAACAAACGCAAAATATTGATGGAAAGATTTGATATAGCGATGGCAAGGTATACTTTTTTACGGCAAGTGAAAGAAATCAAAAATTGGCAAAATGTTGTGTTCTTGGATGAAACATGGCTTAATGCTAACCATACTGTAGGCCGTTCTTGGAACGATGACACAGCAGCATCTACTTCCAAAGTTCCTGTAGGAAAAGGATCGCGACTTATAATTTGTCACGCCGGAACCATCAACGGGTTTGTCGAAGGTTCTCTCATGGCTTTTGCGTCAAAAACCACTGGAGACTATCATGAAGACATGAATGGAGAAAAGTTTACTGAATGGTTTACCTCAATGTTGTGTAGCCTCCCTGAACCATCTATTATAATTATGGACAACGCCCCATACCACTCGATGCAAATTGACAAGCCACCTGCCCAATCCCAAAAGAAAGCTGATATCGTCGCATGGCTTCGTAAAAATGGCGTAGATGCAAACATGAATATGTTAAAAGCGGAATTAGTACGTCTTTTAAAAGAAAACAAACCAACCAAGATCCGATACGTCATTGACGAAATAGCATTAGAACATGGGCACAGAGTTATACGGTTACCGCCTTACCATTGTGAGTATAATGCGATTGAGTTGGTGTGGGCTCAAATTAAGGGATATGCTGCAAGACACAATACAGAACCCCCATTTACCACAAAAAAAATGCTAAAATTATTAGAAGAAGCTTGTGAACATGTGACTAAAGGAGACTGGGAAAAGGTTGTGAATAGAACTGTTAAATTAATAAGGGAAGATTATGAAAGAGATGTGAAAATAGATAATATTATAGAAAACGAACATATAATTATTAATGTATGTGATGATAGCAGTGACGACAGTGAAAATAGTAGTATGGACGAATCTGATTAATTATGGCCTTTTGTGGCACCTTTTTTGGTATCTTTTGTATTCATATGTTTCTTGTGTGCATATAAAGTATGTATATTCATTTTCGTTCAAATATTCAGTTCGTTCAAATAAATTAAATAAACATATACATTTTTGTTTTATTAAACCTATTTAATCAGGTACAAAAACAAAACTTAATTGTTTTTTGTTCGAGAATAAATTGACATTCCACATCACTATTGTAATGTGTCAAACCGGCCATCATAGCGTGCCGCTAGTGTAGTTCATTATTTTTTTAATTATTTTCACTCGTGGACACTAGACATGTGATGTAACAGACAGACGGGCAAAAAATTTCAATTTGTACTCTGACGGACCGCGGGGCCAGATATTAATCAAATTAATTCATTTATCTAGTCTAGACTGGATAAGAAAGCCATAATTTTCGCACTCATCCAAAAAATAAACAACTACATTCCGAAAGCTTCAGACTCAAAGACTAAATCTTAGTCTATTTCTAGACAAACATAATTATCTAAACCAAGGGTCTCTCACTCAACTTTTACTTATCAGTAAGTTCTAATTACTAACTTATGCCCGCGACTTCGACCGCGTGTTTTTTTTACAACAAAAGCCTAGTAAAGAACCAACTTCTTTGAGAAGCTGGACTGGACATCATCGAGTAAATTATAAATTTGATATCTCGGAAACCTGACGTTTTAGAACATTATAATAAAAATTTAATAAAATATTGCCAGCGGCAACAATATTAGCAACATTTTATACATTTCAACACCAAAGATAGCGCCATCTTGCTAACTTTGTTTGCGGACGCCATCTTAGCAGTGTATTATCCAGAATTGCGAGTACCTAATGAGTGATTTTGAACATGAGCCGTAATTGTAGGATATTGGTTAAATAGATAAATAGGGTAATGTATCGTGTAATAAATATAAATAATATATAACGATTTGTGAACATTAAATGAATATTGTGTACAACGAGATTCTCTTTTACTATAGTACTTGCTTGGAGTAATGGTAGCTGCTGGTTTTATGAGTTTCCGATTTATTACAATAAAATAAAAATGGCGTAACCGTAGGCAGGCCAAAACATTTTAACTCCCTTTAAAAATGTAAATACACAATATATAAATTTATACTTTGACATAACCAAACAACGCAGAAAAATCAGATTTTCAAAAAGGCTCCTCATTATTTTGACTGACTCTCGGTCTAATACATAAGTCTTTCCTCTGGCAGCCATAAAACATAATTCGCCACGTCTAGACAGATCGAATGTGAACGATTTATTGTTCTGTATCTTGAAAACCTCCCGTATGACCTATTTCATATCATAAAATGTTTAATGTTTACGAACCACACAATCATAATGCTGATCACACATTATAACAGCACACGCAATGCATTAAGATCCAGCCAGTTATCAACTCCACCAAGACGAAATGGCATGGCGGTTTCTCCTTACAAACAAATACACCTGTTTTCTCGGTTGATAATTACAATGGAGAAAATATTCTTGCACACTTAAATCCATATCCGTGCCATGTCCCTGTTTTTTTTCTTGATAAATTATAAATTTTAAGAACATGGAACCTTCAAAAATTTCAAAAATGGCCCAGTTTTCGCGCTGTCATTAGACATCCCGCAAATAAATTTGACAAATATAATCGCAAAAGAAAAACATACCGAGTCTTTCTTATGTTATTACTGAAAAATTATTTAAATCGTTTCAGTTTAGAAGGAGAATACGAGAGTAAGGATTCCACTGTTTTTCATAGGTATTATCGGTCCATGATGCAGTTGTGTTATGGACTCTATTCGAAGAGCAGCGCGACGGCAATATTATTGTTAAATACCTATTCTCCTAATGTAATGCAGATGCCATTTCATCTTAAAGCATTTGTTTTTTTAATTTTATTTAATATAAGTCTGCCCATCTAGCGGGGTGCCCAAAGGAAAATAAATTACTGTGCAGCACAGGTACTGTCGTTTGGTGTCGAGTCTACTAATAAGGTCTTCTAAATTCATATAACAGTGTCCTTTGTAAAATATTTGTATTTACTCAGCTAGCAGATAGGTAGATGACACTGTGTCTGGACTCATAAAGTGCTAAATTATCATTAAGCTTACCAAATGAGATACGTGCTTAATGAGTTGGTTTAATAATATTGTTTATATTATACTAGCTGACCCACCTTTCATTTGGACCGCCCTTTTGTAAAGAAAAATCTTGTAAAATTTAATAAAATATGGATAATTTCAATTTAATAGACCATGTGTTTTGAGCTATACGTTAATATATCAGTTCAGAAGTTATATAAAAGTAGTACATTAGAAAAGGTTAAAGAAAATTAATTTTGCCTCTACGGAGTGTGTGTAAAAGCAATTTTTTTCGCCAGATGTTAATAAACTGTTTACATATTGCGTGTATCCATAACATGTACATGGCAGAGATTGAATATAGTCTTACATTAGCACCTCTAAGAGAAGACATGATCAGTAGACATAAAAACTGATTTGAAGGTCTTGGAATAAGGTGGAAGAAGATTAGACTTGAATAGAAGTAGAAGAAGCCGTCTAGTATATAAACTTATTTCTAATCAGATGAAAAATAGTTGAAGTGTTATATTATGCGACTAAAGATTTTAATTCGACACCCATTTACAAAATATTATCCAGGGTACTATTAAATTATATCTAAGCCGTCAGCTCTAAGTTCACAACAAATACATAATTTCCCATTACATCACTATTAAGTACACATTAAGTACTATTGTGGAGCAAATAATTTATTATTAACCTTAATTATATAAGCCCAAGTGGTCCTGTACTTTGACAACGTAGAGATTGTATGTCCTTTCACTTATTTGAGTGGAAAGGCCATGCTGCTCTATAACATTTAGCATACAATTAATTGAGTTATTAATATTCTATCCGCAGACTGGCGAGTTTTCAAACGAGAGCGGTGCTGAGTAACAGGAACGGCTTCTACAGTAAAATACAATTCTTACGATATTCAAGCTTGCTTTTATTTACTGTTGTTTAGAGAATAAAGCTAAAATTTGTAAAGAATATTATTACTATTGTTTTCATCAGTTTTATTTCTTTGTCGAGGTTACCGACATCACAATATTCTGTTGCTTTCACATCACTCAACAACAGTCAAGACAATTGAGGTGTTATTACGCACTATCATCATAAGCCCGCGGCTTCGACTGCTTGAGTTGCTGCTAGCTGTTGAGTGCTCACAGTTGCTTGAGTGAGGAAACTCCTCGAAAAAAGCCTATATATGCCTATTACCTATTGCATCCCTTCCCCGGGATGCAAGTTGCAACCTATATCTGTAATGAATCTTTTCAAAATCTTTTGCACATATGTGCCGTGAAAGCGTAGCAGATATACAGACAGACGTATAGACAAACAGACGGGCATGGTTTAAACGGAATTTAGTACGGATTCAGATTTTGTATGTGAGACTTTACGATTTTAGAGTCTTTACGTTAACAAAGAATATTTAATGGATTTTTGTTTATTGACTTAAAACTTCGGTTAGTTTAGGATTGGAATTAAAACAAAACTCCGAGTTTGCAGGACGTCGGTCCTTTTTTGTACTTAGCTACCTGCTCATAGTTAATGCTGTAATAACCATATTACTGTAAATGTGCATGCTCAGTTGAATAGGAATTTTAGGGGAATATAATAATCCCTTTTTCCCAACAAGTTGTAATACATATTATTTTCTACAATAACTTAAAACTAATTTAAGTTATTGTATGCCTATTAACAAATTGACCTTTAGATTGTCCAAATAAAAATTATATATAAAAAAAAAATTACATGCCTATAATTTTAAAAATCTTCACAGAGCATAGCTCTCTAACTTTGAACTCTATCGGTTGCAGGGGCCCTGAGGCCCGTGCGGCTGCGGCTCTACTGTGGTGTGCGATGACCATTATCATCACAGCTCCCACTTTTAATAGATATGTCAATCAATGCCCGTGCTCATAAAACACTTTACCAAACCGAGAAGTAGGCTGGAGCCTTGACGGATCTTCAATTTTCAAAACATACCCACACAAGATTGTTCCACAATGTTTTCCATGATAATTTGTACAGTGGTATTGGTAGAATGATAATGATTTTCATAGAATTTTGTACAATAAGAATGAGTTCTTTTTTCATGTCTCACTTTTTTTATAACTTTTTTTTTCATGAAATAATCCCTTTAAAAGGATATGCCTGCCTGTTTCAGAGAGAACCATACACGTCAGGAACACAATTCGGCCAAAGCCTAAAACATTCGGGTTCTTTTACATGTTAGAAACAATTTTATTTATTTATTTATACAAGCCTATACTTAGTTTTATTTATCTAATTAACCAGGCAGAGGTCTCTTCCTTCTTCGACTTTTTCTTATTTAGGGCCGTGCGGAACCACAATTATCTATCTCGTCCCTCCATCTGGTAACAGGTCTTCCTTTTGTCCTTGTATAAAATCTTGGTAACCCAATTGTAGTATTTTTGCTACATTTTTCGTTTCCTGTCCCTGCTACATGTCCCGCTCAGTTCCATTTTCCGGTTTCTGCTGTCCTTAGCTGTCCTTGCTGTCGTTAAAAACAATACAACCAAAAAGGAGAAACACGCCCGATACCTCATGTCTGGTTACCCACGCCCAATTCTAAAACAATGCAGACCTATCTTGATTCATGAAAATATTCACAATGGAAATCTTAGTATCCATAAACTTAAAACGGAAAACTGTTCCTTTCCCAATTACAAACCAAATCGGTAAACTATACACTTGCTAACAAAATTTGGGAAAGAAAATGTTACCTTTTTTAAAACTTGCTTTATCTCCTGGTAGCTTAGAGCGAAAGCACACAAAGGACCGGACCGGTTAAAACATCTCCACGGAACGAGTGAGAGAGAAAAGATGCATCGTTCTGTCACGCTAGTGTGTGCGGCCCTATATAAATGGGAGCTGTGGACTTTTTGTTAAAATTTGATGTGTCAAATGTGTGTGCGCGCTTAAAAATACGACATAGATGTACAGGAACTTACTCAAATACTGAAATTTAACGTATACGGTCTACTAAATATAATCCATACTAAATTATAAATGCAAAAGTGAGGCTGCTTGTATATTTCTCTGTCTGTCTGCTAGGCTTTCATGGCAAAACATTTCAACTGATTTTGGTGAAATTTGGTATAGAGATAGGTTACATCCCGGCGAAGAATATTTCCTTCCCATAGCAATAACTATCCTATGGAATTTATTTTATCCCGGAGTATTTTAGGGAATTAGCCACGGGAACAAAAGGTAACGTGGACAGGGACGTGGTCATCATTGTTAATAAATAAAACACATTTTGTGCGATCCATTCCCTACACTTGCTACAGGTGAAAACATATTTATTTATTTTAGTTCCAAAACTTTAAAACAGCTTCTAAAATCTAAATCTAGTTTATGTATTGAACTGAACTCTAACAAGCTAGACTGGCGATAGAGTTATGGGACCATTAGTTATACGAGAGAATATATAGTCCAACACGAATTTATACGAACACGAACTTTCCGTTGGAAATCAGACAGGAAAAAAGAAAGCAAAGGCAAAATCTTTATTTGAGGCACTTCTGGACAGAAACAAAATAAGCACTTACGTGCAAAATCAACACTTTGTATTATACAGCAAAGCAATAAACAGGTAAGCCATTCAGCTTGTGTTGGAACTCCGGGCCTCTCAGACACGAAACCACTATATGGCGCATATCTGAGGTACCAGGTGCCCCAACGCTGTTTAAATAATGTATGTGATTAAATTATATGTAAATCAGATATTAAATTGTATGTGTGTATGTTGTAGTAAAGTCAAAATCATATTTAAATCATAATTTATCTTTAATCTAAATAAATCTTATATTTTGTAAGTATGACGTTCAGAAGGTGTAATTTGTAGGTACCTATTTTGAATAAATATGTCTTGAGTATGAGTTTTTCTTTAAGCCCATTAATACTAAATGTCGCGTACATGAATAAGTTTTAATAGACTTGGAATAGAATGGTTCCAAACATGACCTGCTATGAACAGTAGCCCACAACGAACGCAGCTGTACACAAAGATAATAATATATAATTATATTGCACTAGCTGATGCCCGGGACTTCATTCGCGTGGCTCAAGTTTTTGTTATTCCCGCGGGAACTCCTTAGTTTTCCGAGATTAAAAGCCTATGTCACCCTCCAGGTCTTTAACTATATCCTTGCCAAAAATCAGGTCAACCGGTTGCTCCGTTGCGAAGCGATTGAAGGACAAACCAATAAACCTACAAATCAACAAACAAACACACGTTCGGATTCATAATGTTAGTATGATTGTACGGAAGAACTAAGACATCATATCGGTTTTCTTGAGATACAATCCGCCAAGGTTTGGAACGCCTTTCTGGCGATTGCGTTTCATGCCAAGTATGACATGAGTACCTTAAAGGCAAGAATGAATAGACATTTTCTAGGCAAGCGCACTCCAACCTAGACCTCATCATTGCTTTTCATAAGCATGATTGTCGTCAAGCGCCTATCTTGCAATTTTAAAAAAGCCTTTGGAGCGTGGCGGTAGGTGCGACAAGTTCCTGATGAGCGAACAGAATTATCGGAAAACTCCTTTTCACAAATATTTTAAGTACCTTAATAGGTTTTATGGGTCTCCAAATCGTTCCACGTTCCCTCTTAAAATGTTTGAAGTCAGCATAATCAAATTATCTAACCAATTGACACTTAATTGCCTAATGAAATTAAAACTGAATTGTCCTGAACACAAGAGACGTAATGTTATTCGTCTTATTTCGTCTTGAAACTTCGATAAATTTAATTGCTCACTTTATGTTACAATGAACGTAATTAATTTTTAATTGCTGGGAACTAGTGAATCATTATTGGCAATTTGTGTACGTAGCAAACACGTATTTATTTATAAAAGACTACAGAGTCCCGCGACTTCTTTAGCGTCGTTTTAGGTTTCTGAAAAGTCTCGAAGGAACTTTGATTTTGTGGAACAAGCAGTCTCTTTCTCCGGAATGCAACTTATCTTTATATCAAACTTTATAAAATCTGTTAAATATCATTAAAAGAGAGACAGGTAGATAAACAGACAAACTTTCAACATATTGATACGCCATCTCAGAAAGGGTCAATTAAAATGAAATCATCGGTTACAATTACAAAATCAAACTGTTTATTCTGACATTTATTAGCTGGTATTTACAAGTTACTCTCGATAATCAATATTTATGGAATTCGTATGAATTTACAATGTGGTATCACTTTTATAATCTTTCTAATAGTTATGCATAACAATAATATCTCTTTAATCAAATATATCTCAGTTATAAAAATATACAATAGTATCACGCACCCTTTTACCGTAGGCCTCGTTCTAAACTAAATTCAAAAAAATGGCGGTAACCGAATAGTAACTAACCACAGATTATACCACGGATATTACTCTTAAAGCAATAATGTGGTATAGATTAATTATGTCGTGTTACAATATTGACGTGTGGATTCATAGACAATAACATAAAATTTAAATCAATAAACGATGAGGACGTGCGCAAAGGACAACTTATCTCTACTGGAGAGATTTATTCCAGCTGCCCTAAAATATAGCGCTTTTATGACATTTGCATTAAATCCTTACTAGTTTTATAATGTTATGATAATGTGTGTCTGTTGTGTTGTCTACTTATTTATACGTTACCCATACTAATAATATAAATGCAAAAGTGTCTGTCTGCTATGCTTTAACGGTTCATATTTCAACCGATTTTGATGAATTTGTTATAGAGGTAGGCTTTAGAAAATTGAAGAGTTCCCCCGGGAACTCAAAAAAACTTAATCCACGCGGACGGAGTCGCAGGCATCATCTACCCACAATTTTTAAAAATTATGTAGCTTCAATTCCAATAATTATGTGCTTTCATGTCAAGCCCAAATTATTCCTAAAACGGAAATTTGGCGCACATAGTTACATCATAAATAAATAAATAATCATGTCAATGTCACCAGCAGATAATATCTAGACGAGGAAATGGTAGTTGGATGATTAAATAAAAATAATAATAAATATCCTACACAGCACACATAACAAGATGGCGCGATCTTCGGTGTTGACATCCAACAAGTCATAATTAAAATAATTAAAAAACACGACTGCCCTGCGAAAAAACGAACCAAAAAAAATTAAAAATCTAAATTAATCTAGGTAGTTAAATTAGAAACATATTCACATTAATTTTATTAAATGATATTTTTTTGTGAATCACTGGATATTGAACTATAGTGTTATATATTTTTGGAATCTACTCATCGTTTTCTAGATGATGATTATATAGTTAATCTTATTGTCGAATTTTATTTTTCAACTTTAGTCTTTAATGCGGGACCATGGTCACCCCATCCATTTTTTTAAATTTTACTAGCCCATATCACCCAGAATAAGCTTGGGATTCTAACGATACCTCATTTATCAAAATCGGTTCAGGCGTATAGAAGTTATGGTGGAATATACAAACTCACATACATACCTACATACATACACACATACGTACATACATACATGCATGAACCGTGAAATCAATATACTCCTTTTTTCAGGCAGTCGTATAAAAAATATTACCAGCTACAACATATGTATAATAGTAAATATTATCCTGTCTATCGATTGGAGCGCAGAGGAACCTTCCCTTTATAATACGTTTGTGAGAGGAACGGAGTGCATTCACTCAGCTCTTTGCTTGTTTTTGCAAAGACAGTGTGCTTAAAAATTTGGATTTTTTGACAGGATGACATGTGTTAAAAACTGCAAATTTTCGCGGCAAAAACGCTGACATAAATTGTCAAATGAGCCAGTCCATTTATCTACACACTATGGGTATGTGGTCGGGATGTGTTATTTTCCTAAATTTAACACGTGAAATGTACGCACAAGCTAAGCGAAGGCATACGTGATTTTAGGTTGAAAGGGTCACTTTTCTTAAAAAAAAATATAATTATTTAATTTAGGCTGTATAAGCGAAAGGTCACTCACTGATTCATCACGATATCTCAGGAACTATAAAGCATACACACTTGAGATTTGGAAGGTAGGTTTCTTCTATAGTGTAGACGACAGGTAAGAAACGTTTTCGAGAAAATTTACCCATAAGGGGTTGAAATGGGGGTTGGAAGTTTGTATGAAAGTTCTTTGTTTTTGAAGTTAAAGACATGAAAATTTGGAAATTAAGTTAATAGTTATAAATAATAAAAACTTATAAAAGCAATTCTACGAAAATTCACCCCAAAGAGGGTGAAATGGGGGTTGTAAGTTTGTATGAAAGTCTAATGTGTTTTAAGTTAGACTTGAAAATCGGGATTTAGGTTATTAGATTTAAATAAATAACAACCTTTATTTTTGCAATTTTACGAAATTCTACCAGAATAGGGGTGAAATAGGGGTTCGAATCTTACATGAGAGTTTTAAGTTTTTGAAGTTAGAGACTTGTAAAGCAGGATTTAGGTTATTAGTTTTAAATTATAATAACCTGTCTTATCAAGTTTACGAAAATTCACCCCAAAGATGGTGAAATGGGGGTTGTAAGTTTATATGAAAATCCAATGTGATTGAAATTAGAGACTTGAAAATCGGGATTTAGGTTATTATCTTTAAATAATAAAAATATGCCAACGCTATAGCCGCTATAAGTAGGCCTTTTGCAGCGGAAAAATCTCATAGGAAATCAAAATTGTAAGCGTACGAAGTCGCGGGCGACCTCTAATAACAAATAATTGCTTTCAGCGTTGGCAGTAAGGCCCCAGGTAGGCGGTCTCAGGTCGAGTAGTTCACTAAACATGAGTATTATTAGTTATATAACAATAACATCTGAAGTGGCCTCGAGGTAAGCCAAAAATAGGTTTCCAAATATTTGGAGATCAAATCTAATTATGAAGGAGGTGAAACTTGGATTAATATTTGCGAATATATTGCTTTTTTATAAATAAAGACTTTTTTCTTGTCTCGTAATCGTAACCCTCCAGTGCGGTAGTTGAATACATATTATAAAAATTAAAAATCTTTTCATAGCTTGTACATATTTCAACAGCAAGTTTATTTTATATAAGTTTATATTTTTTACAGAAAAGACCTGTGAGTAAAACTTATAATTTGTGTATCTTTTATTGTCATCACAGTTGATTAAATACTGGGCTAATTTTAAATATATGGTGATAGCCTAGTGGTTAAGACACTGGACCTCCTGTAAGGGGTTTCGGGTTCGATCCCCGGGCACGCACCTCCAACTTTTCGAAGTTACGTGCGTTTCAAAAAATTAAACAGAACGTCTCTCACTTCCAGCTTTTTGTCTTTTTGATGTGTGTTTTAAGAAATTAAATATCACTTGCTTCAAATATTGAAGGAAAACGCCCGAGATTTCTTCATAATGTTCTTGAAGATTTGTGAACTCCGCACTTGGCCAGCGTGGTGGACTAGGTACGTCTGCCATTTATCATTCCGAGAGGAGACTCGTGCTCAGTAGTAACCCGGGTTGATAAGGAACAGAGAGATAGAGAGTTTAAAAAAAAAAATATTCACCTAGTACACGTACAGTAACATATTATGTACGAACGACACATTACGTAAATAATATGATCGCAACAATACTATGATCGCAATCACCTCTGATTTGTTTTAGCACTCTTTAGATATTGGCCAAAATCCTTTGTCGTAGCAAGAATACCATTATTACATTCAATCACAACAATTGAGATTGTTACAATGATTGTTACATACACAAAGCATTGCTATTCAATATCGTATGACAATCGCCTTTTATCTATTATATAATATACCATATGAGCTTTCATTGCACTTAATAAATAAATATAAAAAGATATTATACTGATAGACAAATAAGAAATGTAGGTACGTTACATACAATAACGGGAAAGCGTTGTATTCAGTAATACTTAGTACTATTACCTATTCTGTGGTAATACATCGAAACCTTTGGTAGACAAATCGGCCTCTTACATTAACAAATCGTCCTTTTTAGAAAAATCGTCATAGAAATGTAGATAAGGATCACTTGACCCTTACTTTTCTCTTTATACGTTTCTAGGATATGCGGTAAAAGGAACGATTGTTTTTGCTCAATAACTCAGTTATTTTCAACAAAATTTATATACGGATGTAACCACCGCCACCACCACTACTACAACGCCCTACTGCTGGGTACTGCAGGCCTCCACTCTCATAGGAGAGAGGGAATTAGAGCTTAGACCCACCACGCTGCTCCCACGCGGGTTGGCGGGCTTTAACGACTATTATCATGTTAGTGATAATAACCGGGACCGACGGCTTAACGTGCTCTCCGAGGCACGGGGGTGAAACACAGCCAACTTCCTAACTCCGGGCTAGTATTGAAAATTTCTTTTCAGAAAAACCCAACACTTAATTATGTCCCAACACAGGACGGGACCTTGTCCAACATGCAAACTACTAAAACATAGAGGTAGTTGTCTTGTCAGGCAGTCAGCATACGGATGTAAGCTGTTATTAATTTGAATTTCCACAATTTTTGTCTTAAGACACCTTAAGGGTTAAGACAACATTCATCAGTGACCAGCCTTAGATCCCGGTTCCAAACGACCCTTGAGCGAGCTTCGTCTCGAAATGAGAACTTTAATAAAATCTTGTAGTAATTACTAATAAGGTCTTAAATTAGTCGTCAGTCTTAATAATTTTTCAGCCACATTTACTATGCACGGACACGGTCGACGAATTTCCTCTGGCTCTTGACATAATTTCTCTTACCTAATATTTAATTTATTTTTTGCTTAGATTTCATTTACTCCATGAATATTCATATAGCCTTTAGTCTCTTATGAAATGATCCTTGTCTCATAAGAAAAAGATCATTATAAAACTGTCTGAACATTTCAGACAGTTTTATAAATCTCTCTGCGGTGTGTTTCTTATTTCTGAGGGTCAGGATCCCTTACCATGAATCGAAAAATGGTAAGGGTTATTTAAGGATAATGACATGATAGGCTAAAAGATCCTTTTGTATACGACTCCATGCCTTTATGGCTTGATTGAGTAACAAACATACATCCATCCATCCATCAATCCAAACTTTCGCATTTATTATATTAAGTATATTGTACAGAAAACCAATCTAAAGTATTTAGAGATTAATTGCGATTGTCCCACTGTATCTTCCTGACGAGTGGAGAAACTAAACAAAAAAAAAAATTATCCACTACAAGTTCGTCCTTGACTGCGATCTCACCTGATGGTAAGTAATGATCCAATCTAAGATGGTAGCGGGCTAACCTGTTTGGGGCATGGCAGCTATAACACATGCCCCTCGGCGGCGGCGGCACGTCTTTGCCGGTAGGGTGGTAACTAGTCACGGCTAAAGCCTCCCACCAAGCCAGACCAGGGAAATTTCAGAAATTATTAATCCCAAATTGACCCTACCGGAGATCGAACCCGGTACCCCCGCACGTTAAGAAAACAGCGGTCAACACTGCGCCACGGAGGTCGTCAAAAATATAATATGCTATTTTCCCAAAACAAAATGCTTTTATTAATCGGGCTGCGTAACAAAGCACGTGACACATTTTTCAATTAATAGTGAGTGATGTTTTTAACGTCATGTATAAAAATGTCAAAATATTTTCGATAACCTTTTTAAGGTTATTGAAACCTAAAATTTAATATGTGCATATAATACATCTGTACTTTAATATTTTAAATGCGAAAGTTTGGATGGATGTATGGATGTACGGATGTTTGTTACTCAATCACGCCCCAACGGCTGAACGGATTTGGCTAAAATTTGACACAGAGAGAGATTATAGTCTAGAATAGTACATAGGCTACATTCTATTCCGTAAAATTAAAGAGTTCCCGCGGGAACCAAAAACCTCAAATCACGCAGACGAAGTCACGGGCATTCGCTAGTATATTACATATAGTGAGATTGTGAAAACCGTTAGATTGTAATCTATCTAGCGATATTGTTAACTGTCGAAAGATTACAATTTAACGCATTATTTTTCGGTAGATTGTAATCTGTTAGGTATATTAACCCGATAGAACCTAAGTACCACTAAGGGCACTACCTGGTTATTTGTGTCGAACCCTGACCTAACCTACAAGAAAGAGACAAGAAAACGTAAATATTATACAATAAATATTTCAAAAATTGACACTCAGTACACAATCGGTTCACAATCTGTCGACAGTTTACAATCTATCGAGATAAAAAGCGTTAGATTGATTGACGGTTTTTGCAATTTTACGGTGACATATATTTTTTAATTTTGCCAGTAGAGTAACTACAGAAAATGGACTCATAGACCTCACCTCAGTGTCTGTCTGTCTATCACAGCCATTTGAATCAGAACTAATCAATAAAAAATAAAAACTCTACTAATCTCTTACACATTGTGAGTCCAGTAGAAATTTGTTATGAAAAAATCTTAATGTTCCCACTTACATAACGCTTTCAAACCAATGAGAGAAGAGAAGAGTTGACAAATATTAGGCACTGAAGAACGCAGAACTCAGAACTCTATTACAACCTCCCTAGCGCTGTAATGAGCGCCGCTGTCTTAATTTGGGAGATCCCGGGTTCGATTCCCAGCAGGGTTAATTTGGTAATTTATTATTTCTGAATTTCCTTGAGAGTTTGTTACCACCCTACTGGAAGAGCGATTTAGCGTTCCAGTACTATGCCATGCCGCAGAAACTAGATATATCTGCCATACCCCATCTTAGACTGCATAATCACTTACCTACAGGTGAGATCGAAAAAATCTCTAGAACTCTGGCAGTAGGATTGCCGCCTTACAAATACCCTGATTCAATCTAAGAAAAACATCCAACAAAATAGTTTGAGGGTCATAAATCTTCAAAACTATTTACATAGACCCTAGATATTAGGTAAGTTGAAAGGGACAGCCACTCAATGAAAATAGACCTAAGTAAATATTGAAAATAAAACTTAACTAAGGTTTCCTGTCACACGTGGCAGGAACCACGGACACCGCAAAGGCATTTCAAAATACAAACCCTAACAGTTCTTTTTATTTATTTATTCCACTTCAAGTTAGCCCTTGACTTTAATTTGAATTTATTCAAATAACTAGAGTTGCTTACAAAGCACTCAATTTCTAAACGTTGTAAGAGTTAAATAAATCCTGAAGTACTAAAGAACAGACTAACTTTTATTTTTACTCCGATATCTGAGTGATATCGCAAGCCTTCAGTAGTATACGCAATCGCGGAAAAAATGCGGTACCCAAACGCAGTGTGAATACAAAATAGCTCTATTCGAATAAAAAGCGATCATTTTATTGCAGCATTCAAAATTCCAACACTCAATTTCGCACAGATAAAACGAGTGAAACCACTGAATAAGGACAATGCTGTACGTTTATACAATTTTCTTCAGTCGAGTTTCAGCCGTTGCCGAGAAAACACGTCGGTTCCAGAACGAAGCCTGTGACGAAACTTAAACCGTACTATGCGCGCTTAATTCGAAACGTGTTCCGAATTCTAATTTTAAAATTGAACATTTTTAATTAAATTCGCATGCTCTGACCGTGGATAGGTGTGTCCTTACTGTTAGTTTATTTATTTATTTTTTCATTATAAAGTGTTCAGACACAATAGGCGAGATAAGTAACATATACAGTAATTATGGAAAGTGGTCGAAGAGGCCCGTATGCAGTGGTCAAAATATAAACTGGACGTTATGTTATTACCATATAAAGCGGATCGTAACTATCCCGATGCCGTTTTATGATGATATGGTAAGTAAAGTTATAGGTTTATTTTCAAATTAATTATTTTATCAATGAGCTTGGCTGTCAATTTGTTTTTTTTAATTCTACTACTTTAAACGCGATCCCATGCCATACCTTAAGTGCCTTGCCTGCGATCCCATCTGGACAATAAGCGATGATGCAATTGATTGGATTGAAACGGGCTTAAAACTTGTGGGAACACCGAAACAGCTCAATTCTGTTGCCGTAAACTTATAATAGATGTTGTTATTCAAGGACGGATTGTTAATTAAAAAATTCTCAAATCTGACGGCTAGTACTTGTCCCGGTGCTAGAAAAATAAATCGTAAAAGCCGTTGTTTCTGGTAATTTTTATTACTTTTCAACTTCTCATCCCATTACTTACTATTTTCAGCAATTAAAACAGGAAACGTTGTAGTTTTTAATACGAAAATACACTACGTGGTACACACCTTAGGAAGACACGTTTCGTCCTGTCACGGTAACCTGTGCAGATCCCTATGCACGCGTGACTGTTTATCCGTGAGATAAAAAAAATTACCGTGCAGAACAAATGTATATAAATTCAAAAAATATGCAACACCTAGCAATGGATTATCAATGATTTTCATTAAAAAAAAAGTACAAAGATAATTTAATCTTTCTTCTCTAAATACGAATTCATGTTTGGCTTTATCTACACAATTTACTTCAATGGCTTTGATTAGATAGATAATCTCAAGACGTGAGGCGCACTGTCTACTGTGATACATTGCATTCTTCGAGATATTATACAACTTTCATCCAAGTGTAGATTTCGGTGTTCTTAAAATTCTCTTGGGTAATCTTTTATTTTCTCGGATAAAAAGTATCCTATCCTTTTGGATTTTGGATCTGTGTGCCAATTTTGTCTGAATCGAGTTAGATTTTGAGGTATTAAGACGGATAGACACGAATTGCTACCTTTCTGTTACAAAATAATCGACATTTACTTAAAAATCTGCTACTACGATGTACTGGGGCTATACTGCCAACTCTTAAAGCAACATTGTTTCATTATTGTTGACTTTCGTGTTTTAGAATTATAATCCTTATTTTAGGAATGTCAAGGTAACTACGTGTCATCAAACTGTAATTTTGAGCAATCCTGCTTATGTATCAGTACTGCCTCTGGTCGCATGGTGGCATTCATTTGTCAGTGTCAGTTTGCCTTTGTGGGACCTCCTGTGTCAAAACCGTCATGCTGGCTTGAGCGGGTCCTCCAATCATCTAACTTAATGTACACGGAAGCTCAAAAAGCTCACGCAACCAGTTTCTGAGATTTTGTCGACTATGCATAAGCAGACTACAATTTAGTAAACCGCACGACCACTCCAGGGTTAAAAAATCACATTCAAATCTGTTTAATACGTGTATGTATGCTAAGCGCAGTCAGGCAAAGCGTTCAAAAACTTACACCCCTGTTCACGTTGATGGTTGTCCAGTTTATCATGATTTTTTGAATAAGATTTCTTTTATACATCATACTAGTTGGGAAGATAATAATAATTATTATTATTTGCCTAGTCGGGAATTGTCCTTGGGTGCTCTCGCATAGTGCTTATAGGGATATTTCTTTGAGAGTTGGCTTCAGCCCCTTGTACGACTTCTAAAGGTACGGGGCTCCATGGCACTGAAATGGAAAAGACATAATAATTAATATCTGCTGTGTAATTATGTCTAAGTGCTAAGTGACCCGCCCTGGCTTTCCTTGAGGGCTGAGAATCCTTCATTAATGGAAAATATTGTAGGATCCTTTGTTACAATTTCAATGGTTATGATTTGTGGAAAAATGTGGACAATAGCGAAAGAGTGTGAAATATAATTAAAATAAGGACAATGATAGGTGCTACTTTTAACTTAGAAGTAGGAAGTACATTGATATGTAAGCGAGCAGTCAGTATTTTTTAAAGTAGTGTTACGGTTTTAAAGTGTTATTGCCCGTAACACTAGTCAGATAACGGATTTAAATTGATATCAATAATTATTTTGCTACGAATTCGACACATAACACTGATAAAGTGTTATGATTCTGTGTGTGATGAATAGCTTCAAAAAACTGCTGGCAATCGTCATCCTCGTCTGACAACCGATCTAGCCCGCTAACTCTCTTTCACTTCTTTCACTTTAATCTATCTTTACCAGCTAGCCAACCACTATTTGTGGCCACTTTTACACAAGCAGAGGTATTTTTTTGTACAAAAAAAAAACTTTAAATTAAGATATAAATGATGACTATTCTTCATGAATGTATAAATGTAACAAAGTATTACACCTGGCTGCAAATAGGTTGCGGCCGAGTGCGCAACGACAACTATACTACCTGCTAATTTCTAACGGTTTTTGCAATGTTACGGTGGAATTTAAATATTCTTGTAATAAATATATATATTGAAATAAATTATCAGCAAAATTATGGAGTACTCAGTAGATATATATATACAAGAATTGCTCGTTTACAGATATTAGATTATAGTTTTTATTCATCAACTGAGTACTCCATAATTTTGCTGATGCTATTTACGCGATATGTATACTTAATGTATTTTTAAAGAATTCGCATGAGATTAAGAATATTTTACACAAACATTGTACGTCAGCCCTAAACAGCAAAGTGTAATGTAAATAAAATAAATTCAAATCAGTTATTAATGTGGCATTCGAAAATCTCCTTTAAGTACTTATTATATTACGGATAATATTATTTTTTTATTTTTTTAGTCTGTCTTTCTTTCCTTTTCTCAGCCAGTAGGGATGATGCCTATATAGATCAATAATAAATTATTTCTAACTGATAATTAATTATAGGGTCTTCCAAAAGACCTAAAATTCACATCTTTGTTTAGTTTTAGGCATGATAACCTTTTTAAAATATAGATTAAATAAAAAAAATGCGTTGAAATTTTATGACGTCACAATGGTGAATTTCATACAACTTCCGTATATTAGACGTGTGTTTTTGAGTTTGATAAAAAGTTGCTGATTTGATTGAGTTGTCATCATCCCTATTTGATTTACCGGTTATGACTTGAACAGAATTGGATGTTTGGATGTATGGAGTTAATAATACTTTCATAATCCCGAGTTACACTGACTATAAATTTTAAAAAAATCGATGTGGCAGGGTAATCGCGTCTTTTTGATTTTTTTTAATTACTAGCTGATGCTCGCGACTTCGTCCGCGTCGTTTAGTTTTTATTTATTCCCGCGAGAATTTCTTAAAATAGCTTGTGTCACTCTCCATGTCTTCAACTATACCCATACCAAGAATCACGTCGATCTGTTGCTCCGTTGCGGCGTGATTGAAGGACAAACACACTTTCGCATTTATAATATTAGTGTGGTTTTTAATTAATACTTGCTGCTTGCATCTACACTGTTTCGTGTAGACTATTTTTATAGACACTACTATTCATAACATTTATATGGTATTGTTAATAATTATGGAATCTTGATCTATTCAGCATACAATTGTCTATAGAACCATCAAAACGAGGACGTTATAGTGAAGTAGCCAAGTAGGCGCCTAGTTTAAGGAGCGTGATAAATCATAATGAACTGTATGACGCCAAATACTTGATATCGAAGTCTTTTAAAGCGTAGTTTCCAGCGCGAGCGGTGCGAGCTCCGTACGAACTTCGTTTATCTTGCACAGGAAAACTGTTTATAAACACTTTCATCAGCAAAGAGCTAGCCGAAAGAACTGAGCGAGCAAAAATAGTGCAAAAAGAGTCAAAATGAGCTCGCTCGTTAAGAAAATTGTCAAAACTCTTTGTTAGTGCAAGTGTAAACCTATTTTGTCTACACGGAGTTCTTTTTGCTTAGCCATTTCCCGCTCATTACCCTTTTGCGGTAAAACCAAGCGCTAAAAGTGGGATGCTATAAATTCATCATAAGTGTAAGTATTATCGTGTGTCATCGTAGAGCTCAAAAGAAACACATTTTTGACGGAAGGTTGATAGTTTGATGATTCTTAGCTATGTTTTAGGAATACTGTTGATCTTTTGCACAGCCGGTGTAGGGATATGAGTCATACATTTGATACTTCTAAGTGAACATATAACGTATAGCTATCCCCTAACAGGTTAGCTCGCTACCATGTTAGACTGAATCATCACTCACCATCATGTGGGATTGCAGTCAAGGGCTCACTTGAAGTGGCGTAAAAAAAAAGAACGTTTAAGTTTACATCTTCTTCGCTTTATTTTTAATTCTTAATTTAATTAATTACTTGAACAAAATCCTTGCAGACAAACTTTAGTTTTTCTGTACGTGGTTGCGAGTTACCCAAAAGATGCCAGTTTCCATTGTATGTTCTATCGACTCTACAATGGGAAATGTCCTGGGATATTTATATACTAGCTGTTAAAATCTAATAGTTGCTTATGTCGTAGAATACACATGTTCATGAAACATAATATGCTGATTGTTTTCTGATAGTTACAGTCGAAGAAACATAAATATCCCCACCATACGGATACCTGGTAGTTTTACACCTTTTGTATAGGTCTTTTCTAATCAGCTTCTCTCTTTGCATCATATTCCTCATTACTGAGTCGTGCCCCCTTTCCATTAATCAAATAATGGTAGGAATTGTCTTTCGATAACAATGCGGTTGGTTCCCACGTCCTTTCGCATAACTAGCTTAGTTAAGCTTCATATTTTGTTTACTATTCATAAAAAAAATTACACATCCATCCATCCATCCATCAGCCTATATCCGTCCACAACTGGACATAGGCCTTTTGGTAAACACAGTATGGGACGACCCGCCCTCTGGACCAACGACGTTAAAAAGGTAGCGGGAAGTGGGTGGATGAGTAAAGCGGAGGACCGTGTGTGGTGGCGCTCTCACAAAAAGGCCTAATTACACTACTCACGAGAAATTATTTTTTGCTATGCAGTAATCGTTAGCATAATAATACTTTTTGTTTTTATATTATTTTCCCAATATTCGTTCAGTAACGAGGCAATCTAAATTCTCTCGCTTTAATAACTAAAATATCATCAAATGCTTTTGACGATGAGGTGTACCTACCTAATAATTTAGGTGTACCAATTTAAAAGTGTGTTTATTAAGTTAAGGTTTTAATTTTTTTGGCTGTGGCCTGTGACGTCACCCGGGTTACATCTGAAAATCAGTGCCCATTAAACATCAGGGCATTATGCATGCATTTGTAGGTATGATGCAGGGCACAAGGCTGAGCTGTACACCCATTCTGGGTGGTGTCACAGACATACATATTCTCTTGTACGACTGTGTGGTAAATGTTTATCTGAAAAACCAGTGTTGAATAAAGGTTTTTCTTTCTTTCTTTAAGCAACCCAAGACTCCAAAGTTCGTTAATATAAATGCGAAAGTGAGTCTGTCTACCTTGTAACGTTGTAAATGATATTGTAACGTTGAAAATGTTGTAACGTGAAAATGATATTGTAAGGTGGAAAAGAGAGAGATGGGTAAAAGAGTAACCACTGGTTCGAAACGCCAGTGCGAGGGAGACAGCTATGTTAACGTGCTATGAGCAGTGGCTCCGTGGGGCTCGCTGGCCAGGCGGAGTGGGACTGAAATAGAGAAAAAAAGAAAAGAGGGCGGGCGTAATCTAGGTATCTTGCAGAGCTTACCGATAACCCATACTTACGCCGCAAATTCCTCGGATCGATCAGCCGGTCTAGAGTCGGACTTCTGGATCAAGACCGTACCGAGCTATAGGCACGTTCTCGCAGTCAGCAATGGGTAGGAACACAGTAGGGGAGTATCATAATCAAAGAGTCATTAGTAATAACATTGGAATTTAATGAGTGTTCTTCCGAAATGGTTCTAACCTAGGAATAAAGCTAGTTTTAAAAATTATACCGTCTTAACGTTCATTGTCCAGAATGATGGTACCAAATTCGCGGGGACACGCTCTTCGTGACGCGTGCGCCCCAGGCACTAATCTCGTCGGAAGACGATGCAGTCGTAATGGCCGGCGCCCCCTTGCGCGCGACCCATTGTACACCACGTTCACAATTCACTGCCTATTTGTGTTAGGCTTTATCACTGGTTTCACTTCTTAGGTATTACCTTAATTATGCTTTACAATTGAATATAGCAAAGAACAACGGATGACCACTAAAGGGGAGAGTATGGCCCGCGGGGGGGGAGAATTGGGAGCAAAAAATACAAAAATATAATTAGCAAAAATGGAGGCTGGAACCCATTGTTAAAAAAAGGTCGGCTAAATATTAAAAGATGGCCGGATGGCCTCCCATTAAAGGGATATAACAAAATCACTAACCGCCATGACGGCGATAGAAAAAGGGATCACATGCCGTGATGCTCGGACTGGTCACGCGTGTCACCTCCTTCACGATCCGAGCCAGAGAGACGTGAAAAATCTCGATCGATTATCGGTCTTTTTAAAAGCCGCGAACTTCGCATTTATCAAGAGGGGAGTGAGATGCCTATATCATCTCCCAAGTGAGTGTAAGTGAGAGGGTCGCGGTTGCAATTTCACAGCGACTCTTTGCTGTCAATCGACGCGTTCGGATACTTTTTGGTATGATTTTTGGTGTAACAGGTTAAATTATCCTGTTCGGATATTTTATCATAATAAAAAAACTATAAGGTAGCGTATAATGCTACAATACCCCCTTTTTCAGGAAAGAGACAACCCAGTTGTCTCCACAGCCGTGGCAACCCGGAAAAAAAAATCTTATACTTAAACTTAAATTATTTCTAAACTTGTAGATAATAAATGTTGGTGTGTTATAGTATATGTTAGAATTGTTTTGTTAGTGTATTACATCTAAGTTAACCTAATTCGCTTCCGGATTGTGTACTAAAATGTTTTGGCCTTAATTTTGAAACTCATTTATTCTATACTTGCATACGTCACGCTTTCGACCTGCTCTTAGCCTATACCAGCTGGTTTGAGTTATTTGTTTAATGTTAATTAAGTGTTAGTGTTTACTAGGCTAATGTTGCTTAATATCTAACAATTAAATAAACTATCCTACTATTAATCCTAATTTTTTGTTTTATTTATCTAGTAATCTAGTTATAGTTATCTAGTGTCTAACTATAACCTGTGTTTACACTATGTTGGTTGGCCATTGTTCATTGAAATGGAACCTTAGTGTTGTGTTATGGTTGAGTCGTGGTATGTTGTGAGGTAAAACATTTGTTTTCTAGGAAAAAAAAATTTTACCTTTGAGATGCTCCTATGCTAGTTGATAAAGATGCGATCCTATAATGTGATCAGCTCTTTGACTATTCCTATGTTCATTTAGGATATCCTTCCAAATAGGTAAGGAATAAAGTAAAGTTTTAAACCGTTATGTCTAGAAAACACTGTCTCTTGGACTATAAATCAAATCTATAAAAAATTTCCTCCCAAGTAGGTGGGGGAAAAGAAAAGAAAATTAGCTATTTTCTTTGCATTCAAAAAAATTACTGACTTTTAAACTAAAAGATCAGATTGTGAACTGATATTGTCTTGCTAACTGTAGTAGAAAACAATACTTAAATAAGGCTGCTTTACCCAACACATGGTTAAGGTATCTGTTGTGCCTTTTTCAAAAATAAGATTTATAGATGACCTAGGGTCTGCTGTTTGTGCTATGATTAGCTACTAAACTGTTAGACCAAAATAGGTATATTAAAAGTTATCCTGTGGATAGTTCTTACCCAGTGGGTTAGGTAATAAATTAAAAAATACTAGTGACTTTTGATATCAATATATAAGTTTTTTGGTTACTGAGTGGCTCTTGTGCTATGAGTCCATTCAGAGTAGAGAATATCCCTAATTCATTGTTTGGGAAAGATAAAATATTCAACATATTTGAGCTAGATAAGCTCGTATGCTATACATCCACTCCTAGATATGAGCATTAATCTATAAATTATGCATATATATCGGGGCTATGCATGTAGTCCCTTGGCTTCGCAACTTAGTGCACAGTATATCGTCCTACGGTCCTGCATGCATAGTGTTTGCTTAGACTATATATTGTAGTCTGGACCTTGGTAGGTAATGTTGCTTCAATAGCTTAGTAATAAGATAAGAAGATGTAAATATTTCCTATTAGGTGAGAAAACAAAACAAACAACTTGTCAAAAACTGTTATGCTGTATTGAACTATGTATTACTGCTTACTTTATGTGTATTTATGTTTGGTTTCAACATCTAAGAAGTAAAAACGAGAAAAAAAATTGTCATAAATTTGAGCTGTCTCCTTTATATTGGGTGTGATGTTCTTATTTGGACATTCACTTTTAATTGTTATAAAATCAGCAACTTAAATAGTTGGTTTGAACTAGAAGTAAATAACTTAGATTTCTATTATCTATAGTGTAGGTATTATGTAATAACTTTATATATTGTAGCAATCTATTGTAGAATGGTTTTACTTTTGAATTTAAGTTTTTATGTAGGTAACTTCATATCATAGTATGTGCTGATATGTGTATAGTTTATTCTATATCAGGATATCTATTTTTGCCTGTTATTATAGTTTGCATAATAGTATGTACTAGTGTTATAAATTGATCTAACCTTTATGATTGTTAGTCTATATATTAAGTGAATAGTGGAGTGTTCGGTATGATTTACCTATAATAGTGAGTAGATAAAGCATGTTGTATATTGAATTTAGATATAGGCTGTTTGTGATTATACTATGTTAGTTTATTGTTGAAGTGAAAATACTGCTATATGATATAATGAAATTATGTAAAACATTGATAAGTTATATTTAGTGAAGTTATGAAAATTTAATAATGTCTTTTATATGATATTTTCCTTTATATTTAGTATCTATATCTTCTAGAATATAAACTAAGTCTGAGATTTTCTCGATGACTTTAGTTTTTATGAATCTTGGAGCTAATTTTGCGGAAAAGAAGTTTGCTGCGTTAGATTGAACAAAGTTTTTTCTCCAGACTATGTCATTAACTCTACACACCACCTTTTTTCGCCTTAGATTGTATCTACTTGCGTTTCTTTGGTAAGCTACAGTCAAAGCGTCCTGTACATTATTGAATATTTGAGATAACTCTGTCAGAGCGGAGGCTGTGGCCTCCCTGTCCGCTATTTGAAGTTCATCAAGGTTGTTAGGTAATGCAGAGTGTAACTGGTGTAGTTTGCCGTCTACAATTATGTCTCTGCCTGTGGCGAGGAAGTATGGAGTGTAGCCTGTGGCCACATTCACAGAACTATTTAGTGCCAGCTGTACTCTGGCCAGGTGTTTGGACCAGGTACGTTGGTCTTTTTCAACTAATATTGACAAACAGGTTTGGACGGTTTGATTGTACCTTTCTACTGTATTAGACTGAGGTGAGTAATAGGCGTTATAGAATACTTTTGGAATGCTGAATGATTCACAGAACTTGGAAAAATCTTTACTTTTGAATATTTTTGCGTTATCCACTATCAGAATTCTAGGTGTTCCTGATTTCATGATAATTTCGCTTTCTACGTATGAAGTCACTGTTTTTGTGGTTGCGGTCCTTAAAGGATGCAGCCAGCAATATTTGGTAAAAATGTCAACTATAGATAGTATGTATATATGTCCGGAATAAGTTTTTGGAAGTGGACCTATTATGTCCATAGATAATGTATGCATTGGATATTTTACAATTTTTTGGTTGTTCATTAGACCATGTGGTTGTGTGTTCGTGTGTTTGTATGCTTTACATATTTCACACTTTTTTATAAAGTTGACTACATCTTCATGCATATTTGGCCAATAATAAGTATTTTTTAATTTGGAAAAAGTTTTAAATATCCCAGGATGTATGGAATCTAATGAATTATGGCTTTCTTCTAAACAATCTTTAATTTTTTCCTTTGGGATGACTATTTTCCAGTTATTAGAGCACAGTTTGTGTTTTGGATTAGAAAAACGGTATAATGTCTTGTTATCTATTAAGAAGTTTCTAAATTTTTGGGGTTGGGTTTGACAACCCAGATAGGTTTTTAAATACCACTTATCTTGTGTATGTTCTATACCCCCTGTATATGTTATGAGATTAATTGAAGACCTAGATAAGGCGTCTGGTACTATATTAAGTTTGCCTTTTTTATGCTGAATTTCAAAATTAAATTGAGATATTTGCATAGCCCACCGAGCCAAGCGACCGGAGGGGTTGTTTAATGATTTTAACCATTTCAGACTCATATGGTCTGTTATGACTGTAAATTTCGTGCCTTCAATATATGGGCGGAAATGATTTATGGAGTCTACCAATGCAAGTAGCTCTCTTTCTGTAGTGCTATAGTTGCGCTCAGTTTTGGATAGAAGGCGTGAGTGGAACGCTACGGGGTGTTCCATCTCGTCCCATTCTTGGGTGAGAACGGATCCTATTCCTACTGATGACGCGTCGCAATGTAAGGCGAATGGTTTTGAGTAGTCTGGACAGGCGAGTACTGGAGCTGTTGTTAGTGCTCGTTTAAGTGTTGTGAATGCTTCCTTCGCTGTGTCAGACCACTCAATCCCATCTTTGCCTTTGCGCTTTCCTAGCATGGCTGTCATGGGTGCTATAATTGAGGAGAAGTTCTCCACGAATCTCCTATAATAGGAACAAAGGCCAATGAAACCTCTAAGTTGTTTTGCTGTAGAGGGCAGTGGGAAATTTTCTATACATTTTAACTTTTCGGGGTCTGTTTTTAGACCTTCCGAATTGACTACATATCCTAAATATTTTAATTCATCTCTGCAAAATTTACATTTTTCCAAATTTATAGTTAAGCCTGCCTCTTTAAGAGAGTTGTAGACTTTAGTTAAAATTTCTATATGGGTTTCAAAATCTTCCGTAACTATTAGTAAATCATCTAGGTAGGCGAAAACCTTTTCACCAAATTGGTGTAAGAATAGTCTGTCTACAAGTCTTTGCATTTCTGCACCTGCGTTTGATAGACCAAAGGGCATTCTCTTAAATTCGAAGAGGCCTCTGCCAGGGACTATAAATGCTGTTTTCTGGCATGAGGTACTTGAATCTACTTCGTTACTGGTGTCTCGTGTATCATCTAATGGTATTTGCCAGTATGCGCTGGATAAGTCTAAAGAAGTTAGGTAACGAGCACCTTTTAAATTATCTAATATTGAACTAATATAAGGTATGGGATAAGAATCCTTTTTTGTTACGTCATTTAATTTTCTGGCATCCAAGCAAAATCGAAGCGAACCGTCCTTTTTTGTAGCCATAACGACAGGGTTGGCCCAAGGTGATCTTGAAGGTGCAATCACCTCCAGTTGAAGCATTCGGTCAACTTCTTCATTTAAAGCTTTGAGTTTGCTTGGTGATAGAAGATAATATCTTTGTTTTATAGGGGGCCCTTCTGTTATTATTCTGTGTGTGACTAGTGATGTTTTGCCTAATCCCACTTGCTCAGCTGAAATTTTTCTAAACTTATTTATAATGTGTTCTATCCTCTTAGCCTTGTTGGGCGGTAATTTTTCCCTAGGAACAATGCAGCGTACCTCGTCCGCTTCTGGTAACTGGTCTTTTGTACCAGAGGAGGGCTGGTCGGATATATTACCATCTAATGTAATTAAATTTAAGATTTGAAAAGCGTACAAAAAATTCATGCCTAGAATTATATTTTTAGTGATGCTAGGTATTACTAAGAATTCTATGTCTTTAATTTTTCCATCAAATTGGACCGGAAGGGTCATGGAACCTAATACATTTACTGAAGAGCCATCGGCTGTCTTTGCATTGACAAAGGTTCTATGCAACGACGTGAATTGCAGAAATTTTTTGTGAAAATTTTTTCCTAGTACACATAGATTTGCCCCTGTATCTATGAGACCTACGAATTCTTCGTTAAATGTTATGAAATTTAGGTACAACCTATTATCTCTGCGTATAGTGTTAATTTCCGGGGATATTAAGTTGTAATGAACCTTGTGTGACTGGTGGGAGGCGTTCATATCCACGGAGGAAATTAGTTTTTTGAGTTAGAATTAGGCTTATTTTTGCCCTGACCTTTTCCTTTATCCATTGTTCCTGGAGAGGTCTTGTTACATTTGGGACAGGTATTGGTGAAGACATTGGGCGTCTGGCAGTTGAAGCAGATTGGCCCTGGGAATCTTCTACATTGCCTGAAATCGTGGCCTACTTTCCTACATTTCTTGCACACTACTACCTTATCTGCTACTGGACTAGTGGCCGGGTAATGTTGATCGTTTGTTCTTATATGTTTTTTGTAGGTATGGAGATTCCTGTCTGGTGTATTCTGTGTTGCCGAGGGTAATTGGTTTCTATTGACGTATGTCGAGTATGAGCTTCCCCTATTACCTTGGTGAGTGTCTGACTGACTAGGCATCGCGTATGCTTCGTAGTTTCTGCTTAATGTTATGAGTTGCTCTATTGAGGAAATCGAATTGTTGGCTAATAGTGAGGCATAGCATGTTGACAAGTTATGTTTTATTATGTCCAGGAGGGCATTGTCAGTAATGGGAACTGTTAGTTTCCTATTTAAATCCTTTATGTGAGTGATGAAATTAAAAACTGATTGGTTACTTTTTTGTTTTGTGTTCCTAATTACTTTCTCAGTGGTATATTCAAAATCAATTGGTTGAAAATTTGTTATAAATTCCTTATATAGGTCGGACCACGAATTTATTTTATGGCGGACCTGTCTATAGAATTGGAGTGCTGTGCCTTGAAGAAGCTCTGAGAATCCTCTGAGGACGATATTGATGTCTACATCCCTTGCCATGCGGATCTCTTCCACCCTATTTAAGAATTCGTAGACACAAGATTCGCCTGAAAATTTGACGTTCCAATTTTTTAAATTGGCTATGTTATGCATGTTGTAGATGATCGGTTTTAGTTCCGGTTTTGAAATAGGATTCATTGTGCTGTGTAAGTCATTGTATTGTGTGGAAGTGCCTGCTGCTTCCAAGACTGGCTGGTAAGCTGTTGGATCTAGAATGGAAGTACGGGCTGCTCCGAGTGTGGAGTACGTCAACTGGGTTGTGGATAAATTTGGCTGTGGACCCCTGGGGTTGGTATTTACATAATTGTCTTGCATGTCGATGAAGACCGATGAAACAGCTCCTACATCCGGTTTGGGTACCGGTGATATGACGGACTCTAAATTTACGGGAGAGCTACCCTTTGTGGTTACTTCCGGATTCATGTTTATTCCTGTCTGTCTGTTCTTGCTTTACAGGTTGTTACTTAGGCTACCCACTTAAAGTATAAGTTGTTTATATCTATAATTAACCTAAGCATTATGTGAGTTCCACGCTTTGTTTGGATTCCGCATTTACTTGCTATACACCAAAGGAAAATAATGGTTGGAGTGAACAATTTCTGATGGTGAATAGCAATTAAATCTAATTACTTACTTGAAAAATGCGTATCCGCTCCTGTCGTTCGAACAATTTTGACAGGTTTGCTGTAGAATCACATGAACAGTTGAAGTTAATGATTATAAAACAATTTATGTGTACACAAACAGTTGTCAGAGTTGTCCGGTGAAACTTATAGTTTTTTGTTTATAACCAAGTGATATTTTGAACTTAGGTATGTGAATTTCAACAAAACAAATTTTATTTAAACGATTTAAAGTTAGAAATACTGTTAAATATTATCAATAATCTAAGACAAACTCTGTATAATAACAATAAATTGACAGTTTTGATGATTGACGTTTGACGTGTAAATAATCTAACAGTCTGACAACAATTCTGAAATGTCAAAGACAATTAAGCTGTGGAATGTGACATAACAAATAATTTATTGCCCCTTTGTACCGAATACTGAGTGCGAGTGCGTCACCTATGCTATTTTTTCGGGCGCCATATTGTAACGTTGTAAATGATATTGTAACGTTGAAAATGTTGTAACGTGAAAATGATATTGTAAGGTGGAAAAGAGAGAGATGGGTAAAAGAGTAACCACTGGTTCGAAACGCCAGTGCGAGGGAGACAGCTATGTTAACGTGCTACGAGCAGTGGCTCCGTGGGGCTCGCTGGCCAGGCGGAGTGGGACTGAAATAGAGAAAAAAAGAAAAGAGGGCGGGCGTAATCTAGGTATCTTGCAGAGCTTACCGATAACCCATACTTACGCCGCAAATTCCTCGGATCGATCAGCCGGTCTAGAGTCGGACTTCTGGATCAAGACCGTACCGAGCTATAGGCGCGTTCTCGCAGTCAGCAATGGGTAGGAACACAGTAGGGGAGTATCATAATCAAAGAGTCATTAGTAATAACATTGGAATTTAATGAGTGTTCTTCCGAAATGGTTCTAACCTAGGAATAAAGCTAGTTTTAAAAATTATACCGTCTTAACGTTCATTGTCCAGAATGATGGTACCAAATTCGCGGGGACACGCTCTTCGTGACGCGTGCGCCCCAGGCACTAATCTCGTCGGAAGACGATGCAGTCGTAATGGCCGGCGCCCCCTTGCGCGCGACCCATTGTACACCACGTTCACAATTCACTGCCTATTTGTGTTAGGCTTTATCACTGGTTTCACTTCTTAGGTATTACCTTAATTATGCTTTACAATTGAATATAGCAAAGAACAACGGATGACCACTAAAGGGGAGAGTATGGCCCGCGGGGGGGGAGAATTGGGAGCAAAAAATACAAAAATATAATTAGCAAAAATGGAGGCTGGAACCCATTGTTAAAAAAAGGTCGGCTAAATATTAAAAGATGGCCGGATGGCCTCCCATTAAAGGGATATAACAAAATCACTAACCGCCATGACGGCGATAGAAAAAGGGATCACATGCCGTGATGCTCGGACTGGTCACGCGTGTCACCTCCTTCACGATCCGAGCCAGAGAGACGTGAAAAATCTCGATCGATTATCGGTCTTTTTAAAAGCCGCGAACTTCGCATTTATCAAGAGGGGAGTGAGATGCCTATATCATCTCCCAAGTGAGTGTAAGTGAGAGGGTCGCGGTTGCAATTTCACAGCGACTCTTTGCTGTCAATCGACGCGTTCGGATACTTTTTGGTATGATTTTTGGTGTAACAGGTTAAATTATCCTGTTCGGATATTTTATCATAATAAAAAAACTATAAGGTAGCGTATAATGCTACAACCTTTTCCGATTTTTCTATAGCAATGGACTGGCATATCATATCTGGCATTACGGGGAAGGAAATAAGCTACTTTATATCTCGACAGATCAAAAAGTTTCCACGGGACTTGTAAAAATACTAAATCTAAGTACACAGATGAAATCACATTTAGTAGCTATTATAAATAATTAGATGCCCGCGACTTCATCCGCGTCGATTAAGTTTTTTTATTCCCGCGGGAACTCCTTAATTTGCCAGGATAGAAAGTAGCCTATTTCACGCCCCAGCTCCTCGGCTATATCCATGCAAAAAATCACGTTGAACCGTTGCTTTGTTGCGGCGCGATTTTAGGACAAACCAACAAATAAACACTTTCGCGTTTATAAAAGTTTAAAATACTTGGTACAATATTAATTCAATTGATATTCAAATATACACTGGAAAATTTTGAAGCCGTTTTGATGCAAATAATGTTATTGCAACTTTATTTAATTTTCAGCGACAGATTGAAAGGGTTTGATGGTTTTCGAATACTATTCAAGCAAAAAGCACTTCAAAGTGAAATACCTATTTAAGTAATAGAAAATTTCGTCAACAATGGCGAAATCTTAGAAGAGTCACGAATTAATTGACGATAAATTATGTAAATACCTACGTAAATTGGAAATTGAGACAAATATGTTCAAATAGGTTCTATGAAATGGCAGTTACGGGAAAAACACTCTGGGGACTTGAGAGGATAAAAAAGAACCACGTGTAAAGAACTATATAATCTGCACAATCTAGAGCGACAGGACTAAACGTGTTTCTCTTCAGTCTCAAGTCTCACGCGAAACGTCTCGAGGCACGTAGCGGCAAATATAATTTGTATGAGTTTGTACGAGGCTGCGTCGCGCAATGCATCTCCGTGCCGTGTCGCTGAAGTGGGCCCAGCTCCATATACCTACAACATCATACAAAGAATACCCCGTTGGTGCCGTATCGCTGAAGTGGGCCCAGCTCCACATATACAACATCATACAAGGAATACCCCGTTGGTGCCGTGTCGCTGAAGTGGGCCCAGCTCCACATATACAACATCATACAAGGAATACCCCGTTGGTGCCGTGTCGCTGAAGTGGGCCGAGCTCCACATATACAACATCATACAAGGAATACCCCGTTGGTGCCGTGTCGCTGAAGTGGGCCCAGCTCCACATATACAACATCATACAAGGAATACCCCGTTGGTGCCGTGTCGCTGAAGTGGGCCCAGCTCCACATATACAACATCATACAAGGAATACCCCGTTGGTGCCGTGTCGCTGAAGTGGGCCGAGCTCCACATATACAACATCATACAAGGAATACCCCGTTGGTGCCGTGTCGCTGAAGTGGGCCCAGCTCCACATATACAACATCATACAAGGAATACCCCGTTGGTGCCGTGTCGCTGAAGTGGGCCCAGCTCCACATATACAACATCATACAAGGAATACCCCGTTGGTGCCGTGTCGCTGAAGTGGGCCCAGCTCCACATATACAACATCATACAAGGAATACCCCGTTGGTGCCGTGTCGCTGAAGTGGGCCCAGCTCCACATATACAACATCATACAAGGAATACCCCGTTGGTGCCGTGTCGCTGAAGTGGGCCCAGCTCCACATATACAACATCATACAAGGAATACCCCGTTGGTGCCGTGTCGCTGAAGTGGGCCCAGCTCCACATATACAACATCATACAAGGAATACCCCGTTGGTGCCGTGTCGCTGAAGTGGGCCCAGCTCCACTTATACAACATCATACAAGGAATACCCCGTTGGTGCCGTGTCGCTGAAGTGGGCCCAGCTCCACATATACAACATCATACAAGGAATACCCCGTTGGTGCCGTGTCGCTGAAGTGGGCCTAGCTCCACATATACAACATCATACAAGGAATACCCCGTTGGTGCCGTGTCGCTGAAGTGGGCCCAGCTCCACATATACAACATCATACAAGGAATACCCCGTTGGTGCCGTGTCGCTGAAGTGGGCCGAGCTCCACATATACAACATCATACAAGGAATACCCCGTTGGTGCCGTGTCGCTGAAGTGGGCCCAGCTCCACATATACAACATCATACAAGGAATACCCCGTTGGTGCCGTGTCGCTGAAGTGGGCCCAGCTCCACATATACAACATCATACAAGGAATACCCCGTTGGTGCCGTGTCGCTGAAGTGGGCCCAGCTCCACATATACAACATCATACAAGGAATACCCCGTTGGTGCCGTGTCGCTGAAGTGGGCCCAGCTCCACATATACAACATCATACAAGGAATACCCCGTTGGTGCCGTGTCGCTGAAGTGGGCCCAGCTCCACATATACAACATCATACAAGCAATACCCCGTTGGTGCCGTGTCGCTGAAGTGGGCCCAGCTCCACATATACAACATCATACAAGGAATACCCCGTTGGTGCCGTGTCGCTGAAGTGGGCCCAGCTCCACATATACAACATCATACAAGGAATACCCCGTTGGTGCCGTGTCGCTGAAGTGGGCCCAGCTCCACATATACAACATCATACAAGCAATACCCCGTTGGTGCCGTGTCGCTGAAGTGGGCCCAGCTCCACATATACAACATCATACAAGGAATACCCCGTTGGTGCCGTGTCGCTGAAGTGGGCCGAGCTCCACATATACAACATCATACAAGGAATACCCCGTTGGTGCCGTGTCGCTGAAGTGGGCCCAGCTCCACATATTATACAACATCATACAAGGAATACCCCGTTGGTGCCGTGTCACTGAAGTGGGCCCAGCTCCACATATACAACGTCATACAAAGAATACTTCCCGGTGCCGCTAGGTCCCGGGATCGATCTCCGGCAGGGTTTGAAAATTTATAATTTGAATTTTCCCTGGTCTGGCCTGGTGGGAGGCTTCGGCCGCATTCCGGTACGATGCCGTGTAGAAACCGAAAAGGGGTATGAGTTTAATATAACTGCCATGCCCCTAACAGGTTATCCCGCTACCATCTTAAACTGCATCATCACTTATCATCAGCAGTCAAGGGCTAACTTTTAGTGGATAAATGAAAACAGATGAATTTTTCACAATGCGTCCACCTCATTCGGATTTTCGTAGTGAGTGGACATGCGAAATGCGTGTGGACAGGACGTACTTCATGTACTACGTATCCACGTATCCATCCGTATGACGTCATCGGCACGCATCGCAAAAGATACCTCTCGGAGCATCGGAGTCGACATTGCCGATGTGCCTTTCTATACAAAGTATACTACGATCCGTTTGATGCGATGCGGACAAGTGGACGCTTTGCAGTAGGCGACGCGGCACGGAAACACACTGCCCTGCGTACAAACTCATACAAATAATATTTCTCAAGTGCGGGTAGACCTTTAAGCGTTAGAGCGCAGATATTTCGTGTGGGCAAACTCAAACTCATATTTTTTATGCGACTCCCTGAAAAAAGGAGTATATTTTTTTCAGGGTTCATGTATGTATGAATGTATGTATGTATGGAACATGTATTTTTTTACTATAATATTTAAAGCCTTAAAAATATAATATAATAACTAAAAAATATTATTAAAAGGAGTCCCTTTAGGCAAGGTTCCGAAGATGCTGGCAGCGTTCCCCCTTTGAATAGCTAGGCTAATTCTTCGTCCGAGGTACGTACGTATGTATGTATGTATGTATGTATGTATGTATGTATGTATGTATGTATGTATGTATGTATGTATGTATGTATGTATGTATGTATGTATGTCTGTATGTATGTATGTATGTATGTATGTATGTATGTATGTATGTGAGTTTGTATATTCCACCATAAGTTCTATACGCCTGAACCGATTTTGATAAATGAGGCATCGTTAGAATCCCTACCCGCTTCTTATGGAGGTGAACTCCAAAAATAATATGGCAGGGCAGTCGTATTTTTTAATCCGTTAAATTAATTTCACTTGTTAACAAATAAACTTATTAAAAGTGCTTTTGAATCGTCGAGTGAAACTACCCACTGTCTTCTATCCGGTCCCTAGTGCGTTTTCGCCCTAAGACTTCTATCTTTCAAAATTTACAAGCTATCATCATCATTCTCCGGTAATCATGACTATCATCTATCATTTAACCCATCGCTGGAATACTGTTCACTGAGCACGAGTTTCCTCTCAGAATGAGAAAGGCTAGGCCGCAGTCCACCACGCTGGCCAAGTGCGGATTGGCAAACTTTGCACCCACTATTAGTAGGTAGAATTAATTTATTGGTCGAATAGCTGATCAAGTCATTCTCCAGGTCTTGAACTATACCCATGCAGAAAATCACGTCGATCCGTTGCTCTGTTGCGGCGTGATTGAAGAACAAACAAACACACTTTTGCATTTATAATATTTATATGATAATATATGTAAGATACGCAAGCAAAAGTCGCGGGCATCATCTAGAGACAGAATATTAAGGCACGTGCCAGATTTTTTTATTTACAAAATATGAAATATCTAATCTTCGACTGTCGACTCATACCTACGCTATCAGATGAAATCATCATCAAGCAGGAAAACTGTCTAATCAATGATAAGAATTTGTGCAAAGAAATCACGAGGTCGATTTATCTATGGCGTTAAAAAAACAGATTTCGCAGTCTCCGCAAGAATCGGAGCATTGAAAATGAATACAAAAATTTACGAAAAAAACATTATTTTATTTTCATTAACACATTACAAGTTGAATAATAAGAATTATTTATTGAGTTTACTTCCCTAAAATTACACAAGTACATTACTTACAAGTCGAACATACGAATGTATAACACTGCACAACATAGAGAATAATATATTCTTTCCTTTTACAATTTAAGTGAAATTCATCGGGCGCCTTCTTTTGGCGCATTCATTCTCACTTTCTCGACTGGTATCAATGTCGTTATCGTCACTATCCTCGGCGGCAATATCGAATTTAAAGAATTCTATATATTATTCATTTCCAATGCAAGAACTGCGTGTCCGTATCGACAGTGGACATCTTTCTATGTTGCAACTTGTCGTCAAAATAAAACTCTCCGCTGCAAAATTTTTCAAAAATTTATTAACCGATTTTCAAAATTCCTACTCGAATGTACTACTCGCCTGCATCCGCATCTTTAAACACCATTACCATGACGATCGGTCAATAATCATAGAAGCTATATAATTTTTTATATACGGAAATATCCGTTTTTCTACAATTCCAAATCTAAAGGGAAATATTTACAATTTAGTAAACAAACACCGAAAACCCCGACTTTTTTACATTTTTTCAAAATTCCAAAAAAAGTTGCCAGCTGATTTTCAAAATTCAAACGGGTCTCGATAAATTTTACGTACGTGTCTTGGTACTACGGAGCTATGGCCAAAAATACGTCTCAGGCGATTTGCATCTAATAACGATTTTCAATGGTAAATCCCGGCTGAGTTTGTTGTGGACTCTTCTCAGACCAGGGCGCGTTTGGAACCCTCGTAACTTTAGTTTTAAGATCAACACCATGGTTTATAAGATTCGGACGATAACAAGGGTACCTAAATTGAATAAATAAATATTGATTGATTGATGTCCACGGGAACTCTTCAGGTTACAAACGATCTTCATTCCTCTTCATTGCTCTCGGCGATTTAACTAAATCTAGGGTTTCCAAGTAAAGAGGTACCGCTACAAAAGCGTCCAGATACAATAAAATGTAGTCCGTGTTACGAAAGAAGTCTCTTAGAGACAGCGCTGTAATCGTATGTTTCTGCTTAAAATAATTAATTCAAAATAAACACAGAACAGGAAATCTGCATCTGCTTAGTGAGCAGAAACGCCGAGTTATCCTTTAAACCCAGACTTAGCTGCTACTTTGACAGAATTCTAATGATAAAACTTATATCAAAATTTCAAATTTATCCCTGGGTTAAAGATAGCCCAGCGTCTCTGCAAGCGGCTCTAAAAAGTTACAGCTTCATTAGGTACGCTTAAATATGGACAACATGCCACAAAATTAGAAGCGTTAACCTAAAAAATACTTGGTTTTTTTAACTGCATACAAATTTTCAAAAATATCACGGTGTGTCAGCTTATCGTACCTATAAGTGCGAAAGTGTTATACTATGTTGGTTTGTCCTTCAACAGCAACAGACCAACGGCGATCCATTGCTCTGTTGCGGGTGTTTTGGCATGGGAAAATAATCACGTCGATACGTGATTTTTTGCATGGGTATAGTTATGGATCTGAAGGTTAATCTATACTATAATAAATCTATAATCTATAGTCTATTATAAATGTTTGGATTAATGTATATTTGTTACTCGATCACGACAGAACCGCTAAACGGATCTAGCTGAAATTTGACACAGAAATAGATTACAGTCTGGAATAACACACAGGAAAATTTATCCCGGAAAATTAAAGGGTTCCCGCGAGAACCAAAAAACCTCAATCCACGCGGCATCATCATACTTAATATTACAAATGCGAAAGTGTTTCTTTGTTGGTTTGTCCTTCAATCACACCGCAACGCAGCGACGGTGATTTTGGCATGGTATACCCATGCCGAAATCTGGAAAAATTTTACTTTTTATACCAGAATATTGAGATATAAACTATCCACGCAGATAAAAGGAAGTCGGGGGCATCATCTAGCATACAATAAATTAAAGTCGTTGAATCGACTGGTAGGTATATACTGTGATATCAATATTAGTGTTTTGCAATAAAAACGGATAAAAACAACGTGTGCGGCCCGATAGCCCGCGCTGGTGCAGATAACTCACAGGCGCAACCGCCCACCGCGCCCCCACCGAATCTGTATCCGTTGTTTACAGTATTAATTCCATTTTATCTTCATTTAATTTATGTTTTTTAATTAATATAACGGAACTAGCGAATGTCCGCGACTTCGTCTGCGTGGTTTGAGGTCTTTTGGTTCCCGCGGGAACTCTTTAACTTTCCGGTATAATAAGTAGCCTATGTGCTATTCCAGACTATAATCTATCTCTGTGCCTTTCAGCCTGATCCGTTCAGCCGTTGGGGCGTGATTGAGTAATAAACATCCATACATCCATACATCCATCCAAACTTTCGCATTTATAATATTAAGTATAGAAGTATAGATGTAACGAAATTGTACCGAAGAAAGGAAAAGAGAAGGGGTAAACCATTCCGAAGGTGGGAAGATGACCTAAGTATAACAGATGGAACACTGTAGAAAAAAAGGTCACGGCCGTGAAATATAGAAACGTCTGGGCCTCCCCCAGGCGCTTCCAATAATTTTAACTTCTTCTTGTCTTGCTTCCTTGCTAGGAAGCAAGTGAGTTAAAATTTTTTATGTAAGTGTCTTTTATTATTATTTTTAATAACATAAGTAATTAACAAACTTTTTAATAAAAATTGTAAGCATAAATATAAGATAAGATTTTTTGTAAAATTTACAATAAAGGCTTATCTTATGTTATCTTAATTAATATAAACATCTTCCAAAAAATAATAAAAAAAGATAATTTAATTAATTAAACGAGGCGATGAGTTACCCCCGTACCTCGGAGGGCACGATAAGCCCGTCGGTCCCAATTATTATCACTAACATGATAATAGTCGTTAAAGCCCGCCAACCCGCATTGGAGCAGCGTGGTGGGTCTTAGCTCTAATTCCCTCTCTCATAAGAGAGTGAAGCTCTGTACCCAGCAGTGGGACGTGGGATTTACCTACATTAACTAGCGATTTATGTAATCTATACTAATATTATAAATGCGAAAGTCTGGATGGATGGATAGATTGATGTTTCTTCTGGATCTGAATGAAATATCGCACAGTGATAGATTATAGTCTGGAATAACACAGAGGCTTTTCCCGAAAAATTAAAGAGAAACAAAAAAAAACTCAATCTACGTGGATGAAGTCGCGGGCATCAGCTAGTTTATAATATTAGTATGGATTCCTTTACGCGCTTGAAAAGTGGAAATCCCTCTAGCTTTGTGCCTGACCTTATTCATTTAAAGGGAAACATAAATATTATCCCCAACGGCCTGAATAAAACGCTTACTGAGAATTTATAGGAATTACTACTATGAAAACAAAAGTTTCTTTTATTACCCCGCTAATCTCATTGGTTGTAATTTCAAGGTTTTTAATTACTCTCAAAAACGCGATGTTCATTGTGTAGAAAATAAATTGAAATCAGGGTCTTGCTTGTTCTTTTTTAATAATTGTAAAGGCACGGCGTTTTTCTGTATGGCCTTTATAAACTCATTGAAAAATCCTATTTCAATGTAAAGGATTATCTAAACGATAAAAAAGCATGGGGATGAATTGTTCCAGCGGCTAATTAATCTGATGGATATTTATAGATTTAATTAATTTAAGATATTTTGTGTTTGTTGAGAGCTCTTCTCAGACCAGGGCGCGTTTGGAACCCTCGTAGCCTTATTTTATTTAAGATATGGTCGTTAATTATCACCATCACGTGTTATCTTCTTCTTCTTTCGTAAAGCTGGGGATGGGTTACGTAAAGCTGGGGATAGGTTACATAAAACTGAGGATGGGTTACATAAAGCTGGGATTTTCGAATGTGTTTTGGAACGATAGTTCCTTATGGGACGATGCGGAGGGGTACCCTAGCCGGCAAAAAACGTCCGTAAGAAAATACGTGAAGTTAGATGTGATATGATTTTTATGTATAGTTTATTCGAAATTAAACCACACTGAAGCATTAAAGTTAAATTTCGAATGTAGTTTATTTATATTTAAGACCTTCTGTCAGAACAACGCGACAGACTTTTATGTACATATTCATATATGCAACCTTTTTCGGTCGCAATGTTGCTGACACACTACACGACACACTACATTAAAAACTATAATATTGTCACACAAAATATTATATTTTTATGTATTCTAATTGCAGCCGGGTGGATCAATTTCTGATAAAGTTACATTATTGTGCACTATCTGGACTCCGAAACGGTGATCACTATACATAAAAAAACAATACAACGGGCGGGTGAGTTTAGGGCGTATTATATTTTTATTTTATTATATTATTACAGAAGTATTCCGGTTCCACACCAGCCCAATGGCAGACAGCAGGCCACCGGAACTATCGTTCCTAACTAGTGTCCCACGACACCACACGTTTTTTTGCGAATGAGATTAAAAGATTTAATTATGTATATTAACTCCGGCTGCTCCTTTAATTAAGGCTGTTGTTAAGGAGTTAGTTAAACCCTTTGAAGGACTTAAACAATGCTCGAACGCGTAATACGAGACCTGACAAATAATATGCCGCAACTGAAATGTGATTTTAGAAATTATTTCTCACGAAGCACGTCTTCACTTTGGATTAGTACGAAAACACACTAGGGATAAAAATGCCGTGTGGTGGGATACCTACCCCGTAAGAACATAGTCACTTTGACGATCGAATACATCGATGGGTAAAAGTCCTACCAAACCTTAAAACCGTCTTGTTTTAATACTGTTGACGTTCGTGTTTTAGAATTATAATCCTTATTTTTGGGATGTCAAGGTCGCTTGCTCGATATAAATCGATCTTTTATTTTTTTATAGGTATAGTTTAGAATTCGGACCTTTGTTACGTAAAAGTGATTGCTACTGTGCAAAATGCAAATACCTCTGATTGTTAATAGTTTCTGAGAACATGACATTTCCCCTATTGGCCAAAATCTACAGCTATCGCAGCAAGAATACCATACATTCAGCCAATCACAGCAATTGAGACTGTATCACTGATTGATTGATGTGGGTTTTATACAATAGATTGATAATGTAATATTATAGGTAGTAGCTTTCTTATTCCATTACAAGTTAGCCTTTGACTGAATCTCACCTGGTGCTATGTGATGATGCAGTATAAGATTGTAGCGGGCTGGCCTGTTAGAGGTATAAAATACCCATACTCCTAATCGGTAAGGGCTACTAAATAGTTTAGTAAAGGTCTAGCCCCACTTGAGATGCACGGAGCGGTGCGGCATGTAGAGGCAAATATTATTTGTATGAGTCTCAGATGGATACGTCATGCAGTGTATCTGCTTGCCGCGTTGCTTAAGCGGGCCCAGCCCCATGTATGTACTTATAGAGGGGACGCCCGCCGTTGCCAGTTGTTCCATCTTAAATTCGATTCTCTTTCTATAATTCCTTCGATCACTTTCTTAGTGATCGAGTATGGAATGGGTAAGCAAGGTTCGGGGTCACAGAATGGAGTGCTTGCTCCCATTCTTGCTAATTCATCCGTTTTTTATTTCCTACGTTTTCTTGGTGTCCAGGAACCCAGGCAATTGTGACTTTTGTCCTCTCACCTAGTGAGTTCAAGATGCGTTTGCATGCCTTCACTAGAGCTGATGTGGTATCCTTCCTTTCTAATGCTTTGAGAGCAGCCTGACTATCACTATATATGATAACTTCTTCGGTTTCTAGGGCTCAACCCCGTACAAACTCATACAAATAATATTTGCTGCTACGTGCCGCGTCGTTCCGTGCATCTGTAGTGGTGCTAGGCCTTAACCCGGTTAATCAATGAGTCCCCCTGGATTTTGAAACCTAAATTCACGCAGACGAAGTCACGGCCATCACCCAGTTTATCTTTATTACTCCGAGTATACAGATATCAATTCATTCATTGAAACAGTCGGTAAACATTTCCACGTATTCCGGCATCGCACATTAACGTTCAGCTCATACGTTATTACAAACAGATTCCATGCAATTTATAGCACTTTTTCGGAAACCAGAACGCGTGCCGTGGGATGAACTGCTAATGTGTTATTTGGCTAGTTCTGTGCCTCAAGTATAATATACTTACTAACACCACAACGTTAATATATTATCCTAATTGAGGCGTTTTCATTTTTAGATTAGACGACCATTTAGACCCTGTAGTATGTCGCATTATGTTTCTCTCGCTAAGCTTAACTCTATCCGAATTTGGCAGATTAAAACGTAACTCTGGTCACGTATTTCAACCTGAAAACGAACAAAAAGGTCTCTAAATTCAATAAAATCCGTAACTAGTTTTATTTTACTCTGTATTAAATTTATCCCATCAAAAACATAAATGTAAAATGAGAGCCAAGTTCAAAATTGTGATATATATGCCTTGGTTGTTGACTTCAGCGACAAAAGAAGTGAGATCTAAATGGGTGCCAAGTTCAATAGTCAGTGCTGCAATTTATATATCCCATCAAAAACATAAATGTGAAATGAGAGCCAAGTGCAAAATTGTGATATATATGCCTTGGTTGTTGACTTCAGCGACAAAAGAAGTGAGATCTAAATGGGTGCCAAGTTCAATGGTCAGTCCTGAAATTTATTTATAACAACATATAATATTTTATAACAACTTAAAATATCATTTCTTCTTATAACTTAGTATAAAATGTTGAAGACTAAGGCTTTGGCTTGGCTAGTTTTCATATACGAATTATAGCGTTCACAAGTTGTAAAGCTGTAAGTTCTTATTTTATTCTTCCGAGTCACGTACTTTGACGTCCTTAAAATAATGATTATAACACTACAACATAAACGTCAACAATATTAAAATAATACGGCTTTAAGCAATGGTAGCATGCCTCGTGTCAGAGTTTTGATCTATCCTTTGATCATAAAAATGACGATTTTTGTACGTTTATATCTAAATAACCATTTGAGGTGTGCTTATGAAATTTGGAGCACATATGTATCTCACGGGTCTCAATATATGCGCCAAATTTGACATGTTTATGTGAAATAGTTTTTGAGTTATGAGGGGGTCAAAAGTGGCTCCAAATGGTTCGTGTAATATTACACACGGTGCTGCTCGCCAGTTTTTTTGAACTTTGGCTGGACACGCTTCCGCGTGTCTTGATAGCGTGACGCGTGAGGATGAAAACACATTACGGACAAGACAGGACCAAACGAAGAGCGAAACTTGTGCTGCGCGCGCACACAGACATGACAAGACGTGTTGATCATTTGACGCGGGATTTCCGCGCAGATATTTTGAAGATATCTCCGTTGTATGCGAAATCATACAAGGGAGAGAAAAAAACGTTACGTTATTTTCCCAACGCGCTAGTGTGTCCACGTCCTTAAAAAAGTAAATTACGGGTACATTGTGTTATCCGCAGACAATTTTATGCCATAGTGTGTTTTCCCTCTCATGTTTAGGAAAGTAAATAAAAATACATGTAGCAAGAAGTTAAGTACGTTCAAGAATAAACATCGTAATAATATACGATGTATATATGCTGTAGATACTTTCAAAGAAAATAAACCTTTTCTCAAACCCTTTGACTTGAGGTATAAAAGTATACAGAGTAGGTACATGAAGCTTTATTCAATCCCCATTTAAAGCAAGAAGGTACACAATGACGGCCAACGTTTGGATTCCATTTCTTTTTAGAGTTCCGTAAAACGCGGACTTCAAAAAATTCAAAGAATAGGTATTTAACAACTATATTCTTTCCATCGCGCTGCTCTCGAAGATCTGGATAACACCCCACAGGGACAACGGCAGCTATTTTTTCTCTCTCTGGGAAGGAGGAAAATCCTCATTGGATACCTCAGGCGTTTTGAAAGCATGCCCGACTGAATTAGGAATGAAACCCAGTGGCTTACGGACTAAGAACCTCCTCCCCCTTCTCCGCTCAATCTTTCAGGTAAACTTTTACATCCCGTCTGAAAGATGGTTGTCTTCAGGCTTTTTCTTGTCTCTGCCTGTACCACTCTATATTCTCTATAGGGCCGACTGCAGCTTGGCATGATCATACCTGCCCTGCTTATATGAAAAACAGGCGAACCCTTACTGTTCTGTTTCGTCCAATTTTTTCGTTGAACCGATTCTTCTTTTTGCCCACCTCACTGAAATAAAATAAAAAACTGAGTATTTTACAACTAGAAAAATCAACAACTTTTTTCCAACGTCAAAACGCGGTATGAAATACTTACTTGTGACGTCCTCAAAATTCAACGCACTTTTTTACTTTAATCTATAATTACTTTAAAATGGTTGTCCAACTTAAAACTAACAGAGGATATAAATTTAAGGTCTCTTGGAAGATCACTAAGAAATAATTTATTTTTAACATAAGCAACAACCCAATTACACCCTAGCAAAGCCGGGGACTGACTTGCTTTTTCTGAAAGACCACGAAAATAACATCTGGTTTCGATTATTTTGTGAGCGTTGAATTTGGATTAATCTGCCAGGTTTGTTTTCAGTGAATACACGAAGGTATTCTAATGTATACCAATTTATATTTCATGGTATTGAACGAGTAAAACCTGTAAGCACGGCCAGGTTTTTGCGTTCGTTAAATCTAATCCTCGTATCGTACCCACTGAAACTTTTCTTTACTAAGCAACATTTTAATCAAGGCTTCAAAAAACGGGGGTAC
This sequence comes from Erebia palarica, assembly GCA_964035005.1. Taxonomy (NCBI): domain Eukaryota; kingdom Metazoa; phylum Arthropoda; class Insecta; order Lepidoptera; family Nymphalidae; genus Erebia; species Erebia palarica. The sequence continues at coordinate 6,960,364 of OZ035993.1, read as the reverse complement.
CGTTTGAGTTGAGGAACGTTGGGAGTACCTACTCTTAATTAAAACTATACTATATAAATTGTATAAAAAAGAAAATGTAGTAGACTTTTGATGTTCGGGCGCAATGGTTAGTGCCATGTTTTGTGTGGGAGGCCTCCGGTTCGATCACCAGCAGTGGCAATTTGAAATTTTATTGTTTCTATAGTTTTGTTTTTATTCCATTACAAGTTAGCCCTTGACTGCGATCTCACCTGATAGTAAGTGATGATGTAGTCTAAGATGGTAGTGGGTAAACCCACACCCCTAGTCGGTTTCCACACGGCATTGTACCGGAACGCTAAATCGCTTGGCGATTCGTGTTTGCCGGTAAAGTGGTAATTAGCCACGGCCGAAGCCACCAGACCAGACCAGAGAAAATTCAGAAATTATAAATCCCCAAATTGACCCTGCCGGGAATCGAACCTGGGTCCTCCCACGACAACACAACCGCTCTCAACACTGCGCCAGGGACGTCGTCTATAGTGTCTCTGCAGTGTCTCTGGTCTGGTTTTGTAGAAGGCTACCTACTACAGTGACTGTAATTATACCACTCCGCCGAGGTGACGCTGTAACGCATCATATTCAATTCGGAAAAAAGGGAAAGATACCGCCGTAAGTACCGCCAAGGATTCCAATACGATGCCGCGTAAAAAATTAGGGGAATATGTAATTATTTTAAACCAGGTAAGCCTGCTACCATCTTGGACTGCATCACCACTCAAATGACATCGCATTCAAGTGCTAACTTGTAGTGGATTCAAAAAATAAATAAGGTAAGTATCTACGCTGTTTCTTTTTAATTTTAATATTAGTTAGTTTAATAATTATTAGCTAGTCAGTATTATATAATATGTAGCGGAACAAAATATTAACTATTTATTGCCGGAAACAAGTTCCCACGAGTTTATTTAACTTCATTTACTGCTTTTTAAGGGTTATGATAAATATACAAACAGACAGATGGCCAGACTGACTGGACATGAGGGTTATTTTTACTACAAAACCCTAGAAACCTTCAAATCGGTAATGACACAGCTTTCACGTCATTGCCACTCATGATGCCATAATATTGTGAAAATGTGACCCCATTATCTTGATGACGTGTGTTTACGTGGCACATTACGGCCAGCTTTCAAGACGCGAGACCAAGGGGTTGATTCTGCTTTTTTTTTAAATAATGTTTTTTTAATGTAACCATTCTCCTTCAAGAGCGGTGGTAGCCTAGTTACTTATACTCCTAGGCTCCTATTTGGATAGTAGAAAAAAAGTTAAAAAAGCACAGAACAAAGTTTTGCATGTAAAGGCTTCTTATCACACTTGATCTCTATTTGCTTGATCTCTCACAGTCATTCTTTGGTGAGAGGAGCAAGGTAAAAGAACAGGATGGTGAAAAATATTAAAAATAGACTACATAAACCTATCATACTTTAAAATATAAACATACTATATAATAATACGAAAATATGACGAAATGATAAGAAGTTTTAAAAGCTGTTTTTAGGGTTAAACTTTGTAAACCTAAAGTTTGTGTTTTATACAAAGAGAAAACACAAAATCTTCAAACATTTCAACATTTTGGCATACATTTTCACAATTCATCGCAATTTATTTCGCTTCCGCTTAAATACTTAATACCGAGATATTAAACCTAAAGGCACTTTAAAGTCATGAGATTTGCTACCTTAATGAATACGTGAATAAACTCGGGAACATCGTTTCTCATGGCAACATATTTTCATGACATAGGTACCATAGGTACATGATTATTATTATCATACACTTTACCACAACAAGTTAAAATAACAAAAACAAATATTGGAAAAAAATAAACACAGACTGAAGTAGGAATCAAAAGGCGGCCTTATTGCTTAGGTAGCGATTTCTACCAGGCAACCTTAACCTTTTAGGTATCTTACTTCAAAAATTACTTACCAACTTGAGACGACTTCCTCGTTCACTGTTCACCTCTCAGCGGGTTACGCTTAGAGGTGAACAGTTTATTACCTGAAACCCACGTCCTAGACAACCAGGTCCTGAAGAAATCAAAGTTGTCCAGCCTCATTGCTTTCCTCAAGCAAAGACGCTTGCGTTGGCTAGGGCATGTGCATCGGATGGTCAATTCTCGCTTGCCTCGGCAGGTTTTTCTTGCTGCTTTAGCTCACGCTAAACGTCCGATGGGCCGACCACGGGTGAAATGAAATGATTAATTTAACGTAGGACAACTTGTGCCACATAAGAAGTATCATGACTCTGCCGCCGGTTCGGAAAGAAAGTTTTACTGAGAAGAACCGACAAGAAACTCAGAAGTTGTTCTTTTTAAAAAGAAAAAAGAATGTTACAATATGCAGCTAATAGACAATTTATGTACGTAATGTAACAAGAATTACACTGAGTTGTGGGCTGCCGAATGCAAAGCCAATTTCGTCCACGCAACTTTGACAAAAAATTCATCAAAAGCATAATAATTATCTGATCCGGTGGCCAAAATTGGATCAAACTGGTATGTCTGTTTAGTTCTTGTTTTTATTTTTCTTAGATACTAGCGACACTGGCACCGGGCCATATAAGTTTGTCGGACTATATCAAACAGTAGCTGATCCTTACGTGGCCTACGTTGTCACGTAGACAATTTTGACATTTTCTACGATGTCATACCACAGAATTGGTAAAAGTAGTCATAGCATAGAATTGTTTAATACGTAAAGGCCAACGATGACGTCCTTGAAGAAACCTATAAACCTTCCATTTTCGAGTATAGAATTTGTAGTTTGTAGAGTTTGTAGTTCCTGAGATTTGAGTTCCTGATTAGTCAGTGAGTGTATTAGAATATTTCATATCATATCATATATGAATCCATATCATATATATCATATTTCATATGTTTAAAGACACCGCACTTACTATGATTAAGTATAAAAAGTTCGCTCCAAAGTACTTTCTAATGAAAATTACCATACTCATCATTATCAACATCATCATCAGCCAATGTGCATCCAAAAATACAAATGATTTTTATTCAATTCAAAAGCACTTTTGAATCGTCAAGTGAATCTCCAACTGGTTCGGAATGCCATTCCTACCGGATCCACTGTTGGACATCCTTGGCTGTTAGCATCCGTTTGATGCCAGCCACTCTACGGATGCTGTCGCTCCACTTTGCCGGGGAGCTCCCCACACTCCGTTTGCCGAGACGCGGTCTCCACTCTAGAAACTTACCACTCCAACGGTCGTAACGCGGCAAACGTGACCAGCCCACTGCCACTTTATTAGCCGATTACTTTGGTTTTTTGGTTTGTAGCATACTCACTCAGTGATAATTACCACAAATCCTCTCTTAAGTTCAAAGTATAATGAAATCGCTTTCATAAAATATAGGCACATTTTCGCAGTAGGTACTTGATAAATGGCTTTTTTATTGATGAAAACAATAACAACGTTAAGTTAAACATTTTGAAAATCTCTAAACAATCTATGATATTATCCAAACCACGCGGCGAAAAACAAATTTGAACACTACCCAGATTGCTTCAAGAGTTATGCTTTTTTAAAGAACCACAATGGTAATACATCACTCCATACACATCGCAATATTTAGACTAGTAGGTAGTCAAAGCCAAAGGCAAAGTCAAAAAAAATTTAATCAAGGAACAACAAATACCTATAGTTACTGTACCTAATTATTATCTTATTAGATGATGCCCGCGACTTCGTCCGCGTGAATTAAGTTTTTTTGACTCCCGAAGGAACTCTTTAATCTCGCGATGAAAAGTAGCCTACGTCCTTCATCGGTAAACAACCTATCCCATATCAATATCAGTTGAACAGATGGGCCGTCAAAGCGTAGCAGACTGACAGGCACATTTTCGCATTTATAATATTAGTTCAAATCCATACTATTCATAGGTATATGGATAGTATGGATTTTGACTGAAGTTAAATTGAAATTTATGTATTAGACTGCTAGATTTCATACATTTTTCTGCAAATTTTCACCAGAGATTGCAATGGAAGTGAAGGCTTCGATAACTCATTTCATACCTACTATGATGACGTTGGCTAATTCTGTTCTGTGTGGCCAATTCTGCATGACACAATCTCTGAACTAAACTAAAATGACTGCTCTAAATTTAGTTCTGTCCCTTTCCGCAGGGAGTATTATGAAAGGGATAAGCAATAATATTGAATGCTATTATTTAAGTTTAGTTATGAGATTGTTTAAAACAGAATTGGGGTCAGTGTGCTAGACAAATTGCGTCAGATTTCCCATCACGTAGCATGTTCTAATGTGTTCATCTGTTTCTGTTACCGCTGCAGACAACTCTATTTCCCAAATAAATTTAATCGCGCGTAAAAAGCTTTACGTCCATCAATTGAAAAAACCAATCCTTCATAATTGTTTGCTTATTAGAAGGAAAAAATCAACGTGACCTTCTGGAAAATAAAACGTCTGGAAAATTTCATGCTTTATATACCTATATGTAGGGAGGGACGAGTGGCCTAGTTGTGAAAACGCATGTCAGTCGATTGCAAATACTAAGCAATGTTGACCTAAGTCATGTAATTGGATGGGTGACCTAATTTGGAGGTTCAGGCCTTTTCATTTACTCCGTGTCTCGGAGAGCACGTTAATAAGTCGTCGGTTTCGGTTATTATCACTAACATCTGATAATAATCGTTTCAAATACGTAAGAGTTTCAATACTTTCGAATCGTATGCGGAAGGACGTGGGAACCCACCGCATAATTATCCCAAGAAAACTCCTACCACTATTTGATTAATGGAATGGGGTTATGACCCTCAGTGACGAGGAATACGACGGAGAGACCTAAAGGTACTTTTTCGTAGCTTTTTCTATTGCAAGATTGGCTTGCAAAGCAACATCTTGGTAATGAAAAGAACCTGCAAAGGAATTCAAAGATATATCAATGAACAGAAATACGGCAGGGTCCCGTAGTCATGCTGTTTACCTTCAGTTGCTATTTTTCTCAATCTTTAAAAATTATTTCTTAGGTGGTTCTTTCCAAATCACGAAACGATTCACAAAAGGATAAACAAAACAAGCTTTATAACCTCTGCATCAGCTATATTCCTCAGTCTGTTCATCTGTTGAGGAATGTAACATTTTGCATATAACCTACCATTCAGGGCGTGTTTTCCAGGGCTGGATTTCCTTACACAATCGGGGACCAGCCCCCGAAAGTGTAATTTGTCAAGCATATAATTCGAACTGTTTAAAGAGTTCATAATGCCTGCATGTCCAAAAGCATGTACGAACTCCTTGAACAGTTTTAGCTCTCAATTGATTATTATTTAAAATTAATGAAATAATTATTTTTTAATTAATTATTAATCATTTTTTTATTATTTTTTTTATTTTGATAAATATGAGCAGGTATTACAAGCTGGAGAATGAATGAATTTTCTTAGGCCTCTTTATAGTTACCAAATATCAAATGCGTAGCCTAGCTCTTTGCTCCTAAGTGCTTAACTAAAGTTGATTTTTAGTCGAAACCAAAGTTTTTTTTTTGTTTTACTGTAAAATCCTAGTGGAATCTTAAAAACAAAGATCCAAGCCGAGATCATCTAAACGTAATAAAAGGACGGAACACGAAAGCCTTTATCAAACGAGCTGACGTCAATAACTCGCAGCATATTGGCCCCTATAAACTTTAATCTCACGCATATATTGCGTACCGCTTTGGTTATTAAAGTACAGTAGGTACACGTAGGCCGTATACCTATACCTGTACCTACTATATTTCATAGCATATACCTACTAAATGTTATGTGAAAATCAAGCTTGCATTTTATATATTTGACGACCTTCGTGGCGCAGTGTGTAGCGCTGTTGTCATAACGTGCGGAGGTCCCTGGTTCGATCCCCGGCGGGGTCAATTTGGGAATTTATAATTTCTGAATTTTCCCTGGTCTGGCCTGGTGGGACGCTTCGGCCGTGGCTAGTAATCACCCTACCGGCAAAGACGTGCCGCCAAGCGATTTAGCGTTCCGGTACGATGCCGTGTAGAAACCGAATAGGGGCATGGGTTTAATATAACTGCCATGCCCCTAACAGGTTAGCCCGCTCCCATCTTAGACTGCATCATCACTTACCATCAGGTGAGATCGTAGTCAAGGTGTAACTTGTAGTGGTTAAAAAAAACCATCGGGAGATACGTTCTTTCCCACCATATTATACTGCGTACAGCTTTGGTTGTTAGAGTACAGTAGGCAGTCTAGGCAACGGGGCAGTTCGTTGTATGGAAACCCCCACATAAAATCCTCAGTCGTTGAAACTTGGCAGAGTTATAGTAGATATGGCATAAACCAAAACTTATACAAAAATATACAAAAAAATATCCATGCGGATGTTAGGTATTTAAACTTAAAACTTAATTTTTATGACTGAATATTTACTCGATTTATTTTTAAAGTAATGGTAGGTAGTATATTTACACTGAAAACCGAAATATTAAACGAAATAATCTTGGAGAACATCGATATTTAACCCGATTTTATTATCAAACCTAAACTGCGTTTATGCGATAATGTGCCCCTGTTTTGACAATTGGGTATAACATAAAAAACCTTACTTGCTATATGATTTTTTATTGGATATTTATAATATACGTTTAACTCATGATACTTTATCATACTGTAAAGTTTCATCGTCTGAGGAATTATAATTGGGGACAACTAGCTTTATTGCCTAGTATGCGTAAGCGTGTAAATTAAAGAGCAGCTGCAGAGTTTCTTACTGGCTTTTCACAGTTTTACAGTTTTCCGAACCAGTGGTATTCTTGACTATAAGATAAGTAACACAAGCTGTCCGACGTGAAATAATTTTAACATGTATCATGTAGCTGTAAAAATAGCATATACCTACTAAATATTTTCCAAATCAAATCAAGCCACTATGTAATATCTACACTGGGAGATAGGTACGTTCATAGTACGTCACCCAACGAAGAGGTCTAGACTGAGCAACTTTGTGGCAACAGATAGGGGCGTGACGGTGTCTCCAAGGTGACAAAATTTTTAGAAACTGTGTCTGTCTGTCTGCTACGCTTTTCGGCCTATCTTTTCGAGCTATTTTGACGAAAATTGTTGCAAAGATCGGTTGTCGGGTGAGGGACATAAGTTGCTTTTTATACCGGAAAATTGCTAGGGCTTCGTAGGTTTCCGAGGGAATCGCGAAACCTTGAATCACGCGGACGAAGTCGCGTCATCATCTAGTAATAACATAAATGGAACTTGCTTGTTCAAAAGAGCTTGTTAAACTTTTAATGCCTTCGGCCCTTAATATTACGTTGTAGCACCCAAACACAGAGACCAACTTTTAATGATGTAATGTAACTAGAGTATACCTATTCCCCTTAACAAATTAGATTGACCTTATGAAAAGTTTCAAGCATTACCTAATAATAAAAATTATAAGCTCATGTTCTCGAGTCTTGTTATCCATACTAATATTATAAACTAGATGATGCCCGCGACTTCGTCCGCGTGGAAAGTTTTTTGATTCCCGCGGGAACTCTTTAATTTTCCGGTATTAAAATTCTATGTCCTTTCCCGGGATGTAATCTGCCTCTATGCCAAATTTCATCAAAATCGGTTGAACAGATGGGCTGTGAAAGCATAGCAGACAGACGGTCAGACAGACTCACTTTCGCATTTATAATATTAGTATGGATGCGAAAGTGTGAATGTATGTCTCTCTGCTATGCTTTTACGGCCCGTCTGTTCAACCGATTCCGATCAAATTTTATACGGAGACAGGTTGCATTATGCATCCCGGGGAGAGATCTTATCTTACTAATATTATAAATGCAAAAGTTTGGATGGATGTATGGATGTACGGATGTACGGTTGTATGGATGTTTGGATGTATGGATGTATGGATGTATGGATGTTTGTAACTCAATCACACCCCAACGGCTGACCGGATCTGGCTGAAATTTGGCACAGAGATAGATTATAGTCTGAAATAGCACATAGGCTACTTTTTATCCCGGTTAAATCAAGGAGTTCCCAAGGGAACCAAAAAACCTCGATCCACGCAGACGAAGTCGCGGACATTAACTAGTAAGTAATATACATAAGATGATGCACGCGACGTGTCGTTTCGATTAAGTTTTTGCAATTCCTGCGGGAACTACTTAATATTTTTCTTTGGGCCGTTAAAGCGTAGCAGACAGACAAACGGACACACTTTCGCATTTTTAATATTAAGTAGTCATGGATTAAATTTAGGCAACTTTCTGTGTTGGCAATGGCTTGAATCCAACGAATGCCCTAAAGTATTTTTTTTTAAACTTCTTTTTTAATATCAAGTAGACATGGATTAGATTTGGGCAATTTTCTGTGTTGGCAATGACTTTAATCCAAGGCCCTAATCTTTGTATCAACACAAAACGCAAATGGCAAATAATGCCACGCTTTTCAAGAATGCCATGAGTTAATAATCAAATGTCTGTCGGTATGTATAATTAAAAATTATGCCTCTTCATAGCGGGAGTCGTAAATGCATTCAGTGAATTCTGAAAATTCAGTAAAAATTTACGACTGCTGTCTGCGTTGTCATTTTTATTAATATTAATTTCCTTTTCGAAGTAGGTCATTTTCTTTAGGTCATTTAAGGGCGAAAACACATTATGGACTGTAAGGACAATATATGCGTCTTAATGAACCCAACAAGAATTTCTTTAGGTACTAACAATCTTTGTATCGACTCAGTTCTGGTCTGGTCTAACTTCAGTCGTATCTTAATAGTCTATTCAATAAGTCATTTTACACGGGTAAATTACAAGGATTGAAAAATAGCAGCACTGTGAAAGAATCATCGATAAATCAAACAAATTTTAGTAATAGTCCTTGACAGCAAATAATGGCGTCGTCAGAATACGATTTTAATTTGTTTCTCTAATATTATCGGATCTGGATGAAATTCGACACAGAGATCGATTATAATCTGAAATAACCCAAGCTACTTTTTATCCTGGAAAATTAAAGAGTTCCCGTGGGAACCAAAAATCCTCAATCCATGCGGACGACGTCGCGGGCATCAGCTAGTATTATTACATGTTAAGGTATATATCTTTGTTTGTCCTTCACTTACGGAAAATCGACGTATTTTTTTGCATGGATTTCGTTAAATTCCTGGAGAGTGACAAGCTACTTTTATCTGAAAGAAGAAAGAAATCATAACACGGAGATACAAGTACAAAAACTAACAAACTTTTTAAAAAAAATAGCGAAATGAGATTTGATCCCCAAAACGGTATTCAGCATGTGCTATAGTGGGTGTGCTATAGCGGGGTATAGCGCTGATCTTCCCTGAAGCCAGTATGGTTGGACGGCGCCAAAAAAATATGAATAAAGATAAATAAAAATCTCGGAAAACTCTCTAATTAAATACTCCAACTCCAAAATTCTCGGGATTTTTAAAAAGCCCAAATCGTCATTGAATAAAAATAGCCACACAGAATAAATTTATCAAGCCTACGGGCTGAAAGTATTTAAAGTCAGTCTTGTTCAAGAATAAAGGTTTAATTCTTTTTCTTATTTTATTAGAGACATTTAGTTGTGTCATCATACTTTAATACTATACTATAATATTATAAATGCCAAAGTGTGTATGCTTGTTGGTTTGTCCTTCAATCACGCCGCAACGGAAAAATGGATCGACGTGATTTTTGGCATGGGTATAGTTGAGGACCTGGAAAGTAACATAGGCTACTTTTTATATATAGTGAATAAAAGAAACTTAATCCACGCGGACAAAGTCGCGGGAATCAGCTAGTCTATCTATATCCTGGAAAATTGGGGAATTTCGATGAGAATCTACGCGAACGAAGCTGAGGCTGAGGCTACTTTGGTTGAGGGTACCTGCATCTAGAGTCAAATATTTTTATTGTGCTCAATAATAGCTGATTCGGTCGTGATTGCTAGATTCTCCATTTTTTTTTTAAATAAGTAGATAGTTAAGTTAGGACTTATTTCTTTAAAGATGGAAAAAATCTGTATGTACTTTTTGAGCTCGACCTGTAGGTAGATAGCAAAATATATATGGTACTACTAGATGATGCTCGCGACTTCGCCTGCGTGGACTAAGGTTTTTAAATTCCCACGGGAACTTTTTGATTTTCCAGGGTAAATAGGTTTTAACAAATTTCATCCAAATCGGTTGAGCAGATGAATGCCCGTGAAAGCGTAGCAGACAGACAGACAGACGCTTTTATAATATTAGTGTGGAATTAAAACATCATAAATATTGTAGATACTTGTAATAGTACACATGTATACCGAATTTTGTATTTAACTATTGGTTTAATTATAAATAAAACCTTGAGTTTATTTGTTTTAATGTGAATAAAACTTGATAACTCGAAGCTTCTGTTGGTTTTTGGTTTTGCTGCCATTAGTTAATCCTCAATGTTGTATCGCAAAAAATTCCAACGAACAAACATTGTAAACGATACAAAATTCAGCTTTTTGTCTATATCTGGCCTATCTGAGGTTAAAACGGGAGGCGGCCGAGCAAAAAATATGTTGTGGACTGGGAAATGAGAGCTGGGATTTGACTGAGGACATTTGGGGGTTAGTTCGTAACTTTGTTTCTACTGTCAACAAAATAATATGGCAATCAAAGGGATTTTGGACTGGTATAAACCTTTGTTTGCATGTTATTTTTTCTTTTATTCGAGCATATTTTATATAGGGTATTATGAGCAGACCTTTGGGAACGTTCGTTCTTGTCGCAAAAAGCTTGATTACCAGCGTTGAACTGTGGTTGAACGCAGGTTTTATTAAATCACAAATTTTCCATAGCATACCCCATCCAAAACTGTGAAAACTTAGAGGTACCTATTTAGCCCATTTGGCTTGTTCGGAGTAAGGTATTATTTTGTGGTAAAACATGCGGAAACCATAATACTATGCATTATATAAACTTTATAAGAGCAACTGCTGAGTTTTTTGCCGGCTCTTCTCGTTTAACCTGGCACCACAGTATCTGGTACGAGTTTAGCAAGTGGTCGATTTATACTCAGCATCGTACTGGAACGCTAAATCCATAATTTCGTCTTTGCCATGTCTTACGTTGCCTGAAAAGCTTTTAAAGTGTCGTCTAAATAATACGAGGGAAATTTCTTCTACAATGCAAAAAAAAATTTGAGACCCCAACTTTTTCGTATAAAATGTAGCCTATGACACCCGCACCATAATAACAAATCGATTGACACCTCATTCATCAAAATTGAGTCAGTAGTTTAGGCGTTACGGTGGAACATACATGGACTGCTAAAATTATAACCCTCCCTTTTGGCTTTGCTATAGTCAGGTAATAATTATTTGTTTTCATCTAAAACAATAACCGAATTTAAAACTATACCCATAAGTACCAAATTAAACTAAAAAGTTACATTACCTGGGTATATACTTGGTTTTTTGATGATTTTCTCAAAAAGCGCTAAGTTCAATTTCGGTAAAATTTATATGGGACCACCTCTTAGGTATGATCTGCACAAACAAAAAAGAATCATCAAAATTAATTCATAATTGGCGGAATGATCGCGTAACATACATACAAAAAAAAACAACATACAGTCGAATTGAAAACCATTTTTGTAGTCCGATAACAAATAGAGGCTATCTTTCACAGTCAACATTATTCATTCTGGCGGCCTCATAGTTAAAGAAACTTTAGCTGACATTTTCTCAGTAAAAGTATTAAAGTATAAGTTACGAACTTAGAACTGTTTTACTAGATAGAAAACTTTAAAAGTTAAGAACAGTTAGTTGCCTTGGGCCCGGCTTGATGGCAGAGAAGCTGTAATTAAATTACGATCAAAACTAAGTATTAACTATGGATGAAAGATTTGGTCTTGGACACTTTTTTCATTTTATTTCATTTATTTATTTGTGAATACAGTAGGTACAAAAAAGTGTTACAATTATAGAAGTCTCATGTATACTACCACAGTGTGGCGTACAAATAATATGGGAAACACTTTAGTTCTTCTTCAAATTGCATTTTAATTTGGTCGAATAAAGCCTTCTAAAGACATCCCGTTTAGATGTCTCTTTTTCACGTCGTATCTATTTACTCCTCCCAAAGGTGTTTTTGGTGAACTGCAAAGCCAGATCCTCGCAACGGTAGGATGGGCAGAAAGCGGCATCAATCATTGTCAATATTTCAAATGTTTCGAATGGCTGAATTATGGTGAATTAGTTGAATCCCTCGACTTCGTCCGTGTGGATTGAGGTTTTTTTGGAGGCTGCGGGAACTCGTTCATTTTCCGGGATAAAAAGTGACTGATGTGTTATTCCAGACAAGAATCTATATCTGTGCCAAATAACAAACATCCATCCATCCATCCAATGTTTTAAATTTATAATATTAAGTATAGAAACATAGAAGTATAGATTGCTATGACAGTGCTTTGAAAGCTGCTAACCAATCAGAGGTGATTGCGACAATTACACGGTAGCAATAATTTAATTCGCCCGTATATCTTTCCGTCTTTGGAAAATGTATTTTTATAATATAAACTACAGAAAAGAATATGTGGAGAACGTCCGTGCGGCCTCGATGTTACAAAATATTATATTGAACTTACTAGCTGATGCCCGCGACTTTGCCCGTGTGGATTGAGGTTTTTCGGTTCCCGCGGGCACTCCTTAATTGGATAAAAAGTTGCCTCAGTGCTATTCCAGACTATTAGATCCGTTCAGCTGTTCTGGCGTGATTGAGTAACAAACATCCATCCACCCATACATCCATCCATACTTTCGCATATTTTATATTATTCAGTGAAAATTATTACAATAAATTGAACTTGTACCACAAAATACTAACGATTTATTTCTATTTCGATTAAGTATAGTGAGAGTTCCAGGTTCGATTCCCGGTCGAAGAAAATTGAGAATTTTTGGTGACGAAAAAGTCAAAAATCTTAAATTTTAATTGTTTATGGTAACCCTAGAATAACATAATCTAACCTTGGAAGAAAAAATAAAAATGTACAAACATAATAAGTACTTTCATTATTTTGCAAATGAGAGTAAGTACTTCTTACTTCCAAGGCATTTCCAAGGGCTTTTGAAATGACTCCTTTCTTTGTATTATTCAGTCTTAGATCTTGTTAACTTCTGAGAAAATGGGTCAATAGGCACTTCACTTAAAACATCGCCGAATTTTTTTCTTCTGTTAAATAAAAACAACTTATTTTCTAACTAGATGCTGCCCGCGAGCTCTTTTTTTTATCCACTACAAGTTAGCCCTTGACTGCGATCTCACCTGATGGTAAGCGATGATGCAGTCTAAGATGGTAGCGGGCTAACCTGTTAGGGGCATGGCAGTTATATTAAACCCATACCGGAGGAACGCGTAATCGCTTGGCGGCACGTCTTTGCCGGTAGGGTGGTAACTAGCCACGGCCGAGGCGTCCCACCAGGCCAGACCAGGGAAAATTCAGACATTGTAAATTCCCAAATTGAAAATACAGACAACAGTGCTACACACTGCAACACGGAGATCTTCAAAGGATGAAGGTTTTTTATTCCCGCGGGAACTCTTTAATTTTCCGGAATTCAAATGTTCTTCCCCGGGATACAACCTATCTTATACCAAGTTTCATCAAAATCGGTTGAACAGATATACCTAGACACTTTATTGTTGTCGCGTCGCTTTCGTCGCTCACCTAAAACAACGAGTTAAGAATATGAGTCTTATCAATTCAATATATCTGTGGATGACAAGCGATGGGGTTCGATTCCCGGGTCGGGCTAATTTTTTAAAATTTATTTATACTTACCAAAAAACTTGTGGAGATCAAAGAAAAAATAGTGAACAGGGAAGGAAGCACTCTCAACTTTTCGTTTGTCTTAAAACTTAAAACTAGCCGAAAATGTGAATTTAAGGTGTTTCAGACCCTCTGTTCAATAATTAATCAGTAAGTAATAATTACTTTTTAACATATAGGCATCACCCTATTAGAAAGCAGAAGGTGTGCTACTCCCCGGGCAGTAATTTTTTGCATGGATAGATAAGGCCTACAGACTTACATAGGCTTCATTTTATGTCGTGAAAATCAATAAGTTCCCAAGGGATTTTTAATAATCGTTCAATGCACGCGGACAAAGTCGCAGACACGGGATATCGTCTTGTAATAAAAAAGGTCGGTATAGTATCAGTTTGTTTTTCGCCATACTTTCGTCAAAAGTACAAAGTTTGAGTCACCTGTGCCAAGTTTGATTAAAAACCTTTTCAACTTCCTAAACAAAACGCAATATAGGTACATAACTCATTTATTTGTATTGAAAGAGTCGTGTCCGGCAATGAGGCAAAAGGCTGGACTGTTTCTGTTAATTGTTTTAAGTAGATGAGTGACAAAATATGGCAGCTTAAGGCGAAAACGCACTGCGGATAGGACAAGACAGGACATGACATGTCAATGGGGCTAACAGGTTAGCCCGCTACGATCTTAGATTGCATCGTCACTTACCATCAAGTGAGAGCGTGGTCAAGGGCTAACTTGTAGTGGATAAAAAAAAATGGAGCTGCACAGACTACCGTGACCAAACGTGTTTCCCCTTTGACGCGGGTGTTTCATCTTCTCATGTCCATAGTGTGTTTCTTTCCAAAGTACCAGCGCGCGCACTATTTTATTATTCATACTAATTTTATAAATGCGTAAGTTGGGATGGATAGATGTTTGTTAATCAATTACGCTAAAACGGCTGAACTGATCTGGATGAAATTTGGTAGAGAGATAAAATATAGTCTGGAATAACACATAGGCTCTATCCTCGAAAATTAAAGAGTTTCCACGGAAACCAAAGAACCTCAATCCACGCGAACGAAGTTGCGGGCATGAGCTAGTAATTTATATTAATTTAATACGAAAAATATACCATTTCTACTAAAAATATACCATTCATTCGTTGTGTAAGTACCTGTTTAAAATATAGCAGTAGTCGTGTTTTCGCTTTGAACTTTATAGTGTTTCAATGAAAATAGCTTTTCAACACGGGTAGCTTTAAAAATGTCAACTCTATGTAAAAGTCCGTGAAAACATCTACGCTTTTACGTTTTGGAGAAGATGTTTTCCGTTAATATTTAAGAGGGAACGTGTGAATGGGTTTTTCCTACCGTATATTTTTAGTTATATTTTGCAGCCCAGAAAAAAAAAGGTGTTTTGAAAGGAGAAAGAAAGAAAATTTTTGACAATATTGGTGTCACAAACAAACAATCATTTATCATACTATTGTACGTAATAATATGCTTGTCCGTGACACCGCCCAGAATGGGTCAGGTTTTTACCCTATATCAAAACTTGCATTTTCACGTTTTGTGCAGAGCGCTGATTTTCAGCTGTGACCCGGGTGACGTCACATCCAACGAAACGAATGTACCTAACCTACAACAATATTAATTTACCCACATTCTATTATAATATACATCTAAATTTCTATTCATTTTAATTAATGTTCCAGTAATTTTCCGTCTTGTATCAAGATTTCTACTCCATGACTTGCTAAGGTTTAAAAACAATAAAAAACTCTAAAGAAATCACTTTCTCGGAAGGTTAACGGGTACCACGATAAATAAGATAATTTATTACAAATACTAGTAAAAGTTGATATGAATAAGAATAATTTAAATTTATCGATATTTCCGACCCAGTAATTGCATGGATCGTGGTAATGACAGACCACCCGCTATTATTTTATTAATTTCGTCAAACCACGAAGTCGTTCGTTATGGCAATAGCCCTATTATGAAAACCTGCATCAATCATTGTGACAGTCTTTGGTATTCTTGCTACGACAGTGGATATTGTTCAATTATATCGGAAGAGTATAAACCAATCGAAGGTGATAGCCATCGTTACGCCACGCTGTAACAGTAACAGGTCTTTATGAACTCTGTAAGTTGATACTGAACTTATATAGATTATATATGACGTAATTTTTTGTATTGTTCCAGGGGGAGGACCCCAATCTAAACTTCACGTACCAACTGAACCTCACATCGCTGATCGAGGCATCCCGAGGGGTGCAGAACCCTAATGTACTCTTGGAAAAGTTCTCACAAAACAGAAAGGTCGATGACCCGACACGAGCTCTACTTCTCACCTTTTATGGAATCCTGGTAGTTATCGGCGCAGTTGGGAATGCACTGGTGGTAATTTCTGTAAGTATTTATTACTTTTTTTTAGATTTATTTGCATAGTTCATACATGCACCATGTTCCTCTGCATTTTTGATGCATATCGATGAAGTCATGTGTATTTTGAGTACTGAAAATTGAGTAAAGCCATCAGCGTGTACGACAAATTCACCCTAGTTAGAGAGTAGAAAGTAGAATATTACCACCTTTTTCAATTAAATAAGCAATTTTATAGCATTTATTCGACGCTTATAGCGGAGATATTTAATTTTGCCTTTCGGAAGTATCCATCTTTTAATTTTTCCGCGTCAATTACTTTTGCTGTAATAATAAAAGTTATTGATACTCGGTTGCGCCAAGTTATCATATGTATTTTTGAAATATCATTTTGTTATTTGGTGTATTCCCTTTTTCCAGTTTCCTAACCCAAAAACAGTACTTAAACTGCGTGTACGTACTAGCGCCCTCAAGAACGAACACGCTAGAACGCAGAGCTGTCGATTTTACGTATAAGGAAAAAAAAGCATAATGACATTCACTTCTTCATTCCTTTGCTACTATTGAAATAATATAGTCTAGGCAATAAAGCTAGTTGACCCCAACAATAATTCCTCAGACGATGAAACTTTGCAGTATGATAAAGTATCATAAGTTAAACGTTTATTATAAATATCCAATAAAAATCATTAAAGAAGTAAGATTTTTATGCTATACCCAATTGTCAACACAGGAAGGTACATTATCACTTAACGCAGTTTAGGTTTGATAATAAAATCGGTTTAAGTATCGATGTTCTGTATGATTACTTCGTTTGTTATTACGGTTTTTAGTGTGTGATGCTACCTAATATTTTTTTTTAAATCTATAAATTATTCAGTCATAAAAATTAAGTTTTAAGTTTAAATACCTAACTTCCGCTAACACCAAAACTTGTACGAAAATATTCAAAAATATATCCATATTTTTGAATATTTTCGTACAAGTTTTGGTTCATATCATACTACAACACTGCCAAGTTTTAACGACTGAGGATTTAATGCAGCTCCATGCAACGAACCGCCACGCTGCCTAGACTAATAGAATAGGTAGGTACTAAAATTCTACATCAATGTTCAGTACGAAGTTATACGGTAATGGCATCTTTGTAAAAGTAAAATAATATACGTTGAAGAGCATCATTGGGATCGCTTCTGGGATTAATAATCCATAAACCATGGTAAGAACAGGAAAATCAAGAAATTATAACTTTTATACGCTTATAGCTAAAAACTCTAGCTTCATCCAAGTAAGTGCTGTTTTCCTTTCGAGACCTAATTCCTTTCTGTTCATTATTTTTTAAGCACCATTGTTATCAATTCAAAAACACAGTGCACTTTTCGATATTTAAAAAAAAAAAATTTAACTCTAAAATAACCCAGGCATAACATAATTTGGCGCAAACAATACCCTAATAAAACGACTAATTATAATTTTACTAGTTATTAAATAAGTTTAACACATGTAAGATATATGATGCCCTTCCCCGGGATAGAACCTTGTATGTCTGTTTCAAACGTCAAAATCGGAAAGATGTGCTTTGAAAGTAAGTACTTACTCGTAGCAGACACTAGTATGGATTAAGCAGATTCCTGTGGTATGGATGCAGTTATGTTTGCATCGCTTAGGGCGGTTCCAAACTAGCGTATAAGCTCGTATAGGCTTACGCGAGTATACGCGCTCCACATTTTGCGCTTTGAAAAACTGAACGCGCGTACATATGCGCTTATTCCGGCATGTTCGCTCGAACCCTTGGGTCAGTAAGTTCAGTAGTTAATAGTATATGAGCTTTATATAACCGCGTCAACGCTAATAAGGGTTGCGTGTAAAGGGTTTTTTTTTATTCGCTACAAGTGATAATGCATTCTAAGATGGTAGCGGACTAACCTGTTAGGGGCATGGCAGTTATATTAAAACCCATACCCCTATTCTTTTTCTACACGGCATTGTACTAGAACGCTAAATCGCTTGGCGGCACGTCTTTGCCGGTAGGGTGGTAATTAGCCAGGGCAATCTGCCAAGTCAGACCAAGGAAAAATTCTGAAATAATAAATTCCTCAATTGACCCTGCCGGGGATCGAACCCAGGGCCTTCGCACGTTAAGACAACAGTGCTCAACACTGCGCCACGGAGGGTGCGCCTATACGCGCCTCAACGACTTCCAAAAACGAGCTTATAAGTACTTACCAACTTACTATTACTTATTGGTACTTGCTTATACGCACGCTAATCAAACCGCCCAGCCTTAACGCGTATTGAGCTCTGTATTTTCTTTAACAGGTAGTCAGAAAGCCAGCCATGAGAACAGCGCGGAACATGTTCATAGTCAACCTCGCTGTCTCCGATGCATTGGTCTGCTGCGTCGGCACACCTCTCACCTTGATGGAGCTTTTGACTAAACATTGGCCATTGCCGTCTTGGCCAAGCCTGTGCAAAGCCTGCGGCGCTATCCAGGCCATATCGATATTCGTGTCAACCATTTCAATCACTGCGATTGCTTTGGATCGATATCAGGTAAAAACTTTGTTATCTACTACGGGCAGAAAATTATTTTAAACACGCGATGTACGACACGTTAAGTCAATGATATTTTATATATAACTAGCCGATGCCTGCGACTTTTTCGCTTGGATTCCGGTTTTTTAGTTCCCGCGGGAACTCTTTAATTTTCCGGGATAAAAGGTGGTATATATTATGTTAGTCCAGACTATAATCTCGACTAGATCCGTTTGGCCGTTCTGTCGAGATAATTAATATCTTAAAACGCCCATAACTTCGAAAAGTTCAAGAAATGTGCCCTGGGAACGAACTCCCGAATAAGGAGTCTGGCATCCAACCTCAATAAGGCTATGCTTTCTAATGACTACCCACTTACAACGCAGCAAATTAGCTCATTTCAATATTCCGCTAAACTGTTTAGATCTGTTCAGAATATGTTTACTCGTATAGTATATATTTATAATATCGCTACAAATAACCTGTTCCATTTTACTTTGAAGTCAGACATCGATTTCCTTCTCAGATCATATAAGTTAAATTTATTTGCAGCTAGTAAATTATGGCCAGAGAAAGTTCAGGCGCAAGCTATCTGAAAAATGTATTTTTAACGGGCAAAACTTTAAATATTGCAAATCACAGAGGAAAATACTAGGTACTTAACAAATATGAGGCAGTAGGCACTTTACTCTTACTTATTTGAAGACCACCCGGGAAAAAAAGAAATGTCAGTTAAAATGCTAATTTGAGTTAGCAGCGACATCTAGTGGCATTTGGGTGTAACTTTCACCCTGCCGATCTGCCCCCCGATTATGAAATCGTAATCGTAATCGTCTGTCAAACGTATAATTCGACCTGTTTAAGGAGGTCATAGATGCTTGCACGTCAAAACGCATGTATGTATCTCCTTTGAAAGTTCGAGTTATACGTTATGAGCTGTCAAATGAATACGATTGGCTTAGACAATTGGGCCTCAGGGTTTACCATTAAACGTCGTTGTCAAAGGCTATGAAGGTCTAAATAAAACTATTTATATCTTTTAATATTTCGAAGAAAATTATATTTTAGTCGTATATAAGGTTAATATTTAAGTTTTTAATGAGAGACTTTTAAACTTAGGATTCCACTTTATTCAAAGTTATCCTGTTTTGAAAATCCTTTTTGTCCCCGTGTAGTCTTCATTTGGAAAAGAACCATTGAATTGTCGCCGACTTCAAAAACTACCTACAATTTTAGTTTCAATGATTTTTTGTTAATTGGCTAAGAATAAATAGCATGAATGTAATACTTACAAAAACACAATGCTTTTGAAGTCTGTTCACTATTTAAAAAAGTTTTACGGTTACCTTAGTTGAAGGGCACTCGTGATGGGATCCCAATCAAATAAGTCTTACTTTGCATGACATTGAATTATGTCAGGCTAGGTGAGGTTAGGTAGAACGAGTGTTTATTTAAATTAATTGAATTCTAGATTTATGTGCGTCTAGACTAGACTGAGAGTAAATTATTTATATAGGGCTTGAGAGCCCTGAGCCTGAGGGTAATTTACTGAGAATGCCGAAAACCAATGTCGCGTAACTCAATGCCTCATAACCATTTTTCTTAAATTATAATTTCACATACAATCAATTAATTTATTCATATGCAAACGGGGCTTAAGAGTTGATTTAAAAATACACTGTTTTTAATGTTTTTTTGTTCCACCATAAGTTATGCCTTGACTGCGATTTGACCTGATGGTAAGTAATGATGCAGTCTAAGATGGTAGTGGGATATATATTAAACCCATACCCCTAGTCATTTTTTGCACGGCATTGTACAGGTACACTGAATCGCTTGGCGGTACGTCTTGGCCGGTAGGGTGGTAACGGTCGAAGCCTCCCACCAGGCCAGACCAGAGAAAATTTAGAAATTATATATTCCCATATTGACCTTACCGATGATCAAACCCGGGACCTCCCACGTTAAGACAACGGTGCTCAACACTACGCCAGGGTGGTTGGATCATACATAGTAAGGCATGCGTCAAAACCAGTATCTATTTTCAATGTACATATTGATTTTGTGTGAACTCTATTATTTATCAGTTTATCATTGGAGAGTTCGTGTAATGAACCGAATACCCAAACACTAGAGAATTGATAACGCCACTTCATAACGCTGATAGCACGGTGGTCTATTATACATGAAAAACTGTTGAACAAGCTATGACACATTGATATTGATATTTATTAATATTATTACAATTGGGTATTTGACAACAAGTCAAATTTCCAATTTCAAAACGCGCGCTTAGTCTGGCATTTTGTATGAAATACTGAGCAGTGACGTCATCAAAACTCGATGCACTTTTTTACTCCAATCGATAGTTTAAAAGAGTTTTAGAACATAAAACTAACAGGGGACATTGGGAGATCCTTTATTTGATAATCAATAAAAAAATATTTATTTGAATAGTTGTCAAGTACCCAATTAAGAGGACGCGCTGACAGAAACATTTCGGCCATTCTTCTGTTCTGTTCTGCGTCCCGTGTCCTTTGTAATGCTAGCTACTTTACAGCGGTCTGATTTGCCTGCAGTCTTACAAACGTTACAAAAAACAGAACAGAACAGAACTTAAAACAGCTGAACTCTTTCTGCCGGCGTTCTAAAAGTTCCGTACTGAAACCAAATAAGGGATAAGGGTTGTATAAATTAGCTCGTTACCATCTTAGACTCATTACTTACCTACCATCAGGTGAGATCGCAGTCAAGGGCTAACTTGTAGTGGAATAAAAAAACAACCTTATGACAAATGCAATAACCATTATTTTTGTTCACAGTTGATCGTGTATCCAACGCGCCCTGGGTTACAAACAATGGGGGCAATCGTCACAATGTTCTTCATATGGGTCACAGCTTTCACCCTTGCATCACCCCTCTATATATTTAGAAGCCTAAAAACCCATACAGTGGGTTTAGTGGGCTTTGACAAGATACATTTCTGTATCGAAGACTGGCCTTATGAAAAGGGACGGGCTAGCTACTCTCTGTTTAGTTTAGTATTCCAGTACCTCGTGCCAGTTTTAGTAGTGGTGATGGCACATGTACAAATCCACAGGAGATTACGTGGAAGGAGAAGGACGACCAGAAAAACTCCTGCTATCCTAGTAGCTATAGCAGTTACGTATGTGATAAGTTGGTTTCCACTGAATGTTTTCAACTTAGTAGCTGACTTCAGTACACAGCCAATTCTAGAAGAGCAACCTTTGACAATAACTTACGCTGTGTGCCATATGTTTGGAATGTCCAGCGCTGTATCCAACCCATTACTATATGGATGGCTAAACGATAATTTTAGGAAGGAGTTCGAAGAGATCCTTTGCTGCTGCAGGATAAAAGGGCCTCTAAAGAAGAACACGAGGACTAACAATAGGAAAATGGACACAGAACTGACCGCGTTAGCTCAGTTGGAGCACACGGTTACTACAAATACGAAGACGTCGCAGTGTTCGCAAATTTTCTGACTAAAGTCGTGTTTCAAATAGCATGAAACTATCGAAATGCAAAGCATTTAAACTTTTTTTATCATTGCTGAACTATTTAGTAGTGTTACAGTGTACATACCATCTTACGCTTCAAGGTCTAGCCTCGATACAGAGGCGAGGCGCGGCGTGACACGTAGTGGCAAGTTTTCTTTGTACAATTATGTCACAGTGCATCTCTCGTCGCTTAAGTCTCAGCTCCATACAGACCCATACAAAGAATATGTGTCACTACGTGCTGCGCCGTGCATCTGTAGTAGGGCTAGGACCTTCGTGCTTCGCGAATCGGTGTCCTTGGTGTTAATACTTACTTAAATTATATAGTTTGAGTCCATTCAAATTAGCCACGTTTTCAGTCGCGTTTCTTGGGGTTGCGTACCTCAAAGGTAGGTTTGCAATCCTTATTTTTTGTTGTAAATACAAATTAACCCTGATCGTGGCTGTAGGAACAGGAGTCAATTGGCTAATTTGAACTGCACCGGATCGCGCTTTCAAGCATCGGTGTTTTGTTTGGTATGATATTTTATAAACGCTCGACGTAACGCGTTTGACGCGACGCACGACGCGACAATTTTGTCGCAGTCTTAGGATAAAGTTTTTGTACAGTGTAACGGTGTATACAGTTCCTCAGTTTCATTGTCTGTTGAGTATCTGTTATTTTATTACTGTGTCCGATGTAAATATATGTTATAATAGATCTTTTATTAGTTTAAGTCTTAGTAAGGTCTGAAAATAATGAAATAACGGAGACTTACGTTTTATTGAGCCCAAAACGTAAATCTCCAGTTTTAGTGAGAATGTGATTGAGCGATTTAATTGTAATTTTTTTAAATAAAATAATTTACCTCAGCTTTCTTTTTTCTTCCTCGCAATAAACATATTCACCATAATTATGATATTATTGGATGTTATATGAAATACTTGGTTGTGACGTCGCCAAAATTCGACGCACTTGTGTATCCTAATATATTAAAAAGAGTTAAAGTTTGTGAGTTTGTGACATTGTAGGGGGTAATCTCGGGATCTACTGAACCGATTTCGAAAATTCTGTTACCAATAGAAAGCCACATTATTTGTGAGTGTCAAAAGCTATACATTAACTCGAAAAATTAAAATAGTTTTTCGTGGAAGTCGGATTTGCAAAGTAAGTCGAAAAAAAAACGGTCGAACAAAAACGTTTCTTACGAACTTTTAGATTTACCTTAACGATGAGAGATATATGATTGAGTTCTAGAGAAAAGTTGTAGAGCTTGATGCCTATAAAAAAGTTAGCGACAGCATGTCTCTAACTTTTATAGTTAGGTCACAAAAAGTAGTATTTTATATTAAAAAAATTATTTAAAAACATGGTTAGGTCATGTTTATTGGTCATATTATAAACAATTATGAATTCTTATCAAAATAAGTAAATTTATCATCTAAAGTGTTTAAAACAAAAGTTTCCCTTCTAATGCATATAAATTGGACGAATGGTTCAAGAGATAATTATATGTTTATGTGTCACATATTAGAATATGTGATAGACGCAATATATCCCGGTCTTGAAAATTTATTGGAAATAAATTATCATTGGCTTTGTTCTAGTGCAATAGTGTCACCCAGAAACTATACAGTGAATGAGATAAACTGATTTTAGAGAAAATTGTCGGTAAAGTCAAACACTATAAGTCCATTGGCACGGTGTGTAATATTGACGATACAGTGCACGATCCTCAAGAATTTTTAATTTTTAAATTCTTTGAGCCCTTCTGGCTTACCTTCTCACGACCTTATGTTAAAAGTTGGTAAGTAAATTAAAGTAAACATAATTTTTTCAATCATAATTATTACATTATCTCATTTGAAATCCGGTAATACAGCCAAATTGGCATGCAAATACATACATACCTACGCATGCAGTAAAAATATAACCCCCTTTTTGGAAGTCAGGAAATAAATCATAGCATTAAGTACCAACCGAACCACACTTATAATTTCATCACAAGTAAAAATGTTTACCGCCCAACTAAGTGGGCACGGGTCAGCTAGTCATTCATAAAACTAAAAGGGGTCGTGGGATATTACGTCTTTTAGGAAATCGTCTATTTACTCAATAATCACTTAAAAATAAATTAATTTTTGACATAGACAATAAACCTGTTCAATAAACAATATTATTCCTAAGATCACGGTTATATGTATTTGTCCACGAAGAACTTACGCCAACTTATTTATGGCTATTAATTAAAATATATCTCAACGACACGTGTAAGATTTACTGACAAGAAAACTACAAGAAGTTTTTTACAGGAAATTAGAAAATCTTAGAAATCGAAAAACAAAATAAGTAGAATTTACTCTACTACAGGAACTGCAGTTTTTTTTAATTATAGAGTTGCTCACTTTATTTCAGACTGCCTGATTTTAATAGCATCAATAAACGATTTTAATGATGGCATTATTAAACTTCTGAGCACTTTTGTTTGAGTAGTTCGGTTAAATGAGCTGGAAGTATATTTTTTATTTTACATTTCTGAGTAAGTTAGATTAAAAATACTAACATTTTTTGTGCCCTTACTAAAATGTTAATAAAAAAGGATTTCTAATAGCGTGATTTCTTCCGTCTGTCTGTCTGTATGTTCGTCGTCGTCACGGCTTTTAGTAAAAAGGGTACTACGGGTAAGGGTAAACGGTTGTAGAAAATTTGGTAGGTATTATTGGTACTCGATATGAAATAATTTGTACCTTATTAAAAGGAGAGGAACATTTCGAAAAGTGGCGGCTTAATAGTACCAAATAGCTCCTGTATTTTAAGTACCAAATAGGTACAAAAACTTAAGATAGTTCTAAGTTCGAAAATCTCATGTGGTCCAGCGATATTGACGCTAAACTAAGCCTTATCGTTATTTGAACAAAACACAACTCTTCAAAAGCTCTGGAGTCTGGGGCCATATTTTTTCATTATTGTACTTTTTCGCTTATTTTAGGAATGTCAAGGTATAAGTCCCACAAACCTAACTGACCCGGTGTCAGCGTCTATAGTAAATATGAAAAATAAAAATTAAACAGTCATAAAAATTAGTTCTAGGTCCCACAAACATATCTGACCCGCTAGTAGATAAATGAAAAATAAAATTCAAAGAAAACCAATCGGACATAAAATTAATTCCAATTTTGGCCACCGGATCATAAGTTTGACGGACTATACGTGACATCAAACTGTCATTTTGTTTAATATTGCTTAAGTATTGCTTTAAGCATTGGCAGTATGGCCCCTGACGAACCCTTGACGGCCTTATTATCAAACTATTTTGTTTTACTAGTCAAAATAGTCAAAATGAATGCTCAAGAAAATCAAGAACCGATAGTTCCCTACTTGCCGCCTCTGAGTATGTTGGACATGGGCACTGACATCGCAGAAAACAAAACCTCCATAGAGCAGGCGATGGAGGAATGTATGGTGGAATATGTACAATGCGTTGGTATTGCTAGGTAAGTATTTTTTATTCCACTATAAGTAATAATTTGACACCTATCTCACCTAGTATGATGATGATACAGTCTAAGGTGGTAGCTGACCAAGGAGTACGTCAATCACTAGGCCACATGTCGATGCAGTTAGGGTGGTAACTAGACACGGCTGAAACCTTCCTCAAGACCAGAGCAAATTCAGTAATTATAAATTTACAAAACCGGGTTGGTTGACAAAGTTATGGGCAGTGCAAGATTATTCAAGCCGCCTAGTCAAGCGGTGATAACATAATTGTGGGTAGGTACGTCTTCAGCGTACTACCCGAGAGGTCCAGGGTTAGAATTCCGGACAACTTTAGCTTTTCGGGGTGAGTGCGTTTTAATTTAAGGAAAACATCGTGAGGAAACCTGCATGACTGCGAATTCTTATTATTGTTCGCGAAGGTATGTGAAATCTTGTAATGTACACTTAACCAGCGTGTATAGCGTGTGTACATGCTCTAAATCATTTTCATTCGAAGAACACCTGCCGAGCAGTAGGTACTCCAACTCACTGCCACTAGGTTGAGATGACAATGCGTTAGTAAGTCAAGCGGTGGCAAGAAATTCTGAGTATACATGAGGAAGAAAAAAGTCAACAAATATAAAAAAAACATTAAATGACTTTAATGGTAAAATAAAAAATAATGTCCTCCCGACCGAATTTCGGCTACGGGGGCCTATCATTCTCCACAGAGATAGCCATCTGTGCGGAAGATATTATAGTGCACAGGTGTGTGCACATACACAGGACGGAAAATCCGACACCACCGATCAGAGGTCAGGCGCAGAACCGACGGATTTACGTGCTCTCCGAGGCATGGAGGTGTGACACCACTAACTTCCTAATTCCTACTCCGGTGACCTGATGATGAAAGCGCATTTTTGCAGGACTGCCCAAAAAAAGCGTAATGTTTTCAGGGTTTTTTTTATCCACTACAAGTTTTACAACCTTTGACTACCATCTCACCTTGATGGTAAGTGATGATGCAGTCTTAGATGATAGCGGGCTAACTTTTTAGGGGCAGGGCAGTTGTATTAAACCCTTACCCCTATTCGGTTTTTACAGGTCATCGCATCGAAACGCTAAATCGCTTAGTGGCACATCTTTGCCGGTAAGGTGGTAACAAGCCACGGCTGAAGCCCCCCACCAGGCCAGACCGGGGTAAATTCAGCAATTACAAATTCCTAAATTGACCCTGCCGGGGATAGAACCCGAGACTTCCGCTCGTTAAGACAGCACACGGAGGTCATCGATGTATATATTATGTATGTGAATTTCTTTATTCCACCGTAACTTCTAAATTCCTGCACAAATCTGTATATATGGAATCCTCACATCTTCCTGAGTGACACAATTTATAATAATTTGAAAAAAATCAATAGGGCAGGACAGTCGTGTTTTTAATTAAATACATTATAGTATGGTAATTGCCAAATAATTAAGCGTACAAATAACAATCAGTAATGGCGTGCAAAATGAAAAAAAAAAATATAATTATAGAATTTGATGAAAATTGGCCTCTCTTTGTCGCAGAAATTTAATATTTATAGTACACTAGCCGATGCCCGCGAATTCGTCTTTATGGATTGAGGTTTTTCGGTTCCTGTGAGACTGTATAATATTCCGGTATAAAAAGTAGCTAAAGTGTTATTCCAGACTATAATCTTACTCTGTGCCAATTTTCATACAGATCCATTCAGCCTTTCTGGCGTCAATGAGTAGAAAACATCCATCCATTGATCCATCCAAACTTTCGCATTCTTTATGTATAGATTGCCTTTTTAATGCTATCAATATTTTGGCTAATTACAGAAATCTACCGGTTTGTGGAGAAAATGATAAAAATAAAAGAACAGATTTCATTAATTTGTGTGACATGGAGTATGAGAATTGCAAGGACCCTAAAGGTAGGTCAAAGTGTAGCTATAACTTTATTATTCCAGTACAAGTGAAGATGAAGTCTCAGATGGTATTTGTAAACCAAACATTTACCTTTTTTTTCTACAAGTTAACCCTTGTCTGCGATCTCACCTGATTGTAAGTGATGATATAGTCTAAAATGTTAGCAGGCTAATCTGTTAAGGGTATGGCAGTTATATTAAACCCATACGCCTAGTCGGTTTTTACACGGCATCGTACCGGAACGCTTAATGGCTTGGTGGTACGCCTTTGCCGGTAGGGTGGTAACTAGCCACGACCGAAGCCTCCCACCAGACAAAAATGTTTTTGATTATATATTTAATGCATTGTTCTTTTTTTAATATACACCTGTAGTTAGACACCACGTTTATCCAGGCGATTAAAATGTTTGTAAATAGGTATACATTTTATGTAAGAGTACAACAAATAATAATTGTAGCTCTTTATTTTTACTCCAGAGGTTCTACTCAGTAGGTACTCAATGATTCAATTAAATCTGATTTAAAAAAAAACTAGGTAGGTACTACAAGTGTAAAGTTCGAACATGTTCAACTGTGGCCGACGAGGTCCCGGGTGCGTGTCCTGGGTTGGGCCAATTAAGTATTGGGTTTTTCTAACTAAAAATTCCTAGTACTTTCCCGTAGTTAGGAAGTTGGCGGTGTTTCAGCGCCGTGCCTCAGAGAGCACGTAAAGCCGTCGGTCCTGCGCCTGATATCTCCCCGGTCGTGTCGGATTTTCGATCCCATCGGGCTATGTGAGTAAAGGAACAGAGAGTGCAGGTCTGTGTTTGCACACACACTTGTGCACTATAATATCTCCCACGCAGATGGCTAATGTCTCTGGAGGCTGCCGTGACCGAAATTCGGTTGAGAGGATATTATTATTACGAGTAAAGTTAAAGTAAAGTCAAAAACATTATTTTGTTTCAGCAAATTGGCATTACTTAAACGACGGTCAGTGTTAAAACAAACTCAACAAGGAATAATTGTATAGATTCTCATGTACTTATTGCAATTTGCTCAGTCAGGTCAGGGGTCAAATACTGCCAACAGTTGAAGGTATAATATTACTCAAAATGACAGCTTGATATTGTCACGTACCTTGACGTTCCTAAAATAAGGATTATAATTCTAAAACATGAAAGGGAACAATAATTATATGATGGCTTTAAGCGTTGGCAGTAAGGCCCCAGGTGTATTTCCATTCCATTAAATGACGTCAAACGCCTACGTCTTGGGAAAAGCAATCAGCACCTTTCACGTTTTACCATACTCCATTCTGTAAGGAATAATAAAATTAATTATTTTCTACTACCAGTGAACCTACAATTTATTTATTCTACTACAAGTTAGCCCTTGACTGCGGTCTCATCTGATGAGTGATGATGCAGTCTAAGACAGTAGCTGGCTAACCTGTTAGGGGCATGGCAGTTATATTTAACCCGTAACCCTAATCAGTTTCTACACGGCATCATACCGGACCGCTAAATTGCTTGGCCGGAAGGAAATTCAGAAGTTATAAATTCCCAAATCGAGAACGGGACGACTCATTATTGCGCCAGGGAGGTCGTCAGATTGACTTGTTCGAATATAATTTTAAGTTACTCTAGCAATTTAACGCCGAAAGAACAAAATGCAGAAATGCACGGATGATGGAGACATTGATTTTGAGGCTTCCAGCATGCGGCATTCTATTTTATGGCGAGACATAATAGTACTGTAATAAGAAGACGTTAGGTTCGTTTTAAATTATGGTTGCAGGCACCCTTATTTTCCACTTGATGATCCTCTTTGTTTTCTCCTCCTTAATTCCTTGATGTGGCACTTTGGTCTGGCGTAAAACGCGCAGCAGCATATGGTTACATAATTGGTAACTAGATAATGCTCGCGACTTCCGATTTAACCTGTCTCTATACCAAATTTCATCACAATCGGTTGAGTAGTTGGGCCGTGAAAGCGTAGCAGACCGACACACTTTCGCATTTATAATACTATTAAGTATGGATCATAAATTATAAATTTATGCTTTATATAATTATAAAAAATAATAAAATCAAAATAATTACGTAAATATATATAATTAGATATATATTTACGTAATTATTTTGATTTTATTTAATTGAATGGTAAGTTCAACTATTTCTTACCCGTAGTTCAATGGTTAAACTAATCAGTTGAACGAGTGGGAAGTAACTGACTAAGCTTTGTTTATTTTGAAAGTGGTGACCAGTATAGTTATTAATTATGGCAGTATTGCAATTATTCTCCTTTATATAATCATTTGTGGGTGGTAATCACTTCACGAAATGCCCGCCTGCTCACTATTTGATAAAAATATTTTTAAAAACACCAAATAAAAATTAAAACGTTCAAAAGGTATGTAAGTACTCACTTCGCCACCCATTGCAGTTTTCGTACTCTAGTTCACAGTAGTTGTTGAAAGTTCTATAGTAACCGTCATAGTGCCTGGCGCATACTATATCTCGCCTGAAAAATGTAAAAACATAATAATATACTTACAAATTTAATCAAAACGAAAGTTTGAAGGGATGTACGGATGGATGAATGGATATTTGTTACTCAATCGCGAGAACGGCTTAACGGATCTGTATGAAATTCGTCACTGAGATATATTATAATCTGGAATAGCACATAGGCTAATTAAGGGAAAAATTAAGGAGTTCTCGCGGGAACCACGAAAACCTCAATACCTAGTTAATTTTTTTTTTCAGTATGTATATTATACCCCTAAAAGGTTAGCCTACTACCATCTTAGACTGCATCATCACTTACCATCAGGTGAGATTTTTCGTAATTACCACGAACGCGAAGCCGCAAGCTGTTACCAGTATAGCAATCAATATTATTTTTAAACTTACTTGTAAGCCGCTGGACAGTCCTTTATGAAGACTATGCAGCCCCTGTCAATAAAGGCCGACTTTCTAAAGACTGAGTTTTTAGGGTAGAACCTCACTCTTCCCGGCTTAGTAATGTTTTTATTCACGTAATGGCCATCGCTATTATACACTACTGAAATATTAAAATTATTTTTAGTATTCCGTACCTCAATTGGAAAAAGGAAAAAGGGACTCTAGAGGTCTAGCCCCATTTGAGATGCATGGAGCTGGACGGCACGTAGCGGAAAATATTATTTGTATGAGTTTGCATTCGTTTATGTGGGCTCAGCTCCATACAAACTCATACTTAATACTATTACCTATTCTGTGCTCATACAACCGCTATGTGCCGATATGTGCCGCGCTGTACCGTGCATCTGTAGTGGCGCTAGACCTTTACGAGGATCACTTCGTTGCCCGTCTGTCTGTCAAGACACTTTTGTTCAGGAACGCATGGATGTATCAAGTTGAAATTAATCCCAAATACTGAGGCTAATATCCCTCGGAGCTGTAAAGAAGTCAAGCTTCTACGTCAATGCAATAAAAAATACGGCTATTTATACCGTACATTTTGACAATCCCCGTACTACATACAAGTTTGTACGGAATCCTCGGTGTACGAATCAGACTCACACTTATAAGTTTCTTCGAGAGTGGTAAAATGCAATATGAGATGCATTATGAATGCTCTTCAAGAAAAGACTAAAGACTATTTTTATTTAGAATGTGGTGGAAATCCACCCAGATTAAGGAAAATATAGGTATTATAGCACCATAATCTATGGGTACAGTTTTGCACATAGTTGAGCACTGGATCAAAAAACTAGACTAAAATATTTGATAGAAGTATAGGCGTTACTACACCTACTTCTATGTATTCACTGTATACGAATTTATAATCGTGCATTGTCGAGTCAACATCTTCTGAAGATGCTCCGGTGACGTCGGAGTGAAGCGTACGTTGAGAATAATTTGGAAGTTTTATGGAGTGAAACGTACGTTGAGAATAATAATTTAGAAGATTTGTGTGGTGTGGTGAATATCGCAAGCTACAAGTGCAAGATGTAGACACTGCACCACATAGATTTGTCTACTGTGTGGTGTACAAATTGAACTTCTAGTTCCTTCATTACACTGAAATACTCCCAGAATAATGTGAACCGGCTTTATGAAATGATAGACAACATACTCACACATGTAGACAAATAAAAGTAGGTAATGTAACACGATGTCTTTACGGAATACAATAGGTAGCATGATGGTAATATGTGGAAGCAGGAATCAATAATAGTAAAACCAATGCATCGTGATAAGCATACACATAAATCATGCTTCGATAAGAAAATATTGGAAAACTAGCTGATGCCCGCGTCTTCGTCCGCGTGATTTGAGGGCCTATGTGTTATTCCAGACTATACTTATCTATCTCTGCGCCAGATTTCATCCAGAATTGTCCAGCCGTTCTGGCATGATTGAGTAACAAACATCGATCCATGCAATCTTTCGCATTTATAATACTAGCGAATGCCCGCGACTTCGTCTGCGTGGTTTGAGGTTTTTTTGGTTCCCGCGGGATCTCTTTAATTTTCCGGGATAAAAACATCCATACATCCATCCAAACTTTTGCATTTATAATATACGTAAGAGTAGATTAGTATAGATACCTTCTAAGAAACGAATTATTAAAATAATACAAAGCATAATGAGGAATAAATACATAAAAAAGACTTGCGTTCCGGTCCGGTTCTCTGGGGGGTTACTACAATCGCATATATCAGCTTTATGTCACGCCCCTAAAATAAGGTATAATATCCTAAAACACGAACGACATTGTTATTAAAATAAAGCGATGGTAGTAATATTATGCCCTCTGGAAGCTATAAATACGTATATGGCGCTTATAGCTATAAATAACTCCCTGCTTTGATTATAAAATAATCACATTACAGAAGTCAGGGTAAAAGGTTAACCAATAAAATAATAATAATTACGATTATAGGCACAGTATTACAATTATATTTCGATGGCAATATTCCTTACAGCAGATCGACTCTCATACAAATTGCAGACCACGCGCTCCACCTTCGTATGTACGTACCAAGCTCACTGAATTTTGTACGGAAAAATTCTGCCCATTTAGAGATTTGGACGACTTCCCTGGTGCAGTGGTAAGCACTGTGGTCTCATAGTGAGAGATATGATCGATCTCCAGCAGGGTCAATTTGAGAATTTCTATAATTTCTAAACTCTCTGGTCTGGTCTGGTGGGAGGCTTCGGCCGTGGCTACTTACCACCCCGGGAGGGCTATAACTATAGTAAAGACGTGCTGCCAAGCGATTTAGCGTTTCGGCACGATGCCGAGTAGAAACCGATTAGGGGTATGGGATATGGGTTATATACCAATATAACTGCAAAACCCCAACTGGTTAGCCGGCTACTGTCTGTCTTCCAGGTGAGATTGCAGGCTAACTTGAAATGGACCCTTTACCCCTTAGCGTTGCTAAGGGGTACAGAGGCCCAACTGTCTAAACAAATTGTTATTATTTGACAGCATAAAACGTATTATTCGATCTGTTTATGGAGTTCATACATGATTTATGACGTGCAGACATCTATTAACTCCTTACACTGCATTTTGCTGCATCGCTTGAGTGCTCCAGCTCCCTACAATCTCATACAAAGAATACTTGCCGCGACGCTACGTGCTGCGCCACGCTTCTGAAGGTAGTGAAGTTAGACCTCACTAAAGTACGACACGTTTAGTAGAAAATAAAGTACTATTGATCCAAGATCCCAGAGCCGTGAGACCATACTTATCTGAGTAACAGAATGTATCTCATATGGTAGCTTTGGTACGTGCATTGAACGTACGCATACTCGCTATGTTGGGCCGACGCGACAGCCAATTTATAGGTATCAGCTGCTAAAAGTAAGTATCAACATTGCTTACTTTTCTTGAATTCTGAGTGCTCATTTTTATGTATGTTTTACAGAATTATCTTCTTAGATTACGTTGTAGTATAATAATTAATTTAACGTTCCATTTTCCGCATAACGCCATACAATGATAATTTAATCAGACCGGTTACTTTAAACAAAACAAAACCAGGGGAATCACTTTTCTTGGAAGGTCCCGTGAAAGCACTCCACTATTTGCAATCACTAAATCACATTATCACACTTAACACGTCGTAATAACAGTTAAATTACTCAGCCAACCGTTTTACAACTGTAAATCATTTTTGCCGGCCATTTCAATATAATACTCCGCGAGAGACAGTGCGGTATCATTCGAAGGAACGATTCGAAATAATACAGAATATATTTTAATAATAATCATTAATTTTAACAAATAAATTTAAAATGAAATTCTCCATGATTTTCTGCTTTGTGTTCGCCTGCTTCATGACTTTGAGCAACGTGAGAGCTGCTCCTGAGAACTTCTTCAAGGAATTGGTAAATAATAATTAAGTTTCCGTTTATTTTAATGTTGAGAACACTCTTTGTAAATCATAGTCTTATGTGCCAAGCACCATAACTTTTGGTAAACCGAGGGAGAGGGCTGGTTATCCTTAATACAGATCTAAAAAATGTTGCTAAGATAGCCAGTTTTTGCCTTTTGGTAGTTTATTTTTAATTTATTTTCTTTTTTTAAGTCTGCAACAATGTAACGCAATAAAGAATTTAGTTATTTATTTATTTATTTATTTACTTATCTGTTTTTTTCTTTTCCAGGAGAGGGCTGGGCAGCGCGTCCGAGATGCCATCATCTCAGCCAAGCCAGCTGTGGATGTGATCAGTGATGCTCAAGGCATTTGGAATGGGGGGAAGAGAGACTGAACATTTTTATTTGAAGATTTGAATTTCTTATACTACTCATGCATTTCTCGTAATATTTTTATGTACTCGAATCAAGTCAATAAATGTGATATTATTTTTAATTAATTCAAACCTTTCATTGTTCTCCTTTATATATGTCACCGTAAGATTGTAAAAACTGTTAGATTATAATCTAACTCGCGAAATTGCAAACTGTCGAAAGATTAAAATTTAACGCATTATTTTCCGGTAGATTGTAATCTGTTAGGTATATTAAGCACTATTAGGGAGTACCTGAATATTTATGTCGAACCCTAACCTAACCTACAAGAAACAGATAAGAAAGCGTAAATACAATGAATATTTTAAAAATTGAAACTCAGAACATTGAACGGTTCACAATCTTTCGACAGTTTACAATTTCGCGAGTTTGATTATAATCGAACGGTTTTTACAATCTTACGGTGACATATATACGCCAAGAATCAGTAGGGTGATTGTGTAAAACCTGCATCAATCATTTTTATAGTATCAATTGTTGTGATTGGCTGAATTTATGGTATTTTTGCTGCGTCAATGGATTTTGGCCAATATTGGAAGAATTTCAAGGTTATTGCGATCGACACTCAGTAGCTGTCATTTTTAGACTAAGAATTCTAAATAGACCGCCGGCTTTTCGAAATATTTATAATCATTTTGGTAATATATAGTATCGAGGAGCATGGCAGTGCGCAAGGCCAAGTTCCGGCCTGACATTAGAGTTATTAAAAGACTGACTGTCTGGAATACAGATATTAACAGTTAAAAATTCCTAAAACTTTAAATTTTTTCTAACAAAAATATCACCCTTCAAAAGGGAAAAATACCACCTGATAAGCTGGTAAACAAAAATTTAGAAAATCAATTAATAATAATTAATTGGTTCCACACCTTTTTTATAGGATCAGTCAAGTAGGTATTTGTTAGTTCCCATTTCTCTCATCCAATTAGGATTGAGAATAGGCTGAGAGCTCCCAGAAAATTATACGGAGATGAATTTTAACCGCTCAAAGTTTGAACAGCAAAAGTTTGAATCAGGTTTGCCCTCTACCGTCTTGGACTGCATCATCACTTACCATCAGGTGAGATCGCAGTCAAGGGCTAACTTGTAGTGGATGGAAAAAAAAAAACATAGGACGTAACATAGGTCGGAAACACACGTAGGATTTTTGAACAGCCAAGGAACCCTAAAATGGCAATACCTTAACAGAAAGAAAACGCTAAATTTTTTAACTAAATTGGCTAGCTAAACACTTTGAAGCTATAGAAAACGCATTAGATATTGTTAATGTTTTATTTCTCTCATACGAAGCTGTGACCGCCTAGTGGTTAAGACACTCGAATCCCCGGCCATGACCCCCCGGGCAAACGTTTAGAAGCTTAGTATGCGCGTTTTATCACTTGCTCCAACCGGTAAAGAAAAACATCGTAAGGAAACCTATACGCCTGAGAGTTCTTCATAATGTTCTCGAAGGTGTGTGAAGTCTGCCAATCCGCATTTAGTCAGCGTGGTGGACTATGGCCAAACCGTTCTCTTCTCAAATATTTGTATGAACTTAATACCTAAAGGTAATAACTCTCTTCCAGTTAACCTTTGGTATTAGTGGGGACAAAGCACAGGGAGAAGGTAATAAAGTGCGTGTTTAAAGAGGAAGACGTAGGGAAATAACAGAAACGTAATATTTAGCTACGGATGGATGTTTGTTACTCAATCACGCTAGAACGGCTGAACAGATCTGCATGAAATGTGGCATAGAAATAGATTAAAGTGTAGAATAACACATAGGCTACTTTTCATCCAGGAAAATTAAAGTTCCCGCGGGAACCAAAAAACCTCAATCCACGCGGACGAAGTTTCGGGCCTCAGCTAGTATATAAATAAAAAAATAAAATGGTTAATAATTGAAATAAACAGCTGATTAATTTATATAAATTATTATAATTTACTAAAAGTACGAATACATTTCGGTGGTTATCGCAATATTGGCTCTATTTTTATGGAAGTAAGATATTTTATCCTTTGATGATAGACTGAGCGTCACCTATAACTTTGATTGCTGGCCCAGCTTTGATGAGACCATCTCTAACGCGCTGTCCAAGTTTTTCCTGTAAAAATACATAGGAATGTCAAAATATAGACACTAATTAAAAAAAATATATGATAATAGAGTAACTAAGCTAAAATTACGCTTCTTTAATTTTTTATTAATTTAAGCAACATATCATTATTGATTTAACGGTGAAGGAAAACATACCGAAGAAACTGGCATGCATGAGAAGTGAGAGTTTACTATTCTTTTAAATGTGCGCAAAGTCTACTAATACGCACTTGACCAGCGTGGTGGATTATGACCCAAAAAATGAGCTAGAGCCAATTGCAGATTAGACTTAGATAGTTAACTTTCTTTAATTTTCAGATCAAATATTTTGAGTTTATGTATATAACTAATATTATAAACCTCACTTTTACCCCTTGTTAAGTCTTAAAGATAATAATCTAATCTGTAAAGTACCTAACGGTTTTCAGAATAATAATTTGAACAGTACCGTAGTCTACTAAGCTTCACTTAATTAAAATTAAATAGTAATTAGGTACATTAAAATAAATATTTTGTATTTTACGGAACGAAGTGCATAAAACAAACATTTAGTGTTGTGAGACACGAGATAGACTTATTACATAAATATTAATTTAAAGTTCTAATTTTATGTTTTTTTTTGTTTTGTAAAGGTTTATATTTAAAATATATACACGTACCAGTTTCTTAAAAGGCCTGAATTTAGGTTCAGGATTTCCAGCAGCAAACGCCAAAATGCAAGCGAGTATTATAAAAAAAATCTTGTTGAACTTCATATTTATGCTGAAACTCTACACTTTTCTACTGAATGAAAACTAATCGTCGTTGTACTTCAGAATGAAGTTTAAAACTCCCAGTGCATCCTTTTATACTCCTGATATTACTTAGACAAATATAAAAATCTATGTCATAAAATTTAATCTCAGTCTTGTTGCTTATGAAATAAAGTTCATAATGTACTGACTCAGGTATTCGTTAGGTTGTATTAGTCGCGCAAAGTAGTGTTATATGGGAGCTTTCTTTAGATTTTCCAAAGCTCAGTGATTCCCCGCGAACCTGAAGGTAGCTTGAAGTGTTTTTTGCTTTTACCCATGCACCTTCCGATGTTCTTGAACTAAAAGTTATTTTTTATATTATATAAGGGCGAAAACATACTTTAGACAGATAACAAAACGTCTCATATATAAAAGTGCGAGCGCCGACGTTTCTCACTGACGTTTTCTCCTGTCCCGTCCGTTAGTAGTATGTTTCCCTCCATATGGCAGCATAGAATATATAATAGTACAGATGGCAGTCAGATTTTACTTCTCACCTGGTGATAATTAGTGACGACGAAAACCCCGGCTGAGTTTGTTGTGGGCTCTTCTCAGACCAGGGCGCGTTTGGAACCCTCGTAGCTTTAGTTTTAAGATACCGTAACTAATAATCACCATCATGTTTTATATGTAAGTAATGGACGTCAATATGTGCACCTATAGTGTACCTAAATTGAATAAATGAATTGAATTGAATTGATGCAACAAGCAAACCTGGAAGGTGGTATGGCAGTTTCATTGGACCCATACTTTAGCATTGGGCAGTAATATTATAAATTTAAGTGTGTTTGAAACCCAGTTTCTCCATACTAGGTATACCAATAATTTTTAAATTTGAAAGTGTATTGATCTATCATTCAATTATGAGATTCGTAATCGACGTAATTTTTTGCATGAGTGTAGTTATGGATCAATTCTCAACTACACCCATGCAGTGATATAAGCTACTTTTTATCTCGGATAATCTTGGGAAATCCTACGGGTTTTAAAAACCTAAATTGGACGAAGTCACGGGCATCACTGCAGCTAGTTACCATATTATAATCGATTTCAAAGTTTTGTAGGTATTAAACAGGCAATTAAAATAATTTTGAAATAAGAACTTCACCAAATTACCATGGCGGGGATCGTACCCGAGATCTTTCTTACAACACCATATTTCAAGTTTTCCGCCATATTTAACCACTAGCTGATACCCGCGACTTCGTCTGCGCAATTTAAGTTTCTTGATTCCCGTGGGAACTCTTTAATTTTCCGGGATAAAAAGTAGCCTATGTAACTCTCCAGGTCCTCAACGATACCCATGCCAAAAATCACGTTGATCCGTTGCCCCGTTGCGTTGATTGAAGGACAAACCAACAAACAAACACACTTTCGCATTTGTAATATTAGTCTGAAGTATGATAGTATGATTTTAACTTCATTTAGAATAAACTGATTCTATTGAATCCTCATCTTGCATAATATTCCTTGAGTTATATGTAGATCGTAGGTACTTAAAAACACTGAGCAAGCAAGTAAGTACTTAATGAGATAAAGAAAATTGTTCTCAGAGTGCAAAGAAAACACGATAAAAGTAGCATAATTAGAGTAGATAAATAACAATTATTTTGTTATCCATATGTCACCGTAAGATTGTAAAAACCGTTAGATTATAATCTATCTCGCGAAATTGCAAACTGTCGAAAGATGACAATTTAACGCATTATTTTTCGATAGATTGTAATCTGTTAGGTATATTAATCCGATAGAACCTAAGAAAGAACCTAAGAAACGTTTCTGTTGAACCCTAACCTAACCTACAAGAAAGAGACAAACGTAAATACAATGAATATTTCAAAAATTTACACTCAGAACATTGAACGGTTCACAATCTGTCGACAGTTACAATTTGGCGAGTTAGATTTTATTCTAACGGTTTTTACAATCTGACACGGTGATACATATACATCAAAAACAAAAATTCTATTCTTTCAATATTTATTTTATTATATCCATACATAGATTATAAATACGAAAGTGTGTCTGTCTGTCTGTCCGTCTGTCCGTCTGTCTGTTTGTCTGTCTGTCTGCTACGCTTTCACCTCCCACCTGTTCAACCGATTCTGATGAAATTTGTTACAGGGATAGGTTGTATTCCGGGGAAGGACATAGAGTACTTTTTATCCCGGAAAACTAAGGAGTTCCTGCGGGAATTGAAAAAACTTATCCAACGTGGACGAAGTCGCTGGCATCGTCTAGTTATTAATAATATTAGATATACTGTTTAACCAAGGTTCCACCAGAGGTAACTAAAACTATTAAAAATTATACATACCCCAGCCCGGAATCGAAGTGAGGACCTTCTTTTAAGATCAGCCACCACTGTGCTAAAAAGATACCCAATGTACACTACAAACATATGTTTTACGCATTCTTAGAGTGATACTAAATCATGGTATTTCACTGTGGATGGTTGTAAAATTCATGTAAAAATACGTGAAATATGCCATTGTTGGTATTTAAAAACTAAAATACTTAAGATTCCTTAGAGAACCCCATGATTTTAAATGATAAAAACAAACTATGCAACCTATATATCTGTACCAAACGTGAACTCAGTTGAAAAGATAAACAAGAAACAGACAGACAGATAGACCGTAGACGGGCAGACAGACAGACACACACACTTTCACATAACTATGATCGTAATTATATATTCATACAGTGGGTCGGCGCCCATATAAATGACAGAACCGGATAATGCGGTAAAGTAGCCGGATAGTGCATAAATAGGTCAAATTGACTGACGTTCCCTCTAAATTTCTTCCTCGAAAACAATATTATCTTTTCGAAAGAAGAAAACTTTTTTTACAATTTCGGTAGAAATTTCGCAGTTTCGTTCAAAGAAAAGTTAACCTGCTTAAAAGGAAACGCTTTTGGAAGAATTAAAATTGTCTGCGTAACGCGCAAACTTTTTCATACTGTCAAGATGAGAAAAGTCGCTTTGGGGCACGTGTGCAGGCACGAACTCCTACAACTCATCATGATGGGAAAAGTTGCCGGAAGAGAGGCGTTGGTCGCAGGAAAAAGTCTTGGCTTCGCAACATACGGGAGTGGACCGGAATCGCAAGCACCGTAGAATTATTTCGCCTTGCGAAGAACCGAAAAGAATATACAAAGCTGACTGCCAACCTTCGTTGATCGGAGAGGCACCAGAAGAAGATGTAAAGAGTTGAATGAGAGCGATGATAGCCTTGTGGTTAAAATCCCTCCAGCCACTCTATTTGGTTCGATCCTTGGTCTTCTTACCTTACTAAGACATGTGCATTTCAAAGCTTTCTATGGTAATATTCGATCAATTTGGTCCTTCCATATTATTTTGTTTTTCTGACTAGAAATTCTCAGTACTAGCCCGAAGTTAGGAAGTTGGCGGTGTTTCACCCCCGTGCTTCGGAGAGCACGTTAAACCGTTGGTCCCGG
Source organism: Erebia palarica (assembly GCA_964035005.1). Lineage (NCBI taxonomy): Eukaryota > Metazoa > Arthropoda > Insecta > Lepidoptera > Nymphalidae > Erebia > Erebia palarica. The sequence continues at coordinate 6,919,597 of OZ035993.1, read as the reverse complement.
TTATTATCACTAACATGATAATAGTCGTTAAAGCCTGCCAACCCGCATTGGAGCAGCGCAGTGTGGTGGGTCTAAGCTCTAATTCCCTCTCTCCTATAAGAGTAGAGGCCTATGCCCAGCTATGGAATGTTAATGAGCTGTAGTGGTGGATATTATTTCGAAATCACGTAGCGGACTCACAATTAAACAGGTAAACATCGTGAGGCAACCTGCAGTTAATAATGCTATAGTTGCTAATCCGTAATTGGCCAGAGTGGTGGACTATAGCCTTCTCAGTGTAAGAGGAGACTAGTGCTTAGTAGTGAGCCGGCAGTGGTTAGAAATGATGATAATTACCTATACGTAAAGTGATAATTAAAATACTATATTAATTGAGTATGTTTAAATTTATTTACAAAATAACATAAATAATACTTTTTACAATTCTATAGAAATTATTATGACAATTTACAGTTATTAAATAAGAGTATTCTTTAAATTACACTTCAATGCAAATTATTTTAATTAACATTATTGACTTTGGCGAGAAATGCTGATTGAAAACTTAGAATTATTGGTATTGGTAAATTAAAAGTAATTGCTATGTAATAAGGTTGTTTATCCTTTGCAGATTGTGGCAACTTGGCCGACGACCTGACCAGCTGTTCCAACCTTGACTTTGGCGAGTAAATGCTGATTGAAAACTTAGAATTAATTGCATTGGTAAATTAAAAGTAATTGCTATGTAATAAGGTCGTTTATCCTTTGTAGATTGTGGCAGCTTGGCCGACAACCTGGACAGCTGGTCCGGCCTTGATGATGCCGTTACGAATGTTTCTGCCTACTTTTTCCTGTAAAGAAACAAAGAATTATAGTACTAGCAGAGTTATGTGGTATTAGTACCTGTTAAGATAACCTACGGACTGAGTCATTAGCGTGCTTCGAGCATTTAATAAATGCTCATAGCTAGCACGTTTTTACATTTTAATAATTTCCTTGATCTCATATTGAGGAGTTCTCGGGTTCGATTCTCGGTTTGAAAATATAATTTCTAAATAATGACCTGCAGCGGTCTGGATTTGAACGTGCTTTAAGTTTACCATAGACACCGTTTAAACCCATTTTAATAAACTATCGATGGAAGTAAAAAAGTGCGTCGAATTTTGATGACGTCACAGTTCAGTATTTCATACAACATTCCATACCAAACGCGCGTTTTGACGCTGCTGAAAAAAAAAAGCTGCTGATTTGACTACCCCAAATACCCAATTTTAAAAAAAAGTTGTACTTACAATTCTCTTGAATAGCCTCCATTTTGGGCTGGGTGCTGCAGAAACCGTCGTCAAAGCCATGATGCAGGCGAATATGATGAAGAAAATCTTGGCGAAGTTCATATTGATTGGATTTTGTTTAGAAGTATTTAGTACTCAATACAAGATCCCTAATGGTAGCTTGGAACGATGTGATGAATCCCGAAGCATACTCTTTATATATTATGTAGAAGTTACAAACTTAACATGCGATCGCGAAAATTCGTCTAAGGCATTATAGACTTTATTGCTATTAGCATTATGAGTTATGTAGTTGCTGATATAGAAACGTGGCATCAGTAATGTATTGGTTAATTGATAACGGCACAACGGAGTCTGGAGGGAACTCCCTCAGTTTGTGGTAAAAGTGAATCCTCTTTGTGTAAATACGTCAATAATTAAAATAGTTTATGAACTCTTCCGGTTTATTTAGCGATAATGGATATTGGGGCAGTACCTAACTGACTTCTTAAGTATAACTGTATAACCATTGCCTCGTTGGTCTAGTGGTTTTTATTTTAACCGATTTTAATGCCTCGTTGGTCTAGTGGTTAGCACGTCCGACTGCGGCCGACGAGGTCCCGGGTTCGAATCCCGGGTCGGGTCATAATTAAATATTGGGTTTTTCTGGCAAGAAATTCTCAGCCCGGAGTTAGGAAGTTGGCGGTGTTTCTGCACCCCCGTGCCTCGGAGAGCACGTCAAGCCGTCGGTCCTGCACCTGATCTCTCTCCGCTCATGTCGGATTTTCCGTCCCACCGGGCTATGAGAGTAAAGGAACAGAGAGCGCGCCTGTGTTTGCGCACACACCTGTACATTATATAATATTTCCCGCGCAGATGGCTAATCTCTCTGGAGATTGGCCGCCGTAGCCGAAATTCGGTCGGTAGGACATTATTTTTAACCATATATCATATTACAGCCATAGTGCTATATAGGTACACAGTACGGTATGACTAAGTAATAAGATAAGCAAATTAAAATTAGCCTTACAATGGCATGCAAAATACTTACATCTATACTAATACTATAAATGCGAAAGTTTGGATGGATGGATGTATGTTTGTTAATCACGCCAGAACGGTTAAACGGATGGATGAAAGGGTTGTTTCATCTTGGGCCACGACATCATGACACTATAATATAAGTCAACGTCAAAATGGACGCATGTTGTTGCGCATTTATTTTGCAAAATAATTTCGCATTGCGTAGTCGTAAATTGAAGTTTTTAGTAAGAAATAAAGAAAAAAATGATACTATTTTATGACCCCGAACATTTAAAAATACCGTAAAAATACCTGGTCCAAGCTCCATATAAATTTGAAACAACCCCTTTGGCACAGAGATAGATGTCTATGATATGATGATATGATGATAGATAGAGGTCTGGAATAATACATAGGCTACAATTTATCCCAGAAAATCTAAAAACGAAGTCAGAAAAGGGAAGATAAGACGAAGTCGCAGGCATCAGCTAGTCTATCTTAATAAAAGTTAGACGGAAATACGTTATACCAGTAACTACCAGCTAGCACATTGTTAGTTACGAAATGCTTAATCCCATTCAAGATAAGGTACGAAATATTTTAGAGGTGATAACAATTCTCCGTTGCTTTTAACCAACTGCTAAAATATACATTTTAACATAATTATCCATTTCCGCATTGGAGTATCATAAGAGGAATAGCAATAAAATTTGCATTTAATTCTATATCTTTGATAAAATTGTAACAGGACGAATACTGCGCATTAAATATTTTTTGAAAATTGTTATTTTTTTTTTTTACTTTTTGGCTGTCTGTCTATTTTGGCATTACGCCAAAACCACTGAACGGATTTGTATGCAACTTTAGACATAACTTAAACGGGTTAACATAAACGATGTTTTTGTCCCCAAAAATAATCGGGATAGGGGTGAAAGTTTTGGTTGGTTTTCCTGGTGGGAGGCTTCGGCCGTGGCTAGTTAACACCCTACCGGCAAAGGCGTGCCGCCAAGCGATTTAGCGTTCCAGTTCGATGCTGTGTAGAAACCGATTAGGGTTGGCTTTAATATAACTGCCATGCCCTTAACAGGTTAGCCCGCTACCATCTTAGACTGCAGCATCACTTACCATCAAGTGAGGTCGCAGTCAAGGGCTAACTTGTATTGGATAAAAAAAAAACACTATATAACTCCATCCAATCTCAGTCTATATTCCATGGTTGGTACCATGTAAGTTTCGTGAAGATCAGATAAGTAGTTAGGAGATTGAGGGCGGAACTCCTCATCGGGTATCAGCAAATCAATATAGCCTTTTATTTGACACTAATACTATAAATGCGAAGGTGTCTGTCTGCTACGCCTTAACTACCCATCTTTTCAACAGATTTTGATAAAATTTGGTATAGAGATCCAGGGGATAAACTTAAGCTACTTTTTATTCACGCGAATGAAGTCATCATTATGCAAAAATATGAAGAAGAAGGTTCCTACAAAATATAAAAGTAGCAGGAACTGACGGGAAGAAAAAAACCGTTTTAGGTACTCCACCCAAACCCCGTCAAGCCGTCCAGCCCGTCCACCCGTCCAACCCGTCAACCTCTGCGAAGCTAGGCCGGGTAATCTAATTAGTTATAAAATAGTGAAAAATAAGCCACATTGACTGTCTGAATCTATAATTAAGTTGGTATTGCAAATCTTAATAATAATATATTGATAAAAAGATCATTATTATAGTTTATTTCGTTGAACCGTGTCGTGAGTTATCATTCACAGAGGTTACGGGTTCAAATCTCGGGGAACCACCACTGACGTGTAGGTATTTATTAAGAGATATTAATCATTATGTACGTATGTACTCTAAATCAAGTTACGATCTCTCTCTGCGTGGTATCGTATCGTGACCCCTTTCCATTAAACACAAATGGTAGGCGTTTTCCTGGGATAATAATGCGGTGGGTTCCCACTTTCCACGTCCTTCCGCATACGATTAGACAGAGTATTTAAACACTGAGGTTTTGGTAACGATTATTATCAAATGTTAGTGACGTGTTCTCCGAGGCATGGGGGAAACGAAAAGGCCACATTTGAACGTCCAAATTTGGTCACCATACCATTACCGGCCGACCGACTTGGGTCAACGTTGCTTTACAATATCAATCGACTGATATGCGTTGTCACAGCTAGGCCACTCATCCCTCAAGTTACGATATTATGGGCTAAACACAATCTTGAGTTTGGCAAAATTATTATGGTATAAATTATATTTCATTGCATAAAAATACACAAAGTTTCAAAAAGTTCCAGCTAGTGTTTGCCTGGGATTCAGCCGCCAGATTTTTTTAAGTTTTAGCCACTAGTTTTTTAATACCTAGTTTTAACAGTACCTACTCGTAGCTTACCACTAATTTTATCATTTATCTTCAGCTCTCTTCATATACAAAAGTTCCTTAAAACATAGTCCTTTTTGGGACGGTACCTGAGTAAAACGCAAGGTCCTTGCCTGGAAAAATCGTACGTGACAAAAAGAGTTAAACTCCCTCTCCCTCTCTTTCAATCAGAAAGTAATTATTTTAGTCAACCCGGGACCTCGTCGGCCGCAGTCCGACGCAGTCCTCCGTTTGTCGGATTTTCCGTCCCATCAGGCTATGAGAATAAAGGAATAGAGAGTGCACCTGTGTTTGCGCACTCACTTGTGCACTATAATATCTCCTGTGCAGATGCCGCCGTAGCCGAAATTCGGTCGAGAGAGCATTATTTTTGTCAATGTTGAACAGTTAATTGAAAAATTCCAAGTAGCTCAAAAAGAGCCGGGTCGTCAACAGGATTAAATCCCACTCACGAAATTCGTGTGTTCGAATTATTTAATTCATAATTATTTATTTATAGAACACTATAGAATTGAACCCGAGCCCTTTCTTGCTTTTGTGCTTGTTTTAGAGATAAACTGGGAAAATTAAGGTAGGTAATAAATTTTCGCCAAAACAATATTTGACGCACACATCATGTAAACAAATATTAATATAGTTCCCTTCACCCTTTAGATATAATTTATGGGCAAAAGCCGTAGGGGAGCTCGCTTTAATGAATAGAGATAAATATAAATTGTCGTATTAAATTTAATAGGTACATAATAATTATGGATATTTCGTTACAATAATAAAGCGGTTTATTTAACTAGTGTATTTACACTATACAGCCTGCGGGCCTCCTATTTCTGACGACCTCCGTGGCGCAGTGTTGAGCGCTGTTGTCTTAACGCGCGGAGGTCCGGGGTTCGATCCCCGACAGGGTCACTTTAGGAATTCATAATTTCTTAATTTTGCCTGGTGGGAGGCTTCGGCCGTGGCTAGTACCACCCTACCGGTAAAGACGTGCCGCCAAGTGATTTAGTTCCGTTATGCCCTGTAGAAACCGAATAGGAGTAGGTATCAGTTCAGTATAACCGCCATGCCCTTAACAGGTTAGCCCGCTAACATCTTAGACTGCATCGTGGTGTGTGGACTTGTAGTGGATTTAAAAAAACGGTCGGGGATTCGATCTCCGGGCACGATCCTCGGACTTTATGGAGTTACTAGCTGATGCCCGCGACTTCGCCCTGGTGGAATAAGTTTTTTGAAGGAAAGCCTTTATTTTCCGGGATAAAAAGTACCCTATGTCTCTCGAGGTCCTCAACTACATCTACCTATGCAAAATAGTATAACACCTTTGCGAACCCGTGGTAGAGTCTTTTCATGCTAAAAGTGGAACAATTCCTACTTGAAATAAATAAATCATTTATCATATTTTAACGAACCTTATATGATTCGGGACTAGTTTTTGCCAGTGGCTTCGCGCACGTCAGGTTCAATTTTCATACAAATTTTAAAGCCTTAATTCACCCCCTTAGTGGTTGAATTTTTGAAAATTCTTTCTTAGCGAATACCTTCAAGTACGTCATATACAATGAAAAAACTAGAAGTTTAGTTTAGAAGAATTAAACTTCTAGTTTTTTCATTGTTATGGACTTCCGCAAAGTAACGCCTGCTTCTATTCAATACGTCATATACATCTAAATACATTGGTATCTGTATGCCAAATTTCAGCCCGATCCTGACGATTCACTGGATGGATGGTCAGTCAGTCAGTGAACTTTTCCTTTCACATATGTTTTTTGTAAAATAAATCCCAGAGTGTTTAGCTCTGCGTGTGCCAAGATGTATCCAAATCTACCCAGAAGATGCCGTTGCAGCGAACAAAAAATATTTTGTGCTCCATCGGAATCGTCCAATTTCTGTTTTATTAGAAATATAAAATATAGATAGTAGTTTACTATACTTTAGAGGACCCTGCCGGGGATCGAAACTGAAACCTCCTACTTGTAAGACAAGCACTCACTATTGCTCCAGGAAAGTTATCAAAATCGTTATGGTGCTTACTACCATCGCTTAAAGTCATATTGTTTTAATATTGTTGACGTTCGTGTTTTTAGAATAATTATAATCCTTATTATAGGGACGTCAAGGTGCGTGACAAATCTGTCATATTGAAATAATACTGATTTTAGCGATGGTAGATATTTTAGTAACCCCCAAGGTCGACAAATTGCAATAAGAACATAAACAATAATGAATTGAATTAATAAATATTTATTTACATCTTAATGATATGATACAGGTTATGCATAGGACTAGGCAAATTATGCTAAATTGTTCATTATACTAGTGATCATAGGGGTGTTTATCCTTTGGCAATGGCAGTAGCTTGACCGACGACCTGCACTGCTGGACCTGCTTTGATGAGTCCATCCCTGACATTTCTGCCAACTTTTTCCTGAAAAAAAAACATAAGTTGTAGATTTCAGATGTCAAATCTTTTCGAGTTTCCTATAAGTTTAACGTTTGGTTTAAATGCTCTTAGTAGAGTTGTATGCGAAAGGACGAACGAATCTACCGCATTATTATCCCAAGAAAACTCCTACTATTATTTGATTAATGGAAAGTGGTCACGATCCTCAATAATGAGGAATGCGACGACGAGAGAGAGTAATAAATAAATAATTTCGCTGGCGAAAACAGCGATGATAATATGTTCTCGTATTTATTCATTAGTACTTCGAAGTTTAATTTTCCTTAACACGTCATGATGCACAATGCTGTGTACGCGGCTTAGTAACAATAATTTTATTTCTTTGTCTCAAATAATAACTATAATTAATAGGTCATATTAAGTATACAAAAAGATATAATGTGCCAACGGATTTGTCAGCAAGGATTAAAAAAAAAATGATTTTCCGGTAATTAAGTAGCCCAAGTTGCATCTTCGGCGTGTGAGCTAACTCTAGTGAATCTCACGAAAATCGGTTTTACGGATGGACAGTGATATTCTAATTAATAGACAGACAGTCACACTTTAACATACATAATATTAATATATATCTACCACATAAAAATAAGTTTTAATAAACATAGAATATGAAATATTATATAATTTACAAGCTTTCGGGTGAGAACTTTAGAAAAAAAAAAGTTTGGGTAAATTATTGATAAAAATACTTAAAATCGAATACGTAAGAAAATACTTACAATTTTTTTGAAAAGCTTCCATTTAGGACTGGGCGCCGCAGAGACCGAGCTTAAAGCCAAAAGGCAAGCGAAGATGAAGAAGAAAATCTTTGAGAAATCCATTTTCTGAAAATGTTTTCAACTTTCGAAATGACTTCTGAAGACTTAGCCTGAAGACGACGAGATGTGAATGACACTAGAACTGCACTCCTCAATATAAATAGGACAAAATTGACCAAGTTATTCAACCAGCTCCGAAACCACGTCACGTTTGAATTTAGCTCTTATCGTTTACACAATTAGAGTTGTAAATAACGTTGTGTAGTTTCTCAGCTGTTTCGTGGTTTGGTTAAAGGTTGCCTGGTCCACGGGGAATATTCTCAGTTTGCGATAAAGTGAATCCCCGCTGAGCTGCAGCTGTGAGACGCGGGACTTTTTTAAAGTATTGGAAAGAGAAATCACACTTCCTTGTGAAGCTTTATTAATTAATTACTAATGTCATCAATCGTCATCATTTACCTACCTAAATGATGACGAACTAATTAATAGGAATAATTAATGTCTAACTTTTTTTTATGCACTTTTGTTTTTTATCCGCCTTTACCTGATGGTAAGTGATGATGCAGTCTAAGATGGTAGCGGTCTCACATGTTAGGGGCATGGCAGTTATATTACACCCATACCCCTACTCTGTTTCTACACGGTATCGTATCCGAACGCTAAATTGCTTGGCGGTACGTCTTTGCCAGTAGGGTAACTAGCCACAGCCGAAGCCTTCAGGCATATTAATCAATAGCGCAAAAAATTATGACCAAGTTCTTATTTAGGCTTTTGTTGGCCGAATTTACCTCCGAAAGCTTTAAATAAGTACTTGTTGTAGTGTATGTTCTTCTATGTTTTTTTAATGGTCACAAAAGCTTTATTCTTTTTTTTATCGCCGGAAATTACGCATTCTGCACTAAGCGGTTATATGGGACTCTCTCCAGAATACCCACTAAAAAACCAGCGGCCCAGTCCACGTCGAGAATGAACTGTCTCAAGGTCCTAAATCTTAGATAAGACTGAGACGACTCGACATTAACCGGCATAAGGTCATTGACTCACACCTACACTATGGCGGGAGAAGATGAGCATATCGTCGCTTTCTTCCACCCTGTCTTCTTCTATGGATCGGTGGAGCATTAGCGTCCAGCTCACGTACCCGCTCCGCTGTCTCCTTCAGTGCGATGACGCATTCACAGAAAGATGTCATAGCAAAATACTTTGTCATAATTTTGATCTCAGTGGGTACTTAAAATTGTAAATATTTTTGATAGAAAGTTGGCCATAAAATTTCACAGCTTAATGTTTTTTTGTGATAGAATTAAAAAGAATTTTAATTAACGCGGACCAAATCGCGAACATCATCTTGTCACGTAAACACGCAATATGGCGACGTCTAAATTGCATAATAATTTATTTATTATCATACTCGAGTCGTAACTACAATGCATATTATGCTATTTCCATTATGAAGGTAGCGTACCTTTATATATGGTTTCCATATTTCCATTCTCTAACGGTAGGTATGTAATATTAACCTATTATATCTAAACACGACAAATCTTTTACGCCACGTTACTTAGTAACGTAGGTACTTTGTAGGAAGTTTGTCTGTTTTTATGCTAGTTTTTTTATTAATTACTCTTCTTTTACAGTTTAAATATCAGTCGATAACAATTTTTAAGCAACGTTGGGCCAAGTCGGTAACTTGGTGGGTGACCGAATTTGGAAGTCCGAATTTGGCGTTTTGGTTTCCTACGTGTCTCGGAAAGTACGTTAACCTGCGGCGGTCTCGATTATTATCACTAACATCTGATAATGTACGCAACTTAATTGCCAGGACTTGACACAAACTTTAAAAACTTGTTACCAGTTACGACTATATTGGGCATTTAGACATAGGTAAAGTCACAATTTGTAAAATACATACTTATCTATAACGATATTTTAAAGCGTATTATGAAATCTTAAAACGTAGGTGTAATAAATTGACTAGGTGCATTTGACTTACTGAAACTCTGCTAGTTGACTCGAACGTACCTACGTACGGTCTACTACATGACTGATGAAATGGTCATGCAAAACATAGGTACAAAGAGACTGAATGAAAAACTTCCTCATATTGTACCTATACTTTCATCTTATTATATTTATTTGACACAGAATTGGATACAGTGTGTATAAATAATTAAATATTCAGCAAATTAAGTAAGTACTGAGTTATGCTAAGATATTATTGCCTTTTCTGTAACTCGACTGATTTTCTGACTTGAGTTCACAAAAAAATCACAGATTTCGCAGTCCCCGCAAGAATCGGAGCATTGAAAACTAATACAAAATTTACGAAAAAAAATTATTTTATTTTCAACTAACTAATGCCCGCGACTTCGTCCGCGTGGATTGAGGTTTTTCGGTTCCCGCGGGAACTCTTTAATTTCGCGGGATGCGTATTTACGTTTGCGTGTTCAATAGAAGGAAGTACTTCGTTTCAAACTCGTGCTCAATTCGAGGCACGAGTCCTCCAATCGCGCATTTATTTCCGTGCGCCCTGATAGGCGTATTTATTTCCGTGTTCAATAGAAAGCAGTATTTGCCTTGATGCGATGCACGGAAAGAAAACCCAAAAAATTAAAATTTTTGATGTAAAATGGATGGGTTACACCAGAAGACTCGTTTCGACGCCTCTTCATTCAGCTTCACCTACTCGACCTACGTTACGCTACGGAGCTCGCCGGCTCACTTCGCTCACCACCTCCCCCCTTCGCTCTACTCGGCCTCGTAGGGTCGCTTCATTCAGGACCTCCTTCGCGAGCTTCTGACTTCACGCTTTATAAAAGCACTAGGGTTAGGGAAAACTACGTGGAGACGGGTTGTGCTGGTACAGCTTTGGGAGAAATCCTCATGTTTTAATAATATTATGACCCTTTTATAGCATGAAATTTAAATATATATTTGTATGTATTATTTAGTAAGTATATTTTGTGTGTTTATGTAAGTTTATGATATAATATCTTGTTTCATTCTATCTCATGTCTTTTTGTACCTACTCTTCCTCCACAACCTTTCTCACTACCAAGGGTCACTGGTAGAGATCTCTTATAGAGATAAGTGCTTCCTTGTCCACTACGTATGTTTTTTTTCTTATTTTATAACATTTTGGTACTAAAAAATTAAAAAAAAAAAAAAAAACTCAACATAATATACCGCTGCCAACGCTCCCAAGCTCCCCTGCTGCACAGCGTTGTCAGCTTGATCGCCTTGAATTGAACACGCGTTTGGAAGGAAATTTCGGTTGCAAACCCGTGTGCTCTTGGAGGATGAGTTCCTTATGTTGAACACGAGTTTAAATAGCGAATTCCTCAAACCCGTGCGGAGTTCGAGGCAATGCTGCCTTCTATTGAACACTCAAACGGAAAAACGCTTGAGTACTCTGTGCCAAATTTCATCCAGATCCATTTTCAGCCATTGCGGCGTGATTGAGTAACAAACATCCATCCATACATCTATCCAAACTTTCGCATTTAGTATAGATAGATAGATAGATAGATAGATAGATAGATAGATAGATAGATAGATAGATAGATAGACATTACAAAACTAAACATTTCTTCAAAAAATTTCAAAAATTTACAAACCGATATTCAAAATTCCAACTCGAATGTACTTCTCGCCAGCATCTGCATCTTTTAACACCATTATCATGACGATCGGTCAATAATCATAGAAGCTACATCACTTTTTATATAAGGAAATACCCGTTTTTCTACAATTCCAAATCTAAAGGTCACAATTATTAACCGATTTTCAAGATTTTTTTGCCATTTTGTAGCTAAACTAATACCCTAGGACCGTTTTTTTCATGTTTTCTTGAGTCGTTTTTTTAAATATTTACAATTTAGTAAAAAACCCGACTTTTTTTATATTTTTCAAAATTCTTAAAAAAGTTACCAGCCGATTTTCAAAATTCAAACGCTCACACGTGTCTCGATAAATTCCTCAACTCTTGGTACTATTTTCATCCTGATTCTCCCAAAATCCTCGGAGCTATGGCCAAAAATACGTCTCAGGTGATTTGCATCTGATAACCATTGTCAATGGTAAAAAAGGTCGATGGGGCAGGCCCAGAGGCCCAATTGTCTAAGCAAATCGTAATCATTTGACAGCTTATAACGTATAACTCGAACTGTTTAAGGGATTCATATAATATGCCTTTGGACGTGCAGGCATCTATGAACTCCTTAAACAGGTCGATAGATAGATAGATAGATAGATAGATAGATGAACTCTTTATTGCACACACTTAAAAACAATAACAATAACGAAAAGCTTAAAAGATAAGACAGAAGGGTGCAAAGGCGGTCTTATTGCTAAAGCAATCTCTTCCAGACAACCTTTGGGGAGAGGAGATTATAAAACAAGAGCGCGGGATAGTGCAACAATTAAAAATTAAAATATGTAATATATATGTACATACAATACATCCATCCATACATACAAACATATATACATACATACATACATAGATACATACATACATACATACATACATACATACATACATACATACATACATACATACATACGTACATACATACATACAGAGATACATATAAACATAAATACTAAATAATTCGAAATAAAATATAGGACTAGTGAATTAATTGTTACCTGATAGGAAATGTTTATGCAAGCGACTTCTGAAGATAGAGAGTGACTTAGACTGTCGTATATCCGCTGGTAGGCTGTTCCACAATAATACGGATTTACGGGTAAAAGATTTATCATAATATCCTGTGCGACTGACAGGAGTGTGCAAGCGATTATCCGTACATGACCTTAGGTGTTGTCGTTCGTTGTTAGAGCCAAGAAAGGAGAAACGTTGTTTGAGGTAAGAAGGAGTATGAGGATTGTATAGAATAGAGTAGAGGAGTGTCAGAATGTGCAGATTACGACGGAGTCTAATTGGGAGCCACTTCAGACGAGCTCTGTACTCAGACACGTGATCGAACTTACGCAACCCGAAGATAAATCTTATGCATAAGTTTTGAAGACGCTCAAGCTTGTTTAGCTGTTCTTCAGTTAGATCGGGGTAGGATGAGTCAGCATAGTCTAGAAGTGGTAAAAGAAGAGAATTAGCTAAAGAAATCTTTAGCTAATTCTCTTCTTTTACCACTTTCGAATTATCTTTTTGACAAAGGATTACGATAACGATCTCCTTATACAATCGGGGGACTGGTCAGGGACGCCACCTACGTTGATACGTTGGCAGCGTCTCACTAACTGGGCACGTCCCAAAAGGCTGGTGCAGCTGCCGAATCTGCTCAAACGCTCACGCGCCGTAAATACTCATTCATTACTAAGGACTACATTTTTCCAGCGCTTGCGTTTGAGACACTGGGCCTATGGTCATCGGACGTGAAACATTTTAACAATATTATTTACCAGAAGTTGATCCAAGCCACTGGTGAGTAAGTTTGAGATGTTTAAAATAGTTAGACAAATTCTGAAACTTTCTCAAACTACTTAGCTCTTATCTCTAAGTGTTCCACTAAAGTTTGATAATACGTCTACTCCATCAAGTTTGGACCTCCTAATGTAGCTGTGATTCTAGTACCAGTAGCCAGTCCCAGCTGTTTTATTAATAAAAAAGTAACGTGCAACTTATTCAGAATATAGAAAGTTATTTTTAGTGAATACAGTAAATTATGCATTTAATTAATATTGTAATTAGAAATTACAAAAAAAATTGTTTGAAATATTTTAATTGAACACCCTGTATAAACAGTTCACAAGCCTAACAAGAAGTCAATGTGTGATATTATTATTGTGAAGGAACAGTTCTAAGGTATTTTCCCGAATAGATGCCTCTAAACTTAGTGGACAGGAATAAAATCAATGACTTATTGTGTTCGATTCATTTAGGAAATCGTTGGTTGATTTTCCTTTTTGGACAAAATTGCGGTTGTCCACAATTTCACCCCATTTCAAGGTATTTGAAGTGATTTCTTTATTCGGGAAATTTTGTTGCTACATAGGTATGTTATATATTTTTAGTATAAGTATAACTAGCTGATGCCCGCGACTTCGTCCGCCTGGTTTAAGTTTTTCTTTGATTAATTTGTGAGAATAGTTTTTACCGTATCGTCGGGATGGACATTAAATGTTTGATAGTTACGAAACCCATGAACATTTTGATTGAGATAATCAAGGGAAAATGTTATTTCTTTTAGTTTTCCATCAATTTTCCAATGTTTTTAATAGTTATTCTGCTATTTGGGACGGAGACAAATACAACAAATCAAAAACCATGAAAATCGGTCCAGCCGTTCTAGAGTTATAAATGTTCGAACAAACCTGACTTTGTTTTATATATTAAAGAAGTGTTTATTTATTATATTATTTGTATCTAATACCTGCGACGTCGTCCGCGTGGATTTACCTAGATCTTCTAAAATCCCTTGAAAGCTCATTGATGTTCCGGGATAAAAATTAGCCTTTGTCCGTCCCATCTGTAAATGGTAGATATCGTTGTCCCAAACGATAGACGTCCACTGTTTGACGAAGGTCTCCTGCATGTATATATCGTAGTCGATTTATGCATAGTATCCACGAATAGTAGATATGCACAGATTAAAATAATCGCATTCACGTTGGTACTTTGGCCTGGTGGGAGTCTTCGGCCGTGGCTAGTTACCACCCTACCGGCAAAGACCGCAAAGCAATTAAGCGTTCCGGTACAATGCCGTGTAGAAACCGATTGGGGGTATAACAGGTTAGTCCGCTACCATCTTAGACTGCATCATCACTTACCATCAGATGAGATCGCAGTCAACTAAGTACTAACATGCTTTAGAATATTTAAGTATTGCGTGTGTAGGCTTATATGTATATATTTATTTTTATATGTATTCATAAAATTATTTATTCATTATTAGTATGTAATGTATACGTAGTATATTGTGTGGCTGTCTATATTGTTGCACTATCCCGCTCCTATCTTAAAGCTTCTTAATTAATGGGTTGTCTGGAGGAGATCACTTTTAGTGATAAGACCGCCCTTGCGCACTTTGTTTTGTTTTGTTTCTTTTCTATGTATTTTTATGTCTTGTATATCAACTAGTTTATCTATCTACTTAATATTATAAAGAGGTAAAGTTTGTGAGTTTGTGAGGTTGTAGGGGGTAATCTCTGGATGTACTGAACCGATTTTAAAAATTCTGGTATTAATAGAAAGCCACATTATTTGTGAGTGTCGCAGGCTATATCTTAACCCGTAGCGCAACTCTATTTTGACGACCTCCGTGGCGCAGTGTGCAGCTCTGTTGTCTTAACGTGCGGAGGTCCCGGGTTCGATCCCCGGTAGGGTCAATTTGGGAATTTATAATTTCTGAATTTTCCTTGGTCTGGCCTGGTGGGAGGCTTCGGCCGTGGCTAGTTATCACCCTACCGGAAAAGACGTGCCGCCAAGCGATTACGGGTTCGGGTACGATGCCGTGTAGAAACCAAATAGAGGTATGGGTTTAATATAACTGCCATGCCCCTAACAGGTTAGCCCGCTACCATCTTAGACTGCATCATCAATTACCATCAGGTGAGATCGCAGTCAAGGGATAACTTGTAGTGGATAAAAAATCCCCGAAAAAATAGGCAGTTCCCGTGGGAATTTAAAAAACTTATTTCACGCGGACAAAGTCGCGGGCATCTGCTAGTAGTTGATGAAAACAAAAACACAAATCTTTGTAATGCTGGAAAGTAGGCTAAAGAAAGATACGAGAGTTTAGTTAGCAATTGAAAAATTAAGATAAAGTGCTTGACAAAAGTCATATGATGATTATTCCAAGTGGCTTTATTCATCCTTTGGTATAAAAACAATTATTGTTCTAAAGCCTACATCAGACGATTAGGGTCTTTAAGAGAATACCTTCATTTCGTAATAAACAATCCATTAACAGTTAACAATGAATTTTGGAAAGATATTCTGCTTCTTAGTAGTCTTTTTCTTGGGATTGTCTCTCTCTGTAGCTGCTCCGGCGCCTAAGTCGAAGTTTTGGAAGAAAGCTGTAAGTTCGAATCTCATGTTATCTTATATATGTCACCGTAAGATTGTAAAAACCGTTAGATTATAATCTAACTCGCGAAATTGTAAACTTAATTCCACTGGTAAATTACTGTAAATTACCTTCTTAATTTGTGACTACCCCCAACACAATTATCTATGCATGTGGCAAAATTTGAAACTAACAGAAGCTACTCTGTCGTTCATATATTAAAGTTGTTTTTTTTATTCACAACAATTTAGCCCTTGACTGTGATCACACCTGATGCTCAATGATGATGCAGTCTAAGATAATAGTTATATTAAACCCGTACTTACACCTGATCGGTTTCTACGCGGCATCGTACCGGAACGTTAAATCGCTTGGTGGTCTTTGTCGGTAGGGTGGTAACTAGCCACGCTTAAAGCCAGGCCAGATCAGAGAAAATTCTCAAATTAAGTATAAATTCCAAAATTAACTCTGCCGGGGATCAAACCTGCGACCTCCCACGTTAAAACAACAGTGCTAAACACTGCGCCAGGGAGGTCGTTGAATTAGTGTAGGCACATAGTAGTTTATAAGTACGTTACCCAGTCACGTTTATTTTATGGATGTCGCTGTCATTTTGTAGGTACAGGGTACTTATTCCTTGTAAACTCGAGTCGTTTTCTCGAGGGTTTAGATTCTATTTTATTTTTATTTTATTGCTGCAATACGATCTTGAAAGGAACGTTCTACATTTATGTATCAATAGGTATTTATAGCGCTTGACTTGTTCTTTTGTAGGTACTATACTTAGGAGAAGTCCTTTCTTACTCACTATTAATATCACTCCATACTTAATTGACTTAATTTTACTTATTGTTAAAATATATGTCAAGTCTATAAATAAAATAAACAAAAAAAAAATTGTTTGAGATTGAATATGTCATACATTAAAGTTAATTTATTCAGACAAAGAAATATTGAATCTAAGCACAAGTTTGATTATTATTATATATAAAAAGAAAATTTTACTCAATAATGTTATAAACCCAAACGTACGTCTGTCTGCCAGTCTGCTACGCTTTAATGACCCATCTTTTACAAACGATTTTGATGAAATTTGGTACATAGTACAAGATGGTTTGCAATGAAAGACCTTGAAATTGCTATAATCCACCAAAATAGTCAAATCTATTTGGTACAGCGCGTAACTTGCGATATTCACCGACCAGTAAGCCAGTAATTGTAACCGGCAGAACACCACATCACACAAATCTTCCAAGTTATTCATAACATTATAAGTATTCCATACTTACCATATAAAGAAAAGTCCAGGCTTTCTAACTTATTTCATTATCTACTCTCTCTAATTGTCCGACTCGTTTAAATTCATTCGTTTATTCACTCATCAACGCCCAGCCCAAACCCTTGGCCCTAGAAAGCTAAAATTTTGCATAGAGGATCCCTTTATGTATTTATACAACTTTTTCCCAAGGGAGTGAAGTCGCGGTGGCTAGTATAGTTCTCAGTGTGCTAAAATGTTAAAGTTTAAACTTATGTGCTATTTACCTTAAGTCACTTATGTACATCTGGGAGCACTGTAGTGCCTGTCAAGACGAGCCAAAGTCGAACCTACCTTTTCTGGAAGCGTTTCGTCGTATTTTCTAACCGTAATAGCTTTCGTCAGGATTATACCTACCATAGTTTCTATTACACCATAATGCATGCAGTACTTCCTATCGTAGTACCTATAAGGTTATAGTTAAAGTAGTTTTTTTTAATTTGCACCAATCAATTTGAACAAAAACATTAAAACTTGCTTTTTTTCAGGAAAAGGTCGGCCAGCACATAAGGGATGGAATCATCAAAGCTGGACCCGCGGTGGCAGTGGTGGGGGGAGCTGTAGCTAACTTTGGAAAATAGATGGTTTATTTTTGTTATTAAACGTTTATAGTAGATTTAAGAAATAGGACTGACTACTGAAACAGAATGTTCGAATTAAAATGTTTTTATTTAAATTAATTTGAATGATTACTTTGCATTGAAGATTTGTTACCACTTGAATTCCGTTGTTTATTTAATTTAAAGATAATTTTCATTAGTTACCTTTGGGAGGTACGATGCCACAGACAGATACACGAGTTAAATGAAAGCTATTTGCGTCTGGGGATGAAAATATGTTTCCCATACTAATTGACGCATAATTTACGAAAGACGAATATAGTCCCAACAACTTACGAAAAGAAAAGTCGTACTTGTAATTACTAGATGTGTATACGAGTTACAAAATATCGGATAAAAGGGCACTCGCTTCACTGTTGTAAAAAACGATATGCGTCTATGAAGTATTTATTGCATTTTGTATCAAAATAATCGTTTAAATTTGTCACAGTAAAATTGTAATTGTTAAAAAGCCTATGTCCTTCCCCCGGATGTAATCTACCCCTATAAAAAATTTCACCAAATTCGGTTGAATAAATGGGCCGTGTTAGCGTAGCAGACAGACAGACAAATACTTTTGCATTTATAATATTAGTATGGATTTCTATCTTCGGAAAATTAGGAAGTTCTCGTGGGAATTAAAAAATCTTATCGCGGACGAAGTCACGGCATCAGCTGGTATTGTAATTATATATTTATTGGATTGATAGCCATCCCCCTGTTCATTTCTAAGGTTTTATCTACTCTTTACACGTCACTTCATTCAGAATTGATGAAACAGAAACAACGTTGATTAAATTGTTTATAAATCAAAACAAATTCGCCTCTTTGACGAAACAATTTTATTCAAATTTATTCAATCGTTAAATTAGAAGATTCAGAAAGTAAAAGGTGGACAAAATTTATTTTGTTATTGATTGCTAATCGAAAGTGCTTCGATATCATACTAATATTATAAATGTGAAAGTGTGTTTGTTTATTTGTTAGTTTATCCTTCAATCACGCTGCAACAGAGCACTGAGCAACGATTCGACGTGCTTTTTTGCATGAGTATATTAATTGAGGACCTGGAGATTGACATATTATTTTATTATTATTTTCGGAGAATTAAGCAGTTCCCGAGGGAATTAACTTATTCCACGCGGACGAAGTCGCGGGCAGCTAATATTGAAATAATACTGTTTGAGGAGTGACTGCAACCCCCCCTGTTGATTTTTAATTTTTAATGTTTTATCTACTCTTCACACGTCACTTCATTCGGAATTGATGAAACAGAAAAAACAATGATTAAATTGTTTTGTAGCATTATACGCTACCTTATAGTTTTTTATTATGATAAAATATCCGAACAGGATAATTTAATCTGTTACACCAAAAATCATACCAAAAAGTATCCGAACGCGCCGATTGACAGCAAAGAGTCGCTGTGAAATTGCAACAGCGACCCTCTCACTTACACTCACTTGGGAGATGATATAGGCATCTCACTCCCGTCTTGATAAATGCGAAGTTCGCGGCTTTTAAAAAAAAACCGATAATCGATCGAGATTTTTCACGTCTCTCTGGCTCGGATCGTGAAGGAGGTGACACGCGTGACCAGTCCGAGCATCACGGCATGTGATCCCTTTTTCTATCGCCGCCATGGCGGTTAGTGATTTTGTTATATCCCTTTAATGGGAGGCCATCCGGCCATCTTTTAATATTTAGCCGACCTTTTTTTAACAATGGGTTCCAGCCCCCATTTTTGCTAATTATATTTTTGTATTTTTTTACTCCCAATTCTCCCCCCCGCGGGCTATACTCTCCCCTTTAGTGGTCATCCGTTGTTCTTTGCTATATTCAATTGTAAAGTATAATTAAGGTAATACCTAAGAAGTGAAACCAGTGATAAAGCCTAACACAAATAGGCAGTGAATTGTGAACGTGGTGTACAATGGGTCGTGCGCAAGGGGGCGCCGGCCATTACAACTGCATCGTCTTCCGACGAGATTAGTGCCTGGGGCGCACGCGTCACGAAGAGCGCGTCCCCGCGAATTTGGTACCATCATTCTGGACAATGAACGTTAAGACGGTATAATTTTTAAAACTAGCTTTATTCCTAGGTTAGAACCATTTCTGAAGAACACTCATTAAATTCCAATGTTATTACTAATGACTCTTTGATTATGATACTCCCCTACTGTGTTCCTACCCATTACTGACTGCGAGAACGCGCCTATAGCTCGGTACGGTCTTGATCCAGAAGTCCGACTCTAGACCGGCTGATCGATCCGAGGAACTTGCGGCGTAAGTATGGGTTATCGGTAAGCTCTGCAAGATACCTAGATTACGCCCGCCCTCTTTTCTTTTTTTCTCTATTTCAGTCCCACTCCGCCTGGCCAGCGAGCCCCACGGAGCCACTGCTCATAGCACGTTAACACAGCTGTCTCCCTCGCACTGGCGTTTCGAACCAGTGGTTACTCTTTTACCCATCTCTCTATTTTTTCACCTCACAATTTATTATCAACGTTACAATATGGCGCCCGAAAAAATAGCATAGGTGACGCACTCGCACTCAGTATTCGGTACAAAGGGGCAATAAATTATTTGTTATGTCACATTCCACAGCTTAATTGTCTTTGACATTTCAGAATTGTTGTCAGACTGTTAGATTATTTACACGTCAAACGTCAATCATCAAAACTGTCAATTTATTGTTATTATACAGAGTTTGTCTTAGATTATTGATAATATTTAACAGTATTTCTAACTTTAAATCGTTTAAATAAAATTTGTTTTGTTGAAATTCACATACCTAAGTTCAAAATATCACTTGGTTATAAACAAAAAACTATAAGTTTCACCGGACAACTCTGACAACTGTTTGTGTACACATAAATTGTTTTATAATCATTAACTTCAACTGTTCATGTGATTCTACAGCAAACCTGTCAAAATTGTTCGAACGACAGGAGCGGATACGCATTTTTCAAGTAAGTAATTAGATTTAATTACTATTCACCATCAGAAATTGTTCACTCCAACCATTATTTTCCTTTGGTGTATAGCAAGTAAATGCGGAATCCAAACAAAGCGTGGAACTCACATAATGCTTAGGTTAATTATAGATATAAACAACTTATACTTTAAGTGGGTAGCCTAAGTAACAACCTGTAAAGCAAGAACAGACAGACAGGAATAAACATGAATCCGGAAGTAACCACAAAGGGTAGCTCTCCCGTAAATTTAGAGTCCGTCATATCACCGGTACCCAAACCGGATGTAGGAGCTGTTTCATCGGTCTTCATCGACATGCAAGACAATTATGTAAATACCAACCCCAGGGGTCCACAGCCAAATTTATCCACAACCCAGTTGACGTACTCCACACTCGGAGCAGCCCGTACTTTCATTCTAGATCCAACAGCTTACCAGCCAGTCTTGGAAGCAGCAAACTTCTTTTCCGCAAAATTAGCTCCAAGATTCATAAAAACTAAAGTCATCGAGAAAATCTCAGACTTAGTTTATATTCTAGAAGATATAGATACTAAATATAAAGGAAAATATCATATAAAAGACATTATTAAATTTTCATAACTTCACTAAATATAACTTATCAATGTTTTACATAATTTCATTATATCATATAGCAGTATTTTCACTTCAACAATAAACTAACATAGTATAATCACAAACAGCCTATATCTAAATTCAATATACAACATGCTTTATCTACTCACTATTATAGGTAAATCATACCGAACACTCCACTATTCACTTAATATATAGACTAACAATCATAAAGGTTAGATCAATTTATAACACTAGTACATACTATTATGCAAACTATAATAACAGGCAAAAATAGATATCTTGATATAGAATAAACTATACACATATCAGCACATACTATGATATGAAGTTACCTACATAAAAACTTAAATTCAAAAGTAAAACCATTCTACAATAGATTGCTACAATATATAAAGTTATTACATAATACCTACACTATAGATAATAGAAATCTAAGTTATTTACTTCTAGTTCAAACCAACTATTTAAGTTGCTGATTTTATAATAATTAAAAGTGAATGTCCAAATAAGAACATCACACCCAATATAAAGGAGACAGCTCAAATTTATGACAATTTTTTTTCTCGTTTTTACTTCTTAGATGTTGAAACCAAACATAAATACACATAAAGTAAGCAGTAATACATAGTTCAATACAGCATAACAGTTTTTGACAAGTTGTTTGTTTTGTTTTCACACCTAATAGGAAATATTTACATCTTCTTATCTTATTACTAAGCTATTGAAGCAACATTACCTACCAAGGTCCAGACTACAATATATAGTCTAAGCAAACACTATGCATGCAGGACCGTAGGACGATATACTGTGCACTAAGTTGCGAAGCCAAGGGACTACATGCATAGCCCCGATATATATGTATAATTTATAGATTAATGCTCATATCTAGGAGTGGATGTATAGCATACGAGCTTATCTAGCTCAAATATGTTGAATATTTTATCTTTCCCAAACAATGAATTAGGGATATTCTCTACTCTGAATGGACTCATAGCACAAGAGCCACTCAGTAATCAAAAAACTTATATATTGATATCAAAAGTCACTAGTATTTTTTAATTTATTACCTAACCCAATGGGTAAGAACTATCCACAGGATAACTTTTAATATACCTATTTTGGTCTAACAGTTTAGTAGCTAATCATAGCACAAACAGCAGACCCTAGGTCATCTATAAATCTTATTTTTGAAAAAGGCACAACAGATACCTTAACCATGTGTTGGGTAAAGCAGCCTTATTTAAGTATTGTTTTCTACTACAGTTAGCAAGACAATATCAGTTCACAATCTGATCTTTTAGTTTAAAAGTCAGTAATTTTTTTGAATGCAAAGAAAATAGCTAATTTTCCTTTCTTTCCCCCCACCTACTTGGGAGGAAATTTTTTATAGATTTGATTTATAGTCCAAGAGACAGTGTTTTCTAGACATAACGGTTTAAAACTTTACTTTATTCCTTACCCATTTGGAAGGATATCCTAAATGAACATAGGAATAGTCAAAGAGCTGATCACATTATAGGATCGCATCTTTATCAACTAGCATAGGAGCATCTCAAAGGTAAAATTTTTTTTCCTAGAAAACAAATGTTTTACCTCACAACATACCACGACTCAACCATAACACAACACTAAGGTTCCATTTCAATGAACAATGGCCAACCAACATAGTGTAAACACAGGTTATAGTTAGACACTAGATAACTATAACTAGATTACTAGATAAATAAAACAAAAAATTAGGATTAATAGTAGGATAGTTTATTTAATTGTTAGATATTAAACAACATTAGCCTAGTAAACACTAACACTTAATTAACATTGAACAAATAACTCAAACCAGCTGGTATAGGCTAAGAGCAGGTCGAAAGCGTGACGTATGCAAGTATAGAATAAATGAGTTTCAAAATTAAGGCCAAAACATTTTAGTACACAATCCGGAAGCGAATTAGGTTAACTTAGATGTAATACACTAACAAAACAATTCTAACATATACTATAACACACCAACATTTATTATCTACAAGTTTAGAAATAATTTAAGTTTAAGTATAAGATTTTTTTTTCCGGGTTGCCACGGCTGTGGAGACAACTGGGTTGTCTCTTTCCTGAAAAAGGGGGTATTGTAGCATTATACGCTACCTTATAGTTTTTTATTATGATAAAATATCCGAACAGGATAATTTAATCTGTTACACCAAAAATCATACCAAAAAGTATCCGAACGCGCCGATTGACAGCAAAGAGTCGCTGTGAAATTGCAACAGCGACCCTCTCACTTACACTCACTTGGGAGATGATATAGGCATCTCACTCCCGTCTTGATAAATGCGAAGTTCGCGGCTTTTAAAAAAAAACCGATAATCGATCGAGATTTTTCACGTCTCTCTGGCTCGGATCGTGAAGGAGGTGACACGCGTGACCAGTCCGAGCATCACGGCATGTGATCCCTTTTTCTATCGCCGCCATGGCGGTTAGTGATTTTGTTATATCCCTTTAATGGGAGGCCATCCGGCCATCTTTTAATATTTAGCCGACCTTTTTTTAACAATGGGTTCCAGCCCCCATTTTTGCTAATTATATTTTTGTATTTTTTTACTCCCAATTCTCCCCCCCGCGGGCTATACTCTCCCCTTTAGTGGTCATCCGTTGTTCTTTGCTATATTCAATTGTAAAGTATAATTAAGGTAATACCTAAGAAGTGAAACCAGTGATAAAGCCTAACACAAATAGGCAGTGAATTGTGAACGTGGTGTACAATGGGTCGTGCGCAAGGGGGCGCCGGCCATTACAACTGCATCGTCTTCCGACGAGATTAGTGCCTGGGGCGCACGCGTCACGAAGAGCGCGTCCCCGCGAATTTGGTACCATCATTCTGGACAATGAACGTTAAGACGGTATAATTTTTAAAACTAGCTTTATTCCTAGGTTAGAACCATTTCTGAAGAACACTCATTAAATTCCAATGTTATTACTAATGACTCTTTGATTATGATACTCCCCTACTGTGTTCCTACCCATTACTGACTGCGAGAACGCGCCTATAGCTCGGTACGGTCTTGATCCAGAAGTCCGACTCTAGACCGGCTGATCGATCCGAGGAACTTGCGGCGTAAGTATGGGTTATCGGTAAGCTCTGCAAGATACCTAGATTACGCCCGCCCTCTTTTCTTTTTTTCTCTATTTCAGTCCCACTCCGCCTGGCCAGCGAGCCCCACGGAGCCACTGCTCATAGCACGTTAACACAGCTGTCTCCCTCGCACTGGCGTTTCGAACCAGTGGTTACTCTTTTACCCATCTCTCTATTTTTTCACCTCACAATTCATAGTTCAACGTTACAGTTTACAAGAAAATTCAAATTCGCCTCATAAATCTCAAAACCGTTTAATTGAACGGTTGGTAAAAATAATTTTATTTTGTTATTGATTGCTAATCGATGCTTTGATATAATTGGTTTATTGGTTAGCATGCGGGCAATGAGGTCTCGGGTTGGAGTCCCGGGTCGGGTCATAACAAGTAAGAAGTTTTCAGTACTAGCCCGGAGTTAGGAACATAGCGGTGTATCACCCCCGTGCCTCGGAGAGCACGTAAAGCCGTCAGTCCTGCGTCTGATCTCTCTCCGGTCGTATCGGATATTCCATTCCATCGAGCTATATAAGAGTAAAGGAACAGAGAATGCACCTGTGTATGCGCACACACTTGTAAACTGGCTAATATCTCTGGAGAGAGGCTGCCGTGACCGAAATTCGGTCGGTAGGACATTAATAAAAGAAATAAAATTAATTTTATATTCAAAAAGAAGAATAGCAATATATGTAAAAAGCTGAATCGCTAATTATATTTCATAGGCGAATTCATCATCGTCAGTCTATGGGTGTCCACCGCTGGACATAGACCACCCGGCCCTCAGTCTTCCTCATCCAGCCCAACACCCTTATATGGACAACGGTCCATAGTGCTGGTGAGCATCTCACTACGCTTACTTGTACACGGTATCCACGTTGATTCTCTTGCGAATCTCTTCATTGCGTATACGTGTTGTTTTTTACTTCTTTAATAATAATAATAAATACATAAAAAAAAAACAAAAAAACAACAAGCCATACAACCAATCTTGGACAAAAAAGTCAGAACATTTTCGGCACATTCTGACAAATTGGGCGCTCTAAATTCTCACATTGCATTTTCGATCCTAAAATATTGCCTTTTTGTACCTAAATTAATTTATATTCTCCGTGCGAGCCCAATTTGGAAATTTCCTGGACTACTCGATATCATGGATGCCACCTTAAGAGATACGCTAGAAAAAATTCTAAATTTATCTTTTGATGATCAGTCTTGGAATCAAGCTACTTTACCGGTCAAGTATGGTGGCATCGGCGTGAGAAAAATTTCCAGTGTTGCTCTTCCGGCTTTTCTGTCCTCTGTGCATAGTATAAAAGAGCTTAGTTCTCAGATTCTTAATTCTAATTCAGTTTCACTGACCTATGCCACAGAGGCCTTAGAGAGTTGGAAGGTCAGGTGTCCCAATGACGATATCCCGAAGGAATGTTTCACACAAAAACTTTGGGATGTGCCGTTGGTTCGGCTGACACATACAAATTTGGTTCAAAATCTTACAAGTGAAAGAGATCGAGCAAGGCTTCTAGCCTTATCTGAAAAATAATCCGGGTATTGGCTTCATGCCTTGCCATCGAAAAATCTCGGCACTCTTTTAGATAATGAAAGTTTTCGTGTGGCTCTAGGTCTCAGATTGGGAACACCCCTGTGCTTCGAGCACAGATGTCCGTGTGGAAAAGAGGTCGATAAATTTGGAATTCACGGACTCTCTTGCCAAAGGAGCGCTGGTAGGCTTTTTCGGCATGGCTCTCTCAATGATACGATCAAAAGGGCTCTTGCCACCATAGATATTCCTGCGCTCATTGAGCCGGCAGGGATTAGTCGGGATGATGGCAAGAGACCTGATGGATTGACGCTGGTTCCCTGGGAACGGGGACGGGCGCTAATGTGGGACCCAACATGCGTAGACACATTGGCCCCGTGTCATATCAGGGAGACAGCATCAAGGCCGGGAGCCGCAGCAGAAAAGGCTGAAACCGGCAAGCGGCGGAAGTATGCCTCTCTCATAGAGAGTTACATATTTGTTCCGTTTGCCGTGGAGACCCTTGGGCCGTGGAGTCTTAGTGCCAAAAATTTTTTGCGAGATATTTCACCGCGGTTAATTGCCTCATCTGGTGACAGAAGGGCTGGCTCATTTTTTGCGCAAAGGATCAGCCTGGCTGTCCAGCGCGGAAATGCAGCCAGCATTCTTGCCACCATTCCACGTGGGCATGATTTATATAGTAATTAGGTTAGGCTAGCTAGCATTAAGTTCTATTGTATTATTTTCAATAAAAAAAAAAATATACATTTATTCCAAAAAAAATTATAGTACAATTACCAATTTTAAATACATAATATTCCTAAAATAAGCATTATACAAGGCATTATATATTTAGTCCTCTTTTGCTCTGGACTTGAATTTTAATGTGATTGTTCTTTGCTAGATTTAGATGTATAGTACAGTGGAATATAGGTAAGTTTTATTGTTTTTAGATTAGGCATATTCATTCCGTTGGATGTGACGTCACCCGAGTCACAACTGAAAATCAGCGCCCTGCACAAAGCGTGCAAATGCAAATTTTGATGTAGGGAAAAAGTCTGAGCAGTAGGCACACCCATTGGTACAACAATAACAATAAATAAGTGTATTATTAGTTATTAAGTACCATAGTGTGATAAATGATTGTATGTTTGTGATACCATCATTGAATCAATATATTTTCTTTCTTTGATTGCGAATTCTATCGCTCAGGGAAACTCCTAACATAGCTCTCACCATAGTTCGTTGAGCGGCTGATGTTGTGGTAATCAAACTTGTGAATAAAGAACACAATAAATAAAGAAATCACGACATGATAATTCGACTTAATTCAAACTCAAACTCAATTTATTTTTAACATATTGTAGGAATGATCCGTCATGTTTCGACTCTACCACCGGTTCAGAAATCAGATTCTGCTGAGAAGAGCCGGCAAGAAATTCAGCAGTTACTCTTTTTTTTAATCAATGTATTTATGTTAAATACAGTAGTGTAAGTTATTTTACTATCCTGTAGGTCGATTGCTTCTATACAACTTTGTCATTAAGAAATTCATCAATTGTATAATAGCCTCGACTCAATTTTCATCAAAACAGTTTACTTCTGGTTTTATGTAGGTAATAATTGCGCTAGGTAGGTTGTATAATACTCAACCTCCATGCAGCAATTAATAGTAAATCCACAATTACCTACCGTAATTTGCTATAATTCGAGTGGAAACGTAAAAACGTGTATTAATAAGCAAAATTTCAGGCTTTCAATGTAACCTTGTGGTGTGTTGATAGTGATCGCCTTTACGATATCCGACACGCAATCAAGCTTAAGGAACAAAAGTGAAATTATAGATTATTATGTATTGTAATCAAGTATCAAAGGGGAAAAAAATGATAAATTACATTAGATAAACTACGGGAACACGCAAAACGATAATTAACAAAGTTTGTACACTTGTGCCTGCCATCCGATTAGACTTCGGAGTTTGATACTTTGTAGATACTCTGATGAGACAAAGCCCTGACCTCATGGATCTGCCATAACGTAAAATCGTCAAAAAGGGGTTTTTCAAAGCAGTATACCTAAACTGTGGCAAATTATGTGCGCTTGAAAAAATATTAATATTTTCATGACATATATGAAATTCAGTATTAATTTATTTATATTATACATTTTCGATCCACGCGTTATCGAAACTTATTTATCGATATAACGATATAATTTTTTTTTATTATAAAAAAACATATATTCGCTAGCTAGATAAACCCCTCTATTATTAATTTGGTTACCTTTATATTTAGATACAGTGAAAGATTATTAATAGCCGTTTTTATAATTACATAGATAATTGCTTTTCTCTTTTGCAATTTAACAGCGTAATAGTCATCTAAATGCAAAATACTGGCTTCGATTTGAATATCAAAAGAGTGATTCTCATAATATAACCTAAACCGTGTCAATACCTCATCTGAATTTCATACGATATTTTGACGACCTCATTGGTGTAGTGTTGAGATCATAATATGGGACGGTGTAGACTTAAAATGGGTCTTGCCATTCTAGTAACCCTTAAATATAGGTACCATCCACTTACCAAAATTATCTGCAAAAATGAGTCAACAAAGATTGTGTTTTCATTTTCTTAAACCCTTAAAAAAAGCGAGGTAATGAAGATCAAAGTGTGCTTAACTGTCCGAAGTTTTTGTAGCACAGGTAACGAGGTCACATGACCTAACGACGATTTCGCAAAGTTCGGACTTCGGATTCCTCTGTAGACACAGGCCTGCGGTGGATCAAACTAGCCGCCCTGCCCTTTGCCTGTCCACTGAAGTGGAGCGGAGCGGAGTTGTGTTGAGCAGCCAATATCTTCGCTTCATAAATATCTCCGCTCTGCTTCAGTGGACATGCAGCTTTAGGCTAGGTCCTAGGTTTAATCATTTTGACGTGTCCTGAACAGAGGGCCAATTGTCTAAGCAAATCGTAGTCATTTGAGAGCTTAAAACGTATAATAGGAACTGTTTAAGGGGTTCATACATGCTTTCTGACATGCAGGCATTTATGAACTTATAAAACTGGTCGAATTATACGTTTGACAGACGATGACGATTACGGTTTCCTTACACAATCGGGGGGCAGACGTATCGTATCGAGTACTTGTATGTTCGAATCCTATTTCAACTATATCGTATCATTAGCCGGATCGTCACGAAAAAACGCGTCCATTTTAGAACATACCGTAAGTATCGCATCAGCGTATCAGTGTAACGTTCTATATACGTGAACGCCACAAATTATCCGGAAAACCGCACCGAGATGGAACGTCGCGTATCACGTATCGTATCAAATCGTCGCGTCGTATCGAGATACAGTATCCAAGTACATCCATACTACGATACTTCCGATCCGATACCAAGTGTATCAGATACACGGTTTAGTCCGGAACGGGGCGTATCAGATACGGTATCACATGACCATGTAAATTCTGCACCCAACCTAGCGATTAGGACCCACGTCGCGTCGGTGCCGATAGTTATATATTAATAATTATATTATATTAACAATTAAAAATTATATTATATTAAAAAGTCATAATTTAAAAAAATACGACTGCCCTGCCAAAAAACGAACTAAAAAGTTAAAAATCTAAATTAATCTAGTTAAATTACAATTTTATTCACATTTTTATTAAATGATATTTTTTTGTGAATCACTCGATATTGAACTTTAGTGTTATATATTTTTAGAACCTACTCATCATTTTCTAGATGATGATTATATAGTTAATCTTATTTTCGATTTTTTTTTTCAACTTTAGTCTTTAATGCGGGACCATGGTCACCCCATCAATTTTTTTTAACTTTTACTAGCCTTTGTCACCCGAAATAAGCTAGGGATTCTGACGATACCTCAATTATCAAAATCGGTTCAGGCGTATAGAAGTTATGTGGAATATACAAACTCACATACATACATACACACATACATACATACATGAACCCTGAAAACAATATACTCCTTTTTTCAGGCAGTCGCATAATCATCAAAATAAATATGTGGACATTGCCTTTGTCTGCCGCTAAGGGAAGGTACTTCGGTTTTTAAAACTACCTTCGTGACTTACAAAAACTAATTAGAATTCAAATATAATTAGCATTTAAGTATCATTTAATTTTAGGAGTTCTAATAAAAAAAAAAAATTTGACCCTGCCACATGCAAACTGAACTATTTATCAAATTGATAAGAAAGGCTGTAAGACTAGATTATTCGAGTATTACCATTTTTATTACCTAAAAACTAGAGACACGAAAAATATATGAACAAGTCAAGTTACAATAAAACACTTTTATTGTTAACTTGGCGATCACTAATCACTTATCAATAAATAGATATTTGTATATTTTTTCCGAATCTAGCGAAAATAAATCCCACGAACGTTAGGCCCATTAGAGAAATATTTCTTTACTATGTTATCGAAAGTCCCTAATCAAAATGTCGTTTTCTCTTTGGAAAAAGATACTTATTTACTAATATTGCTTTCGCTAAGCTCTAATAAGTCTTCAAATAGTAATAACATGTAAAATGCGATGAAAAGAGAAGAAATAATAAGTAACTAACTACATCAATCATATTATTTTCGTATTTTCGACGGCCATAATGTTGCTTCCAAAATTGAAAGTCATTATACACGTGAAATATAGTTATTGACTACAAGTAGTGATGTGCGCTGTCGATAATATTTTATCGATATTTTTTTTCACTTATCTGTATTTATATGTATAGTAAATAGATATATAATATGTTTAGTTATAAACTGATTTAATAACGTTTCCCTAACTGTTGCTAAGAAGGTATTTTAAATTAAACTACCAACATCTTGTGCCATTGGTTGCCTGGAAGAGATCGCTAAGTAGAGTTAAGACTGCCAGATTGTAGACTAATTTTGATAAGCTTATTCTATTTTGTTCTTTGTACTGACATATGTGTTGTACAATAAAAGCATAATATTAATTCATTTGCTTATCCATCCCATTTCCAAACGCACATTATTCAGATGAGGTATACTAATTAGATTTAAAATGGCAGTAACGATAGTATATGAAATAAAAACCGTTGAAATAAAATAATGTAATATTGTTTATCGATAAAAATGTAACAGCTCTAACTCCATACTACAATAACGAATGACTAGTGTTTGTGGCAGTGTGTCAGTCGTGGTAATTCTGCAGAAGATTCATCGAACCATATCGATACCTCGTTTATTATTAAGTCGATAAGTCGAGTTATACAGTGTACCATTTTGCTACCCTATTTATAAGTGCCAGTCACTTTTTTTAGTGAGCGCTATGGTTTAGAAGTGGGAGGTCCGGAGTTCGATCCCCGTCAGGGTCAAATAGGGAATTTATAATTCCTTAATTTTCTCATGTCTGGTCAGGTGGGAGGCTTCGGCCGTAGCTAGTTACCACCATACTGGTAAAATACGTGCTGCAGTGCAATAGAGTATTGGTGGAGTCTCTATTACTCTATTAAGTTTCCACTGCATAGCATTGTCCAGAGTTACAAGTTACAACGCACTCGTAAAGTTTGGACTGAAATGAATAAACTTACAACTTGCATTGGAATACTTTGTAGAATATTATAATACTCTTAGATATAACTTTAGTCTACAACTTCCACTGAGTTACAGTACTGCAGAATGCTTTTACATTCCGTCGGTGACCAGCTGTAAATTAAATGAAAGATTTATTCGACGAAGCAATTCTTCTAAATTGCGTTTTGTTTGTGCTGTTTTATGATGAATTACCGTGGTGAATTTTGCTATGATATTGTTGTATGATATTTGCAAAAGAGCAACCGCACAGTTTCCTGCTGGTTTTTCTGTTGGTAGGTATTTAGTGTTAGATTCAATGACGATTCGAAAGCATTTCACTAGAGGGTACTAAGTCCACGCAACTCTCTTTTATATGGATCCACTCGCAATATTTAAAAATTATTTCCATCCAACGCTGTCATTATCGCGCGTTGTGCAATACCACCACAGATATAGGAATCTGCTTTCAAACCCCTAAAGATTAGCCCGCTACCATCTTAGACTACACAATCACTTACTATGAGATGATATCGCAGGCAAGGGCTAACTTGTAGTAGAACAAAAAAAACAGTAAAGTACCTATTATTATACTGCATTCTTGTCAAACCGAACAATGGGTATATTTATTGCATAATATCGTGGGAATACGCTTGGGGAACAATAAATTTGGCAAATGAGGACAGTTTATTATACACCATTATGAGTATAGAATTAAGGGTCCGAATGCATTTATAATCAAACACTGCAAATACACTGGTTGATTATAAATGCATTTGGACGACTTCTAAAACGCATGGCATATTATTAAGGTCCGCATAGAGGGAATGAAGGTCTACCCCCACTTGAGATGCACGGAGCAGCGCGGCACGTAGCGGCAGATATTATTTTCTAAAAAATGATATGAAATGTGCACATTTCATACCCTGTAAATGAGTTCGAAAGTTAAACTTCCCGGCCTAGGCCAGTAAAGAATGTATGTATTTTCATTACAATACATACATTTGAATTTGGAATCTTTCTTCTTGAATATCTTGTAACTTGTTATAATGTTCTTTGGCCTAAATAGTTTAAATTTGGAACTCTACCGTATTACGCGTTCAGTACTCATAGCGCAAAAAAATATATATTAAAAAAAAGTCACTTGTTTCATTTTTTAGAAAAGCACTATACACACCTCGACCGGGAGAGCATTTCTGGCCTCGTATATTATAGCCTCGTGTCTAAATAACACTCGACCAGAAAACGCTTACTTCCCGGTCTCGCGATGTAATGTACTATTTCTAAAAGATGATATGAAATGTGCACATTTCATACCCTGTAAATGAGTTCGAAAGTTAAACTTCCCGGCCTAGGCCAGTAAATAATGTATGTATTTTCATTACATATCATAAGTTTTAATTTGGAATCTTTCTTCCTGAATATCTTGTAACTTATTATAATGTTCTTTGACCTAAATAGTTTAAATTTGGAACTCTACCGTATTACGCGTTCAGCACTCACAGCGCACAAAAATATATTTAAAAAAAAGTCACTTGTTTCATTTTTTAGAAAAGCACTATACACACCTCGACCGGGAGAGCATTTCTGGTCTCGTATATAGCCAGCCTCGCATAGCTCGGCCATCTAACTAACACTCGACCAGAAAACGCGTACTTCCTGGTCTCGCGATGTAATGTACTATTGTATGAGTTTGTACGGGGCCGCGTTGCGCAGTGCATCTCCGTACCGCATCGCTTTACTGAGCCCAGCTCATATTACTTGCCACTACGTGTCCGCCACGTCACACTGCGCCTCTATAGTGTGGCTATCTTGAATGTCTCTAGTCAATAAAGAATCCATTCGAAGTGTGGGATATTAATTCTTAAACGCATGCCATACGGGCTGCATATAAACATTGGCAATGGTCAAAAGAAAACGTATTCGGGCCATTTCCAAAACGCATGCCTTAAGGCATGAGCGGTTGTTTGAGCTGTACGTAGATATTGTCTTAAGACAATATCTACGTACAGCTCAAACAACCGCTTAGCTTAGATACTTGAGATTTTCCATGTAGGTTTTTACAATCATGGTAGAACGAAGAATAAGAGCAACTTTTTAGAAATTCCAGCCGAGTAAATTATAGCGGACCAGATATATATCTTTAAATTAATATAAAATTATAAAGGGGTAATATTACCATTCTAAGTTGTGATTCATAAATAATTTTACTTTACATTTCATGTTCAATTTAAATTTCTTACAATGAATTGTTAATTTTAGAATTTATTTTGATTAATGCTTACTAATTTAATCACCAATCAGAGCTTCTCAATATGTAAACTGTAATCATGACAGTCAATCACAAAAATTCGGGAAAATGTAGGTGACCCGGTAACAAAAAAATTACATAAAAGTAATCGAAAATGGCATCAGCAGTTCAGGCAGTATTAAAGTATTAAAAAGTGTACATTATTATTGATTGATTTGGGGAAGATTAAGAGTTACAACATTTTGCTGAGATAAGTATATATCTAAATTATAATTACTGTTTTAGGAGGTTATATTAGGTTATCATTATCAATTTCCAAATGTCTATTCCAAAAATCTATTCATGGTTATCTTGTGTTTATTTCTAACCTACTGGCAGTGTGGTCTAATATCTTTTACACTACTGTTAATTAGTTAAGTTAAATCAAGGGTAGGTACATCCAATAGAGTATTTACATTAGTACCTACTTAATTAAATACTTACTTAGTTAAATGCTATTTGTACAGCTAAACCTAAAGGTCTAGCCCCACTAATGAATAATAGCAGCGGCAGACCTTTAAGTTTTGCGACCTCACAAGTAGGTACGAGTTTACAAAATAACTTGATTAATCTTTAATTAATTTCCTCTAATCTTCACGATTAACGAAAAATTTTCACGATCTTTTTTGTTACAGCGATGAACGCGGAGTCCTTAAGTACAATTCCTGGAAGAAGCATTTCTGGGCTTCACATTTTTGGTTGACTCTATAGTCCCACAAACTGGACCCGATGACAGCGTCGCTAGTAAAAAATAAAAACAAAAACTAAACAGGCATAAAAATAAGTTCCAATTTTGGCCACCGGGCCAGAAAAGTTGGTGGGACAGTAGGCAGGTACTGTTGTCCGTGTTGAGTTACCACCGCGCCACCGATAATGTCACCAAATACCAGCAGCGCCAGTAAAACATATGGTATGTAATAATAAACGCTTAGTTTGCCAACAGCCTTATTGAAATAGTCTGCAGTGCAATTCCGATCACGTAACAGACATAGCTAAAGCCACCGGGTTCCGCATAAAATTACACGTATGATGCATCGCCGCATTCTGGAAAAATAATTTTGCTTCGCTTGTCTTTTAATACGGATGATATTCTATAGTTGGGAGGGTTGACCCATATCTGTCAGCATCATTTAGTATAATAACTGATTTCAATCCTTGGAGTGCTTTTTTTATTTGACGTAAACTGTAAATAGTACGAGTTACTAGATACGGACTCTAATATCATCTAACTATAATTATTATAGATAATGCCCGCGACTTCGTCCGCGTGGATAAAGTTTTTCTTTCATATGAACCACAGAATAGGTTGATGGGAACTCCTTCATTTTGCTGTTTAAATGGTAACCTATATTTTTTCTGGAATGCAACCTACGTCTTTACCAAAGTTCATCAAAATCGTTTGAAAAGATGGGTTGTTAAAGCGTAGCAGACAGACAAATAAACACACAGGTAGACATACTTACGCATTTAATATTTATATAATATTAATGAGGATTTGTTAGACGATACAGTGTTCCAACTTCCAGTGTGTTTTAATTTTGTGATTAAGTTTTTTGTATGCCACTGTGATCTCCCTAATTTTATTACACCTTAGAAATTTTTAATGAAAGATCTGGAAGTTCGCTATAATCCGCCACAATAGGTAAATCTATGTGGTACAGTGTGTATCATACACAAGGTACTTACTTAGCTTGCGATACACACTGTACCACGCAGATTTACATACTGTGGCGGATTATAGCGAATTAAACTTCCAGATCTTTCATTATATCATGGACTTCCGCAAAATAACGTCTGCTTCTATCCAATATTTAAAAATCTTATTTTAGCTACTCCAGTGTTATTTTGGGCTAGACAGACCACAGAAAATAGAAACTAAAACTTTGTAATTCACATCAGGTGGCACTCAGTCAAAACATAATAAATAATTTAAAAAGAACGACTGCCGTGCCAAATAACGAAGTAAATAGTTAAAAACAATAAATGATATTTTTTTGTGAATCACTTGATATTGAACTATAGTGTTATATATTTTTGGAGTCCACTCATCATTTTCTAGATGATGATTATATAGTTAATCTTATTTTCGAATATTTTTTTTCAACTTTAGTCTTTAATGCGGGACCATGGTCACCCCATAATTTTATTTTGAAATTTTACTAGCCTATGTCACCCGGAATAAGCTAGGGATTCTAACGATACCTCATTTATCAAAATAGGTTCAGGTGTATAGAAGTTATAATGGAATATACAAACTCACATCATGTATGTATGATACATGAACCCTGAAAACAATATACCTACTCCTTTTTTCAGGCAGTCGTATAAAAAGGCCGGGGTTTTATTACGCACTTCAATACGTAACTTCATTACATTACACATCATTTGAACGGTATTCGTGAGCTGTTTTATAAAACCGCAGCTGACTTAACCATTTCACTTTCTAGTTCCGAAACTGAATGTATTATTATTCTGTTGTTTCTAGTGTACCTATTATAGACATCATTACCAATTTGGTAATGTTACGGGTAATGCTAACCGAAATCATAATTATTTATAAGCACTGGCGGACTTAGAAAAGACCTAACGGGCAAAGTATGCTTCCTTGGTTATTTTAATGGTTTTGTATTCATATGAGTATTAAACGTTTTGGAATAATTGTGAAAACTTGTAAACAAGTATTTGTACGTCATGGGTTGCTCGACTGGATATGTGGCGTCTTTCGAATTCATCAACAAACATTTCAATTTCACATATTCATATAAATAAATCATTTCTTACTTAATTTTTTTTTTGTACAAGTCAAATCCAAAATGTAGAAAAGCTTATTTTCATTGATCAACCAAAAATGCATTCAGGTTGCTGGCGATTTCTAAAACTCATGCCATAAATCTCGCATACCTTTTTACCTTTATTACATCTTCTTCTCAGCACGAATGTGCACGCACTCTTGACAGAGTTGTCGTGGCTGCTGCGAAGATACAGGCCCGCTCGTCATCGGTCTTCTTTAATTTGGGCCGCACCTCCTCCCGCGTCCTCCCATACTATCCACTTGTCTAGATTGGTCGCGACAGTACTCCACCATAGTTGTCTGGGTCACAGTTTTTATTAGGTCTATCCATCGAGTAAGTGAACGTCCTCTGGCTCGCTTTCCTTACGCATAACCTTGTTATTACATTTGGTCATAAGAAAGAGCGGACATATTTTTGCATTCCATTTTGCATTGATTTATTTGATGATATGATGTAAGGCGCGTAGCGGAATTATCTATGCCAGTGTGCGATTGGTTCGTCAGTGAACATTGCGTTTCTTGCGCTTCAGAAAAGAACATTATGCCATATACAGTGAACACTCCACCATAATTGTCTTGAACTCTTTTTTATTTCACACCATCAATGTACAGCAGTAGTAGGTACCTACTCAGCACGTTTATTAATAGAATCAGCAAATTGTATATGAAAAAATACATATAAGTAAATAATTCTTCTTCTTCGTCGTTACACTCTTGACAGAGTGGTCTTAGTCATCACGAAGTGACGACTTTTGTGGCAGATGTAATGCGCCTCACGAGCATTCGCCATTTCTCCCTGCTACATATACGTACATTTATGTGAATACACATAAGTAAAAAATATATTAGCACCAATCAAAAAAGTGAAATACTCATACGCATAACGATATTTTAAGTTAACCAAAAAAAATCACTTTCACATGCGTCCGAACCCGGCAATTTCGTAAATTACCAGCGGATGGACAACTTTCTCTAGATCTTTTTTTTATGATAAAGTTCAGAATCGAAGAATGATATTATTACAAACATATCACTATAGCATTTTGTCTCGACTTCCCGTCAATAACTCATTCAATATTTAGGTTCTTTGGGATACAACTGCCTCGTTGGTCTTGCGGTTAGCGTAGTCGACTGCGGATCACGAGGTCCTGGGTTCGATTCCCGGTCGGGCATAAAAAGGTATAGAGTTTTTAAAGTAAGAAAGAAAAAGTAAGAAAAAGTAATAGTAAGAAATTCTCAGTGCCAACCCGGAGTTGGAAGTTGGCGGTGTTTCACCCCCGTGCCTCGGAGAGCACGTTAAGCCGTCGGTCCCGGTTATTATCACTGACATGATAATAATCGTTAAAGCCCGCCAACCCGCATTGGAGCAGCGTGGTGGGTCTAAGCTCTAATTCCCTCTCTCCTATGAGAGTGGAGGCCTGTGCCCAGCAGTGGGACGTTAATAGGCTGTAGTGGTGGTAGTGGTGGTGGTGGTTGGGATACAAAGCATTTATGTGTTTGTGTGTTAATAATATGTGTTTCAATATGATTATCAATTTAATTGATTCTCACCTCTAAAATTAGACTATTCCGTTATATTTAAAATTGGCGAAGAATGTTCAGCATTCTAAAGTCACATCCTACTTTCTACTAATATTATAATTGCAAAAGTCTACTTGCTGCTTCGTTAGTTTATGGGTTTGTCCTTCAACCAAGCGTGATCGATGATCGAAGAGATTTATTTTGCATGAATATAGAAAGACCCATGTATTTCTATATTCATGCATAAAAAATCTCTTATATTGTATTTATTTATCTCCAAAGATAGATAGATAAACAAACAATATACTTACAAAAAGAAAAAAATAAGCTACCTATATACAAAAGAGTGGAAAGGCGGTCTTATTGCTCAATCAAGGAGAGTGACTAGGCTTATTTTTATCCCACAAAATTAAAGAGACAAATCTTAATCTCCACGGACGAAGTCGCAGACATCATCAAATAATAAATTTTTAGGCCTTATGTTTTATTTTGATAATTTCCTAGAACGGCATCAATAATCATACTAAGATTATAAGTGCGAAAGTGTGTTTGTTAGTTGGTTTGTCCTTCAATTACGTCGCAACAGAGCTACGAATAGACGTGATTTTTTAGCATGGGTATAGTTTAGAACCCGTAGAGTGACATAGGCTACTTTAATCCCGAAAAATGTAAGAGTTCCCGTGGGAATTCAAAAACTTATTTCACGCGGACGTAGTCGCGGACATCGTCTAGTAGCCAATAAAGGCCTATATAGACTATACAACGCATGTGAGGGTACATGACAAAAGCAGAGGCTGCCCAAAATTATGTGCCTCATTACGCTCTATTCTGTCAGAATAGCAACGACAAAGGGCGACCCAAAAGCTCTCCTACAAAATTATATTGTGTTTGAAAATGATTGCTCTATTTAACAACCACACTGCCACTCTTGGCATAGTGGAAAGTTAATTTCTCGGCAGATACCTACCACATATTGTGACCCACGTTAATATAAGATATTTTTTGAAATTCTTTATTATTGTTAATTGTGGCTTTAGTATAGCTTAACTCTTGTGGGAGACTAATAGGTTACTGGTTACTGAATATGTTTATCTCTATTAAGTGTCGCTTTTTCGTTTCATCAAATTTTCAAATGACAACGATTCTAAAGAAGTTTCACTTCAAAAATATAAATGATAAATGATTTATTTATTTCATGTGGGTCAACTTGTGTCACTTATCAAAAGTTAAGACTCTACCACCGGTTCGGATAGCTGATAGCATAATATAATATAAGCATAATAAGTATAACCCGAAAATAAATAGGTTTTCTACATTCCATACAGAAATGTTTGTGTAACATGATCAGAGCGGACGTTTCCCAAATTGTCTACCTCATTACTAACTATTCTGTCAAAACAGTAACGTCAAAGGGCGATCCAAAAGCTTCCCTACATAATTCTAGTGTTTGTCAATTATTGCTCCATTCGACTAGGTACATCTTTGGCGTCACTAACTATAAGTTGGCCTTTATAGGGTTACGTACCAAGGTAGGTTTGCGACCCTTATGGTACGACTATGTCTGGCCGGTCAAATTTTGCATATCCATACTTATATTATAAATGCGAAAGTGTGTCTGTCTGCTAAGTAGGTTTTCACGACCAATCTGTTCAAACGGTTTTGATGAAGTTTGGTACAGGGGTAGGTCATAGACTACTTTTTATCCCGGAACATTAAAGAGAACATTAAAGAACATTAAGAGAGTAAGAGACACGCGGACGAAGTCTGTCAAGTTTTGCAAATTTTATACTATAATATAAAGCGCTTAGCTATAAAAATGAAAAAATCAGCCTAATGTGAAGCAGCCTAGTAGAGTAATTAAATTTCAAAATTAGCTTTGGTATGTTTCAATAGAGGCTTTGGTTGCACCCAGTTATCACCCCACCGGAGAACCCGTGCTGCTAAGCAATTAAGCGTTAAGGTACGATCAACATTTCACTAATCTCTTCTCAGGATGAGTTGAGTGTAGCCATAGTCCAACACGCTGGCCAAGTGCAAGTTGGACTTTAGACACCTTTGAGAACATTAATGACGAACTCACGGTCGCATGACCGTGAGTTCTTCATTAATGTTTATTTTTTGCTTTAATGTTTATTTTTTGCTTTATATAGCTGCTTTTCTTTCCTCACGATATTTCCCTTCTCTGTTAAAGCAAGTGATATTCAATTTCTTATAACACACTTATGTAATTCCGATCGAACCTCCAACCACCCAAATACTATAAATGGATACTGGGCGTATAAATCACTAGGATATCGCCGCTTTTTTATATACACTTCCATTTACTTAATAACCAGTCAGGGGGTTGGGTTTACCAGCGTAAAAGTTAACTTAGAACTTAGACAATTGTCCATTTGGTATGTAATAAATAATCCAATAAATGTCCATAATGATTCGACTTAATTACATAGGGGTGTGTGCGCAAAATTACTCATATTTCCGCACATGACAAAAGCAGATGTGCTCCAAATAGTCTGTTAGTTTGGAAACAATAAAGGGTCACCCAAAAGCTCTTCTAATCAAAGCGTTTGAAAATTATGCTCTATTTGACCATTTTCAATAGTCTATATGTAGCTTAGTCCGGGTGTGTCGATAGGAAGCAACTAAACTGTGGATGATTTCTTAAACGAATGCACGAGGCACGCAAATGAATTTCCCCAAATGAATTTCTTAATTGCATGCCATTAGAGACGCTGTTCCTTTATAAGAGTTCAATAAGAAATTGACGTCAAAATCTACGTAGATAAATGACTAATATTACATTATAAGTTATAGCGTAATGTTTTAACACAAAATTAAAAAATTTCCCTTCCACATAGTTGTGCACTAAAACACTTGTTAAACAAGGTCTCGCACTTGGCCACTCTCCAATAGGATTGCAATTTGTATGCCTTTATATCTCAAATACATAGAAATATCCGCAGCGTATAACATAAATAAATCCTTCTAATGTGTTTATTAAATGACGTGAAAGTTTGTATGTTTTAAAATTACCGGTGGTAACTAGCCATGGCCGTAACCTCCCACCAGAGTCCAGACCAAGCCAGAGAAAATTCAAAAATTATAAAATTCTACATTAACCCAGATGGGGATTGAACCCGGGACCTTCCACGTATAAGACCCCAGCGCTCGCCACTGCGCCAGTGAAGTCGTCAACAATATTATTAGAACAGAAAAGAAGTATACAAGTGCGTTCTTTTATATACGTGTGATATTAATGCGTAAGCATTGTTACTGTTTGTCATTATATCTCATGAAACAGGAAGTATAATATCTGTAAATTTGACTCGTTTCATGTCATTCGATTTCATCTGCGGACACGGACGCCATATTGAAAATTTTAAGTATAAATACGAGTGTTTTGACGATGGTAAGTCATTCTTCTGCAGGCAGACTCAGCGATTATTGAATACTTTTGCGTTTAGATCGCAATTTGGTTTAGAGCTTAACGATAGCAATCGTGGCCAGATGAAATGAATATTGTTTTTATGTTAAGCTAACTTTTATCTAATTACATTAAATCTCTCGTGGAAACTCTACACGTTTAACCATTTACAAGTTACAAATGAGAGTACAAATATATTAAAATTGTCTCAATATTACCTACTTCTGGATTGTCCCTTTCAAATGGAAGTTTCTAAATGGACGAGGTCTCAGCCGTGTTACAAGCCTGCGGGTTGGTCAAGTGCATTCACCTGCCTTGAACTGCAGTAATGTTGGAGCTCCAGCCAATTGTACACTTTCGCGA